>CM019063.1:456034821-456715397 GCA_009667805.1 Leptobrachium leishanense | reverse complement strand
TTTTTAAAATAACTAGATTATGGCTCTTGTGGAAGTATCCAAGAAACAGATTTGCGATGCTTGCGGGTCGGTCTATAGATGATGTCAAGAAGCCACAATTTACCAAAAAAAAGTCTTGTGCATCCATCCTGTTAAATGTGTATAATCGGTCTGTCTTAAAATTTAACACTGGAGCAATTAGGATATCCAGATGTTTGACTACTTGGCGGATGGCATTGTTATTCTAGTGTGTGTGTGTGTGTGTGTGTGTTCCACTGGTACAGTTAGATAATTTATTTGCTTTTTTTTTTTTCTCCCCTTATTTTCAGGTAAAAGACATTTTACTATACCGTCTTCACACCAAAATTTCACCCTATTTGACCTTCTGTGTCTTTTTAAAAAAGATAAACGGTTTTGCATGATTTGCTGCCATTAAACGTTGTATTTGCCAGGAAAAACCAGGCTGATCAGGCAATCCTATTTATTCATCTGCCCCGCATGAAGTTTATGTGAGTCCTCAGTCTGACTCTGTACCCATCCCAGTCTGACTCTGTACTCATTGTCCTGCTGTGGTTTCAGGGCTGATCAGTCTCCAATTAATATGAAATTTTGAGCTTCTTCATGAGCTGTTTTTGTATCTGCAGCATGATATGCTAGTTTGTGAATATTTGCATTTCATATTTTAAGTTGCTACATGAGCGAACAGCTTGTATTGCGGCGTCTGTCCGTGAGGAGCAGTGTTGAAATGCGTGTCAGATGCGTTTCGTTTCTATGTATCAGCCCCTTATGTGATAATACAGTACATTGGTTGCGTATGTTGAGACTTCCACTCAGTACCAGTAAATCAGTTACTTTGTTGTTTGGCTTGCTAAGAGCACGTGGTGGACATGAGGTTGCTGATATAAATGTGGGGTGTCTCTGTCATGGGGCAGCCCGTGTGAGCCAAGGTGAGGATCATATTTGGGGTTGAATGCAGGAGTGCTGCTGGATGTATAACCGACAGACTGGCAAAACAGCAGGAAGGTAAAGGGTTAAGGAGAGAGCCAAATACAGACACACAGCAGCATTAAAGGAAACCCTAATCTGACCACACATTGTTAGATGGCCGTCTCTAAGGGTGGGTACAGCACTGCTGGGTGAAGCCCATAGAAATTAAACACCGAACAAGAGGGACAAACTCAGAGGTAGTAAAATTTAAAATGGCCAAAAATAGGAACCAGATTAGATAAGACAAAGCCAGGGGTCAGAACCATAACTGGTTCTCCTACAATGCCAGGAGCCAGAGCTGGAATAAAATGTCAGATGAACCCAGGAATCCGAGCCAGCACAGGTAATCCTACAACGTCAGTCTCCTGAGCTGCACCCTTTCTATGGAACTCCCTCCCCCGCAACATTAGACTCTCGCCGCCTCTCCAGTAGGGATGAGCTGTTCGGGTTCGGAGTTCGACCCGAACTTTGGCAGTTCGAAAGTTCGTGAATTTCGAACTTTTTGGGTGTGTTCGGTTCGAGTTCGAAAAAAAAAACGAAATTTTCAAAAAAAAGTATAGAAAATGCTTAAAAAAAATACAAAAAAATCTAGAAATAGACTCTTTACTGCAGAATATTCTAAACAATGGTTTATTAGATATTGAATTAAAAACTAATGTGTATGTGGAAAGATTATCAACTTTAAATGACCTCTGTTCACAAACGGGCATAACACCAGGTGTTTTTAGTCTGGTAATCAATTTGATACTTTGTACACCATACTGAGGGTGGGGTGGTGTCTGCTTCTGATTGAGATTTGAGAATTAATTTCCCTAAAACCTCCTAATATGCTGCATTTAACCCTTTCGCTGCTGAGGCTTTTCACACCTCTGTGCTGAGGTCATTTTTACCGCTTTCGCTCATCATGTTTAACCGCATTTTGTAGCCATATTTTGATATGACCCAGACATATTATACATCGTTCTTTCCGGCAGACTTGGCAGATTCATAATATGTCATTATTATATGTAGACGTTATGTCATGTCTGTATATTATAACAAAAATGCAATAAAATTTGAATTTTCAATAATTTATTATGTGTAAAGTGTTTTTTTTTTCACATTTTAACATGCGATCGTTTGCGGTTATATTTTGTATGAGGTGCGCTTGTTAAAAAAATTAGAAATGGGGTCTCGTTAATTTATTTTTTTTTAAATATTTTTATTTTTTTATTTTATTTTTAAAAAAAAAAAAAATTTCATGCTCATGTTTGGTATCCTTGGAAAGGGCATGCTCTGGCTGATCCAACGATATCAAACATTAACCCCTAGCTGCCACGGATCGGGAGTTCATTGGAACCCCCTATCTCCACCATTGGTGGCAGCTAGGGGTTAACTCCAGGACTGGCGTCATCGTGCTATGCACGATGACGCCAGTCCTCAGGGGGAGTTCCTAGAGGCTTGGATGTCAGCCAGCTCCAGGAGAGGATCACGATCCGGCGCTTTTCAGCGCCGATTCGTGATCCGGCTCCCCAGGGGTTAATGACAGCCACCCTTTGGAAGTGCAGGCTGTGCCCTTCCAAACGGTGCCTGGATTAACCCTCTGCCCCCCGGCGATCGGGAGGGAGACAGGTCCGAAGGACCTCCCCCCCCCCTCTCCCTTTCAGGCGCTTCCTCCGCACATGTGGGGGGGGCGCCTGACATAGATGTCATCGCGCCGCCGCGATGACATCTAATTGCTCCGCTGGAGTCCCGGAGTGCTGGGCTGACATCCAAGATGTCAGCCCGTACCGGGGGGCGCAGCAATCCGCCGGAATCCGGCGGATTGCTGCCTCCTGTGCATGGACGCGCTCAGCGCGTCCATAGCACAGGAGAACCACTTGGCTGGACGCGCTGAGCGTGTCCATAGCAGCCAAGTGGTTAACTGGTGTTTGAAAAAAAATTCAAAATAACATCTAAGGCTAGGGTCAGATGAGCGCATTTTGTACGGACTGTGCGTCCGTGCAGTACGGACGTACTTACTGACTGACAACAAGGTAGTGGCCAAACAGTCCGTTTTTTTCACTGACGTATTTTTTGACTGTAGCAGGGAAAATAAATTAAAATGAAAAAACATTCTGTCCGTCAAAAATGCTGGACGTATAAATGCAGTCCATCTGACCTCGTTTCATCACTCACATACAAAGCTACACGGACGTGGCGCACTCCGCACGTCCGTTCTAGCAGTATTACGTTCTTGCCTAACCTGCGTCCGTTTGCTGCGTCCGCCATGCATCCGCACTTCCGTGCGGACGTACTTCGTGTATGGGGCTCCATTGGTCAGAATGCTATGCTGCCACGGACGTACAAATGTGCGGCAACACGGACGTGATAGCTGCGCTCGTCTGACCCCAGCCTTAAGCAATGTTATTTTTCACCTCGGGATTAAACATTCACAGGGTTATTCAGAGAGCGGTGAAAAGCAGGAGAATAACTGGAGAAGTGAAAATTCTAGGTCAAAATAGCCAAACCAGAAAAATTCTCCCATTTAACTCACTTTCCAAATTGGCTAATTGGTCTAGATTGTTCTCTTCTCCTGGCTTTCACCTCTCTCTCAGGGTTGTTCAGAGAAAGGTGAAAACCAGGAGAATGGCAGGAAAAGAGAACAATCTGGACCAAATAGCCGATTTGGAAAGTGAGATAAGGCTAGGGTCAGACGAACGCATTTTTCACAGCAACCGTCAAAAAGTGCGTCCGAACGCATTGCCTTATTTTTTCACGGAATGCGCGAAAACGGTCATACGATGCGCATTTTTGTGTGTGACTTTTTACGGATCCAAACCAGGAAACTTTGGGTGTCTGGACGTTCTGTTGGCCGGACATGAGCAGGGTCTGACGTCTCCAAATCACGCACACACGCCGCTAGTGGACGCAGCGCACTCTGTACGTCCGTACTAGCGGTTCAGCGTTCTCGAAAAAATGCGTTCATTTTCCACTTGCGTTGCGCAGCTGGACTTCCGTGCGACCGTACTTCGTATATTGGCTGTCATTGCCCGTCATTTGCTGCTAGTGCGGCCGTGATTTAAGTGCGCCTAAACGCATGTTAAAAATTCGCTAGTCTGACCCTAGCCTAAATGGGAGAATTTTTCTGGTTTGGCTATTTTGACCTAGAATTTTCCCTTCTCCAGTCATTCTCCTGCTCTACACCGCTCTCTGAATAACCCTGACAGGGTTATTCAGAGAAAGGTGAAACTCGGGAGAATGACTGAAGAGAAAATTCTAGGTCAAAATAGCCAAACCAGAAAAATTCTCCCATTTATCTCACTTTCCAAATCGGCTATTTGGTCTAGAATTTTCCATTCTCCAGTCATTCTCCTGCTTTTCACCGCCAAAAAATCAGTAAACTTTTTCTGCGTGTCTGAAAATGTCTCCTCTTTTCATACAGACTGCCGCCCCAAGCAGTTGTTTATGGATAGATTAAAGGAAAAGCATTTACCGTCATTTGAAATGTCATTTTTTTGGTTTTTACATATTTCTATACATCCTAGAAATCCGCCACTTCACGGGCAGGTTATGGGGACCTCCTAGGCACGATATTTGAAGGAATTTTTGGTTTTTATTTTTAACCCTTATTTCATGGAAAACTCACTGTCCTTTTAAAAACGTTTTTTTTTTACTTTTTGTCCTTGTTTCCTGTCCCCCAGGGCACTACCCAGACCCCCATACGCTTTTTATGGCAAATATCTAGCATATATGCCCTCTTGGAGGGCACTCTAAAAACCGAATTTCCAGCCCCATTGACTTGTATGGAGTTCCATATCCATTTAACCTACAACTGCATACTGACACAGAGGAGCAGTACTGCTGCTATGTAGAGATGAGCATCTTGTGTCGTTTTCAAGGGCCCTGGCATCATGTAGGACAATTTTTAGATAATTTTTTTTAATTATTTTTTTTTATTTCTCATATTTTCTGAATAATTTAAAAACCTAGAGATGTGGTGGTTTGAATGCAAAGCTGTAACGAAAAGCAGGACTAAGCAACATCGAATATGTTTTGGCTGTTGCGCAAATTGCATGTTGTGCCATATTTAAAGAATAGATCATGAATTTTTTATTAGTTTTTACAAACCAAATAAGCTCAGCACAAATTGAAACCACCTATTAATGTCCCTTTGGCAATAATTAAATGGGCCAATTGACCTTTCTTACATGAGCTCCTTGGTTATTAAACCAAGCCGATTCCCATGACAGAAAGATGCACTATTTTTTTAATGTGACTAATTTTTGTTGTTCATTCTGCATTCTTAATAGATTTTTGCATGTAACTTCTATTTTTGTCCTTTTTGTGATCGCAATGCTGCTTGTTCAAATTAAAATCTTTCTTGTCGTATCTATAAGAGGCCATTCTGTTAATTTTGAGTATAGCCTTTAGTCACAGCCTTATTTAGTAATTGATTTACAAGCATAATGACCACACTTTTTTTTTTTTTGTATTGTGTTTTTTTTTGTAAAAATAGAGGGGTACAGAATAAGAGGGGAGCATAAGGTATAACAGAATAGGACGAGACACTCCGACCCTCGGTGAAATGCAGAGAAATAAACCAATTCAACGAGTACGCATCTGTGAAAAATAAAAAAAAAATTATGTCAAATTGTTGAACAGTAAAAGTCATGGTACCCCCAACGTATTACAGTTAAAGCCACTGGGCGACGAGCCCCTCTAGTGTGTAGTGCATAAGACCCATATTGAACAACAGCTGTCCCCTATGAGAAAGGGAAGAACCGCGCCATCGTGGTCCACCAGTGAGACAGAAGAGAAATCGAGAGGCGTCTAAGGCTAGGGTCAGACGAGCGTGATTTCTACGGACTGTACGTCCGTGCAGTACGGACATCGTCAGTACGGATGACGCAGTAGTGGTCACACAGTCCGTTTTTTCACTGAAGTTATTTTTGACGGATGTAGGAGGGAAAAATAAATTACAATGAAAAAACATTCTGTCCGTCAAAAATGCTGGACGTATAAATGCAGTCCGTCTGACCATGCTCCATCACTCACACACAAAGCTATGCGGACGTTGTGGACGTGGCGCATTCCGCACGTCCGTGCTAGCAGTATTACGTTCTTGCCTAACCTGCGTCCGTTTGCAGCGTCCGTCAGCCCCCGCACTTCTGTGCGGACGTACTTCGTGTGTGGGGCTCCATTTAACACAATTGTATGCTATCACGGACGTACTTATGTGCGGCAACACGGACGTTAACACTGCGTTCGTCTGACCCCAGCCTAAGAGGAAAGAAGAGCAGCGAAGGAAGTAAAGGGAAAAAATAGGGGGCTGGAAGGGAGGGAAGGAGCTAGCATACGGGACGGAAGGGAAGACACACAAAGGGAGGATGCGGTGGAGCAGTACCAAAACCGTTGCAGACTAGCCGACGTCCGAAATTTGGAAGAAAAACGGCTGTATTGATAACCACACTTCTACTTTTAGCACTGCAAGGTACATCTGTTAAGCAAGATAGAATTCATCTACTATCTATGCCTTCAAAAGCTGCTAGAATGGAGCTCCCAGCCATGACAAGAGCTACTCCATTCGGGGAAACTGCCACTGGCTCTAGGCACGACCCAGCATGGAGAGTGCTTTGAAATACCCGCAGAACTACCAGGTGTTGATAACGACCTTCTGCAGGAAGCTGTTTAGAAATGTGGATATAGCACAGCGAGGTGTTGCCTACTAAAATACCGGGTCCTAAGAAGGACCTCCGCCTCCTGCACTTGGAGTGATCCCAGCCAAAGTAGATGAGGTGTAAGGCTTCTCCAAAAGCAGCTTATAAGAGCAGGGTGTATGAAAGCAAGCAATGCCCAGGAACGAGACATTACTCCATTCAAGGTTGAAACAGGAATGATTCTTTAATCCTATGCTCTCTTTACAAAGTTTTGGTGGGAAAATCCAGTCACTCCCAGAGGATTCACCTCCCTCGGTGCCTCCTTGTCTCATCTCTACAGTTTCTGCCAATGCGTAGCCAATGGAGTGATCCTGCAGCATATTGGCAATCATTGTGCTGACTTTTGAGGTACAAATAAAAATACATGTGTCATGCCCCATGACTCAGGGTTTATTTGTATATTTTAATGTTATGTGTTTAATCTGCCTTTTGCTGCTTGCAGCTATTATTTCATAGCTATTTTGATCCTGCTGGGTTTCCTTAGCCTTGCTGTATCCAGCTAGCTCCACCCCTTTTTTCAGTCTAGTTCTCAGGTACTTGTCACCTAGCAGCCATCTTAGCTCAGTGCTGGACAGAACTAATGTCTTTTCACCTGCATTGCTGTACACTATTACAAAGATTGTCAGTCTGATTATTAAAGTTTTCAACTGGATTCATCTTTCTACATGTCAGTTTTGCTGAGTTAACACTGTCTGCTGAACTTTCATTGTGTGCGTACTGGTCAATACAGACTCACTTAGCTAGTCTCAAGTACCACGCCTCACAGCTTTGCTAGGGAGGCAGCATAACATGCCTTAATCGTGAACCACGGCTAAGACATCTAGCTGAAACATTGCTTTATTTTGTGCCCCTGGGGTCATCCATTAATACTTTTTATTGTTGAGTACCTGGTGTTGCCCTCTGTTTTTTCAAGCTGTCACGGATCCCTCTGAAAGCTCCGATCCATGAATGGCTGGTGAAACTAGCTAACTTCAGGGACTTGACATAGACAGAAAGGGTTAACAGACCACTGGTTAGAAACACAAAGCAGGCCCAAGCCGTGCTGGTCTTAATACCAGGAAAGTGGGTCACCCTTATACCAAGGATGATGCCAGACACAAGGCCACTAGGACTAGTTGGGTCAATATGTGGCGCGTGAGCCTCAGACAAAGCCAGATCAGTATCAAGAGCATGGTTCTCAGCTTATACAGCATAGTTCTCAAAGAAGGGTCCGTATATATGGTGTGGTTCTCTTACAAAGCTGGGTCAGTATCAGCCATCAAATCAATAGTAAAGCACTGGGGCAGTTACTCCACGTCAGGCAAACTAACTTTTGAACTTGGCGGCTCTGTCATCATGCTGTGCCCTGCCTCCCGAGCATTGTGGACGGCGCTGCCGGGTGCCGGGGAGTCCCAGGGACCGAGGACGTGACACAAGCGTATACATTGGAATGGGCTGTGGATCCTAGACTGTGGTGAGCATCCCGGCATCGGTGAGTCTCCCCTATGGTAGCCACATGACGTCTTTCTTAGGGATGCACCGATACCACTTTTTTAAGACCGAGTAGCGATACTTTTGTTCAAGTACTCACCGATACCAAGTACCGATACTTTTATTTTATGTCACGTGACGCTTTCCAATAAGAACAGACCTCATATAAAGCCCCCAGGTCTCATAGATATGCCCCCCACAGCTCATGGATATGCCCCCCAGCTCATGGATATTGCCCCAGCTCATGGCTTTGCCCCCCAGCTCATGGATATTGCCCCCCAGCTCATGGATATTGCCCCCCAGCTCATGGATATGTGCCCCAGCTCATGGATTTGCGCCTCAGCTCATGGATTTGCGCCCCAGCTCATGGATTTGCACCCCAGCTCATGGATATTGCCCCCAGCTCATGGATATTGCCCCCAGCTCATGGATATTGCCCCCAGCTCATGGATATGCCCCAGCTCATGGATTTGCCCCCCAGCTCATGGATATTGCCCCCAGCTCATGGATATTGCCCCCAGCTCATGGATATTGCCCCCAGCTCATGTATTTTGCCCCCCGCTCATGGATACTGCCCCCCAGCTCATGGATAATTCCCCCCAGCTCCTGGATAATTCCCCCCAGCTCCTGGATAATTCCCCCCAGCTCATGGATAATTCCCCCCAGCTCATGGATAATGCCCCCCAGCTCATGGATAATGCCCCCCAGCTCATGGATAATGCCCCCAGCTCATGGATAATGCCCCCAGCTCATGGATAATGCCCCCCAGCTCATGGATATTGCCCCCCAGCTCCTGGATTTGCCCCCCAGCTCCTGGATATGGCCCCAGCTCGTGGATATGGCCCCAGCTCGTGGATAATGCCCCCCAGCACATGGATTTGCCCCCCTCCGCTCATACTTGCCTTCCTTTAGCGACGCCGGGAAAGTCTTTGCGCGCTCCTTGGAAGGTCCCCAGCCGCGTCCACATGGGACCATGTGATCGCGGCTGGGGTCCTT
Organism: Leptobrachium leishanense; assembly: GCA_009667805.1. NCBI lineage: Eukaryota > Metazoa > Chordata > Amphibia > Anura > Megophryidae > Leptobrachium > Leptobrachium leishanense. The sequence continues at coordinate 456,706,287 of CM019063.1, read as the reverse complement.
CCAACGAGCACACGCGAGGAAACTTTCCCCGCGTCACTCAGGAAGGTAAGTATGAGCGGAGAGCAGCTGCAGGGCCTGTCCGAATGCTCTATTGGCATTCGGACAGGCCCTGCAGCTGCTCTCCTCACTTTGTTTATACTTACCTTCCTTAGCGACGCCGGGAAAGTTTCCGCGCGTGCGCTCGTTGGAAGGACCCCAGCCGCGATCACATGGTTCCACGTGGTCGCGGCGGGGGACCTTCCAAGGAGCGAGCGAGAGCGCGAGCAAAGACTTTCCCGGCGGCGCCCAGGAAGGTAAGTATTAAACAATGCAGAGAGCAGCTGCAGGGCCTGTCCGAATGCCGATTGAGCATTCGGACAGCCGCCGCAGCCCCTCGGATGCCGGCTCAATGCCGGCTTCCGGTATCGGGAAAAAATATCGGGGGTACTGCATGAGTACCAAGTACTCCTGCAGTACCCGATATCGGCACCGATACCGATACTAGTATCGGTATCGGTGCAACCCTAGTCTTTCTGGTTCTTTTGGTTGTAGTTCCTACTAGTCTGTTGATAGTAGTTTTGTTCTTATTTATTGTGTAGCGCTCACTCCCGGAGGAGCCGCTGAATTTGAACCTCGGGTCAGTCTCCCCGCACTAGGGAATAAATATACTCCAGCACCGTCATGGATTTTATAAATTATATAGTTTACTGAATAAACTGGCATATAATGAGTAACACGGTATATGTATATATATTTACAGTACTTCGTAATGCGGGAACGCGCAGCGGAAAAGAAATACAATGCTTCGTAATGCGAGAAACGCGCAGCGGAAAAGAAATACAATGCTTCGTAATGCGAGAAACGCGCAGCGGAAAAAGGAAAATATATATATATATATATATATATCCCCTTTTGTGGTTGGAGAGTGGGTCCCGTACAAGTTATATCCCAAGGAATGTGTGTGTATTGGTACCCGGGTACAATATTCAACTGGCCAGTGAATTATTTATGAGGTATCTTCGACTAGTCACGTTGGGGCCCTGTGGGTTTTGAAACAAACTGCAGCGTGCTTTAGATTTTCACAACGGCCTGGAAGGCCTCTCACCCATCCGCCAGATACTCTGTGCTCCGCTCGACCCCCTGACTGGGGTTCTCTGTGTCAGCGGATCCGCTGTCTTGCATGTCTGTATCTGCCACAAGATGTCCAGCTCACCGCCTGCACTCCCTGTTAGATCGATCTGCGGTTCTCCTAACTCGGGGTCCTCCAGCTCACTCTGCATCAGCGTGGGTTACTGCGGTGGATCACTGGGTCTTCGTATAATAAGGCGGAAAAACCCGGTCTCCAGCTCTGTCAGGCCGCACCTGCGCTCTGGCCTGGTCGCTATCACGTTCAGCTACACTGCGTCTTGCTCCTCTCACTCCTCAGCGCGCTCTGCCAACCCTTTCCACGAGGCTCAGGATGTCAGCGTCTCTCTCCCACCCACTTCCTGTTCCCGCCCGCAAAGCATGCTGGAAAATGTAGTCCCAATGTTCAGTGTCTTACATCGCGCTTGTCTCCCTCCGGTGGCCAAAAACGAGTACTACAACGACAGGGGATTTAAAACCAGCGCTACAATTGAAAAACAAAACCACTGTAGATCTGCCCTGAATAGAAGTGCATGGGGATTGTCTCTGTTACAGGAGTATGTCGAGAGTTGGCTGTACGGGCAACAAGCATTGAAGGACTGTGATTCAAACTAGATGTGGCCACAACCGATACTTTAATATCCCAACTTAAAAATATAAGATGCCAGTAGCACCAAAGCAACGTGTGTGTGTGTGTGTGTGTGTGACATTTCAAATATATGTATGGGTTCCAGAACATGTGTGGAGTTTAGTTCAAAAGTGTTCTTTTAATAAAAATAAAAAAAACTTAAGACCACATTTGAAACTTTAAATTATGCTGCGCCTGAATGTGCCAAGAATTAACATGGCATCATTTTGAGCTGAAAATATTACCCTGATTAATGAATCGTACATTGACCGCTCACAAAAAACAATAATACACCTGTGCATATATTTATGATCTACGTGTGATGCCTTCATACCACAAGTGGTGCGAGCAACCACAAATGCCAAACAGTTACAAAGACCGTGTTGTAGAGACACATCAAAAAATGTATGCAGAGAGATCAAACTATTTGCTCATTCCTCTGCAATACATAGCATTACCGTGTGTCAGTTTTAGAAGTGGCGACACTAATTTACATATATATATTTACTTTTTTCTTTTGCACCAGCAAACTATGTAGTGGATTAGATGCTTATACAAAAGGCTCAATTGTTCATGCTAGGACAATAAACCATGTTTGGCTATAAGCATGATTTACGTTCTTCCAAAACCTTGAGTGTGTGCATGGTGGCTCTATTTCCACATTCTGTTACTGACACTTATTTCTGTTAGAGCCCCTTGTGTTCTAACACTAGCGTTAGCCCTTAATTAAAGGCGGTCCTAGCGCTGCGTCCAGCTCGTCTAACGAGTTAAACTCGTTAGCTCTTGTTAAGCAGCAATTCATAGAGCGAATTTACTGTACTTTGTGCTCCCCATGTTGGGTATAGGGAGCGCAAAGTACAAGCACAGAATAACTAGCGGTAGGATCAATTGGTCCCAACAAAAGTCACCACCAGCTCAGTGGTGTAGGTAACGGATTCCACTGCTGCAGAATTCGTAACCTGCAGCTCAAACCCCCCCTCCCCAAAAAAAACACCTATTCACCTCTCATCCCGTGGCGAGAACGGCGGTCCGATCCACTGCTTCTGGCCACCGGGAGACTGGGGGAAGTCCTCTGTCTCCCTCCGCGATCACTCTGCCGGCCAGCAGGATCTCGCTAGAGGCGAGAGCTTGCCAGTCATGTGACCCGGCAGGAGATGCCTCCATGGATCAGATATTGGACGGCTCGTTAGCGCTACCCCTAGCATCCTTGAGTCTAGCTGCTGCTAGGGGGCAGGCTGCTGGACTCGGTGCCTGCCCCATAACCTGCTGGTGAAACCGGGAGGCAAAGGGGAAATTAGCAATTGCTATTTTTTTTTCCCTTAGCGTCCTGGTTTTAGCGAGAGGCACGTAATAGTGCCCTTCATTTCTACATGAACATTTGTTGTCAGGGATACTTGACGGACTTTTTCCGTTTCATACTTTGATTGCATGTGCCACAGGAAATTTTCTATTGCCCACAATGCGCTCTTTATTTTTCTGTAAAATCCGAGGTTTTGAACTGCTTCCTGATATTGATTTTCTGACTGCCAGTTGCTGACTGTATTAAAAAAAAATATGGCAATTGAGCCTATTCCTTCCATTTATTTCCATTCTTTGAAATTGCTATACAAGCACTGTAACAACCCACTGCCAAAACAAACTTAGATGCCCATTGTCAGAGGCATTTTGGTAGATATTGAAGACTAAGAAAGGCCATGTCCTGATGTCTTCTCTTTTCATCCTCGTTGGATTTGCACAGGTATGCCATATATCCTGTACGGGAGTTAACCTGATGACTTCAATGAAACCCTGTTTGGTGCATTTAATTTTGTTTTTGCTTTTGTATATCACTGCAATTTTGCTTAGCTAAGGCTGTTTGTCAGACAAGCGCACTGTGTGCCCATACTGATGTGCCTCCCGCCACTGTCGCAGCATTGTGACGCTGCGATGGGGCCAGCCACACGCTGTTGCGCGCGCACAACAGCGACCGTGCAGCAAGCCTCCCTGTCAAAGTGCTACGACTTTGAAGGATCGTGCTATGCAGCCCTGAAAGGAGGATCGAACCTTGAGGCGGCCAGACGGGTGTCAGAATGATCGCCCACTCTCATGGACGTTTCTTCCGCTCATAAAAAGGCTCGTCTGACACCAGCCTTAAAGTCCCTTTACCTGCTATATATTGGTTTCACTATAGGGACCACTATTCCCTAGTAGACAAATAGATTATTTCCCATCAGCCAAGCTATGGCACATTATGCACTAATTATTAATTCCTAATTAATAACTAATTACTTGACCTGTCAGTGTTTCTGTGTGGAGGCAACCATTCTGGAATAATATTACACTTCGGTTCTATTCATTAGAAACACAAATCCTTTATTCTGGACCACCAGCAGATGTTAAGGACATGTGGGAGATGTCCTGTACATTCTTGTATTCTACTTTTCCCTGAAAGTAGTCTGTATTTTAGTTGATTCCATTGTATCCACGTCACAACAATTGTAAGGTTTCAGGGTTTTGTTTGTAACCTGATCTCTACATTGAAATTCTGGGCAGAGAGCCAGCAAACCTGAGCCTGTAGGAAAAAAAAAATCAATGCCGATTTTTAGAATGGTTATCCTCCAAATTGTAAGTTGTATTTCATGTTCCTTAAAACCAACATAAATGAGACACTTTTTTGGAAAAGAGTCTGCTTTTTCTAATGAGAGGTCAAATATTCATATAAAATGCAGATGTGTTTCCAGAATAGCAAATAAACTTGCCGGATCAGTTAACTGTTTAAATCGGTCCTTTTTTCACTCACTGCTTACTCCAAAATTAAAAGTAATTTTGAAATGAGGGGGTCAATTGCCCCCAGCGAAAAAGATGATCACCATACTAAAACTAATGTCTTTTTATGGATTGAGGTGGATATTTTATTATGATGGGGAGTGTAACTTTAGATTAAATCTCCTACTGAAGTTCATAACATTGAAAACTAACTTGCAAAGTTAGATAAATATTATTGGGTTCTAGATAATGTTATCCCTTTCAGGATGGGCAGGGTGTGTCCGGCGGGTGGGCTTTAGCGCTGGCTGCGGTGTACTAATACGCCCTGTTAGCCAGCTGCTGTGGCGGCCCCTCCTTGACCCACCCATGCATTGGATGCACATCATTGCTGCTGGGGGATGGCCTTAGCCGGGCTATACCGCAGCAGTGAGTGGCGTGCGCCAGCTAGTGGGCAGGTCTGGAGGAGGCCCATTAAAATCAGCTGGGTGTGCTATGCTACCCTGCGGCTTCAAGGCCCACAGGGACGGCATATTACGCTTTGCGGCAGGAAAGGGGTAAGGGGCATATATCATATCCTCCTTTGTATAGAAATATATCACATGACCCATTATTTGAAAGGAGGAACTTCTCACCATTCAAAATATTTATTAGTTATACAGCTGTCAAGTAGCCACTGCAGTGATCATGAGCACCTATCAATAACCGCCAAATTAAATTTATAGCGATTTTGTGTTGGGGCTATTTTATGGGCTACAAAATTTGCATATGTCAAATTTAATGGTAGAACTGAGTGGGGGAATAGAAATTTAAACAATATCTACGATGGTTGTAGTGCTTGCAGTTTTCTGGTTGTGTGCAATTTTCTTTTTTTCTTTATCTTTACACTTCTGAGTGTGGACAAGCCTATAAGTGTCATAGTGTCAAAATGGCCTTCTGGAAACTAACAGGGTTATTCAGAGAGCGGTGAAAAGCAGGAGAATGACTGGAGAATAGAAAATTCTAGGTCAAAATGGATATTTTCCATTCTCCAGTCATTCTCCTGCTTTTCACCGCTCTCTGAATAACCTTGTAAGAATTTTTTTGTTTTGTCTTAAAAGGCACTCATTGTTTTTGTTTTTTTTAATATGTATGTATGTATGTGTGTATGTGTTATTTTATCCTGCGTTTTTATGTACTGTATAAAATCGTAAGATGGTCAAACAGATAAAAATTAATAATCGAGGCCGTGCTGCAAGAACAATTTACAGAGGTAGAAACGTGGATTGCAGATAACAAACTTTTCTTAAATACTGACAAAACTGTAACGATGCTCTTTGGCACAAAACCTAAACTACATAAATTGCAAACACCCAATCTATGTGTCAGGACAAGATCAAATGGCACGCTGACCACAGTGACTTCTCTCAAATATCTAGGTATGTGGTTAGATCCAAATTTATCCTTTGGCCCCCACATCGAAAAACTCTCATCTAAACTTTATCCCAAACTAGGTGCCCTGTACAGAAACAAATCCTGCCTGAGCCCCGCGGTAAGAAAGCAGATTGTACAACAAATGTTTATGCCGGCTATTGAATACGGAGATGTAGTGTATGCAGCTGCCCCGCAAACACACCTCCAGAAACTTACCACATTGTATAACTCATTCTGCCGCTTTGTGCTACAATGTAACTACATGACCCACCATTGTGACATGTTAAAAGAGCTAAACTGGCCGTCGCTGGAATCTAGATGCACTCTTCACCTTTCCAACCAGGTGTTTAAGAGATTTTCAGGGAAGCTACCACCCTACCTGAATAGGCTGCTTCCCCCAGCAGTTCCCTCATCCTACAACCGCCGATCCAGGAACAGCACCTTACTTGCAATACAACAATACAAAAAGAAAGTGGTTCGATCCTCATTTTCCTACAGAGCACCACAATTATGGAATAACCTCCCAGACGCCATCAAATCTTCCCCAGTCTTCAGTAGGGATGAGCCGAACACTCCCCGAGTTCGGTTCGAGCCCGAACCCAAACTTCCCATTTGTTCGGGTCCGAACCCGAACTCGAACCCAATGCAAGTCAATGGGGCTGAAAATTCGGTTTTTAGAGTGCCCTCCAAGAGGGCATATATGCTACATATTTGCCATAAAAGGTGTATGGTGGTCCGGGTAGTGCCCTGGGGGACAGGAAACAAGAACAAAAAGTTTTAAAAAAAACGTTTTTAAAGGGACAGTGAGTTTTCCATGAAATAAGGGTTAAAAATAAAAACCAAAAATTCCTTCAAATATCGTGCCTAGGAGGTTCCCATAACCTGCCCGTGAAGTGGCGGATTTCTAGGATGTATAGAAACACTTAAAAACAAAAAAATTACGTTTCATATGACGGTAAATGCTTTTCCTTTTAATCCATCCATAAACAACTGCTTGGGGCGGCAGTCTGTATGAAAAGAGGAGACATTTTCGTACACGCAGAAAAAGTTTACTGATTTTTTTGGCTAAATTATTGTGAAATATATGCAGGCTTTGGATGAAAGTAAAAATAGGTGCTTTAAAATTGGTCCTTTAGCGTCCCCAACAGTGCCGTCACACCGTAACCCCTCTGAGGATATGAATCTGATACAGGCGTCAGTGACAGTGCACCCAAATATTGTGCTTTTGGTGCCAGGCCTGCAAGTACTATCATACAGTAACCCCTCTGTGGTATTGTGGAAGAATGCAGGGGTGGACCATGTGGTCCTATATTGAAAAGATATGATTCTGGTCAATGCGTCAGTGCACCCAGATATTGTGCCTTTAATGCCAGGCCAGCAAGTATCCTCATACAGTAACCCCTCTGTGGTATTGTGGAAGTGTGCAGGGGTGGACCCTGCTGTTCAAAAAATTAAAATGATATAAATCTGGCACAGGCGTCAGTGCAGCCAAATATTGTGCCTTTCATGGCAGCAAGTGCATTCACACCGTAACCCTTTTGTGGTATTGTGGAAGAGTTCAGTGCTGGAGGTTTTGTGCATGCAGAAGACATACCCAATCTATTCCGTTACTTCGGCATCAGGGGATTGATAGCTGCTGATCCAGGACTGATTTATTTTTATAAATGTCAGCCGGTCTACAGAGTCGGTGGACAGACACACTCTTTTGTCTGTGACAAAACCTCCAGCAGCACTGAACGTCCTTTCGGAAAGCATGCTAGATGAAAGGCAACCTAGTAGCTGCATAGCATATTGGCTAAGTTCTGGCCAGTGATCCAATCTCAACACCCAGTAAGCAAGTGGATCATCTGCTGGAAAGGTATCCAGGTCTGCCCTTGCCCCTAGGTGGTCCTGCACCATATGGTGAAGACGCTGGCAATGGGTGCCTACATTTGACGTCCCTGGGCATTGAGGACTAAAAAAATTAAAATAAACATCAGTCAAGCGGCCCTGGCCTTCACCACTATTCCTCTGATCACCCGCAGCCTCAGAAGCACGTGTGTCAGCACTTGGTAATCTACCAGTGCCTCGAAAGGTGTTACACAAGTGTCGCTTTAGTGCGTCCTCAAGTTTTTTCATCCTGTGCTCCCTCTGTGCAGGCAGGATGAGCTCTGCAACTTTCCCCTTGTATCGTGGATCAAGAAGGGTTGCCAACCAGTAATGATCCCTCTCCTTGATAGCACGAATCCTGGGGTCCTTTAGCAGGCTTTGCATCATTAGGGAGCCCATGCAGCGTAGGTTGGAGGTGGCATTAGCTTCCGAGTCTTCCTGGTCAATGAGGATGACCGTATCGTGCACTTCCTCCTCCCAGCCACGCACTAGCCCTTCTGTTTCTGGGCACACAAAACCCTCCCTTGAGGAATCCCCACCTTCAATGCCCCCACTACTGAAATATTCCTCCTCATCCTCATCCTCCTCCTGTCTGATCTGAGTAGGACCCGCTGGAATGCTGTCTGCGGAAAGACTGGGGCCTTGAGAGCTAGGGAAGGCCTCCTCTTCCTCCCGCTGCTCTGCCTCTAGAGCCACATTTATAATTCCCCGCAGAGTGTGCTCCAGCAGGAACACTAAAGGAATTGTGTCACTGATGCATGCACTGTCCCTGCTCACCATCCTCGTTGCCTCCTCAAATGGTGACAGTACAGTGCATGCATCCTTGATCATCAGCCACTGTTGGGGGGGGAAACCAAGTTGACCTGAACCTGTCCTTGTGCCATACTCACACAGGTACTCGTTGATGACTCTCTGCTGCTTGTGCAGATGCTGTAGCATTGCTAATGTCGAGTTCCACCTGGTGGGCATGTCACAGATCAGACTGTTTGTGGGAAGGTGGAATTCTCTTTGAATTTCTGCCAGGCGAACGCTTGCTGGGAATGATCGTCTGAAGTGGCTGCAGACTTTTCTGGCCTGGATGAGAAGCTCTGGCAGCCCTGGGTACTTGGTTAGGAAACGCTGTACCACCAGATTTAGGGCATGTGCTAGGCATGGTACATGCGTCAATCCGCCCTTGCGTAGGGTGGAGAGAAGGTTGCTGCCATTATTGCAGATGATCATTCCCAGCTCAAGCTGGCGTGGTGTTAACCATCTCTGCCCCTGCAGAGCTGACAAAATGTCTGACCCGGTGTGGCTCCTGTCCCCTAAACAAACCCGCTCAAGCACGGAGGAGGACTTGCTGGACCACGTGTCTAAAGTGACATGCACCTTGCTGCTGACTGCCTTTCCCAAGGACTGGATAACATTGTCTTCCACGTGCTGGTATAGTGCTGGAATGGCCTTGCGTGAAAAGTAATGGCGTTTTGGAACCTGCCACTGTGGTACAGCGCATTCAGCAAATTCACGGAAGGGAGCAGAGTCCACCAGCTGGAAAGGCAGCAGCTGCAATGCGAGTAATTTTGCTAAGCTGGCATTTAGACGCTGTGCTTTGGGATGGTTGGGACTATATTTTTTCTTTTGCTGCAGCAGCTGCGGCAACGTAATCTGACTGCGTAAATCTTCAGCTACTGGGATGATGTCACATTGTGAGGAAGGACCTGCTGGTACATCCATTACTGTAGCATCATCCCTGTCGGAGGTTGTAGGCAATGACATGGCAGGACATACAGTGGGGGTAGAGACAGATGAGGAGGAGGAGGACCTACGCAAAGTTTTGCACCAACGGGATGTGTGGCACTTGTTCATATGTCACCTCAAGCACGTGGTACCCAAGTGTCCGGTATCTTTCCCACGCTTAAGCCTCATCTGACATAGATTACAAATAGCAATGCTGCGCTCTACTGCACATTTCTTAAAGAACTCCCAGACAACAGACTTCCTGCATGTGTTCTTTGAGACAACAGCGCTCTGTACTGGAGCAGCTCTGACATGTGATGCCTTGGACTGGCTAGTGCTACGGTTGGTCACAGAGGATGTTGTGCCTCGTGTTTGCTGTGCCTCCTCCTCCCCCTCCTCCTCACTTGATTCCTCTGTTCGATCTGGCACCCAGGTGGAGTCAGTGACCTCATCATTGTCATCTTCACCCCCTATCTCCTCGTCACTGGAGCCAACTTGGCAGTATGCTGCAGCTGCTGGGGCAACATGAGTGCCAGTTATTTGTGTGTCATCACTGGCACCCCTTTCCACTGGCACCCATTTTTTCCCTGATGAAGTCTCGTTTTGTTTGAGAGATGAAACGCGTTGGAATGTACTCCAATTTTATGTTTACTTTTATGAAGATTTATTAAATCCAATTTCAAGTTGAATTCCTGCTTTATTATTTTTATAAATACCCCGGTATTTGCTGGCGGAGGTCTTGAAGAAAGGAGGTCACGAACATCCCTCTTGCTGAAAGCTCCCAGAAAGATGCAACAGCTTCCATTCCGTTCAGGAGGGGTAATCAAGTACTCGTTATGTGTCCATCTTGGTTTCACATCTTGTGAGTGTGATTCTAGCGGGGATTCTTCATTGTGTTCTAAATCATTTTTTGTATCTGCTATCTGCACCATGGTTTTTTAATTTATTTTACAGATACCTTCCTGTGTTACCTCACCCCTTTCCTCTAGGTTGATTATACTCCCTTGCTCAACCTCAGAGATTGAATCAGAGCACTGTACTTGCTGTGCATCCTCAAGCAGCATGTCACTCTCATTGTAGTCAAACAACTCAGCTGACTCCTCCGTGTGTGATAGCGAGGCTACGGCAGGAGTAGCTGTGGACATGGAGGCTGCATTAGATGCTTTGGCAGCTGAGGTGGACTGTAAAGCACTAGAAGCCTGGCTGGCAGAGGACTCGGAGGATGAGGATGGCCTGGTTAGCCAATCCACCAAGTCCTCTGTATGTTGCTGCTGCTTAAGATGGCCAGCACCAGTTAGAAAGGACAAGCGTGCCCCTGCAGAGGATGCACCACATCCACCACGACCAGAGGCACAGCCTCCTGACACAGGGGCTGCTTGCCCTCTTATCTGTGTCTGGGAGCGTCTGCCTGTCCTTTTTGTTCTTTCAGACATGGTGAGTGATATATAGATTAATATATACAGAACTCTGATTCAACTCTGGTATAAAGATTTAAATAACTCTGGTATAACTCAGTGAGACACACTGATAGCTGGCAGCCAGTGACAAGAGACAGATCACCTCAATTCCCAAATGTTTTGTAGAAATTTGTGACCCCCAAAATACTTGCTGGCAGTGCCAAGACACAGATCACCTCAATTCCCAAATGTTTTAAAGAAATTAGTGAGCCCCAAAAAGATTTGCTGGCACAGTGACAAGACCCAGAAGATCACCTCAATTCACAAATGTTTTAAAGAAAGTTGTAAACCCCCAAAAATCTTGCTGGCACAGTGACAAGACACACATCACCTAAATTCCCTGGTATTTGGTAGAAAAGAGACCCCCCCCCCAGTAGCGTGGCAGACCGGCAGTAACAAGACACAACTATCTCCTCTGAAATGCGTGCAGAATCGGCACGTGGAAACGTTATATAGTGTGCTGCGGGACTTAGCTCTGTGAGCCCATGATTGGGCAAAATTTGCCCACTCAGGACTCTGAGCGGTGATTGGCATAGTGTTGAACCAGTCTTGCACCAGAACTGTGGTCAAGTGCAAAGCTGTAGCCAATTACGAGCTTCAGGCCAGTGGGAAAATGCATTGTGGTCGAACATGCGGCGAACACCCGGAAATGTTCGGTGTTCGCGATCTCCTCGAACAGGCCAAGTTCGGGTCGAACCCCGACCCGTCCGAACCCGAACCACTCATCCCTAGTCTTCAGTCACTCGAGCTCCCTATTAAGATACCTCAATACGGAGTGCACCTGTAAACCTGTAACATAATGACTATATTTCCTACATTTTTATTTTCTGTGTTAATATGTATATTTGCGTTGTGTTTTTAATATCTTGCATTTATTACTTTTGTATTTTTGTAACGACTGTAAAATTTCAATGTTCTTGAACCCAGGACATCTCAAACTAGAGCAACCTCAATGTATCCTTCCTGGTAAAATACTTTGCAAATAAATAAATAAAATGTAATCTTTAAAACAAAAACATCATCTAATATTTTTCAAATAAAAGTTGGCACAGAAACCAATTTTTGGTTTTCCTATGAAGATGAAGTGCTGCTAAATGTTGAACCATAACGTGTATTTGAAATATCTTGTGAACAACCATTCCTCTGCTGATGTTGAGGAATCACTAGGACTGCAACTAACAACAATTATTTTCATAATCTATTAGTTGGCAGATAATTTTTTCGATTTAATCATCTGATATTAAACAATTTATATTTTTCTGCAATTTCGTATTGTACGTACATGCACAAATTTTATGTATCCTGCATATTTTTCACAAACAAGTGTTGCGACCACCTGGTCAGAGTGATTAATCTATGCTGCGTGTGCAACTCAAGCTCTTGTCTGCTTTCTCCCTGGATAAACGCTGCTAGTGCTACTAGTGCTCAGATAGACATGATGATGTCAGCACGCAAAGCAGGATGAGAAGGTGGGGGGAAACTCCACGCAGCCTGACCATGTGTTTTTTTTTAGAAAGGATTTTACCAGGAAGGATACATTGACATTTCTCTTGTTTTCAAGTATGTCCTGGGTGGCGAGTATGTACCGTTAGGTGTCTTGCCAAAGGACACTTACTGGAGAGGTTGCTCGCTGGGATCGAACCCATGTCTCCACAGGCTCTCTCCATGCAGAGCAGTGATGTTACCTCCACTCCACCCAGCCAGTACTTAGCCAGTAATTAGCTAACGTGGTCAGGGTGCTTAGTGAGTCCTTTCTTTAAAATGATTTCATGAACAAACTGAGTGGGAGGAGAGACTAGATATGGGCAGAAGGGCGTTTGGGTAAAGGACCAGACCCGAGTGTGAGAGGTAGGGGGTTTGGGCAAGAGACCGGACCCGAGTTTAAGAGCGAGTTTGCGGGGAAGAGAGGGACCAGAACCAACAGGAGTGACTGCAGCTCTGTACTGGAGTGAGGATGGGTGGGGTGGTAGCACAGGACTCCAGGTCCAAGTAAGGCTATAACACTGGTGATTCAGCTCCAACCACCTAGTGGCAGTACCTCACTGTATGTGTGATCGTTCTGTTATTGTAAACTAAATAAAAACAAACTGTGTGGTTGTGTCCAACATAACCTTAGAACAAAATCAATCAGCTTTAAAGTAGTATCTGAGGTTAATCATGATTAACTCAGTTTGACTCTAAACAGTGTGTGCTGTATATAGACCGATTAATCGATAATGAGAATAGTTGTCTACTATTCTCAATATCGATTAGTTGCTCCAGCCCTAGAAATCACACGGTCAAATTGACCCAATAAATCCCCCCGCCCCCCATATTTCAGTAACTGTTCAATTTAAAGTTACTGTCTAAATGAGGAGCGCCTGTTGGGGGTGACACATGGTATAATTTGCATAGGTATCTCATAGAAATTGATGGTTAAATACAGTTCGAACATGTGGGTTATAAATGGCTCAGCACTGAAGGGGTTAGATGCCCAAATTTTTAGCGAATAAAATATGCAACGCCATGGGATAGATGGCCACAGCTTGAAGCTTGCCTGTTCACTGGGTCCGTATTCCTGTGATGGTGCGATCATCCGAGATCGTCTGAAGTCATCCAACCGATCCTACAACATGCAGGTGAATCGGCCATCTTCCGCTGCATCAGATCACCGACGGACTATTTCAGACGATTTTATGCGTTTACAGCAGATGTGCGATCCTTTAAATTTCAATTGATTTTTATCTTACGATGCTGGGACGATCTGGTAAAAGTTCAGATGAAAAAGATGCATTGTATACTTCCATGCTTTGGGGAAACCTGTAAAAGCTACATTGTACAGTATAACCGGCGTGTGCAGGGGAAACGCAAAAACCACCATTTGCGAAGTCCATGGGATTCAATGAAATACAATTTCTCGTTTTTATTTATCTTATACTCAATCCTTTAGTTTTTTTTTTTAATCCACAGAAAAAGCCTTTTTATTGATTATTCTAGGATTTTTTTTAGGTTACTTTTTAGGGGGGGGTTTTGGTTTTTTTCCTCTGGCTTCAGCGTTGTTGCTCTCCCTGGTACTGAAACATCCCCCCCCCCCCTGCAGCCTGGGGCAAGATTTTTTTTTTCCCTGTCCATCGGCCGATTTGGGTTGTCCACAGATGCTTCCAGTGGAATCGTCCGATGGCATTGTCCGCAGTCAGGTGACCAAGTCTGTCGCCCGACTACGGACCCAGTGGATGGCCAGCCTAAATTTTAATCGGTACTTGATGATCAATACTTACATTTGCAAAGTGCATTGCATCATTGAGAAGTTAAAATGGTAACCTTTGCAAACATGTATTCCCCTGTCAAGAGCAGCCATGTAACTAAGGGAGATTTTTTTTTCCCCCTGTGAATTTAAGTCTTTAACATTCTCCGTCAAAGTTACAAGTTTTTATAACAAGTTCCGCAGCGTTGTATTATGGGAAAGGCAGAATAACAAATATACATACTATTATGTATTATGGGAAATGCTAGCAGAATGCTTGGTTGTGTAGGGAGAGGTATTAGCAGTAGGAAAAGGGAAGTGCTCATGCCACTGTACAGAGCACTGGTGAGACCTCACTTGGAGTACTGTGTGCAGTACTGGAGACCATATCTCCAGAAGGATATAGACATCTTAGAGAGAGTTCAGAGAAGGGCTACTAAAATGGTGTACGGCTTGAAGGAGAAAAGTTACCAGGAAAGGCTTAATGATCTTAACATGTACAGCTTGGAAAAAAGACGAGACAGACGAGATATGATAGAAACATTTAAATACGTAAAGGGAATCCACAAGGTAGAGGAAGGGAGTATATTTAAAAGGAAACAAAGTAGCAAAACAAGAGGACATAGTCTTAGATTGGAGGGGCAAAGGTTTAAAAGTAACATCAGGAAGCATTATTTTACTGAGAGGGTGGTGGATACAGGCCAGCCACCAGAAATTTTGGGGCCCCTTACTGGCCCTCAGAATGGGCCCCCCCCCCCGATCCCCTCTTCCCATAGGAAATACATTATTTGGTGTGAATTGTGATAACATTACAGAGTGGTAGTTCCAATATCTTAAAAATCGCACACATTGCTCGCACAACAGCACATTTATCAAAGTATCTATCTGGTTCAAATAATTTTAGACAGTATGAAATTGTGATTAAAAAATATGAATCAAGATCGTATTACAGAGCGTTCCCAATACCTTAAAAAAAAAAAAATCACAGAAAATGTGTATTTTCCTGCCTGTTTGGAGCCAAAAGCCAGCTTAGCAGGCATGGGCAGGGATAAACTTCATTTATGGCACTGAGTACCAAACTCAATTTTCCATGACAAAAACAGCCGAGCTTATTGAAGTGATTGCACGTAAAGGTTTTTCCAATATACTCAGGGCCGGTCCGAGACATTGTGCTGCCTGGAGCCGAGGATGAAATGCTGCCCCCCCCACCACAATACACCCTCATAGAAATGATATACACTCACACACGCTGTGTAAACACATTCTAGAGATAGGAGTCAGTCAATGCCGTAAAATTTTAAATTACCAGATTTTGTGGAAGTTTGCTACCTTTTTAGTCTTAACTAGATCATTAAAATAACTAAGTATATTAAAAAGTTATGAAATTATATTTTAAAATGAAATACATATATTTAAATATATTAGTTTATTAAAAAAAATGTATTTAATACATGCATATCCAAGTTGTCTGATCCCAGGCAAGTAGTGAGAGTTTAAGAAATAAATACATGTTCATAATTAATCTGTAGTAAACTATAAAAGTTCAGCTCCCTGGGAAATGAGACTGGAGAGGGTTAACGTCCACTGCCCAAAGAAGATTAATGTTACTCCCCCACACTGCCCTCTTGGAAGACTGCTTGATCGCTGACCAGGTGTGTGCTGTCACTGCCCACAGTGCCTCAGCTCGTCCTCCCAAACCTCTGCTGCTGGAAGCAGATTACAAGCACCTAGGTTTCATGCTGGTCCCGTCTGGCCACACACATTCCTGAAGACCCCAACCCCTCCACACAAGGATGTCTGACAGCTGGAGGGAGAGCAGGGCGTGCAGGCAGCTCCCAGGCTCCTCTCTCTATACTGTTACAAAGCTCGCTGCGGTGAAGTACCTCAACAGCTGCTCCTTGCCTCCGATTTTTTTGTAGTATTTTGTCCTCCTCCTGCGAGTCAGGTGACAGCCCGGTCTTAGAAAGCTGGAGGAACAGCGACCGTGCCCCCACACACGCAGCCACGCTGGCCAGGAGTTGGAGAGCGGCGGCCGGAAGGAGACAGAGTAAGGAGTGTGTGGGCGGGCCAGTTCTCATTTGCCCGCGAAAATGCGCTTTAGTCTTTCTCCTGCCAGCTGCCGCTCTCAGTTCCTCCCAGCGCCGCACAAGCCAAGACGGAGAAGGAGGGGGCATGGGCAGCCTGCTGCAGATGTCTGTCGCTCCCCCTCTGACATCATCAGAGGGGGCCCGTCAGCTGCCGGCCGCCATCTTTGAGGCTCTGCTCGGTGCCCGGGGCCCAGGGAGGCCGCAGTACCTCCTCCGACACCTGTGGCCTACAGTAAACATAGCGGCCGACAGCGGGCCCCCCCAGACCCCGGGCCCCTTACTGCAGCATGGGCTGTAATGCTCTGATGGCGGCCCTGGGTGGATACATGGAACAGCCTTCCAGTAGAAGTGGTAGAGGCCAAAACAGTAATTGAATTTAAGCAAGCATGGGAGAGGCATAAGGTAAAGTATCCATGTAATTGGGCAGACTAGAAGGGCCGAAAGGTTCTTATCTGCCGACATTTTTCTATGTTTCTATGTTTCTATACAAGTTAAACCCAGAGAATCGTAGCACCAACCGTCTAACCAAAAGATTAACTTACTTCTTGAGATCAACCCGTATCACCATCCCTGACCAACGAAGTCATTTGAGGACTAACAACCCCTGTGAACCAGTCACTCCCATATCCCAAACCCAACCTAATTTATTAATTTATAAAGCATTTTACCAGGAAGGATACATTGACATTTCTCTCGTGTTCAAGAATTTTGAACTAATAAAACGTCCCCAGCTGGTCAGACCTAACAAGGCATCCCAGCTGCTGAGGTGCGTATTGCACCTGAAAGTTGTCCTAGGGTGCTCCCGGGAAGTGGAAACCACCACACTCCTGTATAAAGCTGATAACCTGTGTTCTGTCTGAATAAATCTCATGCTGTACCAAGCCTGAGTGCCCAGTTCATTGCTATGTTGAATTATTTATTTATAAAGGAATTGGATTATTTGAGATTTGGCACCTGGTTCCACGGTCAGTTTATAGGCCAAATATCCTCCTGTTCCTTTGCTAAGTAAGACTTTAACAATTCCGTCATGTTCAGATTAATTCACCTTTTAGAAGCCACGCTCTGCTGAACATGTAAATGCCAGTCTAAGGCAATAAAGGCTTTTCCAAGTTGTTACTGAATTGCTTAGTGTCTCCAAAGCATAAGGTAATGCATGTGTGGACACTGGTTTCTCCAGCACCTGTTTAATGCCAGGGTTTTGCAGAGAAGTTGACACTGGCGACGTTGTGTGGATTTCCAACAAGGCTTGTTTGTACTCTTCAGAGACCTGCTAGTAAGGAATGTGTGGTTTAAAATAAGCAGCAGAATCCAGGATTAATTTCAGCCTTTCTGAAGGGTTTTTCAAAATGTGTGCAGGTGCCCAAAGTAAGCCACCACAACGGTGTTTTGGAGATATTAAGATCATGCAGTCTGACGTCCAAGCTCTATGAATTCTATATTCAAAGATGTATTTTGCAATAAACCCATGATCCTCTGTGGCTCTCAAAATATGAATTAACCTAGAGAGTAAAACTGGATTCTAATAAAAAAATTCTCAAAGCATTTTTTAGATCCTTTTTTTTGGAGCAAAACAACTTGGGCCACATTACAATCCTAGCGTTAAAACACGGGTGCAAGGGAGGAAAAACTGCACCTGCAGTCTTCCCCTTTGCGCACACGTTTTAACGCTGGATTACAATGCAGGCGCAAAAAATGCTGCCTGCATTGTTACCGTGCGGTAAAATCCGGGATGCTCATGGCAGCGCTGAGCGCAGCTGCGAGCATCCACTCGATGGAGTTCATAGGACTCCATTGAGTCTCCCCCTGCCAGTCACATGACCAGCCAGATCTCGACTCGCGTAGTGATACGCAGGGAGAGATTGGGGGGACTTTTTCCCCCAGTCTTTCCCTGCTCCCGCCTGATGGAGGTGGCGGTTGGAGCTGCGGTCCTTGCTCGGGACAGGAAGGGAGTATAGCATTCTGGGTTGTTTTTTTGGGGGGTTTTTTAGGCTGGTGTTAACGGATTCTGCAGAAGCGGAATCCGTTAACCACAGCCAGGACTTGGTGTTAACGTTTTGCTGACCACAGCCGGACGTTAATCAGCGCTAGATTGTAATACTAATGCTGATTAACACTTTGTACTCCCCATGTTAAGTATAGGGAGCACAAAGTACAGTAACCTCGCGCTGAAAAGCACAAGGTACAAAATGCAAATAGTTACTTAACCCATTTGCGTTTGGATTGTAATATGCAGCTAATGTTAGTGCTCACGCAAGTGAGCGCTACCATTGGCAACAAGAATGTAATGTGGCCCCTTGACGTTACCGTTTGAATATGGTTCTTGATATGCTGAGCACCTTTTATGATACTGGTATGAATCTGTCTATTTCCAGTGAAAGACTAACATTCTCTGGTTCTCGCTCTCTTTGTGGTCAAGTAAGGCTTGGTCTAGGCCTTTTTCAGTAGTGGAATAAAATTATGTGGGTTCATCTTAGTGGTAGAATAACATACTTTGGGTTCCTTCAAGTAGTGGAATATGACAGGACTTTTACGTTAGTGGAATAACATGCTGCTATGGTCTTCTCTTAGTAGTCGAATAAATCTATGGGTCCTTTCCAGTGGTGGGATAAAAATCCTATGGTGGAGTATGCCATGTGTCCACTTTAGAATATGGCTTCTTGACTTTTTTCATACCTTGGCATAGCCATCAGTCGCTGAAAAAAGGCATGAAATGGATAGAAACTTGGTTAAAAAAAGGCATGCTAGGTACGACGACCATTTAATATACTTCGAGTGTTCACAACGACCTGAGTGCCCTTACCCATCTCTTGCTGTTTCCAGAGGGAAAGAGTTCAGCCCTCAGAGTGTGGTGGATTAGTCCCACACAACAGCAGAGATCAGCAAACCCTGATCTCAACTTCTTGAGGATCAGGACTTTTGAGACTTCAATAGTGCATAACCTAGGCTTACACTGTTGTGAGATTAGTTGAAAGCCTACCATTAACCAGATTCCCATTCAATCAAAAAAGAACCCAAGACCTCTTTGGCATAGTCTTGATGGGCGCTTCTCATAGCAAAGAAACCACTGTACGTAGCAGGGTGTTCTGTATACATGTAAAAATACACTAACTTTTGTGAGTCTGTAGCGAGATGATGGTGAATGAGGGAGTGTTTGTGTTATGCATTGTTGACTTAGGTTAGAGTTGACAATAAGAGGAAGTGTAGAGTTCGCAGGGTTCAAAAGGAAATTCAGTTTGGGTTTAGTGTAATTCTTTAAGAATTTGTTACAGTCAAAGATGCAGACAAAGTTTTATCTTGTGAATCAGGTGTAATCTTAACCAAAGCTGCTATGAACATAATGGAACCCTTGGGGCAACCCTCCATGATACTTATGGTAGCGATTCCGCGACACACCGATTATCACCTCCTGGAGTCCATAGGACTCCATGGAGGGTTGCATTGCCGGGCCGAGACACCTGGGCGATCTAGGGTTGCGGAGTGATATGTGGAGGGAGACTGGAGACTATTTGTCCCTAGTCTCACTCTACTCCCGACGGCCAAAAGCGGTGGATCGGCCCGTTGTTCTCCACCGGACGAGAGGTGAGTATTTGATTTATTGGGGGGTTTAGCTGGTGTTTAACTGATTCTGCAAAAGCGGAGTCAGTTAGCACTTCTAGCAGTAGCTTAATGTTACCTTTGCGCATCGGTGGGTTAATTGGTGTTCAGTTAAGTAAGGTATTACAAAGTCCTAACGCTAATTACTGATTGCGCATCCTATACTTAACATGGGGAGAGCAAAGTACAGTAAGCTCGCAGAAGCTAGTGCAATCACCAATGCGCAAACTAATTTCTCAAGGGTTTAGCATTAACGCTACTCTCCCGAACTCTACAGTTGGCGTTCACTAGGGAATAGTGCCCATGTCTATTGAGTTGGTTAAATTTACAACAAACCAGATGACCCCACTTTTCTGTCCAACTCTAGCACGGTGATTTATGGCTTCTGGTTCTGTGAAGTTAGTATAGGTAATCAATTTTATATTGAAAGCAAAAGGGCAGGTGCAGTGCCTTTCTGGGGGCATTACTTTGTGAATATATCTGTATGGACACTCATGGAAGCTGTTGGTGGGGAGGTTGGGATAAAAATAAGCGAAATAAGCAAAACACAAAACACCAGCTTTTAAAATTCAGAATCTGCTTCAAAGTAAGACTTCAACCCCACCCCTGAATGCACAAATTATCTTAATAAAGCATAACAACCTACTTTATTAATCAGATCTTTCTTCAAAATCTGGATGGGGAACAGCATTTCGCAAAGTCTTCAAAAGAAATGTTTCTGCATCGCAGTACATAAGAAGCCCAAAGGAGGAGGCGTTTTAGTATCCGTGCTATGCCGCAGCACACTTGTGACTCGATTAAAGGCGTTTGTTTAGTAACCTCTGCAATTTGGTATTAATTGCTGCCCTACATAGGAATTTTATACTTTATTTGCACTGCTAAACAATACAGGGGCTATACATCATGATTAACTTTGTTAAAGTCAATTTGATTAATTTCACAGCAGGATCTACATATAATTCCAAGTACAGCAGGAAAAAATTGGGTAAATTTATAAAATGACATAAACTGGAATCTGATGACATTCTCTAGGTTAATGATTAAATAGACATTTCATTCGTTCTAATATGTAAACATGGATTTTGCAATTGTTAGAATTCAGTCGACGCTTGTAAAATCGGTGTTATATGCTGGACTACCGCTTGTGTTTTTTATTATAAATATATTCTATAATTCTTTAGGAATAGGAGGTAATTTCTAAATGCAAATCCATAACATGATATGTACTTTACAGTCAGCGCTATTACGCAAGCGATCCTTCAGGAAAAAAATCTACTATATTTAGGCTAGAAATTCTATAAAAGAAACCATAAACATTTAAGCCCGTCTAATGGTGACTTACGTCAGTGGTCAGGGGGATCAGATGGATGCCAGAAATTGCTGTATACAAGGGTAGGAGAGAAAACGTGGCCTGTCACTACTGCTTGGAAAAGATTTATAGAGGTCACAACTAGAAAGAATTTCTCACGTGTCTATGCAGATGAATGCAAAGAACTAATGGGTATTTTGCATTTGATTACGTCTGTGCTTACCCATGTAACTTCAGGAATACTCACCACGGACAGCTCGGAACTTTGCAGTTCCTTTACGGAGCCATCTAAGGCATTTATTTCCTGAACATTAAATTGATAATAAAAGCAAATTTTTCCCTTTTTTTTTTTTCTCCTCACACTGAAACACTTTTATATAATAATACAAATTCTATCTAGTTTTTATTCACTGGACTCAGTTTTTTCATTTCATATCTTTGTATGTCATATCACATAAGGAGATCTAAAAGTCCCCTTCCCACTGCTGAAATATACCCAGCCCTTTATAGATGGTTGGCTGGCGACATCACAACCAACACAACACCCCCAACCCACCCTCAAAGCCAGGAAAATGATCTAAGCAGTGATTCTGGGATAGAACGCAGTGGTTGGTGCAGGAAATGGATGGGTAAATGAGCCTGCTGGAGAATTGTATGAAGCCAATGTTCGCAATTAAAATTGGCCAATAATATACAGGTCAAGTCTCCATTATTTAAACTCCGGTCCCAGAGCCTTCTGGATATTAGAATTACAGAAAAGGGGTACCCAACCTATAATGACATCCTTTTTTTATATTAAAATAATTATTCCAACACTGATCTCATTGGAAAAAATCAATTCTGTTTCCAGTGATGCCTATTCTGGTGTCTAATACACCTGCATTATCTCCTATGTCTCCTATTGCTGTTTGGATTTTTGAGAAGCACCGGCATTTCCCAACATTGCAATACTGGCAATTTTAGCCACTTTCTGCAATGCCCACAAAACCCCTGTTCTTGATGGTCTTTGTCTAATACGCATGCTAACACGTCTCCCAACAACAGAAGGTATGAATGCAGGATGGGCATGGCATTGGTGTGACAACCATGACATTATCAGTGATTGCTGATCACAGAAAACTGTCCTTGCAGGGCGAGTAACTGTCATGGCATGTTACTGCTGAAAAGTCTTATACTTGGCATTGGACGCTGGGATTACTCCAAGATCACTTTTGCTGACTTCTGCTAATGTTGACGTCTTATTCACGTCTTGTCCGCTGTGTGGCCATTGTGATCGGCTGCCACATGGCATTGTGATCTGGAGAGACAGCACAATGGAATTGATGCCATAATCACTCTGTTTTTAATAGGTATTCTTCTAAGGTGTCCTAGGTCACGGTACTGTAGAAGCCTCCGAAGATGGGAGAGAAAATATACACAAATGGTAATTTCAGACAAATTGTTTTTTCCTAGGCAATTTGCCTGAAATTACTATTTGCCTAATACATAATCCGACTACTTGAGGTGTGCATAGCTTTATCAATACATTTTCATGGAACTTAAAGGAACACTTCACTGAAAAGTAGAGGGCCCTTTTTTTTGCCCTTAAATAATTGAATAATCAGCCTCTGCCCAATTATTTTTTTAATTTAAATTTTTTTTATTTTTATTTTGCCCAATTTAACTTTTTGTCCCTCGCCGCATGCAGCTCCTCCTCTGGGACTCTCGAACCCGGAAGTCACTAAGTGTTTTCTGCGCAATTTGCGCTACTACTACGGAAATGGAAACGCAAACTGCGCACCGCAACAGGACTTGCAAACTGCAGGGAATTACTCCATTTCACCCAGCTTTTTAAGCAAAATGGGGGGCTGAGAGGGGGGGCACTCCACACATCCTGACCATTTTAAAACTATAAAGTGGTCAGGATGAGTAGAGCGTTCCTTTTGGTAGGTCGTGGCTTCTAATAACACTAAATATATATTATTTCTTGTTTCCATTGTGCAAATACAGTTGGCAAGACCAGTCTGATGACAGCCGTATTAGAAACCGCATTGTTTTGCTGTTCTTAATGAGAGGATCCAAAACACAAAGCTACCAACCGCCAAGAGAGCAAAACAAAAATTCAATCTGCAGTCGGTTTCACAAAACCCTTCCTCAAGAATGTTAAGTATGATATCTTTCAGTCTAACACACTTGTACAATTAACTGGGAATGCAAAACAATTCTCTCCCGGGAAGGCAGTGCTCTGCACTGTGCGTGAAAGGGTTAAGTTTAGGCACCATCAAAATTCCATAATATATATCCAAGTGTATGGTGCTGCTCTGGGTCGGCGCACAGCAGATGCAGGTTTATATGCCCCGATCCTTCCTCCCCTACAACTAGTGATGGGCCGAACACCCCTGTGTTCGGTTCACATTCGAAGTCGAAACTCGGAAAAAGTTCGAACACGATTCGAACACAATGCAAGTCAATGGGGCTCAAAAGTTCGAAAATTAAGGTCCCCTCCAGAGGGCATATATGCAAGATATTGGTCATAAAAGGTGTTTTGGGGTCCGGGTACTGCCCTGGGGGACAGGAAACAATGAAAACCAATTTTTTTAAAAAAAAGTTTTTAACCATTTCACTGCTGAGTGCTGAGCCATTTCACTGCTGTGCGCTGAGCTCATTTTTACCGCTTTGCTCATGTTTAAACGCGATTTGAAGCCATGGGAAATGTTTGAGCAACAACGAGTACCGGCTGGGTGGAGTTTTTATTATTATTATTCTTTATTTATAAAGCGCCAGCATATTCCGCAGCGCTGTACAATAAGCACAGTATAGACAGGGTTACAATACATTGAACAACATTTGACAAACAGTACAGGAGGAGATGAGGGCCCTATTCCCGTAGGAACTCACAATCTGGGAGGGTTGGGGTTGGAAACAGGAGGAGAGGACTGTAAGGTGAGAGTGATTGATGGTTGCGTCAGTGAGTTGGGTGGTAGGCTTCCCTAAATAGGAACGTTTTAAGGGAGCGTTTGAAGGAAGAGAAGTTAGGGGAAAGTCTGACAGTACGAGGGAGAGCGTTCCAGAGAGTGGGGGCTGCGCGTGAGAAATCCTGCAGTCTATCATGGGAAGAGGTGATGCGGGGAGAAGCTAGGCGCAGGTCACTGTTTGACCTTAGGGAGCGGGCTGAGGTGTATTTGGTGATTAGTGAGGACAGGTAGTGGGGAGCTGAGTTAGTGAGGGTTTTGTAGGTAAGGATAAGGATTTTGAACTTAATTCTGCAGTGGATGGGGAGCCAGTGAAGGGACTCGCAGAGGGGAGCGGCAGAGACAGAGCGGCGGGTGAGGTGAATTAGCCTGGCGGAGGCGTTCAGGATGGATTGTAGGGGGGAGAGGCGGGACAGAGGGAGGCCAGATAAGAGATTATTGCAATAGTCGAGTCGGGAGATTACCAGGGCGTGTATGAGTTGTTTTGTGGTGACAGCGGTAAGAAATGGCCGAATTCTGGAAATATTACGCAGTTTGTATCGGCAGGAGGAGGAAAGAGACTTGATGTGGGGGATGAAGGAAAGAGCAGAGTCAAGTGTAACTCCAAGACAGCGAACTTGGTTTGATGGGGAGATGGTGATACCCTCCACCATGATAGAGAAGTCAGGAGGTGGGGAGGCATTGGAGTGAGGAATAAGTAGGAGTTCAGTCTTTGACATGTTGATCTTTAGGTGGTGGGAGGCCATCCAGGAGGAGATGCCAGATAAACAGTCACTGACTTTTGAAAGGACAGGGGGGGAGAGATCAGGGGTAGAGAGGTAGATCTGAGTGTCATCAGCGTAAGAGGTGGTAATTAAAGCCAAAGCTGTTGATGATTTTGCCCAGGGAGGAGGTGTAGATGGAAAAGAGCAGAGGACCAAGGACAGAGCCTTGAGGTACACCAACAGATAGAGGCAATGAGGAGGAGGAGTTACCAGCAAAGGATACACAGAAGGACCTGTTGGATAAATAGGAGTCAACCCAAGCAAGTGCAGTGTCACCGAGACCCAGAGAGTTGAGGGTCTGTAGAAGGAGGGGTGGTCAACAGTGTCAAAAGCAGCCGAGAGGTCAAGCAGGATGAGAATAGAATAGTGGCCGTGTTTTTTAGCAGTTAGGAGGTTGTTGGTGACTTTTGGTGAGGGCAGGTTCAGTTGAATGTAGGGGACGGAAGCCAGATTGCAGGGGGTCAAGTAGGGAATTGGAGGACAGGAAGAGGGAGAGGCGGTTGAAGACTAGTTTTTCTAAGAGCTTTGATGTGAAGAGAAGCAGGGAGTAGAGGTAATGTCACTGCTCTGCATGGAGAGAGCCTGTGGTGTCATGGGTTCGATCCCAGCGAGCGACCTCTCCAGTAAGTGTCCCTGGCAAGACACCTAACGGTACATACTCGCCACCCAGGACATACTTGAAAACGAGAGAAATCTCAATGTATCCTTCCTGGTAAAATCCTTTCTAAAAAAAAAACGAGTGGGGAAAAATTACGATCTTAATGCTCCCTTGCGTGAGCATTACCGTTTGCTGTGGTGTTCACCGCATATTACAATCCAAACGCAAACGGGTTAAGTAACCCGTTTGCATTTGGTACCTTGCGCTTTTCAGCGTGCGGTTACTGTACTTTGTGCTCCCCATGTTAAGTATAGGAAGCGCAAAGTGTTAATCAGCGCTGGATTACAAAGTCCCAACGTTGATTAACGTTCGGCTGTGGTTAGTGGAAAGTTAACCACAGCCAGGACTTGGTATTAACGGATTCCGCTTCTGCAGAATCCATTAACACCAGGCTAAAAAATAAAAAAATTAAATCCGATACTCCCGCGGCTCTGTCCGCCTCCTCCATCCGGCGGGAGCAGGGAAAGACTGGGGGATAAAGTCCCACCAGTCTCTCCCTGCGTATCACTATGTCAACCGGCCGGATCTCGCGAGGCGACATCCGGCTGGTCATGTGACCGGCAGGGGTGAACTCAATGGAGTCCTATGGTCTCCATCGAGTGGATGCTCGCGGCTGGGCTCAGTGCTGCCACGAGTATCCAGGATTTTTACGCGCGGTAACAATGCAGGCAGCATTTTTTGCACCTGCATTGTAATCCAGCGTTAAAACGCAAGGGGGAAAACTGGATGCAGTTTTTCCTCCCTTGCGCCCGTGTTTTAACGCTGAGAACGTAATTTAGCCCAAGATGTGGGAAATGTTTAATCCCATAGGCTTAAATGTTAAAAATATTCCCGTTTTAATTCAATATCTGATAAACCGTTGCTTCTAATCTGCAGTAAAGAGTCTCTTTATTTTTAGATTTTTTTATTTTTTTTTAGGATCTTTTAAGCATTTTTTAAATTATTATTATTGTTTTTTTTTTTCAAACTTTCCTCGAACGGCCTGAAAAATTCGACGTTCGCAAACTTTCGAACGGCCGATGTTCGAATCGAACTGATTCGAACCGGCAGCCCATCCCTACCTACAACTCCGTACTGACCTTATACATTGCTTTCAAAAAAGAAACACAACTAGCATATACCTGCAGACTGCCTCCGATTCATCAATGTATTCACTAGACAATGCTCCATTTCCTCTTCAGCTTTACTACATGGGTGTAGCAGTATTGTGACCCCCTTCACGTGTTCAGTGGAGGTTACCTACTTGCTGGTAGGTGAATGCTTCACTCTTCAGCAAGGTAATTTACAGCGCTTAATTTGTGGGGGATGCTGGGGAACAGGATCCGGGATCTGTTCTTGACTGTTTGTGTTCTGAGATCTATATGGGCGAATCTAGCATATCAAGTGGAATAAAAAGAAAATGATAATCTAGAATTATTGCCAAAACATTTATGCATCGTGCAATTTATTTGTAAGTGGGCCTTTGTGTATCTAGAAAATGCTTTTAGAACAGTGTTCTATACATGTTCCGGGACCTGAGCCCACCTCATCATACCTCCACTATGCATTTTGCATTCCAGCCCTTTCTCGTTTACAAATTAAGCACTGGAAACTTTTTAATGAACATGGTGGTGGGTGCTTATAGGTGTGTGCACAGGGTGTGCCTGGTGTGCCCAGACACACCTTAATGTTCAGTGAAAGGTTCATCTTTGACCCCATAGATTGATATTTTGGATGTTTCTTATTTGGTTCATAATAGCAACTTTCCTGTTCAAAATTATCCCAGCATTGATAGGTTACTAATAAATGTTCCATGGGTGCACACCCTAATGAAATGGGCTGTGCACGCCATTGTGGGTGCTAATCCTAAAAAGACAAGGAAAATTAGACCAGGCCAGCAATCCTCTTTTTGTATTCTTGATTTTGGCAAAAGCCATTTAATTTGCCCTACTTCTGCATTGGGCTTGAATTTGAGAGGAGCTGTACATTAAATGAACCACTGCTGTCCCAGTAATACAGGGGTTAACACAGGGAGGAGTCTCTTCGCTTGGAGCCCATGGGCCCACAAACATGTCATGGGCTATCTCTCGCTGATAGTGGTCCTGCAGAAGAGACACCATGAACAACTAAGACAGTAGAGATTCCCTGTGTGTAGCACCGTGATCTCCTTGAATTCCACCTACGTTCTTCTCTGGATCTGATCGATATTGCCGGTTGCTCTATCCGAGCACTGATACCCAGCGGCGTAGCGTGGGTTGTCAGCGCCCGGGGCAAGGCAAGAATTATGCGCCCCCCCAAACTGTGGACACGGTAACACACCCGGATTCCCTTCTACCAGTAGAGTATTGACCTCTATTACCACACGAGCACATGTTTTGTGTATTAACAAAATACTGTAATAATAAAAAAATTAAACACACATTAAACCCCCCACTACACCACTGCTACCAGTCACCCTGTCCCAGTATACCCTAGTATAGTTCCACTCTCATGCTATACCTGGTCACTCTCTGCCAGTCACTCTCTCCCTCTATCCAACTACCCCAGTCACTCTCTCCCAGTACTCCCAGTCACTCTCTCCCAGTACTCCCAGTCACTCTCTCTCTCCCAGTACCCCCAGTCTTTCTCTCTCCTAGTAGCCCCCACTCTCTCTCTCCCACTACCCCAGTCACTCGTTCTCTCCCAGTATCCCCAAACAATATTTCTCCAAGCACCCCCACTTTCTCCCAGTACCCCCAGTCACTCTCTCTCTATCTATCCAAGTATCCCCAGTCATTCTCTCCCTGAACCTCCAGTCACCCTCTCCCCGTACCCCCTCACTGTGTGTTGGTCACGCTGCTCTGGTGTCATACAGTGTTGCCTACCTGCGTGGAGTTTCTGGTGGCCCGGGGGGGAGCTGTCCAGGGGGCCTAGTGGAGACCGGATTTTAAGTGTGCTGCAGGGCAGGCGCCTCCCTCTCTCCTTCCTGTTCAGCTGCTGCAGGGATGCCAGCGGCAGGGCCTGGCACAGGGCTTCAAGGGGGCTGACAAGCATGGAACAGGGTGTTCCGACGGATAATGCTGCGCTGCTTCATGTCAGCGTTAAGGAGGAGTCAGGACAGAATTTTCTTTCCTGGTCTTCCCTTCCAGACGCTGAGTGCTAAGTCACTGCCGGCACCATAAAACTGTCGGCTGCCTGTGCAAAGGCCTCTCACAGACAGCAGTGTCCGTGAGCAGACACCTTGCTGATCCCTGCTGGAAAATATTGGTGGTTCAAATTTCTTTTGAAATTTTGCGCCCCCTAAGAAAATTGCGCCCGGGGCGACCGCCCCCGAGGCCCCCCCCACGCTACGCCACTGCTGATACCTTGCGGAGCAAAGGTTTACTTGCACGGTTCTCTATGTATTTTGTACGCATTACATGATTTTTTTCTTGCCTTTTTCTTGTTTTGACTCCATCTCTATCACTTTATAAATTTATAAGAAGAGTAACATAGATCTAAATCCAAGGAATCGATCTATAGCCGACGTGATAAAGCGAGAAAAGTGAAATGCATCTTCATATGGTGTTCTGGTGAGATTCGATTTTGCATCACAGCCACGCCCAAAAAGGGCATGTCGTTCTGGCGCAGGTGCAGAAGGGTAACCAGTTGCCTTCCAAAGCAGCCACCAAGGAGAGCTGCTAATACAAAATGCTGCATGCAGAGGTTGTGTATGCTTAACTAGAAGCGCAATCATTTATTTATTTTAAGCCATTGAAGTGCTGCGAGCTCCATTGAACAGGCATTCATGGTGTATTGTCACTTAGGCCTCCTGAAAACCGTATGACCGCCTAGGGCTGTCGGGTGATCGGGAGGAATGAGGGCAAACAGTTTGTCGCATGAGGGCATTGTGTGACTTGGCAAGCTGAAGAAATTATTTGGTGATGTGGCTACTTGAAATCCTTGCTATTTATTTCATCACCTAAAGGACCTGTTAAAATATTGAATTGTAGTGAGCTGCGTGAGGCTGTTTGTCCCTCCTGGGGCTCCCTGTACTTCAATGTTTAAATAGGTCCTTTAGGGCAGGGGTTCCCAACCCTGGTCTTCAGGGCCCACTAACAGGTCAGGTTTGCCAGATATGTGAAGCACAGCACAGGTGATAGGATTTGCTGCTCAGTGATTGCAGGATTCAGTCTGCATTTCCCCAAGGTAATCCTTAAAACCTGACCTGGTAGTGGGCCCTGAGGACCAGGCTTGGGAAACCCTGCTTTAGTGGGTTAATCTCATCATAGTATGCATTAGGTTATGAAGGATAGACATCCTGTCGTAATAGGGGAACATTGATGTTGTGGCAGGCTTATGCAGTGTATATAATTTTTAGCCAAAACTCTATTGCTTATATCCAAATCGGGTACTTTTAGGCTAATGTCAGACGAACGCATTCTGAGCACACTGTGCGTCCGTGCACAACTGACGTACTTTTTGACTGATGATACTGTAGACACCACACGGTCCTTTTTTTTTTTTTTTTTTGACTGATGTAGATGGGAAATAAAATTAATATGATAAACATTTTGTCCGTCAAAAATGCAGTCTGCCTGACTACGTTCCATCACTCAACACACAAAGCTACGCGGACGTGGCGCACTCTGTGCGTTCGTTTTAGCGGTTTGACGTTCTTGCCTAAATTGCATCCGGTACCACGTCCGTTGTGCGTCCGCACTTCTGTGTGGATGTACTTCGTGTGTGGGTCTCTATTGATTATAATTTTATGTACGACGGACGTTAAAATGTGCGGCAACACGGACGTGATCACTGCGTTCGTCTGACACGGGCTTAAAAATGTTTAAAGCTATATTAAAAAAGCCGTGCCCTGCATTTAGTGCGTATGTATTTTTTATGTTAGTTACAGGTATTTATAAAGCGCCAACAAATTCCTTAGCGCTGTACAACGGGTGAGACAGAACAACAAATATACATTTGTATATTGGACCCTGCTCTGTGTTTATATCTCTCTATTACTTTTTTTCTGAAAAGAATTTGAAAACTGGCTGAGCATCATGAGGAATGCAGTCCACAAATATTCTACAGTAACAATATTGACTTCACCAATAAACACGACTTCCCTGCGAGCCCTGTGAAATCTAGTTTTAACCTGTTGCTCCGTGTTGTACTGTGTATCGCCGTCGCTTTGGGAAGTGGTGTGTCGGCTGTGACTCCTTTTTAACAATGAGCGAGTAACAGATCCTGTCTTGATAGGTAGCCCCGAGAGAGGAGGAAAGGGAGGTCTCTCCATGTAAGAGCTTTAGCCTGACTCTAGACAAGCCTGTCTCCTGCTGGAAATAGCTCCCAAGCTCCCAGAACAGTAGCAGCTGAAATTCCTGTTCTCCCTCTAACCCTGTCTCTCTTCCTGCTCTGTGTAGGCACTTGGATTTGGCCACAACCGAAACTGCCAGACCTCGTGAAGGGATTAAATAAACAAAAGCCGCATACTGAAGAGGAACAGCTCTTTCTACCTGTGTTACACCTGTCCTGAGGTCCCAGAGCACCTGCTTGGTAGGTCCAAAAATCTGTTACCTTTACTAACACTGATACCTGTTCCAGGTGAGCTTTATATACATGCAGCTGTGTATTCCTGATGTATAAGAACATGTTGCAGAGGTGTTTCGTTTATCTAGACGCCTCCTCTCGTTTGGAGTGTATTTGCCAAGAGCTGCTTAGTGCTAAGCCCTGACACCATGAATGTTGGCTTTGTCCATAAACTGCATTAATCTGGTGTCACGTTTCCTTAATGTCCTCGCTGTAAAGCGCAGCACTTCCAGCTGTAACTTTGGCGTACGCCGCTAAATAATCTGATTCAACCTTGTGACTCCCAAGGAGGTATGCAAAGAATAACATATGGACTTTACTATACGACATCAGCTTGTTATTACCCTCCATCCTTTTGCTTTTACGGCACTTTTTAGGTTGTTCCCCCCCCCCCCACAGTGTATTGTTGACATGCACAAAATAACTTTTAAAAAGACTTTCATGCATTTGCAAAAAATGTTTGAGCGCAGTGTGGACCATAATAAACATCTATCTATCTTGTCGGGGGGTGTGTTTGTATATATATATATATAGATAGATAGACCGTGTTAGTCCAGATGCCAAATCACGAGTATAGCAGTACGTAGTGATACATTTAATCCAATAAAAAAAAAAAAGGTAATGTTAGTCCAATAAAAAAGGTATCACTACGTACTGCTATACTTGTGATTTATATATATATATATATGTGTGCGTGTATAATCTCGCAACATTTTGATCTTCTCTTGAATACAAAGTGTTCTATAAACACTCAATACTAAACGTTTGCTCATAAGACGTTTGACGGTAATGTAGTTTAACCCTTCGGGTACCAGCTGACTGTAGGATGCCTTGGGTAAAATAATAAACTGACTGCTGACCTGCTATTGTTTTGGTACGTGTACGCTTTTCCTTCTGACAGCTTTATTAGCATAACTTGTAGCACCTTCAAACAAAACCTGTTGGGGAAAAAAAAAAAACTCCCCATTGTAGATATTTACCTTTTGGTGTTCATAGTTCCCGTGCTTTAAAAAAACGACATGCATTCCAATTGTAACCTTTCCTCTCGATATACGTGTGCTTTGCGCACACACACCATCGGGTCTATTCACTAAAAGGTGTAACTAAGGAGAATTGTCAGGAGAAGTGAACAATCTAGGCCAAATAGCTGATTTGGAAAATGAAATAAATTGGAGAATTTTTCTGGTTTGACTATTTTGATCTCGCATTTTCACTTCTCTAGCCAATTCTCCTGAATTTCACCTTTAGTAAATAGACCTGCATGTTGGAGTTGTGACCGTGAAAACAAGTGAATGGGTAATTCCTGGACGCTGAATAATGGTGTGCTCTATACCAGTGAACACAGGAATTTGTATTCAGTTTACACCAAACGTTGTTTCGGTGGGGGGGGGGGGTGTTTTGGTTGTAAGCTACTGTATATTTGCTTCAAGCTGCTACTACTGTATCACCAGGCAGACACTCAAGGCACATCAGCATCTACTATTATGAGCCGGAGTCATTCCTTAAGACTCGACAGACCAGGCGTCATCTGGGATGCCTTCCTTTAATAGATTCCTGCTCACCTTGTAGTGTCTGCTTACAATCGGTGGCAGTGAGTATATGCGTCATCACTCGATTGGACACACACTTCCTAGTGATTTACTGGAGAGGTGAAAAACTGAATTGGTTATTTTGGACGCCCGGCAAGTATAGGGTGTATAACGCTTTCCTGACCAATATTTACCAAATAGAATACACAACACCATAGAGTGGGTTAAAGAAGCTATGTTTTTATTAATGGAACAATGTTTACATTGTAAAGGTTAGGGTATCATGAGGCTGGTGTCACACCACTTATCAGTAACTATATAACTAAATGAACTTTCCACTGTAACAATGAATGTAACTCTTTCACATTATCAGCAACCGTATACAGCTTGGAAAAAAGACGAAACAGAGGAGATATGATAGAAACATTTAAATACGTAAAGGGAATCCACAAGGTAGAGGAAGGGAGTATATTTAAAAGGAAACAAAATAGCAAAACAAGAGGACATAGTCTTAGATTAGAGGGGCAAAGGTTTAAAAGTAACATCAGAAAGCATTATTTTACTGAGAGGGTGGTGGATACATGGAACAGCCTTCCAGTTGAAGTGGTAGAGGCCAAAACAGTAATTGAATTTAAGCAAGCATGGGATAGGCATAAGGCTATCCTAAACAAAAGATAAATCCAGGTAAAGTATCCATGTAATTGGGCAGACTAGATGGGCCGAAAGGTTCTTATGTATAACCAAAGGTTAACTTCCACCTTGAGGTTAACAATTATCACCAATCAATTTAAGAAAAGCCAATGGCAATTCTCATTGTTCACACTTGGGCTAGGGTCAGACGAGCGCATTCTGTGAGGACTGTGCGTCCATGCACAAACGGATGTTTTTTCTGACTGACGACAAGGTAGTGGCCACACGGTCCGTTTTTGTGACTGATGGTTTTTTTGACTGATGTAGATGAGAAATAAAATTAATATGAAAACCATTTTGTCCGTCAAAAATGCTGGACGTCAAAAATGTAGTCCGTCTGACTTTGTTCCATCACTCACACACAAAGCTATGCGGACGTTGCGGACGCAGCACACTCCGTACATCCGTTCTAGCGGTTTTACGTTCATGCCTAACTTGTGTTCGTTTGCCTCGTCCGTTGTGCATCTGCACGTCTGTGCGGGCGTACTTCGTGTGTGGGTCTCGATTGATCATAATTGTATGCTACCACAGATGTAAGAAAGTGCGGCAACACGGACGTAATCTGTGTGTTCGTCTGACCAGAGTCTAAAACTCACCATATTTTACCAACAGTTACTGACCGCACAGTTTTTTTTTTTTTTTTTCATATTCAACATTTTTATTCTGAAAAGAAGTCAGCTTAACAACAAATAGTGGATGGCCTCGCAGGACCAAGCTAAAGCATACGAGCAAAAATGACCACGCAGGGTCAATATATGTCAAAAGGAAATAAACATCTAGGGAGAACAGACAAAGAAGTCGAAGAGTAATAATAGAAGGGGGGGTCTCATCGAAAAATAAATCAACAACAAAAACACATCTTATGAAAAACAATAATTAAGGAAGTCAGCTGTAAAAGGGAAAAGGTATGCAAAAAGAAAGAACTGTATAAAAGAACTGCTGTGGAAAACGAACATAAAAATGGGGGAGGGGGGTAAGGTTGAGGGGGGGAAAAGATGGCAAAGGCCAAAATTGTGCCTGCCCTGGTGGGTTCCTGCACGGAGACAAACCGTGTGTGAGGGCCAGGGGGGATAATGCACCAGGCCCGGGCACTCGGGGGGCCAAACTGGGCACCAGGCCATTGTAGCACCTCCCGAGACATCCCGGATATGCCAATAAAATAAAAAAAAATTTAAAAAAAAGACAAGAAAAAATAAATGGGAGGGGACAACTTTTCAAATAAAGTCCTCAAACAGGTCACAAAGAACATTGGGCAAGTCCCAGGGGAAAACAAAAGGCACAACTAATAAGGTGTGGAAGAAGGGCAGAGAGGGACAGAGATTAGACACATTTGGGGGAGTGGGGGGGGGCATCAGAAATACAAGCGGGCCCGGCACCGGAGAGGATAAGAGAACAGCCTAGAGGCTCCCTCAGCCTGTATCCAGCCAAAGACCTCTGCATGCGTCTCCGCCGAGGACAAAAGCATCCAAGGCTTGTCGAGAGGTACCAGCCGTGGTATAGGCCTCCACATGAGTCCGAGAGCCCATCCGCGTCACTTCCAAGGGCAATGCGCCATCCACGGGAAGTCCCATCGCACTGGTCAGCACAAGGGAACAACCGCCATTCCCCTTTACAGCGACCTCCACATCATTCCCCAGATGGTCCAGTGCCTCCTCGACGCCAGGGTCCAAGTCCAGCAAAAAAGGGAACTGCTTCCGATCTTCCCCCAGATCCCCCAACTCAGTGCTGCCAGCAACTTCATCCACCACCTCAGCACAGCCTGTGGGTGCTCCCACAGATTCAGCCTCCAGGTCCTCTGCGCAGCCGGGGGGTAAGGTCGCCACCCCCCCACCCGGGCAGGGATCTGTCGCTCCCCCTCAGAATCGACATCATCCGGCGCCAGGTCCCTCTCGTGAGTGGGCTCGCATCCTCACCCTCCAGTGCTGTTAAACAGGCCTCCAGGCGCTCCAACGCAGTCACCTTCGCTTCGAGTGGGGGAGGGGGAAGCGTCCCAACGCTGGGCCTCTCCCGCCGCAACGGCCCCTCTCTGTTTGGGCACAGTAGTGAGGAAACGGGGGCCTGCCGTCTCCACATCCCGCGCCATCGGTCCCTCTGTGGGCAGGGCACTCGGAGGAACACGGGAGGAAGGCTGCAGAGGTCGGGAGTTAGGCCGCAAGATGGCCGCCGACATCGTGGTCTAGGGGAAAACTGCCGTCAAACAGTGAGTCTCTGGTCCAGAGGGGGGGGACAAGCAGGCTCCGGACAATACTGTCCCGGTGACCGACCGTTCAGGGGTCTCAGGTTCTCAGAAAATCCGTGGGGTAAGTCAGCTAGGGTCCCTGAGGAGAGAAGTGCGTGCGGAGCTCCACTATAACACGACCTCTTCCATTCGCAGTCGGCCACGCCCCCCCCGACCGCATAGTTTAATACCCAGGGCTGGATTAACAGAAGTGCTATTGAAGCAGCAGTTCCAGGTCCATGCCTCATAATGGGCCCAGAGAAAGGATAACTATGTCTGCAGTGATGGGCGTTTGGACGCCTGTATCTCAGACTCCATAGCAGTTACAGGGTCATGTGAGGTATCACTGGAAAAGCCAGAGTATGACCTTTCCAATGATACATAAACCCTGATCATGTTTACGAACAATAAAAAAATCCTTTTTTTTTTTCTTTCTAACAACGCAATATTGTTCTCTTATCCATTATAAAGTGAAAAATGATGCTGCACTAACTCACCATCTCATGTCACTAACAAGTGTGGAGGTGATGGCACAATCCTGTTATTACGCATTGTTCCATCAAAAACCTAAACCGCCGCACTGCAGCGAGGAACAGTGGAGAGACTTTGGAATTCTACATCTCTAACCTTTACACCGCCCGAGGTCAAGTGAGGCACCATTGGAAATGTCAGTGCCTGGCTTTTGCATTGATGCCAAACATGACATGTATAATCTAAAAAAAGAAAAAAATTTACTTTTAGTTCCAAAGCGATGGCATTGTTAATTTGTCATGTATACAATGAGTAATATCCCTGTGATTAGTCACCTTCTCATTCCCATGCTGGGTGTAAAGGATGGTGTTTTATTCATACAGGGATATTCAAAAAGATCCAAATTGTTGCCGAAAGGTAACCGAACAGTGAAATTCAGCATACGGTTACCTTTCCTGGCCATTCGGCTATTCAGAGAGCAGGCAGTTCACCAAATGTTGGCGAATTGCCTGCACATACGTTGCCTGTTCGAGGGCAGTGAATTCCCCATAGAGAAGCCATGCCTAGTCTATTCAGAGAGCAAAAACCAGCAGTGAAAAGTTGCCGAATTGCCCTGCTGTTCAGTGGTTTCATTCGACAGGTTTATTCAGGCGAATCCCATAGGCTTCAATGTTAAAAATATTCCCGTTTTTAATTCAATATCTAATAAACCGTTGATTATAAAATCCTGCAGTAAAAAGTCTCTTTTATAAATTTTTTTTTTTATTTTTTTTTAATCTTGTAGGCATTTGTTGGGATTTTTTTTTGTGTAACAGCCCTTTTTATTATCATTCATTGGATCTTCTATGTAAATTTCAGACCTTTTCATTCTGTAGTTTCTTTGCAAACAGCGTTTCACTTTTCAAACATTCAAGCGTACTGTTTTTTTTTTTTTTCCACTCCATTCGTCTGTGGTGTTGGCTTTTTCCGGCGGCTGCTCTGCGCTGTGATTGGCAGCTGCTCGGGTTTCTCCGGCATGTTCGGGGTTAATCCAGATGTTTTTGAGGGTTTCGGCGTGCGTTCGCCGGGTTTTGTGATGAGTGTTCGCCGACTTTGCAGCGACTTTTCCCTGCACTACGACGGCCCTGTGGTGCTTGCTGAATACACTGCAGCATCGCCGAAATGGGATCGCCAAATCGCACCGAATTGAACGAAAAGTCACCGAACGTGCAGTGACTGACTTTTCGATTCTCTTTGAATAACCCTGATAGTCATTCATAAAACCCCATCCTTCAAAACACAAGTGAAAAGTTTTAGTTAAAATTGTATATTTTCTCAGAAACATGTAGCGTCTATCACTTCATCTTGTTTTAGCCCGGTTGGCTGATTTTACACCCCTGCCCTCAGAGGCAGGTGCTGACGTCGTTGCACATGTGCACTGCAGCTGGTTCACTGATTTATTTAATTTTTTTCCCCTTGCCGGATGTGGGAAACAGCTGATCCGTGTCACCGGAAGTGATGCAAGTTCGATCATTTTTCATTTTAATTCCTAACACTTCACTTATTGTGCCCACTCATTCCCACTGTGACAAAGGATGAAGACAAGCCACACCCCAAGAAAAAAAAACTTTTTAATTCCAACCCTAATACTTCTTAATACAAATCTAGAAAACCAAGGAGCGTGGGTAGAATGTAGTTTCACTGCCACTGTATGGTCAAAATGGCACCAGAGATTGTCTCTTTCTATTATCCTGCTAGCCATTCCTCACACCTTTTCAATGAATAGACCATTCCAACCCTACCTGCCAAAACACTGATTCAAGGCCCCTACAGCTTAGGCTGGGGTCAGACGAGCGCAGTCATCACGTCCGTGTTGCCGCACAATTGTACGTCCATGGCAGCATAGCATTCTGAGCTGACCAATGGAGCCCCACATACGTAGTACGTCCGCACGGAAGTGCTGATGCATGGCGGACGTGGCAAACGGACGCAGGTTAGGCTAGAACGTAATACTGCTAGAACGGACGTGCGGAGTGTGCCATGTCTGCAACGTCCGTGTAGCTTTGTGTGTGAGTGATGGAGCGTGGTCAGACGGACTGCATTTATACGTCCAGCATTTTTGACGGACAGAATGTTTTTTCATTGTAATTTATTTTCCCTGCTACATCAGTCAAAAAATACGTCAGTGAAAAAAACGGACTGTGTGGCCACTACCTTGTTGTCAGTAAGTACGTCCGTACTGCACGGACGCACAGTCCGTACAAAATGCGCTCTTCTGACCCTAGCCTTAGTCAGCATTTGGGGTATCCCGTTTCTGCCTCCAATTGAGGCAAAAAAGTCACTTCAAACATGGTATGACAAGGAGCTTTATCATGGGGAAGCAACGTTTCGGCCCTGACGCAGAACATCTCTCAAGCAATAATTCATGTAAGAGGACCTAAAACGTGCATCCATCATTCCGTTGCAATATGTATTTTTCGAGTATCTCTCCTGTTGCATTTGGATTGTTTGATTAGACAGACAGGAGCACAGTGAAAAGTTTCAGTTCAGATTCATAAATTATCAATTTGGCGGGTTTCATATCAAATATGATTACTCTTACAGTTAGGGTTAGGGTTACGTTTGGGATTAAGGCTACTATTTCTGCCTGTTTTATGATTAGATACAGGGTTACTTTTGGGGTTAGGGTTTCCGTTTCTGCTTGTGTTAATTGACAACGTACATAGCCCAGTGAGTCCAATTGTTTTCAATAATCCAAATCCATCCAGTTCTCGGATCAGTTCAGATATTTACAAATCTCCGATATTCAGATAAATTTGGTGCAAGTCTGTTCAGTCCAAATACAGTCTACTTAGGCTAATGTCAGACTAACGCAGTCTGAGCGCACTCTGCGTGCGTGTATAATGGACAGACGTACTGACGGGAGATACTGTAGACACGACACGGTCCAGTTTTCTTGACGGACGTAGAAAAAAAGGGAAATAAAATTAATCTGAGACATGATAAAAATATGAAAAGCCATTTTGTGCGTCAAGGTGCTGGACGTCGCAAATGTGCTGCGTCTGACATCTTATCACTCACACAGAACGCTACGCGGATGTGGCGCACTCTGCGTGTCCGTGGTAGCAGGTTTACGTTCTTGCCTAATTTGTGTCCGTTTTCCAAGTGCGTTGTGAGTGCGCTGTTCGGTGCGCACGTACTTCGTGCGTGGGTCTCTATTGATTATGATTCTATGCTACGACGGACGTTAAACTGTGCGGCAACACGGACGTGATCCCTGCGTTCGTCTGACATTGAATTAAATGTGCAATTGTTATAACAGACCCAGGGATACATAAAACAACTGAAATATAAAAAATGTATGGTGGGTATGCTTCCCTTTCACTAAATAAATGGGAGAGGTATAGAAGCTGAATTGTAAAATTTTCTATTTTTAGAAAAACATATTAATATATTGTCGGTAATAAGCACTGCTCATTGCTTTCTAGGAAACGATTCATCACATTTTGGTCTCCATCATAAATTCCTATCACTTTAGTTAAATAATTGTCAGTTTATCATCCTGTACATCGAAAATATTTTTTTTAAGACGATTCAGTGAAAAATAGATTTTTGTCTCTTACCAAGAATATTCGACTGAACCCTCCGATCTCCCGGATGATGTGGTACTCCAGTTAATTATTCAGGTGTATGTCACAACTAAAATGAAATAATGTATGCTCGTAGAAAGCGTGGGTTAGCCCTAATGGTCGTCTAATTGGTCCTCCATGACCCACATTTCAGTCAAACTACGTTTTATTTTATGCATCTGGATTTTCTTTTTTTTTTTTTTTAGTATAGCTGGCTGTTGAAAAACATATATTTGTAGTTAATGCATTTTCCATTGGTACGCACAATAATGAAACCTGCTGCAAGCACCCAGACCCAGTGAATAACCAGAAGCACAGTTCACGCTCTGCCATACTGCTTCTGTGAGCTGCTACCTTGGTTCAATAACATAACTAGCAGGGTTATTCAGAGAGAGTTGAAAACCAGGAGAAGTGAAAATTCTAGGTCGAAATAGCCAAACCAGAAAAATTCTCCCATTTATCTCGCTTTCCAAATCGGCTATTTGGTCTAGATTGTTCTCTTCTGGTTTTCACCCTCTGTACTTACCCAATGGGATTGTCATTGGCTGCTTCCTATCAGCCGGCTCCTCTGTCTCGCCTGACTGGTAAATCTTGGCAGCTCTTATTGTAATAACAATGGCACAGCGACTTGAAGTCCAATTACAGATAGTGCCCCAATCTAGTTTAAATATGACAGGCTCTTTTTAACCGTTAAGTATATTGCCTGTGTGGAAAAACAATAGCCTGGAATGGTTAAACACGTAAATGTCCAGAACCCAAATGATGTATGAATTGGCCTGGAAAGTGGGTATGTTTGGGGTCAAAGGACCCGCTGCAATTTAGATTTGCATGGCAGAAGGCCTTTTCCAGGCTGTTGATCCAAACAGAAGACGATACGGGCACTTCAGCTTGTATTCGGGATTAATTTATTGGGCTTACATCAAACAAAGACGTTTTTTCAGGGCTGTTCAGCAGGACCGTTTGCTGTCCCTAGTCAGCCCATTGCCACCCACAAAACATTTTGCTCAGGTGTCTCATCGTACTGAACACCTTGTCATCATATAGCACCAACAGTTCCCACTGCTCAGGTTCGTGTCAGACAAGCGCTCTATGTGCGCCCGTACTGACGTGCTTACCGGCATCCATCGCAGAGTTTTGAAGCTGCAACGGGGCTGGTCACACGCTTGTGCGTGCACACGAAATGCGCGCGCAACAAGCGTCCGTTATCCAAGCCTCTCCTTCAAAGCACTAGGACGCGTGTTGACGGAGCTGCAAAGCGCGATTCTCCATAGGAGGATCGAGCTTTGCAGCGCTGAGTGCGCTCAGCGAGGTGGCCAAACTGGTGTCGAGTGGAAGGAACGTCCACTCTCACAGACGTTCCTTCTGCTCTCCAGAGACACTCGTCTGACACTAGCCTCGGGGAACCAATGGGAACAAGACAAAGGTAAAAAAAAATAGGAACAAAAACAAGAGGTGTAGTTGGCCCTGTTCAGATGAGCTTACAGTCTAGAGGACATCATAAATTTATAGTGGCTGATGTGACACTATGAAAGTCCTGTATGAAAAATAAAATATGTGGATAAGTTTTCAAAAGAGATTTATCCTTCAATTATGCTTGTATAGTTTGATGGCACAGAAACCTATCTGAAAGTGGGGTAATGTCAGCTTAAAACGCATGTGAGTCAATGTTGGTACATGATAAATGGGTATTGGGTTATAAGTGACCACCAAGAAGCATGACCGCTCTGATCACCAGTCAGCCAGGCCTTCAAATGTGTAATCGATTCTCATCAATGGAAGTTTACAAGAAATGTGTTCCGTGGAGTGGTAGCCCTATACTTGTTCCTGGTGCGTGTCAAAAATGGTGCTTCATAAAAATAACCGTAGAAAGTAGGACATAGATACCAAATGAAAAGAATATTCATATATTCCCACTTGGCAGCAACAATTAGTTTTGGCAGGTTTAGAACTTGATTTCGGGTTAAATTGAGCTGCTTCTTTCTCTGTGTACTTGCCAAACGTATTGGTGCCTCCACACTGCGGGTATGTACGTAGTACAGCAGAGAAGGTCAGGGAAGGTAGCACTAACCTATTCATAGCTGCCCGGATCAGAGCACAAGAAAGGCGTCTCGCGGGATTATTGGAATGCCTTTTATTTGCTTCAATTTACCTCTGGGCCTGGTGAAGCAAACAGTAACATTTTGTGCAGGTTTTCTATGCACAGTGATGCCTTTGTGAAGTCTCGAAAGGTGGTGTCAGATACAGTTGGGAAAAATAAAAAAGTAGGAAGAGAAACACCCTGAGAAACATGTCCAACTTTCCCTATGTTTCCATAATGTGATTCGATCCCAGAGAACAGACCTATGGTTTTCTAACCCAGCGAGACACATGTGTGAACAGCCAGGTAAGATTAACCCCTGTGTCATATCCGACCTGCCAACTGATACCGGAAAGTAGACCAAGCAATTACCTGTATTGTAATAATGAGGGAAAGCCGAAAATACAAAATACCTATTCATTGAAGCATATGTTAAAGGGCTCTGGGCATTTGAACCGCACGGGAGAGTACATTTTAAGTATGCATTACAATTCTTGCATCTCTGATTTTTATAGACACGACATAAAGATGATTTTCAAAGAGTGACTTCTGCCAGCAATGCGAAATACCGAATGTCTGACAAAGGAATGGCAACGTTTGGCTGAAATTGCTGTATTAGGGAAAAAAATGCTCTGATTCAAGGATATTCCTAGCTCTGCTGTTCATGTCCTAAGAAGAGTTCCAATTTTCTTGCGTGCGCTTCACGATTCCCAGTCAGTGCGTAGCCCAATGACTGTACATATATCCCTATATTTCCATCCCAATACTTTAATTTTGGATGCTTTACTATGATTTATCATGCTGCTGCAGTCTGTAATTATGGAAACCAGCCCTACACATCGTTCTCCATAATGAGGTTTTATGTGGATGGGCATTGGTCTTTTTTTTCAACTTACATTACCATGATCCTCCATTGATTCTGTTATCTTGGTTTCTTTAAAATCCGTTATTCTTAGAAAGTACGCTGGATGGCTGAAAGCAAACCGTTATATCCCGAAAGGTCAGCGATCCATGGAATTTATTTTAAATGTCATTCTGCCACTTTCCTCTCTCCTTGTAGTTCCACTTGCCCACGTGCTCGCTCTTCGAAGATGGGCAGTGTTTAGAATCTGGTCCATTGACCTTGACTGTTCAACGCCAATCCTCCACGGCTTTAGACAGACACACAAGATTGCAAGAACTATCTACGTATATGCAAGTGCTGGTTAGAAAGGGCGCCAAACTTGCCGCCAAATATTGGCAAATTGCCAGTGAAATGCAGTGAAATTTTCATAGAGCAATAACGGTTAACCTCTTGCCAAGGGACATTCCATGCCGTCTGGGTGGAGGGATGGCCTTGAAGCCACAGCGTGTACTAGTATGCCCCACTGACTTCAATGAGCTGCCCATAGCTGGAGCGCTCCGTTGGCTGCAGAGAGATGGCCTGAATGCAACCGTTTATTCTTTTCATCTGCAGCAAAAAGTTTCTTTATTAACCTCCCTGGTGGTGTATTTATTTCAAATTTTCATGTCCCAAAGCGCTCCTTTTTTTTTTTCTTTTTTCCCCAGCGGCATCCCGAGTGTAGCTCAAGGTTAAATTCCTATGTTGGAAGCGGTAACTCCGAACACTCGGGATGCCGCTGGATACATCACCTCTCCCTGCGCTCCCTCGATGTCCCCAGGTGTCTTCTCCGACAATCGTGACCTCATACTTCCTGTTTCCCTCCTCGCGAGAAGGGAATCCAGGAAGTAAAACGTTGCGATCGCCGGAGGAGACTGCAGAGATCAGCGAGGGAGCGCACGAGGGGTGATGTATCCTGCCCGAGTGTGGCTCAGGGTTACGGCTTTCAGTGGTGAAATTTAACCCCGAGACACACTCGGAACACCGTCAGGGGGGTTAATGTATATATATTTTTTTTTTTAAGAATATTTTATTTTTTAGGCATTTTTTTTTCTGTGAATTTTTTATTCTGATTGGTGTTCTTCCTTCCCTTTTTTTTTTTCCACTCCTGTTCGGCGGTCTGTTTGGCAATTCATCAGCTGTGTTCAGCGGTTTAACGGATCAATTTGGCAGGTTTTTGGCGGTTTGTCGGATGCGTTCCACTGGTTGATCTGGCGCACTTCGGGGACCCTCCTGGGAATTGATCTCGCTGCAGTGCGCTGAATGAGAGGGCCCCAAAATAACCCTTTATGTCTCTGAGAGATGTAGACCTGATATTTCTATTGTTTTTGCTTGCTAATAGGCATGTCTGTGCTACAGTCCTTCTGTTAAAATGCTATAGGACGTGCAGTGAGCAAATTACTCGTTCTTCTCTTTCCTCACTTTATTCCTCTAGTGGTTCTTTAGTGATCTCTCTGGACTTTGACGTGCATGGTACTTTGGACAG
This sequence comes from Leptobrachium leishanense, assembly GCA_009667805.1. NCBI lineage: Eukaryota > Metazoa > Chordata > Amphibia > Anura > Megophryidae > Leptobrachium > Leptobrachium leishanense. Next base: position 456,662,287 of record CM019063.1, on the reverse strand, counting down.
AATGCCGCCAGTCACTGTGCTAGCGTACATGGATTGTCTGCTCTCTGATATGGACAGTGCTATCCACTGTCCTGTTTATGGACTGCTACTACCTTCAGCCAGAATGTGTACACCTCAATGTATTTTGTCTAGGCAGAAAAAAATGCTTGAGATATTTGTGTGGGTGTGTGTGTACTGAGGAAAAATCAGAGACCACTGTAAAAATATTATTTATAGGTTTGTGATTCTAGTAAAATAAACATTTTAGTTTTATTTGATAAATGGCAACATTTCTCTCAAATTCTAAATAAAAATATTGTCATTTTGAGCATTTATTACCATAAAATAACAAACAATACAGTATTTTCAGACCTCGAATAAGGTAAAGAAAATAGTAACTTGGTGTTTTAACCCCTTAGGGACCTTGGACGTACCATGTACGTCATGGCCGCGGGTCTCTTTTAGACCCGCTGACGTACATGGTACGTCCTGCGGTCTTTTGAGCGCTGGAAGCGATCGGATCGCTTCCAGCAGCTCAAACGCCATTGCAGGCTGCCTGGGAGTCCAGGCATCCATGCAATGGCGGTTACAAGTGCCGGGGCACCTTGTGATCGCTCCCCGGGAGCGATCAACATCCGGTTTTACCGGAGAGGTGCCCGACACTTCTAGAGAGCGCTGGAAGCGATCGGATCGCTTCCAGCTGCTCTGTGTATATTGCAGGGATGCCTCGACATCGAGGCATCCTTGCAATATGCTTACCTGCCGCCGGTCCGTCCGTGATCGCTCCCCCCGAGCGATCACTTCCGGTAGCGGCAGGAAGTACTGAGTGCCACGAGGTATCGTGGCACTCGGTACATAATAGATCACATGAGTGATCAGGTGCTCTGCTGGGTGCCTCGAGGGATCAAGGCACCCAGTAGAGTAAAAAAAAGTGTAAAAAAAAAGAAAAAAAAAGTTAAATAAAAAGGTATAAAATAAAATAAACTGACAGCCAAGATGGCGCTGCCCTTCTAAGGGCAGGGTCATCTTGGGGCTGAGTGGGATGTTCCTAGCCTGCCTCATCAGAGAGGCAGGCTAGCAACATCCAATCAGAAGTTATAAAAAATCTAAATAAAATTTCTAATTTGTCAGGTCAGGTCAATATTTTGTAAATATTGGCTCTGACCTCTGTGACTCTCCCTCCCTCTCCTCACTTGTGTTTTGGTGAGCGAGAGAGAGAGATCACATTTGACAGGTTAGAGATTTTAGTGAGATTAGAAAAATTAAGGCAGATTTAGAGTGATTTAGAGAGATTTAGGTGTTTATTTGTATTTTCTTGTGAAACCCAACGGTTCTTCTAAGAACCAATAATCCGCTTCTATATATATAATAATTATAAAATTTTATAATCTATTATTTATAATGTCTGAGAGGGTGTACAGCGCCGAGGAGGCATATGCCATCCTGGCGTCAGAATCTGAGGCATCTGCGTCAGACTCAGACCCTGATTTTGACCCCGCTAACTGCTCAGAGACGTCGCTAGATACATTATCTACGCTGGCTGATGTATCTAGTGATGTTTCTGATGTAGATCCTGGGTCACCACCTGCCAGCAGGAGACGCACAGCTCCAGCTGAGGAGTGGGTAGTGCCTCATCGCCAGGGGCCAGATATCCCTCCTTTCACGGCAAATCCTGGCATCAATATTGATGTTGCAGGATTTACCGCCACACAGTTTTTGCAGGTGTTTATGGGGGATGATTTGTTGGGCCACATCGGCCCAATCAAATCTGTATGCCCATCAGCATTGTGCTGCGAAGCCAGACTCCTACTTGGCAAGGCAGCAATGGACCCCGCTAGATGTGCCAGAATTTCTGAAATTCTGGGCACTTACTATGCTGATGGGCATCATAAAGAAGCCCTCAATTCGCTCCTACTGGAGCAGTAGCCCCATCTGCTCTACCCCCATTTACCCCCAATCAATGTCACGTAGAAGGTATGAAAACATTTTGCGTTTCATGCACTTCAGTGACAACAGCCTGTGCCCTCCTAGAGAGCATCCCCAGTTTGACAGGCTGTATAAAATCCGCCCCCTGATTACCCACTTCGCCGCCAGGTTTGCAGAGGCTTATACACCTGGAAGGAATATCTGCGTGGATGAATCCCTAATGAAATACAAGGGAAGGCTGGGATTCAAGCAGTATATTCCTTCCAAGCGCTCCAGGTATGGAGTGAAGGTGTATAAGCTCTGTGACAGCGAGAGTGGGTATACTCAGGCCTTCCGGGTGTACGAGGGAAAGGATAGTAGCCTTGACCCTCCAGGTTGCCCAGAACACATGGGAACCAGTGGCAAGATTGTGTGGGACCTACTTTTTCCCCTGATGAACAAAGGGTACCACTTGTATCTTGATAATTTTTATATACGAGTGTCCCTTTGTTCAAGCTGCTGTATTGTTTTGATACAGCAGCATGCGGTACTGTTTGCAAGAACCGCGTAGGTTTCCCAGCACAGCTTGTCCGCACCCGGCTAAAAAGGGGGGAGGCCTCAGCTCTGCGCCAAGAGGAGCTGTTGGCGGTCAAGTACAGAGACAAGAAGGATGTATACCTTCTATCCACCATCCACACTGAGAGGTCTGTGGAGGTCTCTGTACGTGGCAGAGCTGAGCGCATCAGGAAGCCAGTGTGCATCAAAGACTATAACCGGCATATGGGTGGGGTTGATCTGGCAGATCAGCTGCTCCAGCCCTACCAGATTATGCGGAAGTCAAGGGCCTGGTACAAAAAGGTTGCTATTTACCTGATGCAAATTGCAACCCACAATGCCTTTTTGCTCTGCAAAAAGGCAAACCCGGAGTGACGCTGTCCTTTTTACAGTTTCAGCTCCAGGTCATTTCGGGTTTTTGTACCAGGATGCACATGCTCCCGGGCGGTGATGGGGACAGAGTTGGGGCTACACATTTTATTTATAAAATCCCCCCTACTGAGGGCAAACAGAACCCCAAAAAAGATGCAGGGTGTGTTTCAAGAGGGGGCAGAGGAGAGACACAATCTTTACTGCCCAGAATGCCCTGGACAACCCGGTCTGTGTCTTGGGGACTGTTTCAAGATATATCACACTCAGGGTTATCCAAAGAGATTCGAAAAGTCACCGCACGTTCGGTGACTTTTCGTTCTCTTCAATTCGGTTCCTTTTGCCGATTGCATTTCGGTGACCCTGCGGTGTATTCAGCAAACAGCACAGGGTCCCCGAATTGCAGGGAAAAGCTGCCGCAAACCTGACGAAAACTACCGAATGCATGCTGAAAACAAGCAAAAACATCTGGATTAACCTTCGAAAAAGCCGAACAGGAGCCGAATCACACAGAGCCGAAGCAGCTGTGACGTAGAGGAGGCAGTGAATAAATTAGAAAAACCATTTGTATGAATCTGTGAAAATGAAACGCTGTTTGCAAAGAAACTACTGAGCGAAAATGTCTGAAATTTTCACAGGAGGTCCAGGGAATGATAATAAAGAGGGCTGTTACAAAAAAAATAAGTAAACTGAAAAAAAATAAAAAAAAAAATCGGACTTTTTAAAAAAAAAAATTTAAAAAAAATAAATATGAAAAATGCTTAAAGTATCCTAAAAAATCAATGAATAAAGAGACTCTTTACTGCAGAATTTTATAATGAACGGTTTATTAGATGTTGAATTAAAACGGGAATATTTTTAACATTGAAGTCTATGGGATTCTCCTGAATAAATTTGCCGAATTAAACCACCGAATGGCAGAGCATTAGGGGAACCTTTCACTGCTGGTTTGTGTTCTCTGAATAGCCGAAGCAGTGCTTTTTCATGGGGATTTCACTGCCCTCGAACAGGAACCGAACAGGCACCGTATGTGCAGGCAATTCACCAGGATTTGGCGAATTGCCTGCTCTCTGGATAGCCGAATGGCCAGGAAAGGCAACCGAACGCTGATTTTCAGTGTTCGGTTACCTTTCTCAAGCAATTCGGATCTCTTTGGATAACCCTGACTGTGCGTGATCTGTGATTTTTTTTTTTTTTTTTTTTTTTTTTTTTTTTCCTTTCTATTTTTTCTCACACTCCAGTTAGTTAGTTCAGTTTATTTTTTTTTTCTTTTACTGCACCAGACTTTTACATTTTATTCGTACATTTTTATGTTCTACAATTGGTGCTGTATTTTGCCAAAATCTTTGCACACCTATGCATGGGGGGCATGGGTGTACTCAGGAGACCTTGCAGAAAACACCCTGGAGAGTTTTCATGCAGTAACAAACAGTGTCTCCTAAATCACAGTCCAAATCTAATGTGGGCGTAAAAATCTGAAAATTGAAAAATTACCCCACACCCTTCTCAAATGTTTTGGGCTAAAACCGTTACATCCATGGCATCAAAGCACTCCATATGCAATACCTTGGGGTGTCAACATAACAAATATAAACAATTTTCTGGCAATAATTCAAACTGGGGTATGCGGTAGACCAAAACCAAAGCTAGGCCTAGCTGAAGAAATAATCTCAATTTCAACTCCAATGACAAAGTCATAAAAATTGTATTTGAACCTTCCCAAAATCCTGGCAAACCTATGCATGGGGGGCATGGGTGTACTCAGGAGACCTTGCAGAAAACAACCTGGAGAGTTTTCATGCAGTAACAAACAACTGTGTCTCCTAAATCACAGTCCAAAACTGATGTGGGTGTGATGAAAAATGACCAAACCGTATCCAATTTGTTGTTTGGAGCAAACGGTTGCATCCATGGCATAAAAACACTCCATTTACAATACTTTGGGGTGTTAGCTTACCAAATATATGCACGTTAATAAAATTGGGGTATGTAAAAAGGCCCCTAAAAAAGAAGATAAGCAAAGAAGATACTGTATGTCAAATTAGAAAATTGACAAGCACATGTGAAAAGATTGGCGTAGCACCCCAAAAACAACAGAACAAATCTATATATGGGTGGTATCAATTTACTCAGAAGATGTTGCTGAACATATTTGGGGGTGTTTTTGGCAGTAACCCATAACTGGATTTGACAATTCATGCCTAAAGTACAATGTGTGTGAAAAAATAACACAAAAAGTGACTACCTGAAAGTTTGACATAGAGCTAGTGCATGGAAAGTGTTAAAATACAACTCTTTGAAGCACCCTAGGGTGTGCCCTTTCTAAAAATATATGGTTTGATGGGGGTAAATTACTTTGGCCGGCTTTCAAAAATGTCCCAAATAGGACATGGGTGCATGATGACGAAATGTGAAAATTCCAAGTTGGAAAACTGAAATGCGCACCCCCCAAATAAGGCCTATTAGCCCCCAAATGACCCGACATACCTATACATGGGTGGTATCAATTTACTCAGAAGATGTTGCTGAACATATTTTGGGGTGCTTTTTGGCAGTAAACCTTAAAGTTCACAGTACATGTATTCTTAAATTGCGTTCAAAAAAAAAAATCACCAAAACTTTTTTTTTCTCAAACTTTGGCGTAGGAGGATCGTGCTTTGCAGCCCCGTCGACGTGCGTGCGCACAAGCATGTGACCGGCCCCGTCGCAGCATCACATGGCTGTGCCGGGCGTCGGTAAGTGCGTGCACACGAGTGCACTAAGTGCGCTTGTGTACACCCGGCCTAAAGAGTGGACTGGCTATGAAAGGGTCTTGATCCTTTGGTCCTCAATCCACACCTTGATTGACCAGGCTGTGTATTGTCTGCCAGGAAAAAGAGAACCGCATTGTTGTCCCCAATGTCTTCTGCTTGACATCATTCTTATAAAATGCCTTCTATGAAACTTTAAGGAAGCAACAACCCAACACTTACTGTGTCCTGCGGCCACTAAAGCCAGAACTTTTTTCTTTCTTTTTTTGTCCAAGTCTTTGTATGATTGATCAATAGTTCTTTCTTGATCCCAGTTATTCCTATTAGCACTGTTTTTACTATACAGCTGGTATTGTAATCGGATAATGCTGATCACAGCAGTGGTCTTTATGCCTTAATCAGTACTTCATTAAGTCAAATGAGATTTGCCTGGGATGGAATGGATTCCATACATGTAGACATGCTGATTTAACCCCAGAAGGACCACTGACATACATAGTACGTCCAGGGGAAAATTTCCCTTAAGAACCAAAGACATACTATGTATCTCCCGATCCATAGCAGCTAGAGGGTCATTTGTGGTATCATTGGAAAGGCCTGATCATGACCTTTCCAATGATATCAAACATGACATGGTTTGGTGTGGGGGATTTATTTTTTGCTTTTCTTTTTTTGTTTTGGGCATGTAATAAAATAGGACTTCGAATCGCATTTAAACATGTTGAGCATAAAACGGTCAAATTGAGCTCAGCAGTGAAGGGGTTATAAAGCAAAAACATGTAAAAATTGGGTATTTCTAATCTAGGGACAGAATTTCAGAACTGTTTAGCTGGTGTCTTTTTTGGCGGTTTTCGATTTTGGGGATTAAAGTGCGAGAAGTGGGGGGGGGGTTTCATTATTTTTTTCCGATCATATTTCATAGTAAATGATATGATATGATGGAAATAATGGTATCTTTAGAAAGTCCATTTAATGGCGAGAAAAATGTTATAAACGAGTAAGATGAGAATTAGACCTAAACCTAAACGCCGCAGAAACGTAAAACAGCAGTGGGTACTTTCAGACTGACGATGGTAAAATCGCCTGGTCACTATAGGGTTATGAAAAAAATGGTGTGTGTGTGTGTTGAGAACAGGCAGCGTCACAAGGTTTGAGAGGGTCTTTTCTTTTTATTTTCAGTAATATGTATATATTTCTCTTATGGATGACTAGGTCATTAGCTACACTTTTATACTGGGGTGGCTAGTCCTATATATGGAAGAGGGGTTTGGTTTAATTTCTCACTTGTTTAGATTACTTAGCTACCCTTCTAAAAGAGGAAAAAAACTATGTTGTTGTCTTTTAAAAACATAGAAACATAGAAACATAGAAAAATGTCGGCAGATAAGAACCTTTCGGCCCATCTAGTCTGCCCAATACATGGATACTTTACCTGGATTTATCTTTTGTTTAGGATAGCCTTATGCCTATCCATGCTTGCTTAAATTCAATTACTGTTTTGGCCTCTACCATCTTCTACTGGAAGACTGTTCCATGTATCCACCACCCTCTCAGTAAAATAATGCTTCCTGATGTTACTTTAAACCTTTGCCCCTCTAATCTAAGACTATGTCCTCTTGTTTTGCTATTTTGTTTCCTTTTAAATATACTCCCTTCCTCTACCTTGTGGATTCCCTTTACGTATTTAAATGTTTCTATCATATCTCCTCTGTCTCGTCTTTTTTCCAAGCTGTACATGTTAAGATCATTAAGCCTTTCCTGGTAACTTTTCTCCTTCAAGCCGTACACCATTTTAGTAGCCCTTCTCTGAACTCTCTCTAAGAGGTCTATATCCTTCTGGAGATACGGTCTCCAGTACTGCACACAGTACCCAAGTGAGGTCTCACCAGTGCTCTGTACAGTGGCATGAGCACTTCCCTTTTCTACTGCTAATACCTCTCCCTACACAACAAGCATTCTGCTAGCATTTCCTGCTGCTCTATTACATTGACTACTTACCTTAGATCCTCTGAAATAATGACCCCTAAATCCCTTCCTCAGATGTTGAGGTTAGGACTGTATCAAATATTCTATATTCAGCCCTTGGGTTTTTACGTCCCAGGTGCATTATCTTGCACTTATCCACATTGAAACTCAATTGCCACAACTCCGACCATTTTTAGTTTACCTAAATCATTTGTCATTTGGCTGATCCCTCCAGGAACGTCAACCCTGTTGCAAATCTTTGTGTCATCAGCAAAAAGACATACTTTTCCATTAATACCTTCTGCAATATCACTAATAAAAATTATTAAAGAGAATGGGTCCAAGTACTGACCCCTGAGGTACCCCACTGGTAACAAGACCTTGTGCCGAATAAACTCCATTTACCACAACCCTCTGTTGTCTGTCACTCAGCCACTGCCTAATCCAGTCAACAATATTGGAATCTAAACTCAAAGATTGCAATTTATTGATAAGCCTTCTATGCGGAACAGTATCAAAAGCCTTACTGAAATCTAAATAAGCAATGTCTACTGCACCACCTGTGTCTATTATTTTTGTTACCAATCAAAAAAATCAATAAGATTAGTTTGGCATGATCTCCCTGAGGTAAACCCATGTTGTTTCTGATCCTGTAATCTATGTGTTTTTAGATGTTCAACAATCCTTTCTTTAACATGGTTTCCATTAATTCCCCACTACTGACGTAAGACTAACTGGCCTATAGTTCCCCGATTCTCCCTACTACCCTTCTTGTAAATGGGCACAACATTTGCTAATTTCCAGTCTTCTGGGACGACTCCCGTTAACAAGGATTGGTTAAAATAAATCTGTTAACGGTTTTGCTATTACATCACTGAGCTCTTTTAATAATTTAGGGTGGATCCCATCAGGCCCCATTGACTTATTTGTCTTTACTTTAGACAGCTGCTGTAGAACCTCCTCCTCTGTAAACTGATATGTAAATGTCTCTTTAGTGTTCTCTCCTAACTGAGGTCCCTTTCCTTCCTTTTCTTCTGCAAAGACTGCTTTGTCTGCGTACTGCGTAATTGTGAAAATTTTAAATCCAGACATCGCCAACAAAATTGTGCTAATGAATGTCCTTAATGTACAACCACGCAGTTTGCCGGATTTACTAACCATATCATTTGGCAGTGCCCAGTCATCTACAATGATGCGCCATATGGACAAACAGCAATTCGCAAAGCTCATCTCGACGTTTTTTTTTCCCCCCTCTTCTCACTTTTAATAATTACAGGGTACCCTTATAAATCTAGATTAACGGTTTCTTAGCTAGGGGTATATGTGTTCTGCCAAGCCATGTGACTGCTTTTACTTTCCCATCTTCTTTAGCAGTAACACCTCTACATGGTTTGTTTGTTTTTTTCTGCTATCTATTGGCACCTTACCATGATGTACCCAACTCATCAATCACACTGCACCGACTCGAGCACAACAAACGCCAGCAAATCTCCTCTTTCCATGTGAGATCTGCAATACGTCATGCCCTGTGGTTCCGAGAGAACTCTCTGTGATAGGTCGTCCATGACTTAGAAATGTTATCAGTAAAAAGATTAAGAGAATGCCCTTGGTATTACGATTTGTTTCTACGGTGTATTAATACCATATAACCAGGCTTGTACGATCACATTGCATTCTCAAAGTATGAAACCATCCCAGCCTCCAGGTTTTTATCGCTGCTTTTTATCCCATGCTATACATGGCATTTGTGAAATCTTAACATGCAAGCTAAACCTGTTGAGCAATAATTAATGTGCATTGCCGGTCACCTTGTGTCGATCAGATTGCAAAGTGCACACCGGAGCTATGGAACTTTCACTCTGCATGTAAAACAACTCTGGTTTAACAGCCTTTTGAGGCTGTTTTATTTTTACCGTTTCTCTATTCCCTTGATGATGCCGAGGCGTTTCCAGCGGCACAGATTAGCAGTAAATATCCAATATTCTTTATCTGCTTTTCCTGGCAGCAGTTAGTAACCATTAGCGGTTATTAGGCAGACAATTCCTTCTTGTGATTTAGAGTTTTTAATTTTATTAACACATTTTCGTGCTATACCCCTTAGTACATCTATCCTGAAATATTCAGGGCTGTCCTGAGAGATGATATGGCAGGCATTTCCTGCGCACCAATGTCTGAGAAGACCCTGCACGGTATCGGTCTATGAGTGCGCACTAGGGCTTTGCTCTAATTGTACCGTTCAGGGAAATTCCACAGCATTTCCTTCTGAGAATTCTCACAATGCTGGCACAAGAAATATGTTAATATGTCAAGGAAAAACAATGTAACGCTGCACCACCAAAATAACTTGTTTTGTGTAAAGTTTTTCTCCAAGGTTGAAACTTTCTAGCTTGTGTTGTGAATTTGAGAAGTGTGTGTGTGTTGTGTCTCCTCGGCACTTTACATTGATTTAAGGCTATTGAAAATTACCCATATTTTCTTAATTCTATAAAAGACCAGGCTTTGTGCGTGTCTATCCAGATGGAAAGGGTGCTCATGTGTATCAGGACATGTATGTAGGTAGGGTTACATAGGTATATCTATCGTCACTGGTGTATTTTGGCCTAGGCCCAGGCCTAGGGCGGCACTTTCCAGGGGGCGGCGGCCTGCACTGGGTGGCTCCACCCCCAAAAAAAAAAAAAAAAAAAATCTTTTGCAAAGTATTTTACCAGGAAGGATACATTGAGATTTCACTAATTTACACTTTCAATTTCACTTTCCAGGGGGCAGCAAAAAACCTCACCACTAAATGGGTTACTCACAGAGCTCCGAAATGACGCCAACTTTTTGGTGTTCTGTAGTTCCCTGCACTTAGGAGAATAAAATTTCCCCACCCTGCAGTGAATTCACCATTCACCGCAGGGTCCCCAAAGTGCATGGAGTCGGCCGCTGAATGCTGCCACCGCAAACTCGTGGCCTGCTGTTTTCAAAAGAACTACTGACCGAAAATGTCTGGAAATTACATATAAGATCCTATGATTGATAATAAAAAGTTCTGTTACAGAAAAAAGAAAAACTGCTATTAAAAAAAGGGGGGGGGGAATTTTGCCCAAACAAATCGGAAAAATGACTAAAAGGTACTGAAAAAAAAATCAATAAGTAAAGACTTTTTACTGCAGATTAAAATGATAAATGATTTATTAGATATTGCATAAAAACGGGAATATTTTTAACATTGAAACCTATGGGGTTCGCCTGAATAAACCTGCTGATTGAAACCACCGAACATCAGGGCATTTCACTGCCATTTCTCTGAGTCTCAGTACTACATGACTGGCTGAACCACGTGAAACGCACGCGCGCAGCTGCCCACCCTTTCGTTAACACAGACTCTATTCTGGACTGAACACCCAGCGGGAAGGGAATCAAAGCTACAGTGCACCCTCTGGCAGTGGCAGCCCACTGCTGACAAGATGGCTCCACAGCATAATTGCTGTGTGCTCATATACACTCGGTTTGCTGGGAGTTTTACTGCAGTGGATTCTGATGCACTCATACACACCGCACATTGCATTGCTGGGAGTTTTATTGCTATGGATTCTGATACGCTGACACACACCACACATTGCATTGCTGGGAGTTTTATTGCTGTGTATTCTGTGATACACACTGCATATTACTGTGAGTTTTATTGCCCTGGAGCTCTGGGATACGCTCATACACACTGCACATTACTGTGAGTTTTATTGCTGTGCAGTTCTGTGATATGCTCATACACACTGCACATTTCTGTGGGTTTTATTGCTGTGCAGCTCTGATATGCTCATACACAGTGCCCATTTCTGTGGGTTTTATTGTTGTGCAGCTCTGTGATACGCTCATATGCAGTGCACGTTTCTGTGGATTTTATTGTTCAACCAATTAGAGCGGCTGTGATCCCGTTTACTTGACATGTGTGGCTGTTCTTTGTAAAAGTGCTTGAATTTTAACATTTCATAATTTTCTTTATCTCAATAGATACATTTGAAATGGTATATAAAATATACAAGTAGGCACTTGGTATCCACTTTTAATATAAAAAGAGGAAAAGGCGGAGCTCTAAGAGAAAAAGGTGGAGCTTAAAGAGGAAGGGTGGGGATTAACCAGGAAGAGGTGTGCCCTTGACAGGAATGGGTGCGTCAAATTTAAATTAGGGGGTGCACGAGTTTAGTCAGGCCTAGGGCAGCACAAAACCTAAATACACCACTGGCTGCTGGTCCTCTCTCATGTTTGTCAAAGTTATCCATCCTTGATATCACATGTATGTAGTCTTGCATGCTTTGCTCCCAGTTTCTTTGATTCCGGTGAAGACCCTGTCCTCTGCACCGTAGCACTAAAGGTTAAAAAAAAAATTATGGTTTTTTTGCTATGTGATTTAACACCAGATATTTAAAGTCTGTATCTAATTTCAGTTCAAGATCAGAATGACACGTGACCTTTGAATTGCTCTTTATTCTCTGCCTGCCTGCAAGTTAGTACGTCCTATACAAAATATAGGAAGTGTTTAATATACAGTGACATTTCACCACAACAAAGCCGCAAGGGAAGTTTGTGGCTTTGCTGGAATAAGATGGGAGGCTTTGTGATTATTGAGTGGGAATAAGTGTTATATTTAACGGGTTACTTGTAAATGATGATGCCTCAGTCAAAATGGGGCCTGTTATGTATACTTGTTTACACAAATACGTTTTCCTAAATACAGGAATATCTTTTACAGAATATTTGTTTCAAACCTAGAATGTGCATAACCATCTCTAGAAGCAACGCGGCCAAGATTACCTATTATGGCCATGGATTTCAAAACTAGAGACTTTCCAGTGATTTTGCTTGGGATACTTCGCAATTTAGAAACCATTCCTGTTACTGAAATATTTTGTAGAAAATAGTCTGTCTGGGCATCTGCATTAACTTTTTTTATCCATTGGCCTCTTTTTTGTACTATAATAATCTTTTGAGTTGGCAGAGTATTCTGTATAACCCCAAGAGATGTGCTTGGACGTTTTTCTGCTTTACCTACCTTCTCATGCATCCATCCATTAGTTCAGGGCCTGACCGATTTATTGTATTTAGTACGTGGGTAAATTTGGAATAAGCATTTTTATTTTAATAACCTGGTATTTTACTCCACTCCTTGTCGTCCCCCCGCCCCCATGCATCTACTCCTTTTTTTAATGTCGATCACCCATTCTCCACTCACCTAACATCCTCATTACCACTGATCTCCCTGTCACCCTACAATGTATTTTTCCCCATATCCTCGTTAAGAGTGAAAAATATTTTACGTGTTATGTGGCATATGAAGGGCTACGTGATTTCCATTGTTGTTCTTTAAATTTAAATGTATATTAAGTTTCTTTTTATGCAAAAAATACACCACTATTCGTGATTAAGGGCTTTGGAGTCTGAGTTGCTTTATTAGTTTTATATTACTTTTAAAGGGACACTACCACCAAAAAATGATATCTTATTTTGTTTTATGTTGCTCATATCTTACATGTCCTTTTTTTTTTGTGTCACTGGGTGCATACGTTTTGTGATCTTAGGTGTTGTGAACTGCCCCTGTTCTGCTAAAATGGCGAATTTGCCATAATGGCCAACCGCATGACTTCCGGTGCACCTACGTCACTAAAAATGATGAAATACAGCTGTTTCCGGTGCACACAGCTGTGTACAGGATCCGGAGGTACAACTCTAGAAACGCCCCGTCCCTTTTAGAAACCCCCGGAACTTCTCCCAATCCCTCCCCGGAGTCCGCGATGCTCGGTGCGGGGAGAAGTGCTGAGACAGGGTGGCTGATTAACTTGAACGGGGGGGGGGGGGGTTTGTTGGGGGAGACGCTGAGATGGTTAGTTCGCTCTGTCTGTGTTCCAGCGTGTATGATAGGGGGAGGAGAGGTGCTGGCACCGGGCGTTTCTAAAAGGGACGGGGCGTTTCTAGAGTTGTACCTCCCGGATCCTGTACACAGCTCTGTGCACCGCAAACAGCTGTCAGGAATGGCACCGGGGTGGCACCGCAGGTTCAGGGAGTCTAAGCCCAGGATGCAGGGATGCTCTGAAGGTACCTTGGTTAGGCTGATGTTATGTGATCCGAGGCGTGGTACAATGGGGGTTATCCAGGAGAATTGTCAGCAGGCGATCCTAGGTCGAGGGACTGGTACAGCGGGATAGTCGTTGAAGCAAGCAGGGGTCTGATACACAGTAAGTCTTTAACAATAGTTCAGCTATGTTTGCAGGATAGACTTGCAATGCGAAGCCATGGTAGAAAGGTGGGAGTGTCTCTTTATTTGCAAGCAGGAGGGTGTGGTGTTTGTGCTTTTACTGTTTAACCCCTCTCCTTGCTGGATTGGAACGGGGGCAGCACTTTACATGTGCTGCCTGAGCAAGGAATGTGATCCTGGGGTGGTCAGCGATGGGGATCCTGACATAGCCCCTCCCTCAAGGCCGAACCTCGTGCGGCCCAGATATGCTTGTAGGCTGGGTTCAGCTGCAGGAGACACATAGGAAAATATTCCCTGCACACAATAAGAATCTTGATCTTTAGTAGAGTTTCTGGACTGTGCATCACAAGGTATAGGACCACTCTGGTAGGTGTCGGAAGCGAGGAGGATCGCCCCGCAGCAGGCAGAATTCTGGGCACAGGGGCAGCATTAGCTTGGAGATGATTCTTTCTCTGACGCCTCCTTGCCCTTGATTTGGAGGATTTGCCAGGATGGTTGCACACAAGGAAGGAACCGGAGCCACACTTGGACCAATCTCCTCCATGACGGGTATCTCTTCCTCTTTGCTGGATGTCATAGATGTGGTGAGGGTAGTCCCTAGGAATGCCCCTCCTTGGTCACTCTGTGCAGTCTGCAGCGGTGACTCACCATTTAAATCAATAAAGTCAAGCAGGGCAGCCATCAGAAATGATGGGGCCCCTTACTAAACCTCACGATGGGGCCCCCCAGGGCCCCCCCTCAACCTCTAAGAGCTTTTCTCCCCCTTCAAAAAAAAAAAAGACATAACATAGCACCACAGCAATAAAACTCCCAGTAATGTGCAGTGTGTATTAGCTTATCACAGTATCCACAGCAATAAAACTCACAGTAATGAGCGGTGTGTCTGAACATATCACAGAATCCACAGCAATAAATCTCACAGAAATGGGCTGTGTATGATGGCCTTTGGGTCTGGGTCTGGGCCTGGGCCCTGGGGTCTGGTCCCTGGGACTGGCCTTGGGGTCTGGTCCCTGGGGTCTAACCTGGGCCCTGGTCTCTGGGGTCTGGTCCCTGGCCTTGGGGTCTGGGTCCTAGGGTCTGGGCCTTGGGGTCTGGGCCTTGGGGTCTGGGCCCTGGGGTCTGGTCCCTGGGGTCTGGTCCCTGAGGTCTGGTCCCTGAGGTCTGGTCCCTGGGGTCTGGTCCCTGGGGTCTAGCCTGGGCCCTGGTCTCTGGGGTCTGGGTCCTAGGGTCTGGGCCCTGGGGTCTGGGCCCTGGGTTTGGCCTTGGGTCTGGGGCTTGGGCATTTGCCCTGGGTCTGGGCCTTGGCCCTGGCCTAGGGGTCTGGACCCTGGCCCTAGGGTCTGGGCCCTGGGTCTGGGCCTTGGGTCTGGGCCTAGGGGTCTGGACCCTGGCCCTAGGGTCTGGGTCTGGGCCTTGGGGTCTGGGCCTAAGGGTCTGGGCCCTGGGCCCTAGGGTCTGGGCCTTGGGGTCTGGGCCATGGGTTTGGGCCATAGGGTCTGGGCCCTGGGTTTGGGTCTTGGCCTAGGGGTCTGGACCCTGGACCCTAGGGTCTGGGCCCTGTGCCTTGGGGTCTGGGCCTTGGGGTCTGGGCCCTAGGGTCTGGGCCCGGGTCTGGGCCCTAGGGTCTGGGCCCTGGTTTGGGTCTTGGGGTCTGGGCCCTGGGCATTTGCCCTGGGTCTGGGCCTTGGCCCTGGGCCTAGGGGTCTGGACCCTGGGCCCTGGGTCTGGGCCTTGGGGTCTGGGCCTTGGGGTCTGGGCCTAGGGGTCTGGCCCTAGGGGTCTGGGCCCTAGGGGTCTGGGCCATGGGTTTGGGCCATAGGGTCTGGGTCTTGGGGTCTGGGCCCTGGGCCTAGGGGTCTGGGCCCTGGGCCCTGGGGTCTGGGCCTTGGGGTCTGGGCCCTAGGGTCTGGGCCCTAGGGTCTGGGCCTTGGGGTCTGGGCCTTGGGGTCTGGGCCATAGGGTCTGGGCCCTGGGCATTTGCCCTGGGTCTGGGCCTTGGCCCTGGGCCTAGGGGTCTGGACCCTGGCCCTAGGGTCTGGGCCCTGGGTCTGGGCCTAGGGGTCTGGACCCTGGGCTAGGGGTCTGGGTCTTGGGGTCTGGGCCTAGGGGTCTGGGCTAGGGGTCTGGGCCCTGGGCCTTGGGGTCTGGGCCTAGGGTTCTGGGCCCAAGGGTCTGGGCCCTAGGGGTCTGGGCCATGGGTTTGGGCCATAGGGTCTGGGTCTTGGGGTCTGGGCCCTGGGCCTAGGGGTCTGGGCCCTGGGCCTAGGGGTCTGGACCCTGGGCCTAGGGTCTGGGCCTGGGGTCTGGGCCTTGGGGTCTGGGCCCTAGGGTCTGGGCCCTAGGGTCTGGGCCTTGGTCTGGGCCTTGGGGTCTGGGCCTTGGGGTCTGGCCATGGGGTCTGGCCATGGGGTCTGGGCCATAGGGTCTGGGCCCTGGGCATTTGCCCTGGGGTCTGCCTTGGCCCTGGCCTAGGGGTCTGGACCCTGGGCCCTAGGGTCTGGGGTCTGGGCCTTGGGTCTGGGCCTAGGGGTCTGGGCCCTGGGCCCTAGGGTGGGCCTTGGGTCTGGGCCATGGGTTATGGCCATAGGGTCTGGGCCCTGGGTTTGGGTCTTGGGGTCTGGCCTAGGGGTCTGGACCCTGGGCCCTAGGGTCTGGGCCCTGGGCCCAAGGGTCTGGGTCTTGGGGTCTGGGCCCTGGGCCTAGGGGTCTGGGCCCTAGGGTCTGGGCCTTGGGGTCTGGGCCTAGGGGTCTGGGCCTAGGGGTCTGGGCCCTAGGGTCTGGGCCATGGGTTTGGGCCTAGGGGTCTGGGCCTAAGGGTCTGGGCCCTGGGCCCTAGGGTCTGGGCCTTGGGGTCTGGGCCATGGGTTTGGGCCATAGGGTCTGGGCCCTGGGTTTGGGTCTTGGGGTCTGGACCCTGGGCCCTAGGGTCTGGGCCCTGGGCCCTGGGGTCTGGGCCTAGGGGTCTGGGCCCTAGGGTCTGGGCCTTGGGGTCTGGGCCATGGGTTTGGGCCATAGGGTTTGGGTCTTGGTCTGGGCCCTGGGCCTAGGGGTCTGGACCCTGGGCCCTAGGGTCTGGGCCTTGGGGTCTGGGCCTAGGGGTCTGGGCCCTGGGCCCTAGGGTCTGGGCCATGGGTTTGGGCCTAGGGTTTGGGTCTTGGGGTCTGGGCCCTGGGCCTAGGGGTCTGGACCCTGGGCCCTAGGGTCTGGGCCCTGGGCCTTGGGGTCTGGGCCCTGGGTCTGGGCCTTGGGGTCTGGGCCCTGGGCCTAGAGGTCTGGGTCTGGGCCCTGGGTCTGGGCCTAGGGGTCTGGGCCTAGGGGTCTGGGCCTAGGGGTCTGGGTCCTGGGTCTGAGCCTAGAGGTCTGGGCCTAGGGGTCTGGGCCTAGGGGTCTGGGCCCAGGGGTCTGGGCCCAGGGGTCTGGGCCTAGGGGTCTGGGCCTTGGGGTCTGGGTCCTGGGCCTTGGGGTCTGGGTCTTAGGGTCTGGGCCCTGGCTCACCACTCGCTGTCTTCTATCTTCTTTTCTTCTGCTCTTCTTTTCTTCAACTTTTCTTCAATCTTCTTCTCTTCTTTTCTTCTGATCTTCCTGGTCCCTCCAGCTCCGGCGCGCAGCTTCACTGAGTGGAGGGGCGGAGCCAAAGCAACGTGCTTGGGAGGCCCCTCACAACCTGCTTGGCCCGCCCAGCCAGGAAGTGAAGCTGCCAGGAGCCGGAGGAGACACAGTGTCTCAGTCTCCTCGGCTCCTGCAGCAGCAGCAGGGACACAGCTCCGGATTTGGACTCATCGAGTCCGATACCGGAGCTGTTAAAGGGCGACGCCGCTGCCGTCGGGGGCCCGGGATCCTCCCCCCGGGACCCGGCGGCCCGGGCCCCCACCGGGCCCGGGCCCCTTACGGCAGTATTGGGCGTAATGCCCTGATGGCGGCCCTGAAGTCAAGCCCCGTCTCTGAGGATGGATCAAAGGTAGGTGGTACAACTGCAGCAGATGGTGGCATTTCAGCAGTGGTGCTTATTTTAGCCAGTTGTTTCAGCAGGAAAGCGGGGTTTTTCTGGAGATTCTGTAGGATGTCGGAGAGGGAATCAACCTGGCTTGCCAGGGTAACAACAGTAGAAGTAAGCACTGATATTTCTGGGGCCTTGTCAAAAACCACACAAGCTGGCATTGAAGTGGGTTTGACATGTACCTCTTCATTCGGCAAAGCAGGCATGGATTTGGATTCCTCAAGCGGTAGGGAAGCACACTTGGATTCACCATGCTGCAGGGAAGCGCACATGGATTCCTCAGGCTGCAGGGAAGCGCACATGGATTCCACAGGCTGCAGGGAAGCGCACATGGATTCCACAGGCTGCAGGGAAGCGCACATGGATTCCACAGGCTGCAGGGAAGCGCACATGGATTCCACAGGCTGCAGGGAAGCGCACATGGATTCCTCAGGCTGCAGGGAAGCGCACATGGATTCCTCAGGCTGCAGGGAAGCGCACATGGATTCCTCAGGCTGCAGGGATGTGCACTGGGATTCATCAGCTTCCTCAGTTATCATGAAAGGAGCCAGGCCAGCATTGTCTGTGGGAGCAACATAGGGATCCAGAGAATCTTGATGCAGCGGGGTGTTCACCGTGGTATATATGGCACTTCTGGTGATCGCGTCTGGTAGTACAAGGTCAAGGAGTTGATCTTTCTCCATGTCAGCCCGGCTGGGGTCAGCAGAGATCCTTGGAGACTTGATCTTTCTTTTATTCACCAATGTCCTCTCATAGGTGTCAATGTTGGCTTTTTCGACCACAAAACCATTGGAAGCAACAGTGTACTCTGTATGTTTGAAAGGAGTGGTACCGCTTGGGTAGGTAGCAGGATATGAAGCGGTAGTGCTAATATACCTGGCATAGCCACAAGGAGACCCTCGGGAGCACCGTGCTGTCTGTAGCGGATTCGTTGGAAGGCACAGAAGGTCTTGGGCTGCCAACCTCTCACTGTCTGACTCCAGGGACTCCCACTCGCTGTCAGACTCTGAGTCCTGTCGAGAGAGACACTGTGAAGGCGGTGGTAGGTCTTCCCATGGCATGTGGTACTTCCTGGCAGAAGTGGCATAGCTGGCTCTCTTCTTGCAGATTGTCCGAGGACTGGAGTAGGGGAGGAGATGCAACGATCTGCAAGGGTGATGGGAGTTGCAGTCAATCTGTGAATAGAGTCCACGATTTGTTTTGCAGCTTTCCTCATCATTAATGCTTCTTCAAATACTTTTAGGTCCTCTCTGCAAACCCTGGTTCCATTAGAGGCATATATATGACTGGGAGGACCTGGATCTGGAGCACCTGTGGTTGAAGCAGTAGTTTTCATGCATGCAGGTTCCGGGGTGGAAGGAACGCACGTCATGATACAAGGTCTGGAGGTTGTAGGTGTCACCGCCCAGGGTATGGTGCTGGCGATGTCCATGGGGGTTTCCAGGTCGCTCTCTGTGGTTACCTCCATTTCCACAGGGGTGACAGGGTCTTCCTCCTCTCTACATCTGGCAGCTTGAAATTCTATGCTCCCAGGTTTAGCAAGTAAAGAGGGCAGATCTCCTCTGGGTCTAGACTTGGACCAGGATTCAGCTTTGGGAACCGGATTACTTCTGTTCTCATGCTTGGGCCAGGGTTTAGCCTTGGGAGCATGAGCCCCTCTAGTTCCATTCTTGGGCTGGGGTTCCACCTTGGGAGCAGGAGCCCTTCTAGTTACATGCTTGGGCTGGGGTTCTGCCTTGGAAGCAGGAGCCCCTCTAGTTCCACGCTTGGGCTGGGGTTCCGCCTTGGGAGCAGGAGCCCTTCTGGTGTCATACATGTGCTGGGGTTCCCTGGAAGGGCTTGCCACCGGGATTTGCTGTCTGATGGGCCTTTCTGGGCAGAGACCCAGTGATTTGGAGAGGCACAGTACCAGCAGAGATTCTGGGTCTGTCTTCTGAATCGCTCCTCAGGAGTTAGTGGGCCTTTGACCTTTTTCACAGGAGGAACACACACCTTATTATTGCAGTTTTTGAGGGAGTCCTTCAGTTCCCATAATTCCTCCAACACCCCACACAGCTGATTGTCCATACGGTCCAGGGCTTGCAGTATCCCCGCGGGCTTAGTTGTAGGGCTTCGCATTTTGTCAGGAATGGCACCGGGGTGGCACCGCAGGTTCAGGGAGTCTAAGCCCAGGATGCAGGGACGCTCTGAAGGTACCTTGGTTAGGCTGATGTTATGTGATCCGAGGCGTGGTACAATGGGGGTTATCCAGGAGAATTGTCAGCAGGCGATCCTAGGTCGAGGGACTGGTACAGCGGGATAGTCGTTGAAGCAAGCAGGGGTCTGATACACAGTAAGTCTTTAACAATAGTTCAGCTATGTTTGCAGGATAGACTTGCAATGCGAAGCCATGGTAGAAAGGTGGGAGTGTCTCTTTATTTGCAAGCAGGAGGGTGTAGTGTTTGTGCTTTTACTGTTTAACCCCTCTCCTTGCTGGATTGGAACGGGGGCAGCACTTTACATGTGCTGCCTGAGCAAGGAATGTGATCCTGGGGTGGTCAGCGATGGGGATCCTGACAACAGCTGTATTTCATCGTTTTTAGTGACGTAGGTGCACCGGAAGTCATGCGGTTCGCCATTTTAGCAGAACATCCCCACACAGTATCTTGACCAAATTTATTTATTTTTTTCTTAGAAAGGATTTTACCGGGAAGGATACATTGAGATTTCTCTCGTTTTCAAGTATTTCCTGGGTGGCGAGTATGTACTGTTAGGTGTCTTGCCCAAGGACACTTACCGGAGAGGTTGCTCGTGGGATCGAACCCATGACTCCACAGGCTCTCTCCACACTTGCTCCGGTGTGGCATCTATGGGTCACGCAGGCGACTCCCATCATTGTATTGTGTGGGATGTATTCAAAAGACATCACTGCAGGGTGGATTAGAAGTCCTTTAAGCTCCCTGTTTTATTTCATTTAGCTGCCATCTTTTATCTTGGGTAGCCTAGGCAGCACAATACATCCCCTGCAGCCTTATTATAATATAATGTATATAGCACCAGCATATTCCGCAGCGCTGAATAATGGGCACAATATAAACAAGGTTACAGTACATTGAGACAAACCAGGAGGATTTGAAGGCCCTATTCCCTTGGGAATTTACAATCTAGAAGGGTTGGGGTGGAAACAGGAGGAGAGGACTGCAGGGTGAGAGTGATGGACTGGTTGCGTCAGTGAGGTGGGTGGTAGGCTTTCCTAAATAGGAATGTCTTAAGAGAGCGTTTTGAAGGAGGGGAAACTAGGGGAAAGTCTGACAGTAAAAGAGCGTTCCAGAGGATGGGGACTGCGCAGGAGAAATCCTGCACTCTATTATGGGAAGCAGTGCTGTGGGGAGAAGCTAGGCGCAGATCACTGTTTGACCTTGGGGAACAAGCTAAGGTGTATTTGGTGACTAAAGAGGACAGATAATGGGGAGCTGAGTTAGTGAGAGCTTTGTAGGTCAGGGTAAGGATTTTGAGTTTAATTCTGCAGTGGATGGGGAGTCAGTGAAGGGACTCGCAGAGAGGAGCAGCAGAGACAGAGCGGTGGGTGAGGTGGATGAGCTTGGCAGAGGCATTCAGAATGGATTGCAGGGGGGCGAGGCGGGCGAGAGGGAGGCCAGATAGAAGATTATTACAATAGTCAAATTGGGAGATTACAAGGGCGTGGATGAGTTGCTTTGTGCTGTCAGCAGTAAGAAATGGCTGAATTCTGAAAATATTATGTAATTGGTAGCGGCAAGAGGAGAAAAGAGACTGGATTTTATTATTCTTTATTTATAAAGCGCCAGCATATTCTGCAGCGCTTTACAATGGGAGAGTGCAGACATGATATACTAAAACACATAAGGAACATATTGCCCTGCCCTTAGGATAATTGCCTTACTGATACAGCACTTTACACAAGTGCTCAGCCAGACATCCCGTGAGCTTACAATCTAAAGGATATGGGTAAGTGAAACCGAAGGGGAGCAGGGGAGTGTGGGTCTGGGGGCTAGAGAGAAAATAGGATTGTATGGGAGTGACCAAGATCTTGGACTAAAGGTTGATTTAGAATGAAGTGGCAGCAGCTGGAAGGGAATGAATGAGTTTGGGCCTAGGACTGGGTGGGAGAGTGGATGGGACTGGTCGGGAGGCACTGTGGCAGAGTGCAGAGGCTGTGGAGTGGTGGTGGCTGTGTGTGTTGAGCTGTAGGAAGGAAGAGACAGAGCTATTAGGAGAGGGTTCTGTATGCAAGCAGTTACTGACATGCGAGGAGGAGGAGGGGGAAGGGTAGCATGGTAGTAAAACAGAAGTTTTTGGTACTATCAAAAACGGAGGGAAGGCATTAAAGGGAAACCTAATCAGCCTGGGAATAATACATAAAATGCAGGAGACTATAAAAACAGGAGTAGAGCAGTGAAGCAGCTTGATTGACGACATGGTTGATTGCTGGAGACCTTGGGAGTCCTTAGGAGTGTAGAGGCAGTGGAGTGGTGGTGGCTGTGTGTGTTGAGCTGTAAAACAGAAGACAGTGGGATGAAGGAAGGAGCAGAGTCAAATGTAACTCTGAGATAACGAACCTGGCTTGATGGGGAGATAGTGATACCATCGACCATAATGGGGAGACATTAGAGTGAGGAATTAGTAGGAGCTCCTTCTTCGACATTTTAACCTGTTAGGTGGTGAGAGGCCATCCAGGAGGAAATGCCAGATAAACAGTTGCTGACTTTGGAAAGGGCAGGAGGAGAGCGATCCGGGATGGAGAGGTAGATCGGAGTATCATCCGCATAAAGGTGGTAATTAAAGCCAAAACTGTTAATGATTTTGCCCAGGGGGGCGGCATAGATAGAGAAGAGCAGCAGACTTGGGACGGAGCCTTGAAGTACACCTACTGATAACGGCATTGAAAAGGAGGCGTTACCAGCAAATGACACAATGATCTGTTAGACAGATAAGAGTCCATCCAAGAGAGCGCAGTGTCACAGAGACTTAGAACCGTATCTAAACATTCACTCCTCCACTCCACTTACTGTTAAATATTGTAGAAGCAATGAAATAGCTGTAAAGTAAAAGATTTTATACAAGCTTTTGGTGAATGTTGCCTCATGGGAACAAACTTTTTTCTTTTTACAAACAATTACTTTAAAGAAGTAATTGGTAAAAAAAATTTAAAAGAGCAACATTGTGTTTTAGAAGGTGGTTTTGTTTGTAATGCACAAGTAAACTGGCTACAGTTGATGTAAGTAGTAGTGTCCTTTTAAATGTGTTGATAGGGTTCAATCTCGTGTGCCGGTGGTGTTTTTGGTCCTGATGTTGGTTATCTGGTTGACAGAATATATAATTCTACACTTATTCACTTGCAGTATTTAGTAAACCGTAACTGCGATACTTCATGCAGGAGCGAATAAACAAAAACCTAAAAGCGCACGAGAGTCATTTATTAACCCAAAAGACGAAAGCAAGAACCCAAGCCGATCAGCAACAGAAGGCACTGGCATATCGTCTGTGCAAGGCTCTTGCTTATCATTTAAACAGAGCACCATCTTCCATGCAGCACTGGGCAAGGTCCTCCCTGTGTCCAATGATCCACCTAGGCCTTAGTACAATCTTTGGCAACTTCTCTCGATTTTTGTTCTATCTCTGCTATGAGTTTGCTCTACGTTTTTGCTTCATGGGTTATTTTGTACCCATATCATGAGTATATTGTTTAGTTTTCCAATAAGCCCCGGATTTATGATGGTCGAATCGAGCTGGTCTGATCATTTGGTATTAATCTTTTGGAGCAAATTGTGAAAGCACATAAAAATCAGTTTGATGGATGACACAAATATTTGACTATATATTGCTTCTTTATTTTTATTTTGGAAATGTTGCCAAATCTTTCAACCATGCCTGCAGGTGATTTAAAATTATTTCCCTAAATAGGATCTACAAAACCACCTGTTTAAAAGCATTTGTAGAGTAACACTTGAAGAATAATCATGTCCCTATTTGTCCTTTTAAAACACCTTCTACTTCACCAACACGTATTGCTTTTTAACCCTTTCAGTATCAAGCACTTTTTGTTGGGGGGAAATCCTAAATACACATCCCATTTTTCATATATTGTCACTCTAATGTAAGATAACATTGCAGTTATACATATCGATGGTTATCTTCACAGAAATCTTTGTTTGGATGAAAAACTATAGTGTCTATTCACAAAGCAATGACATTTTGGGCACTATTTAGTGAATGCTCACCATATTTTGATGAAATTGAGACACCAAAGCAGTTATTGGACGGAGAAAACCGTCGCATTGCACTGGTAACGGACGAATTGGCATCGGTGAATTCCATTGAACTGAGGGTAAAAAGTCTCTTTTTAATAGGAGTTTAAATCCAATAAATATTTTGTAAAAAGGTCCTTTTTAAAAAATAATAAAAAGGCCTGTTACAAAACAAAAAGTCATTTAAAAAAAAGTCTAAAAATTACATTCAGGTCTTTTTAAAAAAGGTCTTTGCACAACAGTATAAATGGTCTTTGATAAAGATATTCTGTTCTTTACATTGAAACTTATTGGATTCACCTGTGTAAACCTGTTGAACTCAAACACCATTTCACCCCAATTTTGTTGCAATTCGGCGTTCTGTGTAACAAAAGACACAATAGTCTTCTATGGGACAATTTAGTGCTGCGGAACACGCCGAATTGCACTGTATTTCGCTGTCAATTCGGCCACAGAAGGCCGCACCCTTGTGACGCATTTGTACATTGTTGTGTTTAATTTATTTATTCAGTTTTTAATTATTTATTTTTTTAATGAGTTTAGAAAATCCACACTGGCCCACCAGCAAATTGGAGAATCTATCGTGCCCCCTCAAGACTTACAGATGGCCACCACTCTGCCGCAGCAGCCGTCACACATTTATTGCAGCTGAGGCTGAGCCGCGGCACAGAAGATCACTTTGGCACATGTAGGAAGCTGCCAATCACTTTTCAGGTTTATAAGATGCTGCACATTACTGATACACTTGTACACAAGGCTCATTACAGAGCTCCATAGGAATAAAACTTAAACTATTCTATTTAGCTTCTAATAGCCCCAAGAAAAAGTTAAAGTTGCCGAAGTGGCCTTGGCGAATGACGCTGAACTACAAAACGTAACTTTCCTATTCTCCTAATTGTTGTTTAACCTCTCTGGCGTTACGATTCTGACATATTTTATATGTCAGAATCGTAATGATTTATTTGGCCCGCTGGAGGTAATCAAGTGTGGCTTGGGGTTAAATGCATTGCAGAAAGCGGTAACCCCGAGCCACACTCGGGCTGGATACATTACCTGTACCTGTGCTCCTTCATCGACCCCGCTGCCGCCTCTGGACGATCGCAACGTCATACTTCCTGGCTCCCTTCTTGCGAGAAGGGAAGCAAAACGCCACGATCGCTGGAAGAGAATGCGGTTGCGGAGGTCAGCGAGGGAGCGCAGGTACAGGTATGTATCCAGCTCAAGTGTGGCTCGGGGTTACCGCTTTCAGCACTGAATGTTAACCCCGAGCCACACTCGGGAACACCGTCAGGGGTGTTAAACCAATAAAAATGTATTCAAATGTGTCTAAATAATAAAAATGTCCTTTAAAAAAATTATAAAAAGCTCTGTTTCAGAATAAAAAAATACATTTTAAATTGTGAAACAAAAATTTTGTCAAAGAAAAATACAAAAAGGTGTTCTAAATAAAAAGGCTTTTGGCTAGAAATGAAAAAAAGTACATTTACGTTGAAACCTATGGGATTCGCCTGTTTAAACCTGTCGAACAGAAACTCCAAAAATCAGGGAATTTCATTTTAACATTTTGGTGCAGTTCGGAGTATTGTGAATAGACTAACAATTACTTCTCTATGGGACAATTTCACTGCTGCCGAAGATCACTGAACTGCGGCGAACTGCACTGTATTTTGCCGTCAATTTGCCTGTACTTAACAAAATAACAGCTTAGTGAAAATACCTAACTGCCCCAAAACTGCAACAAACGGTGAAATTAATCGTTCAGTGCAATTCGGTGGCAAGTCCATTGCTTGGTGAATTGGCCCTATAATAATTCCTAAAAACCCACATTTGAATTAAAAGGGAAATCTTGCCATGTGCAATTTGTTTTCCCAATGGACAATAACTGCCAACCTGCCATCTCTAGTTGAGGACGGAGTGCCCATCAGTGGAGAAAGCATTCCAAGTACTAGATCTTGATTGGATAAATTCTTATACTGAAATGGTATTAACTCCTGTACTTACTATGTAATATTTTTATATTTTTGTTTTCTTTCCATTAATTTTCTCGAACAAACCATAAAGAATACTCTCCTGCAACACCGGAAATGTGACTTTTATTTATTTTTGTAAAATGTAAGCCTTCCTGGTATGTTAATCCTAAACTCATAGCCGTTAAACACTACCGAGCCTGGGAGTAGTTCTTGGTACCAAATACATGCTGAATATATGGTTATAATGAAAGGTGGCTTTCTTTTGCTATTCCTCTTTTTTTTCAAGTTTAGAAAGTGATTATTTTCTTTATATAATTAATCCTTTGGAAATCACATGGATCGGAAATCGCCTTCTAAATTAATTTTTGCTTGCTGGATCTTCATGAATCCATTTCAGTGACCTATAGTCCCACATGATGGTGAATATGTGACTATTCTTGCTCATCGCAATAATTCTATCCGTGGAAGTACTATTCGTACATAGTTTGATTTATCATATAGAGGATTAGGGAAACCCTAAAACAGACAAGGTAACAATTTCTGGCAAGTTTTGAAGGCCAAACTTTTAGTAGAGGGATGAACACGCTTTTGATTTCTGGTTGAAATATCGGAGTCCATATATAAGCAGTTATTGATGTAATAATAGTGAGTGTTAAGAGAGGTTAATATTTAACCTCTCTGCCTCTCCCCTCCATTTTTCTTTGAATATCTCTTGTGAGATGAAAATGGTTACTGGAGAAGCAGCCATGTTGAAGAGGTTCTGCATTTATTATTTTAGGCCACCCCCCCAGTTGGCCGACACACGACGACAGCCTTCCAAATTGAAGAGCGGTCTTTTGCTTGGAGAGTTGTCGAGTGGCTGATGGTTGCCCAACCTTGCAGGGCAGTCCACACTGCACAGGATGTACAGAGTTGATCAGCAAATGCTTTGAGACGTTGGTCTGGCTGAGAACAGTACACCACCTGATTTGTACCAGAAGCAACCTCTTACCAGTCTGGACGAGAGCCAAGGGAGACCCAGTGCTAGAAACGAGGGGAGTTTTAATTCCACTTTAGCCGGTCTAAAACCTGGAAAGAGGACCAGGGTAGGGGAAAGGAAGAGTTCATATTCAATCCCTCTGCACCCTGGTGTACTCCAGTTTATAGCTTGAAATGTTCTTTTTAGGCCCCGTTCACACCTGGGCGTTTTATAGCGCGTTCCTGTGCGCTGTAAAACGCCTGAACACGGAAATCCCATGCTTTCCTATGGGGCCCGTTCACACCTGGGCGTTTTACAGCGCGTAGGAACACGCTGTAAAACGTCCTACACCCAAAGAGGTACAGGAGTTTCTTTGGGGCGTATTGCAGCACGTTCACAGCCATAGACTGCAGTGTGAACGCGCTGCAATGCGCGTTTCTGCATTTTTTACATTTGCGCAATACGCGCATCAAAAAACGCGCATATTACACGCATCAAAAAACACGCAGGTGTGAACCCAGCCTTAAGGATGCATCCTTCATATTGTATATCACCTTGAATGTTTGTAACATCATCTGTTGGTCTTCCATCACTCATGAGACTTGCCTGGCATTTCTGGCGTTCACTTCCTGTGATTGTGGGGCACTCAAAGCAACAGGCTATTAAGTTTTAGTTTGTCCTCAATCCTTGCATTCGCCTTTATATTTTATATATTAAGACAAACATATGGGAAATCACAATATCTGTAAGAAACTTCATGAATTCGTACAATCTGTTTCTGAAAGAGTGTCTTCCCTGTTGTGCTTTCCCTGCAGTGTAAGGTTGCCCAGCTGGCTCTAGACAATATATTCACAAATGACTATGGAATAATTGTGAAAGCTGCTGTGCCCTCTCCCTGAGGCATTAGTTTCCCATGAATCCTAATCATTAAGTCGAATAACTGTGCAGTCAACAGTGCAAATGCCTTCCTTGTTACATTTTTTTGTCCATATTCCAAATTAATTCTCCTTCATTACACAACTGAAATTTTGGCTGAGCATTCAAAGTAACAATGGTGAAAACCTAATTCCTTTGTGACCCATTAGCCATTCTGTAAGAGTGAGGACAACTGGGGACTCTGTGGTTATCAAATTCATGGGACTTTAAATTGGATTTTAAGCATAGTGACCGCCACTGGCATGGTACAACCAAACACGCTTTCACTCAGCATCTGGTTTGTGTAGAGATGCTCTCTGCAAACTGCATTACAAGATCTTCCTTCAATTTATATACTGAATTGCATCTATACCCAAAAAATGATTGTATTAGTTGGATATTTGATTTTTCATGCATGTGATATTTAAAATGTCAATATTCTGTGTATGTGATTGTGTGCCCTCTGGGATCAAAACCCATTCGGAGTGTGTGTGTGTGTGTGTGTGTGCTTTTGCAGTGTGTGTGTGTGTGTGCTTTTGCAGTGCTCCACACTACATTTACACTGAAACATTAACATTTGTAAGACCCACTAAAGAGGTTTTTAAGAACGTGAACTGCTGGCTCTGTCTAGGACTGTGTGTATGTATAGCTATTCTTAAATACATCTATATATTTATGTCAGATCTAATGGGAAAACAATAAAAATAATTAAAACACACTGCCGCCAGATGTTGTGGGGAACATAGCATAGCCCAGAGCTATCCAAACAGTGTATATATGTAATTAAAAGCTTCTATCTTGTTTATTTTTTAATTAAAACCATAAGACTGACTAAACCTTCCGTGTAGGTGTAACTGGTAAATTGGCTTTTTTACAAGGCCAGGCCTATACCTTTAAAGCAGTGGTCCCTAACCCAGGTCCTCAGAGCCCACTAACAGGTCAGGTTTTAAGGTTTGCTTCACATATCTGGTAAACCTGACCTGTTAGTGGGCCCTGAGGACCAGGGTTGGGGACCACTGCCTTAAAGGACTTTTTCCAGTTCCCCATCCCTATGTTGGCTGGATGGAGTCACTGAGGCAGTAGGCATGAGATTAAATGGACTCCTGAAGATGGTAGAGTACAGGAAGGCCTGGAGGAACATTGTCCACAGGGTCGCGATGGGTTGGACACGACTTCGCAACTAACAACATCCCTATGTTGTAATGTATTGGTGTTAATCTAATTAAAGCCTGGTGGGAGCCTCTAAAGGCTTTCTTTCTAAATATCCACGGTTGACATCATTGGATTCTAACCCTTGTAATCAATGAGGAAACTGATTTTGTAGACATCAATATAATCTCCACACCCTTTCCCTGAAGCTTTAATCTAGGTGGTGTGATAAAGGGGAAAGGAATTGTGTGCGATGGTGTGTACATTCCCCCTGTGTTTTTGAGCGGGCAGTGGGCTGTTTAAACCCAGAAGGAAAATATGTGTTTTAAATTGTTCTGCTCTGCTGCAAGGTCTCCACACCTGCTAATTAAAAGCCCTTAAATGTTTCCTGGGTGTGAGGAACCAGAGAGAGAGATTGATTCATTTTGAGAGACACAGACGAGTAACAGCAGAGCTGGTTAAGTGCTATGGTTGGCAGCGTCCCTAATGAAAAGGTTGGCAAAGAGTTCTGTTATTTTATTATTTACCTGCGTTAGTAAGGGACATATACTTTGTTAGTAAGACTCAGACGAGTTAGGCTTTGATTTCTGTTTTTTTTTGTTTGTATGCTGGAGTGCCACAATAAAACTCCACTATAAAGAGACTGTTTCTGTGACATACTTGCCCTAGAGGACCGCGCTATAGCGCCCCCATGTGACAATATGGTGGAGAATGCGGGCAATTAGCGCCAACAGGTCTGTGGGCATGGAAGCTTGAAAAGTGCCTGGTGAAACTGTGGTGAACAGCTGAAGGCTTAATCAGCATAGTGCTGCTGCAGCAGAAAAAAAAAAGTGTGTTCCTGGCACGTTTAAACAGAATTCCTGTGGAGGCTCATCTCTCCCCATTCGGCCATTGTCATGAAGGATTTAGTGAAAGCCCTGGTGCAAGCAACGGCTGTACAGCAAGAAACCAACCGCTTATTGGTGGCACAAGTGGAAAGCATAAGGGAAACTCAGCAGGAAGATAGAGCAATCTTCACAAATGCTTGGCAGCAAGCCATACAGCCTGGTATGGTGAGCCCCCTATGGACAGGGAGCGGCGTATTCGAGCGACTGACTTTCTGCACAAGCTATCTCACGACCTTTGAGCGGGTCGCCGACAGAGAAAACTGGCCCCTTGAACAGTGGGCAGGACTGTTGGCTCCATGTCTGAGTGGGGAATCCCAGAAAGCCTATGAGGATCTGCCTTACAGCCAAGCTCAGGATTACACACGCCTGAAAAGCGAAATCTTAACGCGTATTGGAGTAACACTCACGCTACGAGCGCAAAGGTTTCATAAGTGGGCTTATGACTTGGAAAAACCCACTAGAACCCAAATGTATGAGCTGCTGAGATGTGCGCATAAATAGTTGCAACCAGAGACAAACCCGCCGACAATTGTGGAGATGCTGGTTATGGACCGCTTCCTCAGGAATTTGCCTACAGGGCTGCGACAGTGGGTCAGCCAAGGAGACCCAAAGGATCTTGAGGAGATGATGTGTCTGGTTGAGCGGTATGTGACTGCAAAGGAGCTGCACACCCATGAACCTCAGCCTAAGCCCAGATCTCCTAACAGCCGGGCAAATAGGAAACCTGGCAACAAAGGACAAGGCCCTGTGCCCAGCATGGAGTTACATGATTATGGTGGTAAAAGGTACCAAAGAGATCGGCAATGGGTGCCAGACCAAAACGGAGCAAATAATGTTTCAGGTGCCATTTGCCAGGACATATCGCCCGCAATTGCTGTCAGGGTGATGAGCCCATGCAGTGTGACATAGGTGTGCGAACCTCGCAGAAGACTGTTAACCTGTTCAAAACTGTGTGTGGGAACAAGTACTGTGAACGTTAACCATTTAAGGACCGTGTGGGTTGACGGGAAGGGTGTTCAAGCGCTCCTTGATTCTGGGAGCGAGGTCACCTTAGTAAAGGGCACTCTGCTCCAGCTTGAAAAACTTGATTGCAGACAAACTGTTAGTATTATTTGTATACATGGGGACACCCATTCGTACTCCACGGCGGATGTAGAAATACTCACTGATGTGGGGAAAGTTGTATGTAAAGTGGGGGTGGTACCTGTATTGCCTTTTGATGTGGTGATAGGAAGAGACTTCCCTCAGTTCTGTCAATTATGGGAAAAGTTCTCATTACAGCAGAAACCGTGCTCGGAGGAGGAGCAGGAGGTAGAAGGGTCAGATGCTATTTTTCCTTTCTCTAATATCGATTGGGAGCAGGGCAGAGAGCCAGAGTCTGCCTTGGTATGTTTAGGCAATGAGGAGGATGCGCCCCATAATGATGATCCTGGTGAAGTGGAGCTTCATGATATTGTAGTCCATCCTGGCAACTTCCGAGCTGCCCAGTGGGAGGACCTAACTTTGGCTATGGCCAGAGACAGTGTACAAGTCATAGAGCATGATCTGGTTAACCCTGATAAACCATTATGTTTCCCCTATTTCAAGGTGAAAAATAATTTGCTTTACAGGGTGGAGCAAAAGGGGGCTGAGGAGCTGGAACAGTTGTTGGTTCCAGAGACACACAGGAATACGGTATTGAAGCTAGCCCACAACCATGTGTTGGGAGGTCACCTTGGAGTGGATAAAACAAGGGAAAGGGTTCTGAAGCGATTCTATTGGCCAGGTATTTTTGCTGCCATTGAAAGGTTTTGTAAATCTTGCCCAGAGTGTCAGCTCAAGGCTCCGAGTAAAGGTTTCCGCAACCCTCTTGTATCCCTACCTGTCATAGAGGTACCATTTGAGCGAATTGGTATGGACTTAGTAGGACTGTTGCTTAAGTCCGCTAGGGGGCACCAATATATCTTAGTCATTGTAGACTATGCCACACGGTATCCTGAAGCGGTACCGTTACGAAACCCCTCCTCTAAGAATATAGCCAAGGAGCTAATGCTGATGTTCAGCAGAGTGGGCATCCCAAAGGAGATCCTTACAGACCAGGGAACTCCTTTCATGTCCAGAATTATGAAGGAGCTATGTAGACTCCTTAAAATCAAACCAATAAAAACATCGGTATATCACCCGCAAACCGATGGCCTGGTGGAGAGATTTAATAAAACCCTTAAAGCCATGCTACGTAAAGTAGTAGATAAAGACGGAAAGAACTGGGATTGTCTGTTGCCTTATCTAATGTTCTCTGTTCGGGAAGTTCCACAAGCTTCCACTGGTTTTTCGCCATTTGAACTATTGTATGGCAGACATCCCAGGGGCATTCTGGATATTGCTAAAGAGACATGGGAACAAGAACATACCCCTCACCGTAGCGTGCTAGAACATGTTTCCCAAATGCAAGACCGAATAGAAGCAGTCCTGCCTATAGTCAGGGAAAACATGGAGAAATCTCAAAGGGCTCAGCAAGCCAGTTACAATAGAAAGGCGCGGTTACGGAAATTCAAACCAGGGGATAGGGTACTGGTCTTGATCCTTACCGTTGAAAGTAAATTCCTGGCCAGCTGGCGAGGGCCTTATGAGATTATTGAACAGACCAGTGAAGTGAACTATAAAGTAAACCAGCCGGGTAGGCGGAAGACAGAACAGATCTACCACATTAATTTATTGAAACCCTGGGTAGAGCGTGAAGCCCTCTTAACGTCTAAAGGTAAACCCACTTATGCCACTAGTGGGAAGGAACCTGAGGTGTATATTGCTGAGACCCTTGCCCCTCATCAGAAACAGGAAGTGAAGGAGTTGGTGTCTAAGAACAGAGATGTGTTTTCTCCAGCACCAGGAAAAACACATGTTATCACCCATGACATTGTTACAGAACCCGGGAAAAAGATTAATCTAAAACAGTATAGGATCCCAGAGGCTAGAAGGGAAGCTGTTAGCGCAGAGGTGAAAAAGATGCTCGAGATGGGCGTTATAGAAGTCTCGCAATGTGAATGGAACAACCCAATCGTGTTGGTGCCCAAGCCGAACGGGGAAATTCGATTTTGTAATTACTTCCGTAGACTGAATGAAATATCGAAGTTTGATGCCTACCCTATGCCTCGGGTTGATGAGCTCATTGATAGGTTGGGTAGAGCCAGATACTTAAGCACGCTGGATTTGACCAAGGGCTACTGGCAGGTTCCCTTGGCAGCGAAAGCAAGGGAAAAGACAGCCTTTTCTACCCCTGAGGGGTTATTTCAATACAAAGTACTGCCATTTGGGCTACATGGTGCGCCAGCCACATTTCAGCGTATGATGGATAGGATACTGAGGCCCCATCGAGAGTATGCAGCTG
This sequence comes from Leptobrachium leishanense, assembly GCA_009667805.1. Classification (NCBI taxonomy): domain Eukaryota; kingdom Metazoa; phylum Chordata; class Amphibia; order Anura; family Megophryidae; genus Leptobrachium; species Leptobrachium leishanense. The sequence goes on along the minus strand of CM019063.1, from coordinate 456,629,026 downwards.
CATACCTTGACGACGTAGTGATTCACAGTGAGGACTGGGAAACACATCTGTCTAGGGTTCAGGCAGTAGTGGATAGTATCCGGCCTGCCGGTCTAACTGCTAACCCTGCAAAGTGCTCCTTGGGTTTGCAAGAGGCCAAATATCTGGGTTATACGATTGGTCGTGGGCTCCTCAAACCCCAGCAAAGTAAGGTGGATGCCATTGCCAATTGGCCACGTCCCGTCACCAAGAAGCAAGTGAGAGCATTCCTGGGTTTAACAGGCTACTATCGTCGGTTTATTCCCAATTTTGCTACCCTTGCCAGCCCTATGACAGAGCTTACTAGAGCCAAAAGCCCCATCATGGTCAAATGGACCCCAGAGGCAGAACAGGCCTTTCAGATCCTAAAAGAAGCCTTGTGTGCTAGCCCTATTCTGGTAGCTCCAGATTTCTCGAAGCAATTTGTCGTACAAGCAGAGGCGTCAGATGTGGGTTTGGGTGCTGTTCTCTCTCAGGTGCCTGGAGGAGAGGAACATCCTGTTATGTACCTGAGCCGGAAGCTGGATTCTCACGAGCTGAGGTACTCCGTAGTTGAGAAGGAGTGCCTGGCTATTAAGTGGTCTCTGGAGACTTTGACATATTACTTGCTAGGGAGGCAGTTTTTGCTGATCACTGACCATGCGCCGTTGACATGGATGAGGCAAAACAAAGAAAAGAATGCCAGAGTGACCAGGTGGTTTCTTAGTCTCCAACCCTACCAGTTCTCGATGGAGCACCGGGCTGGTACGGCCCAGGGTAATGCTGATGGTCTCTCTAGAGTTCATTGCCTCTGCTCTAAGGCCACTCGCCCTGATGGGTCTGAGCTGGGTGGGGGGATATGTGATAAGGTGAAAGGAATTGTGTGCGATGGTGTGTACATTCCCCCTGTGTTTTTGAGCGGGCAGTGGGCTGTTTAAACCCAGAAGGAAAATATGTGTTTTAAATTGTTCCGCTCTGCTGCAAGGTCTCCACACCTGCTAATTAAAAGCCCTTAAATGTTTCCTGGATGTGAGGAACCAGAGAGAGAGATTGATTCATTTTGAGAGACACAGACGAGTAACAGCAGAGCTGGTTAAGTGCTATGGTTGGCAGCGTCCCTAAAGAAAAGGTTGGCAAAGAGTTCTGTTATTTTATTATTTACCTGCGTTCGTAAGGGACACATACTTTGTTAGTAAGACTCAGACGAGTTAGGCTTTGATTTCTGTTTTGTTTTGTTTGTATGCTGGAGTGCCACAATAAAACTCCACTATAAAGAGACTGTTTCTGTGACATACTTGCCCTAGAGGACCGCGCTATAGCGCCCCCTTGTGACAGTGGCTATATACATAAAACCAAGACGGGGGGGGGCCTGCAAATTTTGGCCTAGGAGGAGTGAAAGCGAAATCAGACTGTTTAACCCTGTACCCTTATTAACCCTGTACCCCAATTACCTTTTTATAATGCCATATAAAATATTGGAGATTAATGTTGTGCCAGCAAACAAAACGGCCTGACACTAATTGTGTAATTTATAGAAATGTGATTGACTTTGTACACCATGCTTCAATTATAATGGTAATTTGTAGTGTAGCATAACTGTATCGCATATCGGTTGTTGATTTGTTTGATAATTTACTCTATTTTTGCACTTAACATGCATTAAATGGGAAAAATGACATCTATATATAAGCGTAGATGTCATTTTTCCCATCTGGTATAAGGAGGTGTATTGATCCAGTATCCTATAGTACATACACAACCCTGTGGATGTGGATAAAAAGGCAGTCTCTGAATAAAAAAAATTCCAGTTCAGATTTTTCGGGATCAGGGTTAGTATTAGGGTTACGGTTTGTAATTTGGCTTATGTTACTATTTGTGCTGGTTTTAGGGTTACTTTTAGGGCTACCACAAAGTGTCAGCTTTTGATCGTCAAGAAATCCAATAAAACACATGACCTGTCACAGAGTATGCAAATATCTACTACATAAAAAATATATGTACGGCCAGGTGCGTGTCTCGCCATCCTTACAATAACAGTAATAATTAAAATGCGGTCCCAGAGCCAAATAATATTGTCGTGAGCAGGTGGCTACTCAACAGTGCCTGCTTCATTTGGGTGGTAGGAAAGTACCACAGAGGTTTCCCTACTCCTAGTTTGCCTCTATTTTATGTTTTCTCTTTCTTGTCGTTTTTTTTTTTTGTTTTTTTTTTGGGGGGGGGGGTCGTTTACAAAGTATAAATGCTACTCCGTACACATCCCAGTCGTACCAATAGTCTAAAAGCAAGCCAATAACGTCAGCCACTCTATGATTAATAAAGAGCTTTATATGCAGAGGATTATAATGAGGCCTAATTGTCATCCTTTCATCTCTTTGTCAGAGTATTAATGCACATTGAGTATCACATAAAATACATTTGGATGGAAGTTCTTGTCAATTGTTTTTTCCAAATAAACCATGTACAAATAATGTTTATGACCAAAAAATACACTTTATACTTACGTGCCGTGATACCATTAAACACTATTAAAATATTCTAACGACACACTGTAATGATCGCAATTTCCTTTAATATAATTCCAGTATCTGCTAGATTGGTTTTGCAAATCAAATATTGTCTTTTTTTAACGAGATGGTTAATAATTAAACCAAAGCTCACATGCACATGTCATTGTTTCCTTGTCATATCTTTCAGTCATCAAAAACTAAATAGCATTTGTACAGTACAGCATAACATTGTACTTCTTCTAGAAAATCAAGCTGTTTCTTTCTTTTATGTGTGTTCTGTGTATTTACAGACGTTTGCTCCCTTTTGAGAGGGTCAGATCTACAATTTGTGACTTGATAAATGCAGGGACAGATGCAAACTGAGCGCGACAGGAGACCAGTGCACAAGCCATGACGGAAATTACCATTACATGTATTTGTTACACCCTTGTCATATTATTCATATTGGAAATATGTCTTGTTTCCAGGTAGCCATATTGGATTTGGAGCTGAAAACCAGAAACCTTGGAGAAGCAAGACCTGGATCCTAAATAAATACTGTCTGACCAGATCCAGGACATTCAGAGGGTAGGGATTAAGATTTTTTTTTTTTTTTACAAATGTTTATTCCGGACATGCATTTCAATGAATAGTATCAGTTTGACTTTTCTGTGAAGGCACCACAGATGGCTTACACACACCCTGCTGGAGTAAGTTGTAGATGAACATCAGTCAAGGAAATTGTATGCGAATGCTACATTATTTCATTAGCAGTACTTCAAAACACCTAGATAAGTCAAAGCTTATGACAAAGGTCAATAGGCATAACGTGGAATTGACAATTAATCTCTTGCTTAGTCGTATTGAAGTTGTGTGGTTGGAATGGTATTTTAAGTCAGACAGGAGATCGTGTAACTCCGAAAAGGTAGGGGTGTTTGTGTTCATGTCTGTGCATTGGTGTAAGTGTCTGTGGAATTATAGAAGACTAGCATGCTTATTCAGAGAGCGGTGAAAAGCAGGAGAATGACTGGAAAATGGAAAATTCTAGGTCAAAATAGCCGATTTGGAAAGTGAGATGAATCAGAGAATTTTTTTGGTTTGGCTATTTTGACCTAGAATTTTCCATTCTCCAGTCATTCTCCTGCTTTTCACCACTCTCTGAATAACCCTGTGTGAAAACAAATGAAGAATGTGGTGAATTGGAACAGGTTCAGTGACTTCCTATGTACAAAACATCATGTATTTTTTCCTGTACGTTCATGGATATAATCTTCTTAAATAAGCTTCCAATGTGCACCTAAATTAGAGTTTTTGCAGGAACATCGTAAACAAAATAGATCGCCTGATACCATTGGCTGATCTGGTGCCAGATTCCAACCGGGACATTATGCGCACCGCTTGATCCTCACAGCATAACAGCTCGAGCACTCTGCTCAAGTTGACCTCATCCTATGCTTTCCGAAACGCAAGCTCAGCTTGTGTCTCAGATGTTGCGCCTCTTTACTTTACTATTTCCCTTTTTTTTTCTACATCCGTTAAAAAATAAACAGACCGTGTGGTGTCTACAGTATCTTCCGTCAGTACGTCCATTATGCACGCACGCACGCAGAGTGCGCTTAGACTGCGTTCATCTGACATTAGCCTAAGATGGTATCTGTAAACCAGAGATCTCAAACTCTGGCTCCCCCAGATGTTTCTCAATTACAAATCCCATGATTCTCTGTTCATCTGTTGTATTCAAAGAATTCTGGGAAGTGTAGGCAAACAACATCTGGGGCAGAGTTTGAGATCCCTGCTATACACCATTGATGAAACTCGAGTACTAAAAAGCCTAGAAGTAAAATTAAATCTAGTTGTTCTTTACTTGGTTACTGATTAAGAATAATGAGTGGTGCATGGTGCAGTGTTCACCAGTGCCTGCAAGACCATCCATATGCTGCAATTTCAGGGTTCTTTGCAACCTATTCATGTTCTAATTAATCATCAATATCTACTAAAGCATTGGTCCCCAACCCTGGTCCTCAGGCCCACTAACAGGGCAGGTTTTAAGGATAACCTTGGGGAAATGCAGACTGAATCTTGCAATCACTGAGCAGAAAATCATATCACCTGTGCTGTGCTTCAGATATCCTGCAAACCTGGCCTGTTAGGGGGCCCTGAGGAGCAGGGTTGGGAACCACTCTCCTCAAGGATGCTTCTGCAGTCCGTACATACAATTAGAGACTTCGGCAGTATGTGCAGTAGACAGGGCCGGATTAAGATCTCTGTGGGCCTGGAGCTGAAGATTTTGGTGGCTTTTTTTGGACTCTATTGAAATGAAAACATATTTTAGGTTATTTAATAGTGCAGATACGGGGATATCTAACCAGGCAGTTACTGTGTGAGGACATTTCCATTCAGATTTCAATCTGTAAAATATTTGTTTTCAAATTTTGTCACCCAAACCTTTATGGTTACATATTTGTAAGAATATCAATTCTTACATATTCAATAGGGAATTCTTGTTAAAAAATTTAAATGAGAACCTTTACTGCATTTTTCTGAGAAAATCTACAATTTTAACCAAAAACATTTAGAAATATTAATATTTCCCTTGTGTTTTTGAGGATGGTGTTTCATGAATAATATGACTGTATAAAACACTGAACTTTCTCAGAGCGTGGGAAATGAGAAGGTGAGTATTGGCAGTGGTATTGCTCATATTATACGTGACAAATGGACAACTCCATCGCTTTGGAACTAAAAATAAATTTAAAAAAGTGTTTTTGTTTTCTTTTAGATTTTACATGGTCACGTTTAGACTCTGCCCTGTCCAATGACACCTCACTTGACCTTGTGAGGTGTAAAGATTAGTGACACAGGGTTCCAAAGTCCACCTTCCCCAGTGCTCTTCGCTGCAGTGCCGTGGTTTAGGTTTTTGATGTAACAATTTGTAATAATGGATTGTGCCATCACCTCCACACTTGTTGGTGACATGAGAAATGAGATGGTGAGTTAGTGCAGCATCATTGTTTACTATATAATCGTAAAGTGAAAAATATTGCTGTGTTGGAAAGATTAATAAAGAAATATTTACTTTTATTGCTACATAAAACCTAGCCATGTTTGGTATCATTGGAAAGGCCATACTCTGGCCTTTCCGGTGATACCTAACATGTCCCTGTAACTGCTATGGAGTTGAAGATACAGGGCTCCAAATACAATCAATGCAGACATAGTTATCCTTTCTCTGGGCCTATTGTGGGGCATGGGCCTGGAGCTGCTGCTCCATCAGCCCCTATGTAACTGTTACAATGCTCTTTGGAACAGCACCTAAACTACACAAATTGCAAACACCCCATCTATGTGTCAGGACAAAATCAAATGGCACGCTGACCACAGTCACTATTCTCAAATATCTAGGTATGTGGTTAGACCCAAATCTATCCTTTGACCCCCACATTGAAAAACTTTCATCTAAAATTTACCCCAAACTAGGTGCCCTGTACTGAAACAAATCCTGCCTGAGCCCCGCGGTAAGAAAGCAGATTGTACAACAAATGCTTATCCTGGCTATTGAATACGGAGATGTAGTGTATGCAGCCGGCCCGCAAACGCACCTCCAGAAACTTACTACATTGTATAACTCATTCTGACGCTTTGTGCTACAATGTAACTATTAAATTGTACAATGTAACTATTAAATTGTACAATGTAACTATTAAATTGTGACATGTTAAAAGAACTAAACTGGCCGTCGCTGGAATCTAGACGCACCCTTCACCTTTCCAACCTGGTGTTTAAGAGCTTTTCTGGGAAGCTACCACCCTACCTGAATAGGCTGCTTCCCTCAGCAGTTCCCTCATCCTATAACCTCTGATCCAGGACCTGCACCTTACTTGCATTACCACAATACAAAAAGCAAGTGGCTCAATCCTCATTTTCCTACAGAGCACCACAATTATGGAATAACCCTCCAGACGCCATCAAATCTTCCCCCAGTATAAAGTCCCTTAAGAGCTCCCTATTAACATACCTCAATACAGAATGCACCTGTAAACATGTAACATAGTGACTATATTTCCTACATATTTATTTTCTGTTAATCTGTATTTGTTTTGTGTTCATTTCTTGCATTTTACTACTTTTGTATTTCTGTAACCATGTTCTTGAACCCAGGACATACTTGAAAACGAGAGAAATCTCAATGTATCCTTCCTGGTAAAATCCTTTATAAATAAATAAATAAATATGTTAATCCGGCCCTGGCAGTAGATTATGGTTGTGAAAATCTACCACCCTATAAACACAAGCTATTGCAGGTCATTTTTGGTCCTATCAAACATGGAATTGGGTAATCTGACCGTAAAGAGTCATTATGGTTTTTATCTTGTGGAATGATTAACTTTATTTTTTATTACCCATTTTGTGTCCCTGCTTAAATTGCCAGTTTTTCCTGAGACTGAAAGATATGAGAATTTGGCCAAAAGAACAAGCCCCATCAATAGTAATTTAGGAGTTAAATAAACCTGGAAAAACAGATTTTGTTTTTCCTATTTAATATTTAATATCTGTTATGCTGGTTTAATCCCAAATTATACTAAAAGGATAAATAATGCAGAAGACTGTTCTTTTGCCAAAAAGCCAATTTACAGCCAAATGTAGCACTTTATCTAGCTAGGGATTTGTAATCATTTCTGGTCAACAAAACTGCAGTCTGTTATTTGTTGCAAGCAGACATTTAAACCCTGCGAGCTTTTAGATTCTATCTCAGGCATTTTCATAGGGATTTAATTGCCTTTGTGGATGTTAATGTACCTAGACAGCAGCAGCCAGCAAATCTCCATTTGGTTCAAGACAATTTAACTTCATAAAACCACTTTACGACATAGTTGAACTGTAAACCCATAGCAACACTTTAACCTGGTTTGTATGGATAGAAAATTGATATAAGGCCGGAGGCACACCAGGCGTATTCTTTAACGCACTAGCGTGCGTTAAAGAAAACGTTAATGCACCGGTCCCCCCTCGACGCCCACCTCCACAAGTTTGCAAAGTGCGATCCTCCTATCGAGGATCGTGCTTTGCAGCCCCGTCGACGCGCATCCTAGCGCATCGAAAGTGATGATCGCTAGGTGCACACATGCTACGCGCGCACTAAGTGCGAGCGTGCAAGCATGTGACTAGCTCCGTCCGCAGCATCACAACGCTGCAACGGGCACCAGTAACAAGCGCTAGTGCGCACAAGAAAACGCCTAGTGTACCTCGGCCTAAGGGGGAAAAATAAAGGGTAGACATAAAAGTGTCAGACGAGCATAAACGTCTCTACAGGGGGAAATAGCCCCCCTCTAAATTATTCCTTGCACCCTATGTGCCCCCCACCTGGGATTAGCATCCAGCTTCTCTCACTTCCTTCAGACCGCTGTATCTCCGTCAATGATACCCAACATGACCATATACAGTACAGTGCAAAATAAAAAATCATCATAAATAATAAAATAAAAACGTAACAAATTTTTATTCACAGGGTTGAAGAGGCTCAGCAGTGAAGGGGTTAACGGTCAGACTATGTATTACATTGTGTATTCGTTTAGTTTCTCCCTTGGTTTAGTTGTATATTAATGGTTAATGGGCAGACTACATACCTCACAGTATACATTTTATTTTTCCCATGATAATTGGCATTTTAGGGGTTAATGGGTAGGCTACATGCCACACTGTTTATTATTTTTATTATATTTCCCTGGTTTTATGGAATTTTAGGGGTTATCATGGAAGTTAGAAACTAAAGTGTCAATTCATCTTTAGACCCTTTGCTTTTCGCCACATTTTGGCGAATCCATTTCACTGAAAATATGGTTAATTCCCTATTACAGCGAATGGTCACTGTAATCTGGAAAAAATTGGAGTTGCCGAAGCCGTTATCAGACGTGGTGAAAACCACCGAATTGCGGCAAGTAAAATATTGAATTTAAGTATCAGGTTAGTACAACAAAAGGGTATCATTGCATCACATTACTCTGGGATTTTGGAATCTTATTTATATGTACCAATTAAATTTTATTTTTCAGTGGTATGATTTAGGCTAGGGTCAGACAAACGCATTTTTCACGTTGTCCGTGAAAAAGTGCGTTCGAACGAATGGACGTATTTTTTCACGGAATACGCGATAGCGGTCATACGATGCGCATTTTCCTCCGTGATTTTGTACGGATCATCAATAAAACCCTTTTGCGTCTGGACGTTATGTTGGCCGGACGTGTGCAGCGTCTGACGTCTCCCAATCACGCAAACATGCCGCTATCCGGCCGCAGCGCACTCTGTACGTCAGTAGTAGCGGTTTGACGTTCTCGAAAAAATGCGTTCGTTTGCCACTTGCGTTGCACGGACGAACTTTCGTGCGGCCGTTCGTCGTATGTTCCCCGGCATTGGACGTCATTTGCTGCTAGCACAGCCGTGATTTCGTGCGGCTAAACGCACGTTAAAACTGCTTTCGTCTGACCTTAGCCTTAGTGGCGAAAATTTGTGCCCCTCCCCCGTTTTAACTGTAGCATCTGAAGTGGCCCCCCATATATTGTTCCTAGAGTCGCCACTGCAGGTGAGTCCTCTTGCAACGTTGTAGCCAAAAAGGATAGGACTTGTAGGTGGCAGCTTTTGCCGCCCGACATAGAGCTCCATGTGAAATCCTAGCTTTGTTCATATCTGTACATATCCTTTAAATACATTTGCTATCAGTAAAGAAAGTTGAACGTGTTGTCTAACCTTCCAGAACGAACACCGATTTATACATAGAAAATATCCACTCGTGAAAAACTCGTAATAATCGGCCTGATACATCTTTTGCTCATGTTGGTTTCAAGCATCCTAAATCAGTCATTTGTTGCCCGTACGCCTGCCGCTGTATAGATTAAAATTCATCTAGTCTGTGCATTAACCCTTCTGCTGCCGAGGTCTTTTTGACCATTTTGTGCTCATCCTGTTTAAAGGTTATTTGACGTTATGGACCCAAGAAAATAATATATCTTTTATTAATTTTTTTTCCCCCAGCAGGCACAAAATATATCATTATTATGTGTATATGTTGTGCTTGTCAGAATATAACAAAACATGACAGAGGGTTGAAAGGAGCTGGATTGGCAATGAACACTGCCTCGCACACAAGCGGGAAACCGGAAGACATGCTCTGGCGCATTACTCGCAGTGAAAGGGTTAATTTGTACAATATGTGTTTATGATCAATATATACAAAATCAGAAGGCTGCACTAGACCAGAATATGAATTTTTCAGAACGGTGCTGCTGTCGACATTGATCTACAAAATAAATAAGACTCTGAGCACTCCAGTATAATATAGTTTTAAATATTTAAATTTAGGAATTTTAGGAATATATGATGGGACTTTAGCTACAAAACTATGATCATACCTTGCATAAACCTGCCACAATGCCAGTGTACTCCATCATGGCAGGTCCTATTCCAAACCTAGTGCCCACCCCTATTAGATCCCCCCCCATTTACTTGCTGCATGCATCCTCCTGGGGCATTGTATGATCAAATGTTGTAACTAAATCCACAGCATTTATTCCCGTCTGGTGTTGTAATCTTTAAACCAAGATTTAAGTGGAGTGGTCTGAGATTTGCATGTTCTGATCCATATACATGGGATTCTGTCACCCCAGAAGTGTGTTGTTTGTGTTTCTAAGTTATTACTTATGTGATTTTTGCATACAGTCACTGGATTGTAATAGAGGGGAAGCTTTGCATTTAAAGTCCATCAGTCTCTTTGACTGGTTGCAGCTGGGTCCCCCATGCAGGTATCAAGTATAATGGAGCTTCTATGAATTGTGCCAGAAAGTCTGAAGTACTCTGAAAGTTTCAGGCCTGGTGCACACCTGGGCGTTTTACAGCGCCCTGTAAAACGCTCAAACACTGAAATCCCATTATTTCCTATGGACACGGTTCCCACCTGGGCATATTACAGCATGTAGGAACACGCTGTAAAACGCCCTACGCCCAAAGAAGTACAGGAGCTTCTTTGGGGCATATTACAGCGCGTTTGCAGCCATAGACTTCAACGTGAACGTGTTGAAATGATTGATTGGCCGTTTTCGTCATCAAAAACGCGTGTATGAACCCGCATTCCGCACATGGCAACAGGCACAAAAGACACTAAAGTATTTTTCATTGGACGCCTCCATAGTACGAAGCGCGTTTCTAATTGTAAAAAAATACGCTCAGGTGTGAACACAGCCTCAACATCTTTACTGGGAAAAATATGCGGAAAAGTGAAATCCAAATATTTTGGGATACAGGAGATTAAGCACTTTAATAATTTGTCAGAAATGATGCTAACACAATAATATATGAATGCTCTTTATAGTTCTTTAGTTTTGTAGTACATCTGTCCTCCTTTGGTATAGCGCAGTGAAGTCCTGTGCAGAAGAATAGATGGTAAGCATGAGAGATCCCAGAGATCAAGGAGGAAACCATAGGACATCATTAGGGTAATGGTATGGGAAACTGAACCAGCATAGCTATAGATGTCGCAAATACCTTTTTTAATTGTTCTTTTTTTCTTAATTTTACAGTTTTTAGTCTAACATAACATTCAACCAAGCATAGCATTCCCGGCGGCGTGAAGGGGTTAAAGCCGGAGTTATACCATTTGCACGTTCCTTTTTAGAATTCTTAGCTGGAAAGAATATTACTGCCTTAAAAAAAAAAATCCAATCTGGCAAAATAAGCATTTTAGCATTTATTTTCGTCCTATTGTAGCTTTCTGCCACTTCCCTTCCTTGTTAACCTCTATATATCAGATTAGATGAGTGTTTCCACCCCAACCCTTCTAGATTGCAAATTCTCATGGAAATAGGGCCTTCATTTCCTCCTGTACTGGTTTGTCAAATGTTGTTCAATGTATTGTAACCCGGTCTATATTGTGCCTATTGTACAGCGCTGCGGAATATGCTGGCGCTATATAAAGAATAATAACAAATAGTAATGAGTGGAGAGCAAAATCTTAAAAGCTTAAAGGTCTATTCACTAAAGGGTAAAGTTTGGAGAATTTTCTGAAGCGAAAATTCTAGACCAAAGAGCCGATTTGGAAAGTGAGATAAATGGGAGAATTTTTCTGGTTTGGCTATTTTGACCTAGAATTTTCACTTCTGCCAATTCCCCTGACTGCACCCTTTCATGCAGTGTTTCCCAAACCTCTCCTCCGTACTCTCAATCGGCCAGATTTTGCAGATCACATGGGGAAATGCAGACTGAATCCTGCAATCACTGAGCAGCAAATCATATCCCCTGTGCTGCGCTTCAGCTATCTGTCAAACCTGGCGAGGCGGAGGGTCCGGAGGACAGGTTTGGGAAACATTGCTTTAGTGAATAGACCTGTTAGTTGTAAGAACACAAGATTCATCTACTTCTGGTTTTCAGTTAAAACCTGATTATTTGGCAAACCTTTTCAAACATTTAAAGCGAACCACAGTGCCGGCTGGGTGGAGTAGAGGTAACATCACTGCTCTATAACCGGGAAGAAAGACTGTGGAGACACAGGTTCGATCCCGGCAAGAGCACCTCACCAGTAAGTGTCCTTGGGCAAGACACCTAACGGTACATACTCGCCACACAGGACATACTTAACATACTTCCTGGTAAAATCCTTTCTCAAAACAAATTTGGTAGAAATTGAATTCTTTTATGGTACAATTGAAAACTACTAGATTCTTGCTTTATTTCATGTAAAGTTAATTGATTCAATGTTCCATATGAACACTCCACCAAAGTGGGGGGTGGTTAATCTTAAAATATGTATGGAAGGGTTAATATTCCTACTGGTAACTAATAGCACAGGTATGTTTGTCTCATTCCATTCATGATCTCTCTGTAAAGGTCATTACTTATAGGGGTACGGCGCTCAGAACTTCTGCCATATTTGTTACATCAAAACAAAGTATAAAGCTTTTTGAAACCTTTTTTGTTTTTCAGATTTTATATTTTTTTAGTTTGGTGTCTGCTGACATATTAGTCCTGAATACACCTGATTTGTAGTCTCTCGCCTTGTGAATAATTTCTTGTTCGTATGCTGGAACCCCCTGAGCCTGCTCACACATCCCTCTCATACACTCTCCGAGCACAGTGGTTTGTTTCAGACGTTTCCTTTCAATTTCCAAATGCTTCTAACACAACCCATTGTACCTAGGAGTCCCAGCAGAGCTGAAGTACATGAGCGACTTTGAAGATTGTGTTGGTTTCCAGCAGGGATTCAGGAAAGCTGAGTCATCGGAATGACATCATCACTTTCACAAAATGTGCATTTTCTTTTAGCGGTTTGACAACTTAGAAAGCGAGGCATTGCCACATGGCGTTTTTCCATTGCTTCAGTTCCAAAATGTAAGCTTAAGAATAGATCCTTTCGCTAGGTTTATGAAAACCTAGATGCTCACAATAACGCAAATTGATTCATAAAAATAGAATTTTATCATTTAAAGAAAAAAGGTGGATTCTAAGGGCACTATTTACTAATTGGTCCCTGAAGTAACACACTCGCTTCATTCAATGGTAATTCCCACAAAGAAAAAGGGGGTAACCCTAAGGCGCTGTTCACACCTAAGCGTTTTAAAGCGCGTTCCTGCGCGCTATAAAACGAATGAACAGGGAAATCCCATGATTTCCTATGGGACCCGTTCACACCTGGGCGTTTTAAAGCACGCAGGAAAGCGCTTTCAAACATCCTATGCACAAAGAAGTACGGGAGCTTCTTTGGTGCGTAGTACAGCACGTTCGCGGCCATAGACATAGCCGTGAACGCGCTGCAATGCGCGTTCACGCGTTTTTTGTTTGCGCGATACGCACGTAAAAAAACACGCGTATTACGTGCGTGAAGCCAGCCTTATAGAATACAGTAACAATGTATCTCCTAATAGTATGATATAATAGACCGCTATTTCCTCTCTCTGTCCTATAGCCACAGACCACTGAAGGCCAGTTTTCCTTCTATACCTCCTACATACTATCGATCTACTTAAACAAACCTACCTCATTAGTTATTCACGCAGCTAGGCTGGATATACACAGAGCATCTTTGTGTATATACAGTTGCAAGAAAGAGTTTTGCATGAATTGGTCATAAAATGTGTTCTGATCTGCATTTAAGTCACAACAATTTGAAAAACACAGTCTGCTTAAAATAATACAACACAAACATTATGTTTTCATGTTTTTATTGAACAGATCATGTAAACATTCACAATGCAGGGTGGAAAAAGTATGCAAACCTTTTGGACTTAAAAACTGGTTGACCCTCCTTTGGCAGCAATAACCTCAACCAAACGTTTCCTGTAGTTGCAGATCAGACCTGCGCAACGATCTGGAGTAATTTTGGACCACGCCTCTTCACAAAACTGTTTCAGTGTAGCAATATTCTTGGGATGTCTGTGAATCGCTCTCTTAAGGTCATGCCACAGCATTTCAGTCGGGTTGAGGTCAGGACTCTGACTGGGCCACTCCAGAAGGCGTATTTTGTTTTGTTGAAGCCATTCTTTTGTTGAATTACTTGTATGCTTTGGGTCATTGTCCTGTTGCATCACCCATCCTCTGCGGAGCTTCAGTTGGCGGACAGATGGTCTTACGTTTTTCTGCAAAATGTCTTGATAAACTCTGGAATAAATTTTTCCATCATTGACAACAATCCGTCCAGGCCCTGAGGCAGCAAAGCAGCCCCAAACCATGATGCTCCCTCCGCCATGTTTTACAGCGGGGATGAGGTTTTGATGTTGGTGTGCTGTGCCTTTTTTTCTCCACACTAACAGGGTTATCCAAAGAGATTCGAAAAGTCACCGCACGTTCGGTGACTTTTCGTTCTCTTCAATTCGGTTCCTTTTGCCGATTGCATTTCGGTGACCCTGCGGTGTATTCAGCAAGAACCACAGGGTCCCCGAATTGCAGGGAAAAGTCACCGCAAACCTGACGAAAACTAACCGAATGCACTCTGAAAACAAGCAAAAACATCTGGATTAACCTTCGAAGAAGCCGAACAGGAGCCGAATCACACAGAGCCGAAGCAGCTGTGACGTAGAGGAGGCAGTGAATAAATTAGAAAAACCATTTGTATGAATCTGGGAAAAAGAAACGCTGTTTGCAAAGAAACTACTGAGCGAAAATGTCTGAAATTTTCACAGGAGGTCCAGGGAATGATAATAAAGAGGGCTGTTACAGAAAAAATAAGTAAACTGAAAAAAAAAAAAAAAAAACAAATCGGACTTTTAATTTTTTTTTAAAAAATTCAGAAAAATGCTTAAAGTATCCTAAAAAATCTATAAATAAAGAGACTTTTTGCTGCAGAATTTTATAATGAATGGTTTATTAGATATTGAATTAAAACAGGAATATTTTTAACATTGAAGCCTATGGGATTCTCCTGAATAAATTTGCCGAATTAAACCACCGAATGGCAGAGCATTAGGGGAACCTTTCACTGCTGGTTTGTGTTCTCTGAATAGCCGAAGCAGTGCTTTTTCATGGGGATTTCACTGCCCTCGAACAGGGACCGAACAGGCACCGTATGTGCAGGCAATTCGACAGGATTTGGCGAATTGCCTGCTCTCTGGATAGCCGAATGGTCAGGAAAGGTAACCGAACACTGATTTTCAGCGTTCGGTTACCTTTCTCAAGCAATTCGAATCTCTTTGGATAACCCTGATAGTGTTGTGTTTTTTTTACAAACCACTCAATTTTGGTTTCATCTGTCCACAGAATATTTTGCCAGTAGTGCTGTGGAACATCCAGGTGCTCTTTTGCAAACTTCAAACGTGCTGCAATATTCTTTTTGGACCGCAATGGCTTCCTCCGTGCTGTCCTCCCATGTACTCCATTCTTGTTCAATGTTTTCCTTATTGTAGATGTGTCAACAAAAATGTTAGCATGTGCCAGAGATTTCTGTAAGTCTTTAGCTGACACTCTAGGATTCTTCTTTACCTCATTAAGCATTCTGCGCTGTGCTCTTGCAGTCATCTTTACAGGACGACCATGCCTAGAGAGAGTAGCAACAGTGCTGAACTTTCTCCATTTGTAGACAGTCTGTCTTACCGTGGACACATGAACATCAAGGCTTTTGGAGATACGTTTGTAAACCTTTCCAGCTTCATGCAAGTCAACAATTCTTGATCGTAGGTCTTCTGAGAGCTCTTTTTCTGCGAGGCATGGTTCACATCAGGCAGTGCTTCTTGAAACCAGTAAACCCAAAACTGGTGTGTGTTTTTAAAGGGCAGGACAGCTTTCAGCAACACATCCAATAATATCACACTGATTGGACTCAAGGTTGGCTCACTCCTGGCTCCATTAGCTCTTGGAGAAGTCATTAGGCTAGGGGTTCACATACTTTTTCCACCCTGCACTGTCAATGTTTACATGTTCTGTTCAATAAACCCATGAAAACATATATAATGTTTGTGTTGTATTATTTTAAGCAGACTTTGTTTTTCAAATTGTTGTGACTTAGATGAAGATCAGAGCACATTTTATGACCAATTCATGCAAAACTCAACGTAATCACAAAGGGTTCACATACTTTTTCTTGCAACTGTATGTGTATATATAGGTTCAGTGATACCTTGCATTACGAGTAACTTGGTGTGCGAGTGTTTTGTGCAACGAGCAACTCTTTTTACACGTTTTTGCCATGGAATACGAGCACTGTCTTGCACTACGCGCAAAATGTGTGTAGAGTGCGTGCGCATGCATGCCCGGGGCAGTGGCAGAGAGCGGCGCATGCACCCAGAGTTGGAGAGAAGTCCGATCAATGCACGGATGTGCGGTGGGGGCGGATCTAATCACCAGCCACTTGTCTCTCCATCATCTCTCATCAAGCTCCCTCTCAAGCGTCTCTCACTGACACCAACCACCAGGTACAGGAGAAAGTATGTGCTAGAGGCAGGGCCGGCCCAAGCCATTGTGCTGCCTGGAGCGATGGACGAATTGCTGCTCCCCCAAAAAAAACATGCAACGTGTATGAGCTTCTTACAAAAGCTCCACAGCAATAAAACTCAGTAATGTGCGGTGTGTATGAGCGGAACAGAGCTCCACAGCAATAAAACTCACTGGCTGCGAGCGGCTGTGACAGGCTGCAAAATAACAACATGCACAGTGAGAGTTACAGTATATAGAGATTTGACCCGTCAGTCTGGAAATTATTAGCTGTGTGTAATACAGGGGTCAGCTGTCTCAGTCTGGTAAATGACCCCTCCCCCAGACAGTGTGAGTGTTATACACAGGTCTGACATACCTGCTTGGTACAGGTAAAGGCAGTAGTAGGTGCGACAGGGCCTCTTTCCCTGGAACCCGTCATCACTGCCCAACTCGTTTCCATCCACACTCAGCCATGGAGCCCTGACCCTGCAGCATCCTGGATCCTGGCCAGCACCACATTCCCTGCAGTGACCAGACGTCATGTCCCTCTCCCGGAAACAGGTCTAGCTCAAAACCTGTTCTCCTGGAAACAACAAACACATTAAACGGAGCCCCCTGGATACACACGGGCGGGTACCAATATTATCCAGGGGGTCAGACAGGTCTGGAACACCCCCATATCTCTAATCCAAGATCTGGTGTATCACTCATTGGGCAGATGAAGTGGCCAGTCTCTCGCTAATAAGGGGTGGGAAAGGCCTGCTGAATGGGGTGGGCACAGCCTGCTAGAGTGGCGGGCGCAGCTGGCTTTCTACGCGAAACACCAGCCTTCTGGAGGGCCGTGCCTTGTTTGGGCCAAGCGCTCTCCATGCCAAGGCCTTTGCCAGGGTGGCAAAATGCTGCCCCTGACAAAGGGCTGCCTGGAGTGGCTGCTCCACCCTGCTCCATGGACGGGCCGGCCCTGGCTAGAGGGATGAGAAGTGCTTGCCTCTGCTCTATTTCTGGCCACCATTTCAATTTCCCCCTACTAGGTAAACAGATGAGGAGGTGGCACTGGCAATTTGGCCCTGTCCTCTGTCCCTCCTGTGTGTAACACCGAACATTACAGTACTATGAGGTTTATTACTGTAGAGCACTGTGATACCCTCCTACACACTGCACATTGCTGTAAGTTTTATTGCTGTGGATTCACTTTTCCTTTATACAGTACAGTATTTTGTATTACTGTAATCATTTTCATATGAATAAATGGTTGTGGAACGAATCGTCAGTTTCCATTATTTCTTATGGAGAAATTTGCTTTGATATAGGAGTGCTTTGGATTACAAGCACACTTCCGGAACGAAATTATGCTCGTAATCCAAGGTATAACTGTATATATGTTTGTCTTACAACCCCTAGTGTGTCTTTTTACTTTTGATACTTCGTAAAAGTTACTTTTTAACTTCTCACGAATTTCCAGAGACCCCAGTGTCCTAGAACTTTTTGGTAACCCTAATAGGAATATAAACGTGAATACAAGCCAATGTAGGGCTGGACTGGGAACACCCGCTATATAAAACTTCCCTTTTATTATGTGTATTAAAAACTGTGAATAGCCTTCTACAGATAAAAAAATAACTCATGCCATACTATTTGTTGACTATCGCTGTCTTGTATTGAAATAACCACCAAACACCCATTGGGTGCCTGAGCTTTACAAATGTAGGACTATGATGTCTTTCGTCGGAGTATGCAGCACATGCAAAAATCATGTACTATATGCATCGCAATACTAGCAAATGAATATAGAATATTCCCATTCTAATAGATATGGTCTGTTGTATTTATAATGAATGGATGCCTGAATTTAGAAATATATTATAAAGCAGTTTATTTCACAGACTCTGGAGGGATATTGCTCTGAATAATGCAATTCTTGAAATATTTTCATATATGCTTGGTCAGGGTGATGGTGGTTCAGTTTGAGGCTTGATATTAATGCTTTACTCGGTGAGAATTCTTCTTGTTACTGCACATATGGGCTGTGAATTTGTTTTCTGAAGACCATCTTTCCTACTAATATATGCAAATTGTAACAACCACTTTTGTACAATGTGTCCTGAATAAACTATAGTGATGATGAACCGTAAGTTCAATAGTGCCTGCTATAGAGGTGATATATGGATGTGCATTAATAGTATGGAATATATGTATGGTTCTTTCAATACAAGACAGCAATAGGTAACAAATGGTATGACACGAGACTGAATGAATGTAACAAACTGTATAGCGCTCGCACTGAAGTATCGTTGTTTAGATTATAGAGCAGATTTTTCTATGTATACTCCCAAGCTAGGGAGTAGACACACAGTCTAGAATCACACTTAAGCGCGATTGGTTTCGTGACCAAAGGACAACTTAATGTTGCAACATAATCCTAATCGATCTGGGAATAAAACACAGGACATGAAATCGTAACATGAGTATTATTGTGTTCGTTCGTATATAAAGGTTCACCATGGCATAGGAGTTGTGCAGACTGCAGGGCAGTAACCTTAGAGAAAAACCTTATTTTCGGAAGTCTTTCGGATCGTACAGATTTATATGCAGAGCTCACAGCATGATAGTATAACTCACATTAAGGTGCCTTGTGATTAGGTCTTCTATCGGTACGGGCAGCTATCAGAGGCCAGAAGCGTGCGTAAGATTGTTCAAGGAGAAGGGCAGGTCTCATACAAGCATATACGAAGTGTAACATCGAATCGTACAAACAAACACAGAGGGGATAAACGAGAGAATCTTCAAATAGCAAGCCGGCTCAAAACACGTAATCAAGGTCCTCAGACAGAAATGGATTGGCAACAAATCAGATAAGTCTCAAATAGCAAACAGGCGATGCGGGAAATAAACTCAACGTCAGGGCGACGAGGCAACTCCTCGCACCCTGCTTTAAACCCGGCGGCTCCTCGAGACCACGCCAGGCCCCGCCCACTCAGACACCGATCGGCCATCACCAGGTGCTGTCATTCGACCAGCCAGTGGCAACGAACCATGCCCAGACCCCCCCAGGGAGCGCAGCAGGGACAGAGGACGTAACAATGAAAGACTTAAATATGTTGAATAACTGTATAACCTATTATTTGTAGAAGGCTTTTCAATTTTTAACGCCCGGCAGCAGGGGGTTAACGCCGGCAGGGCGTACTAGTACAACCCGGCACCAAGTGCTGTGTCTGGCCTCTTCTTCGGCCCACCCACGCAGCTAACACGTGTCATTGGCTGTAGGTGGACAGCCTGAGTTCAGGCACACGCAAGTGCTGGAAGGGGCCCATAGACATCAACAGGGCGTACTAGTGCGCCCCGCATCTTCAAGGCCCACCCACTCGAGGGACTGCATGATACGCCCTGTGGCGGGAAAAGGTTAATATACATAATAAAAGTGAAGTGTTATATAGTTGGTGTTAAAAGTACAGCCCTACATTGGGACTTTTTTCAGTTTCATTTTATCATTAAAGGAATACTCTAGGCTGAAAATCCCCTCCCCCTTTTTCTACATTAACTAGGTAGGGCACTAGGTATAATATAATCAGTATTTTTTTTTGTTATACTTACCCTAAAAACGACACTTTTCCAACAGCATTTTTTTTTTTTTTTTTTTACTCCCCTCCCTCCTCTTCCGCTCCCGTCGTGGTAAATCTTCAACTTGGCTGAAGGTTTACGTGCAAAGCGCGCATGCGCGCCTAGCACGTAAACCAGCCAATCAGCAGGCTTCCTCCCGGCTCCACCTTCTTTGATTAGTGTTACGCGCAGGAGGATGCGCGCAACACTAATCACAGCCGCTGACTTTTGCCGGCGGCTCGCTCCAGCCAGCTACTGCGGCGACTAGGAGACGTCATCGTGCTGAAAGCACGATGACGTCTCCTACTCAGCAATAGTCGCAGAAGCGGGAAATCCAAATCCCGCTCTGCTGACTAACAGCTGGGAGGGCGGAGTAAACTCCTCCGCGTCTCTCAGCTGTTTCAGCCGATCGGCTCAGCAGAGGTGCAGCAGAAGAAAAGGGCATACTTAGGTCATCATGACCACCTAAAAAAGCTTAGGTGGTCATGTTGCCTAGAGTATCCCTTTAAGCCAACACTTAAAGTAAAAGTGTAATGCAAAAATTTCCGAATAATAAAATCCTTTTTTAGAGAATATTTCTATATTAACTATATGAATGTTTGTGGTATTTGTAATGGTCACGTGATCCATTCAGAGATGTTCACATTGTAAGCCTGTATGCTTTGTATATAGGTATTTGAATTTGTGTTCGACATGGATTTATTTTTTTCTTTCATTCAAGCTTTTCCTACAATGCAGATGATACCAGTTGCAAAGTAGTGGCGAACTGTAGTTTTATAAAGTGAAGAAATGGACGGCTTTTGATACATTGCACACCATGATCTCTATCCCAGGTAGTGGTTATGTAGCTGGATTCTTTCAATGTTTATCCCAGTGGAGGCCCATTCATAGGGACAGTTGGGGCAGCATCCCACCAGTAATCTTTGCAAATTCTAGTAATTATGATTATAGTAAAGCCTTTTAACATTTTTCCTAAAGGAAAGCATTAACTTTTAGATTTTAGTCAAAAAGACTAACAAAATCTACATACGTTAGAAAGCAAAACCTTTCTTGTACTGCATTCATAATTCCAGTGCCATACAGAGTATGAAGGCATCAAGGAGAAGCTGTTAAGAGCAACTGAGCATTTGATGAACGTGGGACTTTTTAAAATCTGCCCCAGTTCAGACCACTTTGGACATGCTCAGTAAATTCCTCTAAATGAGGAAATGTCCCTCTTATTAATTAAAACAATTAACTTTTATTTCATTAGTTAAAATTAACTTATTCCATATCTTTTTTTAAAAAAAAATAGTCATCCAATAAACAGATAGTGACTTACGTATTGACAAATTTTTAACACCTATTGGTCTCGATAGTTCGACAGTGTAAGCTTTGTCTACTATTACAAGACCTTCCGACGCTCTAGAAGTATGTGAGCTTGTTGCTATATACGTTTGGTGGTTAATTATTGTGTACACCATGCACATAGAGGTGGTATAAGCCCTTGCAAAGCGATCTATCACAACTAAATGACTGAAGTACTGATTCTTGGGTGCATTTAATTACATTTGCAATTGGAGTGCCTTGAGAGCTCACTCCTTTTGCTGCGATAAGTTGCTTTATGTGCTATTGGCTAATATATCATTCAAACCGTCTGGTCTCGTGCTTGACGTGATATGGTATCACATTCACAAGTTAATTACTACTTTTGAAACGTGGGTGCACAACATACATTCGCTGTCAAGTTGTCAAGCACCCATGGGTATCGTAAATGTAGACAAAACAATCTTTAGAATGGTTTAGTCACTTAGGACACTATGCTGACACCGCCAATATCGAATAGAAGTCTTGGATGTCACAACCATTCGTTAGTCAACATTAGTAGCCTCCCAGGCACAAAGATTTTGTTTGAACTCTTAAATTCATGTCTAATTGACAATACATGACAATATTCTGTTTATACTAACAACAAATAGATCCTGAAGTCCGGATCATTAGCGTCCTGATGAAACTGCTGTTAGTTCAGCAGAGAAACGCGCGTTGAGCATTTTTGTTGTTCATATAACAGAATATTGTCATGTATTGTCAATTCGACATGAATTTAAGAGTTCAAACAAAATCTTTGTGCCTGGGAGGCTACTAATGTTGACTAACGGATGACTGTGACATAATACCGTATCACGTCAAGCACATGAGACCAGACGGTTTGAATGATATATTAGCCAATAGCACATAAAGCAACTTATCGCAGCAAAAGGAGTGAGCTCTCAAGGCACTCCAATTGCAAATGTAATTAAATGCACCCAAGAATCAGTACTTCTGTCATTTAGTTGTGATATATCGCTTCGCAAGGGCTTATACCACCTCTATGTGCATGGTGTACACAATAATTAACCACCAGCCTTCTATAGCAGCAAGCTCACATACTTCTAGAGCGTCGGAAGGTCTTGTAATAGTAGACAAAGCTTACACTGTCGCAATATCGAGACCAATAGGTGGTAAAGATTTGTCAATCCGTAAGTCACTAAGTTAATTTTAACTAATGAAATAAAATTTAATTGTTTTAATAAGAGGGACATTTCCTCAGAGGAATTTACTCATCATAACTGGTGTTTAATCACTAGTTGCCGATTGTGAGTTCTCAGACTGGGGGCGGTGGTCTACAGTCTTCGGTAAAATTTTCTGTATATTTTAGACATGCTCAGTTAGGCGGAGTCAAATTTCAGCACCATATCAACTTAAAGCTTCACTATCCACCACTGGCTTATACTTTATTTTACGTCTGCGTGATTTCATGGTGTACCATAGTATAGGCCGGCAAAAGCCTTCTAAAAACTGGTTACGTATTTCAGGAAAAGTCAACCTGGTTGGTTCTGATTTAAAGAAACATTGTTGCTTTGAAAAATGGAAGATGAACACTTTTATAGCGGTTTCAGGCGGTTACACAATTCGCAAATATTGTATTCAGCATGTTGTAATTCTCAACTTTTCTTGAATATGACTCCTGATCAGTTGGCTATTATACACTTAGGGCTCTATTATATTCCCAACGCAAATTTTCCCGCCTGCGCAAAAACACATTAACGCGAGGGGCAAAACCCTTTGCGCTGAACGTCGTATTACAACATCTGCGCAAAAAATGCGCGTTAATGTCTAACGCGGGTGGACCTGCGCAAACCCTTTGCGAGTGTACTGTACTGCGCACGTCCTATACTTAACATTGTGAGCGAAAATGCGTTTGTGCGCTGGTACGCGGATGGTATTACAATCTATGCGCAAATTTTAACGGACAACATTTGCGCGCATAATTTTAATGTCTTTGAAAAGCTGGTGTTAATGGCAAATCTGGACGAACTCAAATACACCAGCCCAAAAAAAAATACGCAGCAACGTATAGTTACACATTCTACACATACCCAAACAATAAAATAT
This sequence comes from Leptobrachium leishanense, assembly GCA_009667805.1. NCBI lineage: Eukaryota > Metazoa > Chordata > Amphibia > Anura > Megophryidae > Leptobrachium > Leptobrachium leishanense. The sequence goes on along the minus strand of CM019063.1, from coordinate 456,605,648 downwards.
AGAAGTTGTGCGTGTTTTTTTTATTGCTGCAGCATATATACGCAGATAGGTTTTTGTGCCTGCCATAATCAAACGGGAGACAATTGTGGTTCTTAATTCTGTTTGGCTGAATCGTGTAAAAAAAAAAAAAAAACAGTCCGCACACCGATTTCTGCGTGCAACGTTAATGCGCGTGCGTTTTTGCACGTGTTAATTTTTGACAGATGAAAACATGCGTGCGGATTGTAATACCAGCGTTAATTTATGCGCTAAACATTAGCACGCGTAAATTAATGCTCTGTGCGAGCTTTTTTTGTGCAAAGAATGTAATCGAGCCCTTAGTCTAACAGATATTGAGGCAGACAAAAATCTGGGGGCAATCCACATAATGGTCTATGTATATTTTTGTCCCTAACAAAGGTGTTTTGAATTAACTAGAAACAAACTTCCTATTGGTGATTCATCATTAAAATCTTTGTATATTGTACGTTGTATATTCCTACTTGAAGATGTGGGACTCATTTCATAAACTATTGAGGTCCCGTCAACAAGTAAAAACTTTGCTCAATCATCTGTACTTGTCAGTATTGACTTGGCTTATCAAAGAAGGGAAACTTCAGCTTAATCAGAAATTTTAATGACATTTTGTTGTCAGTCCCAGCTTGGCCAATCACAAGTATAAGACTCCAATTGTAAAGAAGTTGTTCTTGTTGGCTGTAACGATCAATAATCAAGGAGACGTAAAGCCAAGTCGATATGAAGGCTTAGCAATTAAAAAAAATAAAAATAATGTACTGGATTTTGATAACTGTTGATATGTTCCTTACCTTTTCATGGCTACCTACCAACCGAGGCACTGAACAAAATGGAATTCATTATTCACAGCAAGTGGCTCCTAAGGGCATTGGAGAGTAGTGTTGATAACTTCAGACTGGTGTCTCCAAGTGGTGAGGATATTTATTTTTAAGGATATGAGTTGATTCATTGGCTCTAATGGAAAGCACATGCAGGGCTGGACTGGGTCAAAAAATCAGCCCTGGACTTCATCCAAGCCGGCCCACTTTAATTCTGCAAACTTGCCACAAAAATAGTATATAAACCAAACGGATCACTCATCCAATCACTTTACAGATACCGGAGTTGCTGCAGAGCGATTGGGTAAAGAAACGCTGCGGCAATGAGGTTGAGTGCGCATCATGTCTTAAGGTGAGGTGGATGTGCAATGGGTCTCACCGGCACAGTGGCTCCAATATGAGACACTGGCAGACTGCGTCTGTCTTACGGACGGTCAGGAAGTTCTCCCCTCACCCACTATGGTCAATGAAAGTTGCGCGGTGAATCAGCATTCACACTGGCCCACAGATCCATCGGCCCACCGGGAATCTCCCTGTAGTCCCTATGGCCAGTACATGACTGAGCACATGGTAGGAGCAACCACAGCACTGATTTTGTAAGAGATGTGTTGTAAAATTTTCTTGCATGATGGAAAATCCAAATCGCTATTTTAGTTTCAAGACCGATTCTTCTCCTTTTTGGGACAGAGTTGGACGTTGCTAAATTTGAGTTTTCTGGCTTGATCTGAATTGCCATCAATGTAACAGATTGAAAACCTGATGTATTCAATGGCCATGTCTAAGGCTAGGGTCAGACGAACGCATTTTTCGTGTTGTCTGTGAAAAAGTGCGTTCGAACGAATGGACGTATTTTTTCACGGAATACGCGATAGTGGTCATACGATGCGCATTTTCGGCCGTGATTTTGTACGGTTATTAATAAAACACTTTTTGCGTCTGGACGTTATGTTGGCCGGACATTAGCAGCGTCTGATGTCTCCTAATCACGCACACATGCCGCTAGCGGACGCAGCGCACTCTGTACGTCAGTACTAGCGGTATCATGTACTCGAAAAAATGCGTTTGTTTGCCGCTTGCGTTGCGCGGCCGCATTTTTGTGCGGCCATACTCCGTATATTGCCCGTCATTGGCCGTCATTTGCTGCTACTACAGCCGTGATAAAGTGCGGCTGCACGCGCGTTCGCACTGCGTTAGTCTGACCCTAGCCTAATACTATGTAACTGTAAAAATGTAGGTTAATGAATGACCCTGAAATTTGGCATAATCGCTCCCTTAATTTATGTCATCTAGTTAAACACTGACTAATGCTAAATGACTTAATGGTTTGTCATCTGAAACCATCTGATCTATGGCTAGAGGACAAAATAGTTAAATAAGGTGATGCTAGAGTTTTCTGTCTTTTCATGCTTGTCAAGAAATCCTCAAAATAATTCTGTAATCATTGTGAAATCCTCTGACCGTTTGTTTGCCTAATACTGATGGCTTAGTTTGATGTCTGATGGCACCTGAATTGTTTCTATAAGTAGTTCCGTGATCCTCTGATTCCAGAATATATGCCTCCAGTCCCAATTGTCCTTGTTTAGGAGGGTCCGTCCCTCTTTTGGGCTCAAATCCCTCAGTCTCTTTCTCCTAATGTCTTTATTGCTAGTTTCTTCCCTGAAAATTTGAGGTGTGCGGGTGTATAACAAAGCTGCAATGCAATAAACCTCCCAGCAGTGATTCTCTAAACCATAATAAATGAATTTGCTCAGTGTAAATAATATAGCTTTGTAATATATTACAGTTTTATTGACTTAAATTAATCCAGTTGGTTCTGATTTTACCTAAAAAGTATGTTCAGCGTTGCGAAGGTAGACTGGGAACTATTTGTTCCCAGTCTCGCTCTGCTCGCAGCTGGAAGTAAGCAGTGGATTGGGCCAGCATTCTCGCTGCAGAATGAGAGTGGAGTATGGGGTTTATTGGGAGGTTTTTAGGTGGTGCCAGCTTTTAGAAGGGGCTAAAATTTTGCCTTTTCGTCCTGACGGTTATTTATTAATTTATAAAGGATTTTACCAGGAAGGATACATTGAGATTTTTCTCGTTTTCAAGTATGTCCTGGGTTCAAGTACATTGAAGTGTTACAGTTACAGAAATACAAAGTAATACAATGTAAGATATTAACAACACAAATATACAGATTAACAGAAAATAATTATGTAGGAAATATAGTCACTAGGTTATATGTTTACAGGTGCATTCTGTATTGAGGTATGTTAGTAAGGAGCTCTTGAGTGACTTAAGACTGATGGAAGATTTGATGGTGTCTGGGAGGTTATTCCACAATTGTGGTGCTTTGTAGGAAAATGAGGATCGAGCCACTGTCTTTTTGTATTGTGGTATTGCAAGTAAGGTGCTGGTCCTGGATCGGAGGTTATAGGATGAGGAAGCTGCTGGGGGAAGCAGTCTATTCAGATAGGGTGGTAGCTTCCCAGAAAAGCTCTTAAACACCAGGCTGGAAAGGTGTAGGGTGCGTCTAGATTTCAGCGATGGCCAGTTTAGCTCTTTTAACATGTCACAATGGTGGGTCATGTAGTTACATTGTAATGCAAAGCGGCAGAATGAGTTATACAATGTGGTAAATTTCTGAAGATGTTTTTGTGTGGCGGCTGCGTACACTACAGCTCTGTAATCAATAGCCAGCATAAGCATTTGTTGTACAATCTGCTTTCTTACCGCGGGGCTCAGGCAGGATTTGTTTCTGTACAGGGCGCCTAGTTTGGGGTAAAGTTTAGATGAGAGTTTTTCAGTGGGAGGGCCAAAGGATAGATTAGGGTTCAACCACATACCTAGATATTTGAGAGAAGTGACTGTGGTCAGTGTGCCATTTGATTTTGTCCCAACACATAAGTGTGGATTTTGCAATTTGTGTAGTTTAGGTTTTGTTCCAAAGAGCATCGTTACAGTTTTGTCATTATTTAAAAAAAGTTTGTTGTGTTTGATCCACTTTTCTACCACTGTGAATTGTTCTTGCAGCACGGCTTCCAGCTGCCGGAGATTTGGTTTGCTGGTATAGATTACAATGTCGTCTGCGTACATATGTACAGTTGAGGCTTTGCAGATGTTGGGCAGATCATTTATGAATATTGTGAATAGCAGGGGGCCGAGTATTGAGCCTTGGGGTACACCGCAAGTGACAGGGAGAGGGAGGGAGGGAGGAGCTGCCAGAAATTGACACATATTGTGATCGGTCGGATACATATGATTGAAACCAGGTTAACGTGCGATCACCAATGCCAGAGTTTTTAAGTTTTTCTAACAAGATGCCATGGTCTACCGTGTCAAAGGCCTTGGCAAAATCAAGGAAGATGGCTCCAGTTAGGTTTCCTTGTTACATCCCAATTTGGATATCGTTGTATACTTTTAAAAGGGCGGTTGTAGTTGAGTGATTTGGATGAAAGCCGGATTGATCTGTAGTTCCAATATTGATAATAATCACGTAATTGTGTGTAGACGCATTTTTCCAAAATTTTTGACATTACAGGGAGCAACGATATCGGACTGTAGTTGGATACCAAAGTACTGTCACCACTTTTATGGATAGGTACCACTCTCGCAGTCTTGCAGAGTTTGGGTATGTATCCAGTCGCCAGTGATTCATTGATTAGGGTTGCGACAGGATTTGCAATTGCCGGTGCACTGATTTTCAGCAGCATTGCTGGTATTTGATCAGGTCCAGACTGGTATTTCATTTTTTGCTTACGGAGAAGTTTAGTAATGACACTGACAGGCACTGGTCTAAAACTGAATTCCTGTCTGATACAGGGACTTTGCACAGTTGGAGGGGCCTGACCTGCATGAGGCCTTTCTGTTTGCATGTCATTTCCTAGCTTGGCAATCAAAGTGGTGGCGCATCCAACAATAACCATTAAAGCCATTTGCTACATCTAGGGGGTGTTGCAGTGTTTGGTTGTTTACTTTGACAGCAGCCGGCTGGGAGTGGACTGGGGGTGCTTGTATGTTACTTATGGTTCTCCAAAAGTTTCTAGGGTTTGATATGTTATTGTTTAGATTTTCATTGAAGTAATGGGCTTTAGCCATTTTTGTTTGTTTTGTGCATTCATTCCGGCATTTTCGGTATTCGCAGTGATCGTTCATGGAACCAGTACTCTTGAAATTTGACCACAGTGAATCTCTAAGATGGTATATTAGTGTAAGATCAGCTGTAACCCAGGGGAGATGGGTCCCTTTTACTTGCACTTTACGCAGCGGGGCATGGGAATTCCAGACTTGCAGGAGCTCAGACTGAAAGTATTCAATTGCACAGTCTAGGTCTGGGATTAGGTTTAGTCTGTACCAGGGGAGCTGTTTGAGATCACTTAGGAAGGATTCAAGAATACATTTCTTGAAAGACCTGGTGGTTATTACCTTTTGGGGGAGATTTCATGGCCTTTATTTTGCGCACGCAGTACACTAGACAATGGTCACTAAAGCTATTAGTGAGAACACCTGCCTCCTGTATTCAATCAGGAGATGAGGAGAGAATCCAGTCCAGCAAGGTATGGTTAGGGCTTTTCATATTAATGCGAGTGGGGGAGGAGATTAATTGAGTTAGCTGCAAAGTTTTAAACAGTGAGCAGTGTTTATTGTTTTTAGGATTTAGCCAATCTGTATTAAAATCGCCGAGGACCAGTATTTCAATTTTTTTGTTTTGGGCAAGTAGGTTATTAAGGATTTGAGATATGTCAGAGAGGGAGTGCACTGGAGAGCTCGGTGGGCGATAGAATCCAGCAACAATGATGGATTTACTGAATGGAATCTCAATTAAACCAGAGAGGAAATCAAAGGTGACAGGGGAGCTAGAAGTCTGTAAGGGGGTGAACTTTATGGACTCCTCAACATAAATAACAATTCCCCCTCCTCTCTTTGCTCTGTCCTTTCTATAACATGAATACCCCTGTATTGATATGGCAGAGTCTGGTACTTTTGGGGTTAACCATGACTCTGTGAGCACAATGATTTTGGGTTTGTAATAGCAACACCATGCCTGAAGCTCATCCAATTTAGGGAGTAAACTGCGGATGTTACAGTGCACAAATGAGAGGCCTTTTTTAGTGGGAAGACTAAAGGTTGTGTCACCTATAGGACCAGGGTTAGTTTCCACATCGTTTGCCAGGGAAAGTAGCAGGATAAATAGGAATTTGGACAGTTTTCTTTTGGTAATAATGTGGTTGCAGAGTTTTAAATCTTTGTCTGGGGGTGGGAGGGCTGGATTTTAACACACTCCACCAACACTCAGCTGATAGGTTAAAAGAATTAGCGCTAGGACTTTGTAATACCTTGTTTATTGAAACGCTAATGTAAGCTTGTATCCCCATGTCAAGTATAGGATCCACAAAGAACAGCAAGCTTGCGGAAGCTAACAGGGGTAATATGGGTGACAAGCGACTGCATTAGACATACTTTTCTGGGCGCTAACACTTACATATTGACGTGCTAACATTGGTGTAAACCAGGGGTCGAGCCCAGGGGGAACGCGTGGGAATGCAGTTCCTGCACTATTTTTCTAAAGGGAACGGAGTTCCTGTTGGTCACACTCACTATAAAGCCTGTATGTAGGTGTTCAAGCATATGTTTCCCTGTTAAATCATATGTTTAATGTGACATATATTTTTTACTAAAATTCTAAAATAAATACTAAATAAAATCTATACATTAATATATCTGATTTGAGTGTGTGTATTTATTTATTTATAAAGGATTTTACCAGGAAGGATACATTGAGATTTCTCTCGTTTTCAAGTATGTCCTGGGTTCAAGAACATTGAAGTGTTACAGTTATGAAGTGTTACAGTTACAGAAATACAAAGTAATACAATGCAAGATATTAAAAAACACAAATATACAGATTAACAGAAAATAAATATGTAGAAAAATAGTCATTATGTTACATGTATACAGGTGCATTCTGTATTGAAGTATGTTAGTAAGGAGCTCTTGAGTGACAGAAGACTGGAAGATTTGATGGTGTCTGGGAGGTTATTCCATAATTGTGGTGCTCTGTAGGAAAATGTGGATCGAGCCACTGTCTTTTTGTATTGTGGTATTGCAAGTAAGGTGCTGGTCCTGGATCGGAGGTTATAGGATGAGGGAGCTGCTGGGGGAAGCAGTCTATTCAGATAGGGTGGCAGCTTCCCAGAAAAGCTCTTAAACACCAGGCTGGAAAGGTGAAGGGTGCGTCTAGATTCCAGCGATGGCCAGTTTCGCTAAGTGCCAGAAGATAATTGGGGGGCAGAAAAGCTGACGAGTTCCCTCACTTCTATTTTTAGGACTTGACTCCTGGTGTAAACTATGGAATAGAGCCCAAAGTATAGGAACCATTAGCTTACAGTAAGGGGCCACTACGGACAAGCAACAGGCAAAGCGACTACACCAATAAACATAAACCTAGCAGCTCCAGCAGTTTATGGCAATATAAGAATACAGCCCAAAGTAGCAAGATCTGTAATTGTTAATGTGAAAGAAACCCATTTCTCACCCTGGTGACTAAGAACCATCTGTTTGTCCTTACTCTTACGATCTGCCAAGGGGATAGCTCAGCTGTAAAATTATATTTCACCTCTTTGCTTTTATAAAACGACACACTAATTATTCTTAATAGCACAGTAAGAGCCTCTGTTTTAGCCGGTCATCCTGCAGGAACAATTGCCCTAAAAAAACATATCTTAACACCATTCGGAGGTTTTGCATTCCATTATGCAATCCATTATGTAAACACTTTGGAAGGGAAGCAGATTAACTCATTAAAGCTGATAAATGGTTATTGCTCACGATGTTCCAATTCCACCCCAGGTAACCTCACATAAACACATGGTCATCGCTGATATGGGATGGATAATACAGGGCTGATCTCATGAGGCATTTTATCGTAATTACGATGTATTGTGCTCATTGCACTTTTAAAAGAAACAGATTTCCATCCCAGCAAGTCACTCGCCGGCAACGATGGATATACCCGACAGAAATACTCCGCGGTAATGCACATTATAAGTGCCTTCGGATGGTGGTGGACATTATCAGAAAATGTCAAGCCCTGACCGCTTTCTAAATGAAATGAGTCTTATCTGTAGCGTACATTGTGCAAATGGGAATTGTAGCATAATTTCATGCTTTGCTTAAACTGCTTGATTCTTGCAGTTTATACCAGTAACCTTACATCAGTTTAAATATTCCATTAGTGGTTATAGAGGGCTTTGGTTGAAGGTGAACGTTGTCTGTGGACCTTGGAAATTAACCAGTTGTGTCCGCCAGATGTTTCGCATTTTTAGTATGGACTTACTACCTGTATATATGGACGGATTAACATAGGGGCTATTGGAGCTGCTGCACCAGGCCCACAGACTGAAATGGGCAAACTGAAAAGTTAACTTGGCACGAATTGCCACAAACGGAATAAAGAGCGGTGGGGCTGTGGCACAACAGAGGGGTATGTGTGTCAGTGTGTGACTCTGGCTTTTACAACTAATAAAATTGGTCATGGGTGCAATTGTGTGGGGTTTGATTTTTAGGGAAGAAGGCAGTGCTGGGATCTAAGGCTCGTGCCAGACGAGCGCACTGATCACGTCCGTGTTGCTGCACATTTGTACATCCGTTATAGCATATAATTATGACCAATGGACCCACACACACAAATTAGGTCCGCACCGAACTCTGGACGCATAACGGATGCAGGTTAGGCAAGAACGTAAATCCGCTTGAATGGACGCACAAAGTGCGCTGCGTCCACAACGTCCGCATAGCTTTGTGTGTGAGTGATGTAACGAAGTCAGACGGACTGCATTTTTGACGGACAAAATGTTTTTCATATTAATTTATTTTCCCTCCTACATCAGTCAAAAATATGTCACAAAAACGGACTGTGTGGCCACTACCTTTTTGTCAGTCAGAAAGTACATCCGTTGTGCACGGACGCACAGTCCGCGCAGAATGCGCTTGTCTGACCCAAGCCTAAAAGAGCATCAGTGTAATGTGAACGGCGTATTGTTCTGATTCAGGGGTTAATAGTTATGGTTAAAAGGGGGCATTGCTATGAACTAGGACAGTGGTTCCCAACCGCGGTCCTCAAGTACCCCTAACAGGCCAGGTTTTAAGGATCGCCTTGGGGAAATGCAGACTGAATCCTGCAATCACTGAGCAGCAAATCCTATCACCTGTGCTGTGCTTTGATATCTGCAAACCTGGCCTGTTGGGAACCACTGAACTAGGGGGTAGTAATGTGAGGAAAAAGGATCATTGTTCTGATATAGACAGTATTACTTTGAGGTAGGTGGGACTTTGCTTAGAGCTAGTGTGACCGGCCTACACCCTCACCGCCCGTTCGTAATGATGGACTCTGCGTTGTGTTGTATGTTGGTGTGGTGCAGCAAGGACGAGACCGGCAACATGTGACTTTTTTTGGGGAACGGATTTTACCTCAGACGACTCCTCTGCCTCTGGCGCCGCTTCTCCTCTGAATAAAATAATATACATATATACAGGAATGAATATATATATCAGGAGACGTTCCACCTCTGCTTCTCAAGCCTCACGTGCTCTGATAAGCCCCTACAACATTATATGAATAACCATATACATGAATTAACAAAATTATTTACAAATGACAAGACAAATACACAATAAGACATAAAAATAATAATAAACTGGAACATACCTGAATAAAATAATATACATATATACAGGAATGAATATATATATATCAGGAGACGTTCCACCTGTACAACAAAATATAACATTACGCTATGTACAGAACCCCCCTGATCACAATATACATGAAAAACCTGCACATTCTACCTATATACACTTTTATTCAGGACATCTAATAAAATAAACAGCCTTAAGTTTAGTGGAGCATATAATACAAAAGGATAGTTATAGAACACTATAACAGGGACATGGGCCTAACTGCTGCAACTCAAAAACGAAAGTAAAAAAAGACAAAATACCTGTTTTAACATGGATTCTAATCCAGCTATACTATATACATCTTTGATAAGAGGATTCTAAAGGATTTTATAGGGTTTTATAGGGTTTTCTAGCTCTTCCTGCTTTAAGCAGAGAGCCTGTCAGACCTCTTACCTCTGCTTCTCAAGCCTCACGTGCTCTGATAAGCCCGGGAAGGAAGGGAACTGCCTAGATCTAACTAGCAGGGAGTGATGTCATCCCTCATTACCATATTAACCCCCTCATAAAAACGGCTGCTCAAACCAAATATAAAAACTACTCACAACAACCCTTTAAAGAACCTAATGCCCCTGGGACTGGAACATATCTATTTTTGTAAGGAATTAGTGTAATACACATATAATGTTCCTTAAAGACACACACACATATATTTATACAGTACACACCCGTTACACTAGGTGGTATTGATGGATGTTTAGTGTCTGTGTCTCCCTACTGGAAAAGGAAACGCAGTGGGAGTTAGGATGAATGGAGTTGAGGAACTGTGGAAGGTGAGAAGATTAGCAAAGGGGCACAGTGGAGCTGAGTGGGATGCGGCTGAGGCCCACTAAAATCTTCAGCTCCACGACTATGAAGCCCTTATTCCAACACTGTTTAAATGTGTGAAGCATCTTCTTCTTTTTTTCTTTTTCTTCCAAAAATTTAGTAATTCCCTGCTAAATATTTTGCTGTCTGTTACTTCTGTGCACCATGCTGCATGGGGTATGACGACTCTGAGCAAAAGGCCATCCTACAGGACTGCCATCATTTGCCATCCACCCCCTCCATGCACCTGATTGACTGTCTGCGCACTGGCTGGCAAGTCAGCACGGCAACGTCACTCCTGAGAGCCCATTTCATTGCGCGTCTGTCCACAACAATCACCGCCCACGAAGGCGGGGAAATGGTGGTTGTTGCTGCTGGATCGGGGCATGTACACCCTGTGACCTCTCATAAATGACTGGTTTTGAGCAATATAAAAATATATATATATATACTGATGTGATCGATTTGATTCGGCCACTGCCAAAATCCGAAAAATTACCCTTTTTTTGATGCAAAATTGGAATGTATATACACCCAGAATAGCATGTTCTGTCTGAAATTGTTTCTGATTAACCCCTCTTAATAACCATATCTCTTAAAATAGTCACTGGTGTCGAGGACCTAGGGATATTTTGAAGGTTATAGTTTGGGTTTTGGTGGTAAATCAACACCGCTTTTAAATTGAGAGCTTCAGTGCGACTTTCTTGGTTTCCCTGCCCAATGAGACCTTTATCAACCCCTTTTAGCACTTGCTTTTTTTTTATTTATAAATTCAGCTTACATATAAATCCAAATTGAACTGCTAAAGCTGAAATTTCCATTATCGCATGTAAGCAGATTTCATATTGAATCGAATTTTTATTGGGAATCGAAATGCCAGCATACCGTCAATTACATCTCCAAAACCAAAAAATGGCCGAACTGCTGTCAAAAAAGCTACAGATTTCAGCGACGGAGCAGAATTAAATGGAGCCACAGTTCACAACATTTGATCATGCTGATTATGTTTAAGTATCTTTTTACTCTTCTGCTACAGCTACTCACATTTAATAATTTATCTAAGATATTATCCATAAGGTATGAAACTGTCAAGATTTATATGTCTGCCGTTTTCACAGTTTACAAAGCTTATGGTGTGAATGTAATTAAAAGTGCAGTGTAGCGACTGTGGAGCCTGCGATCAGGGAAGCAAATCATGATTTGCTTCACTTCACTGAGATATTGAATTTTCTGATAGGAATAGATCCGAGGCTGCTGTAAACTTGTTCGGCTTCTTCTTTCGCTGACTGAAGGATCCAATAATTGGAGGAGATGATGGTGGACATGTGCATATCAGACCACTCATTTAATCTGTCGATTTTTCAGGTGAATGATCTGGTTCACAGTGTGGGGTGCACCATCACAGAAAGGTGCCAGGCAAGTTTTCGATTTGTAGTTTCCACCTTAATAATTGTAATCAAAATAGTGTTCGTGAATTACAATTGTGATTCATGAGTGAAGAAAAAAGTAATGTTACATGTATTATAACTATATATAAAAATTTGCTTCTTGAGAGAAATGAAATTGCATTCGAAACTCACTGTTCAATAAAAATTCAAATTCTACAGATCTGGGTGAATAATCTGTTGGTCTTTGTGTCATGGCTGTGGAAGTTTAAATCAATAATTATCATTGAAAATAATACTATAAACTTTACACAATCTAACCAGTATGTGATTAAGGAACAATTGGATCCAGCTAGGCTATACTAGTGCCATTACTTTAGAATTTGTGATTGTTTCATTTCCACCAAACCCTTTCCTCTATGCCATCCCTTTGGAGGGGTTCTGCGTAATGGATGGATTTTTGGCTTGTATTGTGCCACTAACACTTTCTGAGGTCCTCCAAGTTTTATTTATTTATAAAGTATTTTACCAGGAAGGATACATTGAGATTTCTCTCATTTTCAAGTATGTCCTGGGTTCAAGAACATTGAAGTTTTACATTTGTTACAGAACTGCAAAGTAATAAAATGCAAGATATTACTAAAAACAAAACACAAATATACAGGTTAACAGTAAACATGTAGGAAATATATTCACTGTTACATGTTTACAGGTGCATTCTGTATTGAGCTATGTTAATAGGGAGCTCTTAAGTGACTTAAGTGGCGTCCGGGAGGTTATTCCATAACTGCGGTGCTCTGTAGGAAAATAAGGATCAAGACACTTTCTTTTTGTATTGTGGTATTGCAAGTAAGGTGCTAGTCCTGGATCGGAGGTTATAGGATGAGGGAACTGCTGGGGGAAGCAGTCTATTCAGGTAGGGTGGTAGCTTCCCAGAAAATCTCTTAAAAACCAGGTTGGAAAGGTGAAGGATGCGTCTAGATTCCAGCGACAGCCAGTTTAGCTCTTTTAACATGTCACAATGGTGGGTCATGTAGTTACATTGTAGCACAAAGCGGCAGAATGAGTTATACAATGTAGTAAGTTTATGAAGGTGTGTTTGCGGGGCAGCTCCATACACTACATCTCCGTATTCAATAGCTGGCATAAGCATTTGTTGTACAATCTGCTTTCTTACCGCGAGGCTCAGACAGGATTTGTTTCTGTACAGGGCACCTAGTTTGGGGTAGAGTTTAGATGAGTTTTTCAATGTGGGGGCCGAAGGATAGATTTGGGTCTAACCACATACCTAGATATTTGAGAGCAGTGACTGTGGTCAACATGTCATTTGATCTTGTCGTGACACCTAGATGGGGAGTTTTCAATTTATGTCGTTTAGGTGCTGTTCCAAATAGCATTGTAACAGTTTTGTCAGTATTTAGAAAAAGTTTGTTATCTTTTGATCCACTTTTCTACCTCTGTGAATTGTTCTTGCAGCACGGCCTTCAGCTGCGGGAGATTTGGTTTGCTGGTATAGATTACGGTATCGTCTGCGTATATGTGTACCGTTGAGGCTTTGCAAACATTGGGCAGATCATTGAATATCGTAAATAGCAGGGGGCCGAGTATTGAGCCTTGGGGTACACCGCACGTGACTGGGAGGGGGAGGGAAGCGCTGTCAGAAATGGACACATATCGGTCGGATATATACGATTGAAACCAGGCTAGCCTGTGATCACCAATACCAGAGTTTTTAAGTTTTTGTAATACGATGCCATGGTCTACTGTGTTCAAGGCCTTGGCAAAATCAAGGAAGATGGCTCCAGTTAGGTCTCCTTGTCCCATGCCAGCGTGGATATCGTTGCAAACTTTTAAAAGGGCAGTTGAAGTTGAATTATTTGGACAAAAGCAGGATTGATCTGAGGTTAAATAGTTACAATACTGATAATAATCACGTAATTGCGTGTAGACACAAGTTTCCAAAATTTTTGACATTACAGTACATTACACATAGATCATCCATATATGATGCACAGGGACGGAGATATAGTGGTCCGAAGAAGTGTGGGAAGCTGGATGCTGATTTCTGGTGGGGGGCAAGGAATAACCTGGGGGGGGGGACAATTGCCCCCCTGGCCCTCCCTGTAGAGACGCCTATGCCGCAGGGTCCCCAACATGCAGTGAACGAGCTGCTGAAAAACTGCCGCAAAACCACCAAATGCATCCGCAAACACACTGAACGAATCGAAAAAAACACTGCAAAGATGAAAAAACATCAACAACCCAGAGAACAGAGCCGACGAATGAGTAAAAAACAGAATTTTTTTATTTTTTTGCCATGAAGATGCCTGGAAATAATCTGTAAGGTTCTATGAATAATAATTAAAAGGTCTGGTACAGAAAAAAACAACCATAAAAAGAATTAATCTAAAAAAATAGACACTTTTTGCTGCAAATTAAAAGAATAAATGGTTTAATGAAAACGGGGGATATTTTTTACATGGAAGCCTATGGAATTTGCCTGATAAAGCCTGTCGAATGAAACCACCGAAAAACAGGGCATTTCACTGACCTTTTCGTTGTTGTGTTCTGAATAGATTAGCCATTACTTCTCTATGGGGAGTTCACTGCTGCCGATGATCACCGCATTTCACTGACAATTCGCCAATATTTAGCAAATTGCCAGATTTTTGATTAGCCGAATGGCCACGAAATTGCAGCGTATGGGGAAATTCACTGTTCAGTGCAATTTCGGGACCAGTTTGGCTTTCTTTGAATAACCCTGATGGAGAACTTGGATAAATCACATAATACAGAGAGCAATGTGCAGAGCACCATATGCAGTGCAGAGAATACAGAGTGTTATGTGAAGAGCATCGTATGAAGCACAGTATACAGAGAACTATATGCAGAGCACAGATTACCTAGCAGAGTGAAGAGTGCATAATACGGAACAGAGCACATTTTGCAGAGCGCAACATACAGAGTACAGTGTGCAGAAGCAGTATACAGAGAGCACAGTATACAGAGAGCAATAAGAAAAGCAGGTTATATTGACAGAAATGTGCTGAGCACCTTAAAGAGTGCGCAATATGAAGAGCGCGGTATACATAGAGCATGTTCTACAGAGACCATTACGCAGAGCACTGTAAACACAGTACATTATACCGAGAGCATTATGCGCATTATTTTATATAGAGAGCCATGTGCATGTGCCGCTTAAAGTTTTTCAGGTGTTGGGGGGATAAAGGGATGGGATGGATGTAGAGAAGAGGTGACACAGGGAGACTTGATACCAGCTCCTTCCAAGTTGGGATGCAGCTGCGCAGGAGATATAACCTTTAAGCACCAGGGGAGCAGCATGGGACTCCTAGCGCAGAGCCATGGAACTGCAGCCCCTCATTCAGAGCAGTGCATAAATTATCATTATGTAAGTTTCGGAGACTTAATTTGTCCGGGGATGGTCTTCTCAATGCAGGGGACGAATGGTCACCCTAATATAGATGTAACTTATTAGACCATCTACCGTTACTTCTACCATTTGACAATGCTTATTTGGAACAATAAAGTTAAGATGGTCTGCACAAATCAATATATGCGTTTTTCATTGTGTCACTTCATCTGTATAAAATCTCCAGGACCTGGAATACTTGCGCCAGGAAGCTAACTTCTACCTGTCAATTATGTACCTTTTTTTTAGAGCAAATATATTGATGCAAAAAGTGAGCGTTTTCTAATTTCCGTCGTCCAGGTATTATTTTGAATTTGGCAACTGGCGCTTTTCTCAATTCCAGTTCCTGCTGGTATCTCTAACATGTTTACAGAGAAGCATTGTTGTTCATGTAGATTTTATAGAGCAAGGTGTATTGAAAATCGTATATACTCAAGAGTAACCCATAAACCCATTGGAAATCTTGCATGACCGCTGATCCTAAAGAACTATATTGTAGACAGTAGAGATGTCTCTCTCCATCCCAAGTGCAGAACGTGTCCTGCTACTTCAAGAAATTGTATTTTATATACAAGGATTTAAGATTTCTGCACAGGTTGAGCAACCTTCAACCCGGAATTCCAAAAACAGAGAAACTCTAAAAAGTGAATGTTTTTTTGTAGTCTTTCCTTCATTGTCCTGCAGCTTCCCTCGATCACTACTTGCCTTTTCTGTGCCTGTTCCCTCACTCCTCTAGGCACTCCAACAATGCACCCTAAGGCTGGGTTCACACCACAGCGTAGCGCAGCGTCGCGCAATGCGCGCATTTTTTTTACGCGCGTTCGCGCATACAAAAAAACGTGCGAACGTGCGTTGCAGCGCATTCGCGGCTATGATATGGCCGCGAACGCGCGGCTATATGCAGAAAAGAAGCTCCCGGACTTCTTTTTGCGTCGGCCGTTTCTCAGCGCGTTCCTGCGCGCTGAGAAACGGCCAGGTGTGATATGCCCACATAGGGAAACCTGGGATTTCACTGTTTGAGCGTTTTTACAGCGTGCTGTAAAACACTTAGGTGTGAACCCAGCCTTAGTGCGCTCGTC
This sequence comes from Leptobrachium leishanense, assembly GCA_009667805.1. Classification (NCBI taxonomy): domain Eukaryota; kingdom Metazoa; phylum Chordata; class Amphibia; order Anura; family Megophryidae; genus Leptobrachium; species Leptobrachium leishanense. The sequence continues at coordinate 456,589,399 of CM019063.1, read as the reverse complement.
TGATCCCGGCCTAAGTGCATCCATATTGACGTGCTACCTGGCGTCTGTCGCTGCATTGTGATGCTTCGACAGGGCTGGCCACACACTGTAGCTCATGCATGAATTGCGCACGCTACAATGGACATTCTGAAAGCCTCCCTGTCAACACGCTATGAAGCGCATTCGGGGCTGCAAAGCGCGATCCTCCATAGGATCGAACCTTGCAGTGCTGAGCGCGCAAACTGTGCTCAGTGAGGTGGCCAGATGGGCGTCAGAGTAGAAGGAATGTCCATGCTCACGGCCGTTCCTTCTGCTCTGCAAAACGCTGGTCTGAAGCAGGCCGTGGCGGAACACACTGCTCAGCATGCACCTCACTGCTACTGCATCAGCGTGTCCCCTCTGCTACGTGCCATCCTGGCAGGACTATGAAATCCAAAATGGTCATAGTCCTGAGCATTTCGGATAAGGAATGCTCAGCATCTGTTGGTGTATGTATACATAAATAAAATATTAAAAAAATAATTTCTCAAACATTTTCTCACCGATATGGGCCATTTACAATAGGACCGTGAATGGATGCAAAAGAACACGGCGTAGTATATCCTGCTGACAACCTGCAGCTTTCTAGTCAATAGGAGATACAGTATCGGACATGTTTGCGGCAGCATTTATCTAGATATCGATGAAGTGTTAAGCTATTGACATGACATATAACCATAATGTGAGCTGAAATGCATCCTCCTTTTCATTTATTTTTACAATCTTTTCTTTTCTTCCGTGTGTGAGAGAACGCTTGGAAATGTGCCTTAATTAGAAAACCTGTAAACCCCTAGACATCAAGGCAGATATCCTGATCTCCAGCAAAGATTGGAAATAAATTGTCTTTAAATAAAAGGAATAGAGCAGCAGATTGGAAGAGGAGGGGGGCCAACACTAATGTTATTGTTTGTGTTTTTTGTTTGTTTAAGCAGTCCTCCTATACAATACTTGGAGTGCGGGTGTACAACAAGCTGCGAAGCAATCGAATTCCCAAACATTAAATGTTGTTAGATATAACTTGATCTAAATAAGGTGCTCATAGTTCTAAACAAAGTATTTGTGGTCATCTTTCTGGGTTTGTTGGCCATGAATACATCTAGCTCAGGGTTTTGGCTTGATGTGTAAACAGGGAAACCGGTCAAGTGCTTTTTTCCTCTTCTGTAAATTTCAGAAGGATGAAAAAAGGTCATAGTCTTCATGCAAGCCCCGTTTAAAGTTGCAGTAAACTGTACATGTTGCTATGTTGTGCTGTGCTTCCAGGTCTGCAGACGGAGGCAAAGGCACCATATCATATTGTGTGTGTATATATACGTACATGCAACACTGTGTCATTGATGGGAGATTTAATACATGCTGCTAGGTTTTGTTTTGTGAACCAATGCTTAATTTATGTCTAAATTTTATGTTCCTATTTACATCTCCTTTAAAAACCATCTTCCTGTCCCTTTAAGTCTCCGTCTATCCCAAGTGCGTGATTTGTTATCTTTCCAAGATTTCTATTGCTTCTATGCAGGTCTTTTGGAGCTCTAGGTTTGCGGCGTTACTGTATAGTCAGGAGGTTCTTGGTAAACAATACATATTGTAGTGAGAAAAAATAGGAATGAAGAATTTGCTATAGAATGAAATAGTCTTTTAATTGCCCATACTAATTCTCCAGATGGAGAAAGGTAATCTCTGTAATCCATTATTGAGCGTTCGATTTGACTTCATTGCTTAAAGATCAGCCTAAAAAAAAAAAAGACTGCGTTTTGTAGCTGTCTGATAATTTGATACACAAACAAAGGAGCGTTTTCTCTTCTCCCACGCCTTGTTCCTCCACTCGGCTTAAGGAAGCTTGGCTTTCTAATCTGACAGCAGCGTGTTCGTGCCAATAACTTCATAATATGCTCCAATTAAGTGTGATTTCATTTGTTCATGAATTATACATAGTAAATAACACGAGCACCGGTTTTGCTGTAAATCGAGCAGAGCGCAATATCCATCCATCACCTATTTTGTTCCTTTTCAGTTTGGATAAATGATTTAATATAGTGTGGGTTTATTATTTTTTTTTTTTTTTGCCGATTCAAAATCTGCCAATAGAACAATAAATGTAAAAGTGTCCCTGTGCTTAATGTATTGTGATTTTCCATTATTACATCGGAGTAGTATATGTGACGCTGTTGAATTAAATGAATACTCTAGGGTTAAAATGGGCGTGTGTGACGGTGTTAAATACTAAACTCCCCTTCGTATTTTAGCCCACAACTGTTCAAAACCAATAATGTGCCTTAACTCCAGTGTCAGGCTCCCTTGTTTGCTGGATTAAGCTGGCAGCTGCTGTTACTTCCTGTAACAGTGGTGTGACAAAGCAGACAGACGGCTGGACATTCGTTCATGCGTCCTGCCAATCCAGTGCTCTCCAGGACAGCTGCAGGGAAACGCTTGGGTCATCCTGCCTATGTTGTCCCTTTTAAAATAGATGGATCCTTCAATAGCTTTGAGTGTAGACCATATATCTATGTGTCTGTATGTGTATACATAATTGTTTTCTTACTGTGCACTAATGCACTTTTCTATGCTTGAAACTTTATTCTGATTTGTCTGTAATTTGTGTGAGGTGTTTAATTTACCTTCTGTTTTTCGTTCCAGTATTCAGGAAATGTTCTTTAACACCTATACACCGCAGGCATACTATGCTGTCCTCACGGCAGGTGGGGCTGAATGGGATGGCATAGCATGCCCCGCTAACATCTAAGGGTCGCGACCACCTCACCTACCAGCTGGTGTGCGCAGCGCGTCACTTGTTGCCACGGGACGGCTTGAAATCGAGCAGCCCCCTGCAACCGATGATGTGCAACAGCTGCGTAGATGGGCCAGTGGATGGGCCTACCGCAGCAGCCGGCTGTTGGGGGCATACTAGTATGCCGTGCCGGTGTTTAAGCCCTCCCACCAGTTAAACCGTTAAAGCCACAACTATCCTGGTTAGGCTAGGGTCAGACGAACGCATTTTTCACGTGCGTTTAGCCGCACGAAATCACGGCCGTGCTAGCAGCAAATGACGTCCAATGCCGGGGAACATACGACGAACGGCCGCACGAAAGTTCGTCCGTGCAACGCAAGTGGCCAACGAACGCATTTTTTCGAGAATGTCAAACCGCTACTACTGACGTACAGAGTGCGCTGCGGCCGCATAGCGGCGTGTGTGTGTGATTAGGAGACGTCAGACGCTGCTAATGTCCGGCCAACATAACGTCCAGACACAAAGTGTTTTATTGATGATCCGTACAAAATCACGGACGAAAAGGCGCATCGTATGACCGCTATCGCGTATCCCGGGAAAAAATACGTACGTTCGTTCGAACGCACTTTTTCACGGACAACGTGAAAAATGCGTTCGTCTGACCCTAGCCTAAAGGACATGGTTGTGCAGTCAGACAAATAGTTCTTGTACTGTCATCTCAAGAAGCAATACATTTTTTTAGAGATGTCTGCCAGTTTTTGCCATAATCGCACCTCTTATTGCACACAGCTCCCATGTATCCTATTACTCATTCTCTACCCTGTATTTACCTTCACCTCTGGTTTGGTTATTTTGACCTAGAATTTTCACTTCTCCAGTCATTCTCCCACGTTTCACCTTTCTTTGAATAGACCTACTAATCTCTTCTCGTTTTTCATTGTGTCAAACATATTGTGTTGATTTTATTGTTGCTTTATCCTGTCCGGTCCGTTGTAGATCATTGCCGAATATGTTGGTGCTTTATAAATAATAATTGTAGTTAATTCGGAATTAGTTTTTAATCATCTTTGTCTTGTTGTATTTAACTTTTATAACTAGCATGTTATATCTAGGTGACAATACAGTATCTTCAAGGCCTATCAATATGAAAAGTGTACTTTATACAGTTCCTGCGCAAAACTTTAACCTTAGGCTCAACTTAATACTTTCGCCCGTTTTTTTTTTCTGGGAGGGAGGGTGGCGGGTATCGGCTGCTTGTGGTCGATATTTTGAAAGAAAAAGAAATAATCGGCTGCCAATATTTGACAAATGCTGCTGGTGCAAAGAAAACTTGACTGGAAAAACGCCCGAAAAAGCTTCTTTTCGGCTATACTCCTACATATTTGTGCTTGTAAGCATGACCTCTAGAAATATTCCATGTTTACAAAATAATTTCAGACTTATTCCATTTGATTTATGCTTGAAAATCCATTATAAACACCTTTTCAGCATCTGTCATTTTTTCCAGAAGTCTGCATAACGACAAGTTCAACGTGAATCAATAAAGCCAATATTTCCATTGAAAAGTATAACTACGAGAGCCGATATTCAATCGCAATCCCAGTAAACCCAGATTTGAATCTCCCAAACTGAAAAATGTCCGAAATAAGGATAAAAAGGTTCAGATTTCCGCAATTTGTCATTAAATCAAGGCCCTAGCTGGAAATTGGGAGATAGATGTACTCCAAGTATTATGAGTTCATATTGTATGACGCATATCTTGTACATGTTTGACCAAGATCTCTTCTTTGTAGGATTTTAGGAAAGCCAGAACTGTTTGTTTAACTTAAGCCACCAGTCCTCCATAAGAAAGGCTAATTCTGTTTGACTTGGGTCTTCCACTTGTTCATTCTTGATCCCACCTTGATGCCGTGCAAACAATAGAATTTCTTCTTTTGTCATGATTTCCCATTATGTATTTGATTAGGACAGGATGATAAAACTAGATCAAAGCTGGAAAAAATGGTTACCGTGGAGGTTCCCTTGGAAACAACACTAACACGTTTTTCATTAATCAATCACCATTTGTAACACTCTATAGAAGCAGAGAAGCAAATGATGATGACTTAAGTTACTCATCGTGTTGTGATTAAGCAGTCACTGTGTCTTAACACCTCCAGAACATGTTCCTCAGAAAGGCTGGTACATTTCTGCTGCATTTGTCCTTTCAATTTAATTTTGAAGCCGCCTTTCAATAAAGGAACATTATTTCCAAACCATGACGTGAAAGTTGCACAATACATAAACTAAATCCCCTCTTTCATGTCTACAATTTAAAGGGAAGCAAGATTTTTATTACTCAAATGGACTGTAGATCTGTGGTAACCTGGAAGTCATTGATGGCACGAGAGTCCTGTTATTATCTGCATATATCTTGGAAAATAGTAGAGTGTGTATGTCTTGGAGAACAGTAGAACCCCATTTGTCAATTTTTTGACAACATCTTACCAGGAATATGAAGTATACAACCTATAGAAGAATACGTTATTCCCTGGCTCTGCAACGTAAAATCACTTGAATAGGTGTGGGAGCATCCTTTTAAGTCTTCGTTCAGTTCATCTCATAAGGTTTGCTTGTCATTTTGTAATTTCTTACTTTACAATGTTATAAATGGCCTTAAATTCAAAATGTACCACGCACCGCCCTATTATAATCTGTCAACTTCATTCATCTCCGCTCCTCTATGGCAGTGTTTCCCAAACCTGTCCTCAGGATCCTCAACCAGGCCAGATTTTGCAGATCACCTTGGGGGAAATACAGACTGAATCCTGCGCAGCAAATCATATCACCTGTGCTGTGCTTCAGATATCTGTCGGGTCAGCGGTTCCTAAGGACAGGTTTGGGAAACCCTGCTCTATAGATAATGAGGTCTGTCAGCAGTTTTCTATATTATTGAAGACCTGGAATGCATGTCTTATCATAAATGTGTTTGCACCCCAATTTGCTGCATGAAGCAAACGCTGTAGTGAGTCTTTACTTATAGATAACTCAATCGTGGGTTTTGCTACTGTAACTGGAATTCATTTTACGCTTGGCCTCTATTGCTGCTGCTACAGCTCTGGTCACTCCTGCAGAGTTTAAAGGTAAAAAAGTGAGAAATGTATTAAAAAAACTAAAACTTTATGGGCAGTATTACAAAGTTGGTGCTAATTTAACCAGAGCTGTTGTTAACTTACCAACCCCATAGACAATAATGGTTCTGGTAAGTTTACAACAGCTCTGGTTAAGTTAGCACCAACTATGTAATACTGCCCATAATGTTTTAGAACTCCCCTATTAAATTGGCAATTTGTGCAAAGCAAATGAGCAGGTGCGGTGGCCGATGTGTAAATATATATATTAGGGTTGTACCGATACTTTTTCCAGGTACTCACCGATGCCGAGTACCGATACTTTTTTTTTTTAAAGTCATGTGATCGCTTTCCAATAAATAATTTAGGATTTTGCTGAAAGCCTGTCCTGTTTGTCAATATTGCAATATATAGCTAGACACCCCATTTACCCACTGCACTCACCCTGACCACACACACAGCCACCATATATACACTTACAGACACACTTTTTTGTCTGTTGTCTGTTGGGTATACATGTATCTGATGCTGCCTGTGGTGTATATTATTTATATATAATTTATCCAACAGGCATCAGATACACGTATACCTAACAGACACCAGACCACACTGTGTATGTATATACACGCACGCACACGCGCGCACACACATCTTTCAGACCTCAGAACAGAGTGTGTGTGTGTGTGTGTGTGTGTGTGTGTGTGTACACACACCAGTCCTGAGTGTGTGTATAATATATATATCCAGACATTGGGCAGCTGTCAGAATGCTGTAACTGCTTTCGGACAGGCCCCTGCAGCTGGCCACGTTCCAACGAGTGCTGCCGGCAAAATTTAGAGCGGACACTTGTTGGGAAGCTCCCACCCACGATCTCGCAAGATCGTGCACAGTTCGAGATCTCGCAAACTCCGCGATCTCGCGAGATCGCGGCTGGGGGCTTCCCAACGAGCGACCACTCTAACACTTTGCCAGAGGCACTCCTTGGAACGCCACAGGGGCCTGTCGGAATGACGTTGGAGCATTCTGATAGCCGCCCAAGCCCCTCGGATGCCAGCAAGCCAGTCAGTACTGACTTCCGGTATCAGGGGCATCTGCACGAGTACTAAGTACGTGCTAATGCCGGTATCAGCACCTTTGTAAGGGAACAATGATTGAGTTTCGGTTCTATATCATCATAAGATTTTTAAGCCTGTCACACCGTCTATGTACTGTCTTTACATAAACAAGCCTATTGTCTGCTCTTTCAAGATTTTGGGCTTGTTTCCATTGTTTTTAATGGAATTCTGAAATGGCAATTCTATTTCATTGGTTGTTCCACCAGTATTGGTTGCGCACTCATTTGTGGACTTAACCAGAGCTGTTGTAAACTTTCCAGAGCCATTATAGCCTATGGAGTTAACACCAACTTTGGAATATTGCCCTTTGTGTGTAAAATATATAAATATAAAACACAAGCCCTAATCCTGCACTATTCGGTTTTGAATATTCATCCTATGGCATCTTTTTCTATCTCTGTTCTTTGAATTCTCTGCTGTGTGAAGACTGACATGTCACATTCACAGTTGCAAAGTGTGCTGAATTTAATTAAGGTTCTCCAGCTAATTAAGACACATGACTCTTCCATTCCATCTCTGTGCTTTGGAGACTCAAAAGAAAACCCCTTACAATGCAAACTCTTGTTCATATAATAGATTTATACTATGGCTTTGTTCGGTTATACATACACATGCATGAGTGTTCACACATGACAGATTGTACATATTTGCATTTTACTTCTACGCATTTTAATTTTGTAAAATGTAGTTTTGATCCGTCTAAGCTTCTGTCGGGAGTCCCTTCTGTCTCGCATCTTTCCCCTCTGTTCTACAGTAATTTTCTATAATGAAACGCCGCACAGCACTGCTGGTTCTGGTCTTCCATCATGGAGCAGTGACTCAAAGTGCATTTTATTTGATTTAGCGCAATAAAGAGATGGGTCTTCTACTAAATATAATTTTATGGTGTAGATTTGCCATCCTGATCCTGCACTCATTCTTTTTCTCAGATCTAAACAGATCAATTTCATTGGTTGTTCTACCAGTATTGGTTGCGCACTCATTTGTGGACAAGCTGATATAGAACTTATGAGGCTTTTCATTACTCTCCAGCTGTGGCATTTTAACCATTAAATCCCTGCTTCATTTGTTAATTGTCCCTCATGTGTCCCTGGTCCTTTTCTCTGCGAGTCAGGCAGTCATGCACATATAATACGTAGACATGTCAACATGGAGCACAATTAGAAAAAGTGGTTATGTGCGTGAGAGTTAGGAATGCTTTACAAGGTGGTACCAACGTAGATGGCACGCAAGTGTCTGAAACAAATCATTGTGAACAGACTATTATCCGCTCCGTTATAAAATGTATTTTCAACGTAAAGATGATTCTCAGGATGCAGAATCTTGTGCAGCAAGTGAATTCCTCGAACAACGTAATGATGGAATCTTTTCCCATGGAATCCTTCGTTTATTCCTCCTAATAGATTTAACACTCGACCTCGTTGTTGATGTCCACATCATCTGACTGAAAATGAGCATAAAATGTCTGGATAATGAGTATTTTTGGTTTTTACAACATCACAGTATTGCTAAATGCTTGGTCGGTCTAAACTGCCTGCTTTCTGCCAAATGAAGAAATGTTGGAGATCTTATAGATAATTTTTTTTTTGCTTCTTGAGTTCTGAATGTGGAAAATCATTATACATTTATACCATTCACTAAGCCTAATTTCTAGACCCACAAAAAAACGCCACATTTCCATGATTGACAGGATATTGCAAAATGTAACAGATTTTATAAAGGTGTTCTGTAACATCTGCTCCCAGTTGATTTTATGAGAGACTTTGCTAAAGCATATATCAAGGAATGAGCTATACTGGTAGAAAGCTCTGATCGAGATGATGCTTCTATGGAACCCAGCCATGACCAAGACTGTGCTGTGACATGGGGTCTTATTGTAGAGGCATAACATTACTTTATAGATGCCTATCGGCTCACTCCATATCCCCTTCCATTGCACCCATCATTCTCTACCACTAGGGTCACAATTGTGTTACTTTGGTTGTGCTTGATGTTTCAAATATATGCTACAATTGTTTTGCTATATCCATTTATCACGATATCGGTACTTCATTCTGTTGTGACATCTTGTATTGCTATTTGCCTGTACCAGTAAAAAGATACTAAAATAGGAGGTTTGTTAATTTTGATGGGAGGGAAATTCTTTTTTGAACCTGGTGGATGCAGGTCATTAAGCATCAGAAAATCTAATGTCCTGTTCGATCAATTTATGCAGATTAAAAGTTGTTCAACTAACTCACGATTTTTTCAAAGAGACAGAATGTCTTTGGGATGGAAAAAACACTCCTCGGAGTCAGTGCAAATCTATGGTCTCCTCACGTCCCATAGGCGATGGTTTCTATCTTTATCTTGTGCCAGGAGAAAATCGCCACACAAAGTATAAAAGTAAAAAATTTATTTTGCAAATAAAATAAAATTCGTTAAAATGTATAAGCCCAAGCCCAAAGTCTGGAACACCAGACTTCCTCAGGGGCAGTGTATAAATCAAATGGAAAAACAAATAATTTGTTTTGATGTGCCTAGAGGGGTGTCAGCTATACCCTCCTGACAAGGCCTAACAAGGCCGAAACGATAGTCTGGGGATTGCTGCACCTCTCGTGCAGGGATGACGTCCTTGGCAGTCAGTACTGGCCACCCTTTCTGGGTGAGAGCAGACTGATTTGCATATGGAGCATTCATCCCTGTAATGGCACAAGCAAGCTAAAATCCTGTGAGACCTGAGCGGGCCCCACCGTAGAGCAGGCCACTAGGACTGTTGCTCGTTCTCAGGACCCTCACAAACCCCCCCTTTCTCTCACTATATCCACTCAAAGCCCAGAAAAGCATTAACCATATGCATCTTCATCATGCTCTATTAAGATTATGTATAAAGCGCTTACAGTGCTGTACAAGGAGTAGGACAAAACAAACACAAAATTAACATGTAAGTTTGACAAATGGAGAATGATAGAGGGCCTTGCTCAGGTGAGTTTACAATCTAAGTGGAGTGCGGTGACACACAGAGGTGAAGGTGAATAGCAGAGTATGAGAAGTAATTGGATGCTTGGGGCTGTGTGGCAGATAGATCAGGAAAGGTGCAATGAGGGTATGGAGTGGGCTGATAGGCATCTATAAAGGAATGGTACTCCTCACTAACACAGCTGATGCGTTGTTTGTCCAAAAATGTGCGTTCTGCTGGATAGACACAGATGCCTCTTTGCTGATGGGTTCTCTGCGTATAGAAATTATAACTTCAAGGCTGTGAGACTACCAAAACTGCCACAATGGCAATTCTTGTAAAGTGTGCAATGTATGCATAAACCTAATTAAGTTCAGTAACAAAGGCTAACTGAATGCCCCAAAGGCAAATGAAGCTTTGCGTGTTAATTCAGGATTATAAATGTAACTTACTTCTAAGGGATACAAAATACTGGGTTAGCCTATGTTTTGTTGTGTGAGTTACTAGGAAAATTTAGAGTTTCTTCTTATTTTCATACATGCAGTCGCTGATGCTCGCAATCAAAAGATATAGAAGTCCATAGCACATCAATGGGCATTTTAATTCTGAGTGAAAGGCTTGCAATTAGTCTCTGTGCTGAAACCTCAAACATTCTATGCAAATTCAGTTTGTGTTCAACTCAGTCTTTTTGAGTGCTGAGGAAGCCACATCATTTTGCATTCTCCTGGGTCCCACATGTACTTTCTATTCTTTATTTACTTCTATATACTGTAGATACAAACAAGAACAGGATAAACTTCTACCAGATTATCTGGTGTGCCAATACTGAGGGGGTTATTCAGAATGTCTCGCTTCACTGAGCATCTTCTCCCACCATTTGGACACCAGCGATTTTTGCCGTTGACTGCATCAACAGCAAACCCCAGCGCTTCTGAATAACCGGTTTCATATCTACAAATTCTCTTGCTTGTATATCTTAACATGGTTTCAAAGAGGATAAATTATAAATTGGGGAAGGAGTTGTTGCCAAGATCTTGTAGCATCTCCCAAAAATTTCAACTCGGTGGCTAATATAGTGACTTGGTTGGAAGTTGGTCGGCAACAGGGAGCGCACTGAGGGTTATCGACTTATGTCTATATTTTCCCTTACCAACAAGAGCGGAAAAGGGCCCGATGTGTCTTATGTGTTAGTGTGCCTCCTGGAAATGGAGATGAGGGGATCTAAAAGACTCTAAAATTAGTAATGATACTTGCCACTTCGTAGTAAAAAAGCAGACTTTGGTTTCATGCCACCCCCCCCCCAAAAGTCCATCCTGTGTCCAATGGTGCCATAATTGGCAGGTCCTGCATATATTTAATCATTTGGACTTTTTCAGCCATTGAGGGACCTTTTTGCTACTTTTCTAGGTCGTCTGTGTAATTGCCCACAAGGAGAATGGGTGACTTCAGAAATCTCTTAAAGGGATAGACTGCGCATGCATAATGCCTATTTTCTAAATATTTTTTCCTGTTTTGTTTTACTTGGAAAATAAGGTATTATTTACTCCTTACAATTCCTTTACATATAATTTTTTAGAGGGATGAACTGGTAGGCTCTTCTCCAACTACAACTCTAGATGAGCCTCCACTGCTGTAAAGTACTCTTCACTGATGATGCCAGTTTCCATTTCTCTTATGGGCTTCTGCTTTCCCCCACACTCAATGGCCGAAAATTCCAATTTTAAGAATGTATCTGTAGCGCTGTGTTTAAAACCTTACTGTGGCAGTACCTATTTTTGGCCACCGGAGGGAGACAAGCGCGATAAGAGACACTGAACATTGGGACTACGTTTCCCGGCATGCTTTGCGAACAGACACAGGAAGTGGGTGGGACACAGACGCTGTACATCCTGAGCCTCGTGGAGATAGCTGGCAGAGCGCGCCAGGGAGTGGATGAGACAGGACACAGTACTGCAGAGCGGAGCAGAGACTAGGCCGGAGCGCAGGTGGGGCCTACCGGGATTCCAGATTGGGTTATCCAGCCTCTCAAGAAGGAGACCCAGTGATCCACAGGCATTACCCAAGCGAGCTGTCAAGGAAGCGGAGGACCCCCGAGTGAGGAGTACCGCAGGTCCATTGGATGGGAGAGCAGGCGGTAGCTGGACCAGCCACTGTCGGAGCAAAGAGAGCCAGACAACGGATCCAGTAGCCAGTATCCCAGCAAGGCACCGAGCGGAGGGACGTCCTGGGTCAGAGGAACCTTGGTGATCGAGCGGATGGGTGAGAGGCCTCCAAGGCCGGTTTATAAAGTCAAGAAAGCATGCTGCTGCTTATTTCTAAAACCCACAGGGCCCCAACTTGACTAGTCGAAGACATCATTTAAGAGATTCACTGGCCAGTCGAATAGTACCCGGGTACCATAACACACACATACACTTACAGTCCGGGACTTAACCTGTGCAGGACTCACTCCCTGATATCCCAAAAAGGGGTAAAGATTCGCATATTATTTTGTTTTCCGCTGCGCGTTTCTCGAATTACAAAATATTGTATTCTTTTTCCGCTACGCGTTTCTCGAAATTACGAAGCATTGTATTTTTCTGTTCGGCTGCGCATTTTCCCGAAATACGAAGCCTCGTATTTCTTTTTCCGCTGCGCGTTTACCGCGATACGAAATACTGTAAATATATCTACGAACACCGTGTCTCATTATATGCCTTTTACTTTAGTAAACTATAGAATTTATAAAATCCACAACGGTGCTGGAGTATATTTATTCCCTAGTGCGGGGAGACTGACCCGTGGTTCATTTTCAGCGGCTCCTCCGGGAGTGAGCGCTACATATCATTATTTGGTGCAAGCCAAGTTTGTTTTGCAATATATTGAGTCAAGTGTATGACAAAACTTGACAACAGGCAGATCTAGGAGGAGACTCCGTACATATATTTCAGTTTTGCTCTTTGTTAATGTACAGGATAATCCAGATATGATCCCTTGCTCGGGGTGCAAAGTGTGGTATCTGCTATACCCTCCTGACAAGGCCGAAATTATTGTCATAGTTTGCTGTATCTCTCGTACAGAGGAGGCTTACTTGGCATTTCAGTTCTGGCCGCCATTTTTGGGTGATAGCTGTCTGATTCGCATATGGTTCAGTCTTCTCTGTAATCGCACCATCTAGCTAAAACGGTTTGAGACCTGAGCGGGGAACATGTTTACGTTGATAAATACAGTCAAAATAATGTTTGTAAAGCAATATGTGTACATCTCTATCCATCTGTATTTCTACATTTCTAGAAATAGTTGGAGATCCAACGTTTACAAGCGGCCTCAGCAAAGGAAGTTTTGTCTTAACATCTTGTCATGTCAGGAAATAGCAGTAACTTTGATCCTGTTTACTACATTTTTGTGTACAAGGATGTTTATCTCTCTTAATGAAATGGAGCACGGCTGCTTTGATCAATTTTACACATATTGCACATTTTAATTCCAGTGTCTACGTTTCAAACTCCAACCCCCAGATGTTTCTGAACTACAACTCCTATGACTCTCTGGCAGTCTTTGACTTATTCAAAGAATTCTGGGAATCATAAACAAACATCGGGGGGGGGGCTAAATTTTGAAATCCCTGGTCTATTCTATATACAAAACTATATACAAAAATATTTCACCCAGCATGCAGAATCTGAAACCAAAAAGCCCAATGGCAGAATTCCGTTGCTAGTAACTGGTTATACGTGGAGGAAATGAAGAAGGCAATAGAGTGGTCAAAAACACCTAGCCAAGGTCATGGGAAACGGATACACTAACTCAAGAAACCATGGCTGGGGTCAGAAACACAGACGCTAGGAATGTCAGATGCCAGGTCAGTTACCAGAAAACTAAACACAAGAGAAAAACATCCTATAGGGCTCAAGGTGAAAACCACAACAGGGCAAAGAAGGAAATGTCCTGTTGAGTTACATAGTCGAAAAGGATGATGTCGTAGCTAAGTATCCAAATGGGATTGGATCTGGCATCACTCTAATGTTCGCGGGCATTAACATATGTGGCTGATAGAAGTTGTGACGCAGCACACTGCTACAGGACACTGAGAGCAGTGAGACCGCAGACCTACAGTAAATAGTGCATTTTTCTGAACGGTGTTTGCGTTTGCTGTCATTTTGATAAGCGATCAGTCAATCTGATCGTCTAATAAACTACTTTTGATTACAGCCCTGACACATGCATTTTTAATCTACAATCCTTAATCTGATCACTCTCTTGCTACTCTGTATTCCTCGCGCATTAGGAGTATTCTTGTACCATGTGCCATTCTAATGTTTTCTTGCAATCTTTCACTGTTGGAGTTCATCTGTCAGATAGCAGGCCGTTCCTCAGTTTAACATATTACCCGCTTGATAGTATTCGTAGTCATTTTATGTCCGAGTCCACCTGAAAAATAACAATAGCCAGGCTATAGTTAGACTCAACTTGGAGAGGTGGATGTTTGGGATCCTGGTGCTCAAACGCCCACCCACAAACTCGCACCATTTTTGATTGAGGGGTTCCTTATTACTGATTTGCTTGGGTGGTGTGACACCTCCATATAGCGCTTCCAGAAATACCGGAGACCTTTCAACTTGTCAGCATTAATCTGGTAGAAGAAATGGCAAAGAAAATGTCTGCACTTGTGTGCCTCTCTGAGCTCTGTGTACCACTATGTGGATTTGGGAAACTGGTACCTTCTTTTAGGCTGGGGTCAGACGAGCGTCATTGGAGAGTGGAAGGAACGTCCATGAGAGTGGACGTTCCTTCCACTCAATGCCTGTCTGGCCACCTCGCTGAGCGCAGTTCGTGCACTCAGCGCTTCAAGGCTCTTTCCTCCTATGGAGGATCGCGCTTTGCAGCTCCGTCAACACGCGTCCTAGCGCTTTGACGGAAAGGCTTTCTAGACGTCCGCAGCATGGCCACTGTTGCACGCAGAATTCAGGCAGTGCTGTGACGGATGCCGGAACTCACGTCTGTACGGGTGCACCTAGTGCGCTCGTCTGACGCCAGCCTTAGTTATACAGTTCTATTATCAGTGGGTGCATGGACATGTGTCTCTAAAGATGAATGATCTGGTTCCATAGATGTGACTTCATTGAAGATAGGTTTAGCACATGTAGCGCTCACTCCCGGAGGAGCCGCTGAATTTAACCTCGGGTTAGTCTCGCCGCACTAGGGAATAAATATACACCAGCACTGTTGTGGATTTTATGGATTATATACTTTACTGATCCCAATAAAGTGGCATATATAATGTAAACACGGTATATAGAAGACAGGACTTCGTAATGCGAGAAACGCAGTGGTAAAAGAAAGGTTTAACCCCTTCATTCTTTGGAGTGCAAGTCCCGTGAAGGTAATGTCCCAAAAAGGAGTGTGTGTGTGTGTGGGATCTCCGGTACCCGGGTACTATATTCGACTGGCCAGTGAATAGATTTTAGCAAATCTTCGACTAGTCATGTTGGGGCCCTGTAGATTTAAACAATACTGCATTGTGCTTTCTTTAGACTTTGACTGTGGCCTGGAAGGCCTCTCACCCATCCGCTAGGCAATCTGTTCCGCTGTCCGATCAAGGATCTCTTTCTGCTTGGATTGTACTGGAACTCTGTGCCACCCTATCCGCTTCTCCTGCTTGTCCGATTTCGGTAACGAGAATCACGGCCTACCGCCTGCACTCCCAGTGGATCATCGCGGTCTCCTAACTCGGGGTCCAAACCGGAACGTTGTGTCTGCGCAAACTTTTCAGTGATGCCTGGATAGGTCTCCGCTAGCACTGTCTGTGATTTCCAGCACCCGCAAGGCCGCGCCTGCTCTCTGGCCTGGTCTAAATCTCTGGCAGTCTCACGTGCGTCTTCCACCTTTCGTCGCTTGGCTCACACTGGCTCTCCTTTGCACGAGGCTGCGGATGTCCTTCGTTCTCTCCCCACCCACTTCCTGTCTCCGCCGCAAAGCATGATGGAAAACGTAGTCCCATTGTGTCCAGTATACTTTACATTGCGCTTGTCTCCCTCTGGTGGCCAAACCCGAGCAATTACAGCAACAGAATTTACAACAGCGCCACACACACTTGAAAGTTGTAAGACAAGCTAAAACCGTCATAGTTGGCCTACTTCGTGTTAAGAGAAACCTTATTTTTTCCAGTAAAGTTTCATTGACGTGTATAATTCAATATTGTCATCATTACTACAAAATTTTGGTAAATTTTTGATGTTGCAGAGAATATAAAGTAAATTGTGATTTCTCCAAGATATACAGAACTCGCAGATCGAATTAAAAAAAATCAGAGAATCAAAATATCAAATATGTCAATGTCTGACACCAAACTAAAATGAGAAACGGGAGATTCTAAGTAACTTCTAAATAATTCAATGCGCTCTGCTACCTTTTGTCTTTCATGAAATATGTACGATCAGCACAACCTTTATGTACTCAATGAGCCAGGGAATGCTGCAGGCCTGCCAGCCAAGAAACCATTGAGGTATCAATTTAGCAAAAAGGAATTTTAATGATTGCAGGGCCTATAAATATGGCTTGGCACCATTCGAGTACATTGCTCAGTCTTCTGTGTTTATACATTTTTGAAACCAACTAGAATGCAGGCAGTGGTAGGAACAGCCATACACACCAGATGTGTAAAACTTTAACTTTTCTATTTTCTACCTCCGTAACCGCCACAAAGTTGCAGAAGAGGTGCAGATATTTTTAGTTTGCCACGAACCCATTAACTAACATTACAAATACTTGGAACATTTGGTAATGCTGCTGCTATGTTACTTACCGCGCTATGGACCGCAGGCGCTCGGCAGCGTCATCCTCGCTGCTCGCTGGCCGGGCGCCGAGTAATGAAGGGAGTCCAGGCGGCCACGTGAGATGCCGGGGGGCGGAGCCTGGCGCGATGACGCGGACCCGCCGGGTTTAAAGCCACAGGCAATGCGTTCACACATTGCTCTATCGTGGTTTAACATCCCTTAGAGCTACTCCTGTTGATATTGATATTTTCTTGGTATACTGACCCCTGGCAACGGCTCACGATATTCTCTGGCGTACTGACCCCTGGCAACGGCTTACGATATTCTCTGGCATTTCTGGTTTGGCTATATGTTCTCACGCTTGGCTTCTTCAGTGTCTGTCATTCTAGGGATATATATATATATATATATATATATATAAATCACGCGTATAGCAGTCTGTAGTGATACCTTTTTTATTGGACTAACGTTACATTTAAAGTACAAGCTTTCGAGAGGATTCCTCCCTTCCTCAGGTATAGAAGCTAACTGATCAGAATAATAGAATAAAACATAGGGATAGTCATAGGGCTCACAGTTGGGGGCGTTAGATGTAGTACATTGCCAAATGGCATGGTCAGAGGGGAATCAAATAAAAAAAAAAAGAAAAAGGGAAACCTTAATTGTCTCAGGCAAGATGCAATCATGTCCACTTCAAAGGGAATGTGAAAGGACAGAACGAAAGAAATAAGAAAAAAAAAAAAAAACAACAAAAAAACCAAAACACACACAAAAAAAAACACAACACAGTGAGTATGGGGAAGACACAAAAATAGGAATGATGAATATTACGTGACGTTATTATAGTGGGTTAAAAAACCCGAATCTATATTAAGTCCTTGTTTTATATTGTTGAAATGTGTGATCATTTTCATTTCAAACATATGAAATGAAAATGATCACACATTTCAACAATATAAAACAAGGACTTAATATAGATTCGGGTTTTTTAACCCACTATAATAACGTCACGTAATATTCATCATTCCTATTTTTGTGTCTTCCCCATACTCACTGTGTTGTGTTTTTTTTTGTGTGTGTTTTGGTTTTTTTTTTTTTTTTTTTTATTATTTCTTTTGTTCTGTCCTTTCACATTCCCTTTGAAGTGGACATGATTGCATCTTGCCTGAGACAATTAAGGTTTCCCTTTTTTTTATTTGATTCCCCCTCTGACCATGCCATTTGGCAATGTACTACATCTAACGCCCCCAACTGTGAGCCCTATGACTATCCCTATGTTTTATTCTATTATTCTGATCAGTTAGCTTCTATACCTGAGGAAGGGAGGAATCCTCTCGAAAGCTTGTACTTTAAATGTAACGTTAGTCCAATAAAAAAGGTATCACTACAGACTGCTATACTCGTGATTTTGGCATCTGGACTAACACGGCCGACCTAATCTATATATATATATATATATATATATACATACATACCGACCATTCTAGGGATCGGAGGGAAAGGATAGGTGCTGCGTACAAGGATCACATTCTCCTCCTGGTGGGGATTTGTAACCTGCTATAAGGCTAATGTCAGACGAACGCAGTCTGATCGCACTCTGCGTGCGTGCACAATGGACAGACGTACTGACGGAAGATACTGTAGACACCACACGATCCGTTTTTCTTGATGGACGGAGAACAAAAGGAATTATGGGAAACAAAATTTAATATGAAAAATGATACAAGTTGAAAACTGATGTGAAAAGCCATTTTGTGCGTCAAGGTGCTGGACGTCGCAAATGCGCTCCGTCTGACTACGTGTCATCACACAAACAGAACGCTATGCAGACGTAGCGCACTCTACGCGTCCATCCTAGAGGTTTTAAGTTCTTACCTAACTTGCGTCCGTTTGCCACGTGCGTTGTGCGTGCGCAGTTTGGTGCGCACGTACTTCATGTGTGGGTCTCTATTGATCATGATTCTATGCTACGACGGACGTTAAACTGTGCGGCGACACGGACGTGATCACTGCGTTTGTCGCCGGCCTAAGTAAAGGACCTTAAAAAGTGATGTATACCACAGAATAGTCGGCCTCCTAGTAGTATCGGTTTGTCAATATGAGGAATTTGAGCAAGATACCCTACATCAGTACTTCTCAAAGCTTTCCTCGGGACCACTTACAGGCCAGGTTTTAAGGATAACCGTGGGGAAATGCAGACTGAATCCTGCAATCACTGAACAGAAAATCCTATCCCCTGTGCTGTGTTTCAGATATCTGGCAAACTTGGCCTGTTAGGAGTAACTGAGGAAAGGGTTAGGAACCACTGCCTTACATGAACACATTGTTGGAGATACAACAGCATATATTATACTATGGACTGCAGGTGGCGCTGTTAGTACAGGTTAAATGTGTTTTAAACTCGTTGGTATATGTTCACAGGAAATAAGTCTCTATTGTCTCTGCTTTACTTCCTTCTTCCTTTCTAGCTGTGTGATGATGAAGCATCCTGATATATATCCAGTGACTAATCTGTTATAAGTTGTTTTATTGCTATATGCACAAAGTAAAGTTCTCTACTGCAGATTCACAAGATTCCAGCGCCTCTTTCATACATAACCAACAGGTTATGGGCCCAGACACTGAAAACGAAACTACAAATCAGTAAGTGCTGCAGCTATCATCCAAATACCTGCTGTGTGTGAGGAAAGGAGCTGCATCCAATATACTGAAAGATGGCAAGTGGCTCAGATGTGAAATATGCAATAGCAAAGCTAAACAATACCAATTATCAGCTGTGGAAGTTTAAGCTGGAAATGCTGTTATCCAAAGATGATCTGTGGCAGGTGCTGGATACAATCAGACCCACTGACAACCCAGAAGAATGGGACAAAAGAAACAGGCAAGCAAAAGCAGTTATAAGCCTGTTAGTGGAGGATGATCAACTAATCCATATAAGAAAAGAAAACACAGCTAAAGGTATGTGGACTGCGCTACAGAAACTGCACGAGCGTTCAAACTTAAACAGTAAACTATATCTGCTACGTAAACTGTATAAGATGAGGCTGGAAAAAGGCCAGGAAATGTGTGAACATGTGAACGCTATGCTGGAAATTGTGGAGCAATTACGTGCAATTGGAGAAGAAATAAAAGACAATCATGTAGTGGCATTACTATTATGCAGCCTTCCAGAATATATAGTGCCCTGATAAACGCTCTAGAAACCAAACCAGAGGAAGAACTAACACTGGAATATGCTAAAGGGAAATTAATTGATGAATACAACAGAAAGAAGGAAATATACGTGGTGAAGAGAATGACAAAACAGAAGTAGCTCTAAAGGTGAATGAAAACACAAAACAAAACAAAGAGACCAGAGTGTGTTTTCGCTGCAAAAGGACAGGTCATTTGAAATATAATTGTTCAATCTGGAAAGCAGAACAGCGAAGGAGAGAGACATTCACAAAAGAAAGAGCTAAAGCAGCCACACAGGAAAGCAAAGACACAGCGTGGAGTGCAAGTTTTAAAGTAACTCAGATACTACTACCCGCATGGATGGTACATTGACTCAGGAGCAACAAGTCACATGACCAGTGATGAGACCTTCTTCACAGAAATTAATTTTAATACAAAAGACAAAGTCTTCCTAGCAAATGGGAAAAGTATTACATCAGAAGGTAAAGGTCAAGGATTTCTGAACTGCATCACACCATCAGGAGGTAACCGAAGCATCCTTGTAAAGAACGTTCTGTATGTTCCAAGTCTAGAAGGAAGCCTCCTATCAGTAAAAAACCTTGCTAACAATGGACTTACAGTACAATTCCGAGGTAATGAATGCACAATTCGAAACAGAAAAGAAATCGTTGCAAAAGGAAGGTTGAATGAACACCTATACAAAATCGTCACTGAACGTGTTCAAGTCAAAACAGTCACTCATAATCCACATGACAAGTGCATCCATCTATGGCACCGACGATTGGGGCATCGAAACTCAGAAGCTATAAAGGAACTTTCTAAGAGAGAATTATCAGAAAACATGATAATGATACCTTGTCCAAAGTTGATGAAGTGCACGTGTTGCATCAAAGCAAAGGCCACACGTACACCACTTCCACAAGCCAGTCAAAGAAAAACCACTAAACCCATGGAACTTCTACACAGTGACGTGTGTGGACCAATGAAAACCCCGACACCCAGCGGCAACAAATATTTAATAACCTTCATTGATGACTATTCCAGGTACACAACGACATATCTGATGAAACACAAAAGTGAGACAACTGATAAACTTCAAGAATTTGTAGCGATGACTAGCAACAAATTTCAAAGGAAACCCGGAATAATACGCACGGACAATGGAGGGGAATATATGGGTAAAGAAGTGGAATCATATCTAAAGAAACATGGTATCATACACCAGACAACCGTACCGTACACTCCAGAACAAAACGGTGTAGCTGAAAGAAAAAATCGCACTCTTGTAGAAATGGCCAGATGCATGCTTTCAGATGCCAACCTACACAACAAGTACTGGGGAGAAGCCATAATGACTGCAACATATCTACAGAACAGACTACCATCTAAAGCTATTGAAAGTACCCCTTATGAAATGTGGAACAGATCAAAACCTAGTATAGGTCATATTAGAGTGTTTGGTTGCAAAGCATACGTTTACATTCCAAGTGAAAAACGCTCCAAGTGGGAGAACAGAGCCATAGAAGGCATTCTAATAGGCTACAGTGAACAAAGTAAGGGATACAGAATCCTTAATCCAAAGACCAACAAGGTCACAGTAAGCCGCAGTGTTTATTTTGATGAAAGCCAAACATCAGAAATAATGACTCCCGAAAAACACGAAGAAAAGGTGCCGATTGAAATAGCAAGAGATGCTGACCAAAAGGAAACTGTGCAGGAGTCAGACCAAGAAGTGGAACTCACAATTGATGACTTAACTGTTCACAATCCAGTAGAACCGACAGAACAACCAGAAATCAGAAGATCTACTCGGACAACAAAAGGGATCCCACCGCGCAAGCTGTCATACACTGTTAAGACACATGAGACATTTGAACCAACATCTTGGGAAGACATAGATAAACTACCAAAAGGGGAAGCCAATCAGTGGAGAAAGGCGGCTGAAGAAGAACTAAAATCACTTCAGAAAAATGAAACCTGGACTCTCACAGAGCTCCCTCCCGGTCACAAAACTATAGGAAGTAAATGGATTTTTAAAGTGAAGTACGACGCAGAAGGAAACATTCACAGATACAAGGCAAGAGTAGTCGCCAAGGGATATTCCCAGAAATATGGAGAAGATTATGATGAAACATTTGCTCCAGTGGTAAAGCACACAACCATTAGAACATTCCTCAGCATTGCAGCTGAAAAACAAATGCAAGTGAAGCACCTGGATGTCAAAACAGCTTTTCTATATGGAGATATCAAAGAGGAACTCTACATGGAGCAGCCACCAGGGTTTAATACAGGACAGAACCTTGTGTGTAAACTGCAAAAGAGCATCTATGGTCTCAAACAAGCAGCAAGAATGTGGAATGAAAAAATGAACGAAGTACTCACAACAGAAGGATTTTCAAGAAGTAACGCTGATCCATGCCTGTATTCAAAGAATCAAGACAACAAATGGATCTACCTACTAATTTATGTTGATGACATCATAATTTGTTTTGAACAAGAAGGGGATTATGATCAAATAACTAGCACATTGAAACAAAACTTTGAGATTAAAGAGCTTGGGAACATTGCTCACTATTTAGGAATCCAAATCGAGAAAGAAGAAGACGGAAGTTATCTTCTTCACCAAAGTCAGAAAATTACAGATATTCTAGCAGAGTTTCACATGCAAGATGCAAAAGAGGTGAAAACGCCTATGGAACCAGCTTATCAGAAAGACAATGGAATGGAAAACTTGTTACCTAACAATGAGAAGTACCGCAAAGCAATTGGAAAATTGTTATACATTGCAACTGTGACAAGACCAGACATTGCCGCAGCATTGAGTATACTCTGTAGAAAAGTTTCAACACCCTGTCAACGTGATTGGAATGCCGTAAAAAGGGTGATACAGTATCTAAAAGGAACAATTCATATGAAACTGCGACTGCCAGCAACACCCAATGCAAACTTAATTGGATATGTAGATGCTGACTGGGCCGGAGATATCACAGACCGCAAATCTACTACTGGTTACATCTTCCAGTACGGAGAAGGAACCATCAGCTGGTCTAGTCGAAAACAAGCGACTGTTGCACTCTCTTCAACTGAAGCAGAATACATAGCAGCAGCACATGCATGTCAAGAAGCAATTTGGATTCGTCAACTTCTATTAGACATGGGACTGGATATGTCTAAACCGATACCCATCTTTGAAGACAACCAGGGATGTATAAAGTTGACACAATCAGAAAGGATCAACCCTAGAACCAAGCACATAGACGTAAAATATCATCTGCTCAGGGACACACAAGAGCAAGGACTTATCGATATTCAGTATTGCCCATCAGAAGAGATGACGGCAGATGCACTCACCAAACCGTTGCCAAAGGAACGTTATTGTTTTCTTCAAAAGAAGCTGAATGTTGTATGATTATGCACATGCTGTTGAGAAGGGGTGTTGGAGATACAACAGCATATATTATACTATGGACTGCAGGTGGCGCTGTTAGTACAGGTTAAATGTGTTTTAAACTCGTTGGTATATGTTCACAGGAAATAAGTCTCTATTGTCTCTGCTTTACTTCCTTCTTCCTTTCTAGCTGTGTGATGATGAAGCATCCTGATATATATCCAGTGACTAATCTGTTATAAGTTGTTTTATTGCTATATGCACAAAGTAAAGTTCTCTACTGCAGATTCACAAGATTCCAGCGCCTCTTTCATACATAACCAACACACATGCCATAGTATAGTTTTGAGTGTATAAAACAAATGGCAGCAGTATATAGGAATTGGAATATAGATTTCAGTTTTTCAATTTGAAACATTAGAGGAAAGTGTACCATCTGAGTAGGTATCTGGAATACAGGGACTCCATCGTGCAAAGACCAAACTTATTTGGATATTGACAATTACAATGACTCTGCAGCATTTGTTGAGAGTAGAAATCTTCGTATTATCTTAGAAGTAGCAGAGATCAGAAAAACTGACGATTATGGTGGTCATAGTGCTGGCCAAGATTGGGGTATAGAAACTGGCAGAATCGGAAACTTAGCCAGATATCACTAATGTACTCTGTGGCATGCTACTTGTATAACAAGAAAGCGACAAGAATTTGTATACAACAGATGAAGTGCTCTATTGTTCACAATGGATGAAATTGTGGCTTAGAATGCTCCATAACTGCCATACCACAAACCCGATTCCAACCAAGGTTTCCAGTTAATGAGTCGCTCGGTTCTACTTGTTTTCTTTCATAGCACCTGTTCCACCAGTGCCGCCCACTTTCCTTGCAGTTTGGCTATACTGTAAGTTAACCCTTCCTATATTTTGTAGAAGTAGCATTTATTATCCACAAGTTATAGATTAACAAGCTACTCTCTGGTAGTTCATTATTTTGGTCTCCCGCCAGTATTCAAAAATGGATAATGGCCCGGAGAACTTGGTGTAGCATTTTATAATAAGTAACTTAAAATATATCCTGCTTACCTCCTGGACCTGCGATGCAGAGGGAGGCAAGATCCACTGCCTCTTATCTCCATTTGAATTAGTACGCTGGGAACAGTCTTCCATGGCCTGATACAAGCTCGTGCTTCTCTCAATGAAGTTCTATAGACTACCGGAGCTGTCACCAGTGGTGGTTAAGACTCGCTATGAGTGCAGCACTTCAGTCCTAACACAGCTGGTGTCATTGAGGCACCTAGTGTGAGCCGAGGTGGGACCCATATTCAGGGTTGATAGCCCAGAGGGCAGGCGTGCTGCTGGCTGCATAACCGGCAGACTGGAGATGAAGCACCACACAGCTGCACAAGGAAAGCCGCAGAAAGGACACACCACCGAACAGCAGGAAGGGCAAGGGTTAAGGGGAGAACTAAATACACAGGCACCCAACAGTACACAAGGAAACACAAATCTAAATACCAGTCCTTAAATGGCTGTCTTTAAACTGAGGGCGGGAACTAGTACTGCTGGGTGAAGCAAATAAAATAAAATGCAACAAAGTACAAAGCGGAATATCAAGAGCCAGAGACGGTACATGGTCATGGAGTAAAACAGGACAAAGGATAACCCACAGAATCGTCACTATTCGGTCGGTACACAGGAACAACACACAGCAAGGGAAAAACAGAAAATATACCACGCAGGAGCAAGAAAAGGGGAAAACAAAAATACAGGGGGAAAATAACCAAGGCAAATGGGAAAAACGGACCAGGGAAACGGGGAACCAAAAATAAACTGAAATTAGATAAACAAAGGGTAAATAACAAAGAAATACTGGCAGCAGGAACAAAATCATAGGCATTAGATAGACCCTTACTTTAGAGCACTGCTGAATGGGAGTGTCTGCCTTATTATAAAGGTAAAAGGTCAGTGCTCTATGGTCAGATGGTCAAAGTCCTGGCAGGCTGCAGGAAAATCCTGGCGTGGAAGCTGGAGAGGGTTGTACCAGACAAGGGTAAGAGTCGGAACAGATCATCTCTCCTAAAGGGCTCAGGTCTGGAATTGTGACAGCTGGTAACAGAGAGTCTGTAGGGGTTATCGGCTCATTTACCTTTTAGCAGTTCCCTGTTACCAGCTTTGCTAGAAAAGGAGTCCAAATTGTTATTAGTAAATTGCATTAAAGATCTGGAGTGTTTTAGAAAATTCTGGAATAGCAAATTAACACAGATTCACATGTTTGAATTAGTCTACTTTTTTTAAATTGAATCGGGGTATCCAGTTCATTTGAGGTGTCATAAATCCTGCATTTTTTGTTTTATAAAACCTCTTTTATAACTTGGAACTATAACTATACTTTAAGAAACAGATGATAAAGGACCCAGTGTGAAGTCACGTGGAGCTAATTGCTTTATGTCCAATTATTATGGTTACTCACACACTGCAATTATTCATACAATAATTCCTCACCAATGTAAGACGAGTGTCTGTTATAACATGGTGACATAGTGACTAATAAGGATAATAAAGCAATTACATGCTAATACTGATCATATTTAACTGGAATAACCTTTCGCACAGGTTTAAAAATGCAATAATGCGTTTTGAGTCACATAGCATATTTATATGTACTGTAAGCTATTGATCTGTCCCCAGATGATTGGGGAATAATTTTTTTGCAACTCTACTTTTAAAGGGATACGCTAGAGGGTTAAAGGGAGGGGGATAAACAGACAGGTTAAACATTAACCCCTCTTCTGGACCCCCCCCCCCACTTTAACACTTCAGACGGTGTTCACGGTGAACCATGCTGGCTACCCTTGGGCTTCACGGTGGCCCAAGGGCTGAACTGGCCACTACTGCTGCAGGAGCGAATGGGGGGATCCGACCAGGGATGACTTTCTCACGCGTAAGTGTCTTAGGATATGTTGAGACACTTATTTTATTTTCCAAGGTGATCTGTAAAATCTGGCCTGTTAAGGGGACTTCAGGACCGCAATTGGGAACCACTGGGCTAGTGAAAACCTTAAACCAGAATGCACCAGCTTTCTAATTAAGTCAGTCTCATGTCCAGGCTGTTTAAAGTGCCCCATTTCAATCTTACAATGGAATTCTCAATATTAGATGAGCATTGCAAACTAGAGCAATATATTGGTTGGAGATTGGCTTTTCCAACTGGTTTTCTGACCTAAAAATTGACTTCTCTGTAATTGTAACAATTCACTAGAAATTCTGGCACTTGTGAAACAATAACCGTCGGCTGCAACAAAGCAATAGAGTTTTTATGACCGTTACTGCTGTGCTTCAGCCTCTCAAAGCATTTCAATGAATTTCTCGCTCCCTTGACATTTGAAGTGAAAAAAAGATTCCAAGATGAGAGTTCGATTTATATTTTTAGTGTCTGTGCTGGTACGTGAACTAGACAGGGTAAACAAGAAACTCCTCGCATTCACATTCAGGAAATCATCTTGACATTTTAGAATGAATTGGTGCTCTGTTGAGTTCCATGGTCACCACTGCTGGATAAGCTACATTGTAATGGAGAATAGCACGAGGCCCATCTCCAATGGCAGCCAGCAAACATTCCAGGAATGCGAGGTCTTCAATAAAAATTTGTATCTCTTTAGCAAGGCCCGAGTTACAATCTAAGAACGTTTATCAAAACAGAACAGAATAAATTGGGCTCACTCTGGCTTTAGGAGACTTAAAACATGTGAAGTGCATATAAATTAGCTTCAAAATGAATGGCAGGTATTTTATTGGATGCGGTTACAAGCGTAAAAGTGCTTTATTTAACTGTCTGCACAAGTATGTGTTTTCAGAACTGTAACTAGAAGCTGTAATAATGGTAGCAATGGGTACCCTGCACACCAGTAAATCCTAAAGGTTGTAAGCATGAGCACTTTTCATTCCTGTGCGCACCCAGAATTTAAATTAAAAGATGGAATGGAAATACTTTCAGAGATAACTAGAGAAATTTAAAACCACAAGCTTAAAAAATAAAGTACATGTGTAAAGTGTGCCTTTTTTTTCTCCAATAACACGTTATTATACTAAAATGTGTTTTTTCTGTCTGGTCTGCAGGGGTGTATATTTGGCGCTTTCCTACACCCAAATAGGCCTCCGCTCAGAACAGTAAAATGGAGGTTGACAGAATTCTTTCCCCCCCCCCCAATATGCTTTCTTTCAAAGGTCCAATATATTTAGGAGGTGTGGGTGACAGAGATGCAAAGAAATAAAACTCCGAGTAATGAGTCTCTGCGCAATAATACTGTAAATGTTGGCAGAAAATATACAGTGTAAATTAGATAATTTGCTTTTGTTCTAAATTGTATTTTTATAGACCTAAAGAGCCTCAATAGGATATATGTCTTCCTTTAATGTTCATGTATACTTGAAATCTGGTAGGAGCAGCAGACTGTGGAGTGCCTTGGGCAGCGACAAGCCTAAATTCTCCCCTGCTACTTTGTAAACTCATCATAAAGGTGGTATATAGTTGAGATTTTGAGGTGCTTCGGGCTAAATTTGTGGATATTTTTTGATCGTAGCAAAAACCATTGGTGCTGCCCTGTGTGCAGTTTTTCATTCCCAGCATGGATCTGTTTATATACACCGGCTTTATGTAGTTATTCTGACACATCGTTCTCACAATTAAAATATCTTTCAAGTTAAAATAGATTATAGAATGATTAATATGGAGACAGTCCAGTTGTTCAAAGGATGTTCTGTCAACACCAAACAAAAAATAACAAGTTTGATATTTTAGCTTTTTTTTTTTTTTTCTGTAGTCTTTTGGGTCAGCTACATTCCTATTTTAAAATTGGCAATATGCAGGGTCCCATGCCATGCTCCCTTGGTGTTCAGATCATCCCCACGCTCGGACTGACCTCCATTTTCAAACTCTGCAACCAAAAAGCAGTAGCAAGGTATCCAGGATTCAACATGTTTTCCACCACTATATTCCAAACTGTGCTAATCTTGCAATTTTATTTTAGGTCTGCATTTATTAATTTCTGGCTGATTAGTTGTTTTTCAATTTTCCCTCTCTTATTGGAATATTCCGATCTGCTTCTCCTTCCCCCTCTTCCACGGTCGTAAATACCTCCAATACAACCAGGTTCTTCCCTACTTTCCATCGTTGTTGTTATGGCCTTTATTTACAAATGTCATGGATTGATGAATCTGTAGAATAGGGTATCCAGATCTGTCAGTTTTCTCTTGGTTTTCCCCAAACCTAGATGCAGCGCAGGGTTGCATGGTGATTGGGAGGACTAATGGAAAATGCACTGCTGAAATGGTTAATGTCAGGATTTTGTACATGTATATGCTAGAGTTTAATTATGAGCAGCCTAGACGAGCAGCTTGTCTTCCTGGCGTTCATGCATGCCAGCGTGATGTGCTACTTTTTGGCAAAGTTGCATCACAATCGCGACCCCTGTCGGCCATGCTACCTCTTAATCTCAGGCCTGCCAAGGATGGCAGGTCTGGGTATTCCATGGTGAAATGTCTCCCAAAATGTATCAGTATTACTTCTTTCACACCCTTTTCTGGTATTACCTTGAAGCTACCAGGACAGTAGACCAAAGTCATCTGTGTTTTTTGTGGGGTTTTTTTGGGGGGGGGGGGGTTTGGTATTCAGGAAGTGAGCAGTGATGGCACTTTTTGCAAAAGGTAGATTTTCCCACCAACATGTACACAAGTTTTAGAAGCACTAGTCCTTTCTTTCTAGTCCACCAAATAACATTTATGTGAACAACCTTAAACAGCCGTCCATGAAATTTTCTTGCTATTTGTCATCTTGTCACTCTGATGTATAGGCTTCAGGAATAAACAAGGTCGAGTAGGTTATGGGATTTAAAACAATCAGTCGCGTATAGGTGGCCCAGGAATGTCTCCCGTGCCTCCCCCTAAAAAAAACCAGCAATTTGAGTCTCATTGGATGGGGGATCTCATAAAGAGTTGACCCTCTTCACCTTCACATTTTTTACTACTCTTTGCTTCATTGTACTTAGAGGGTCAGTGCGTCATTAGGATCCAAATCTGTGACTCGTGTAAGGACCCCAGTTATAGAAAGCTCGAATATAAACGAGTCTGCCATGAATTATGTGCCGTTGTTTAAAATGACCCCCTGCTGTATCTCTGTGTTCTGAACATCATGATGAGGTGTCAAACAATGTTCATTGAAGTACTACCCTGCAAAGTGCAATTCTCTCAGCCTCATGGTGTTAAATAGTGCTTCTGTATTATTTTATCTTGAATCAATGAAAACATGTTTCCTTCGAATTTCCAAAGTGCAATTCCTCCTAGTAAATGCCTAATGGCAAACAACCTAGCTTCAAAGTCAATATTCATAATGACCGTTATGGGTTGAACATACTTTAAGCTTTAAAGGGATATTCTAGGCACTGTGACCACTCAGTGTAATTTGAGTGGTCATCCTGACCGGAGTGCCCTCATCCCCTCTCCACCTTACAGAGGATGGGATCTCGTCCAGCAAATATTAGTCCTTCCCAGAACCTGGGATCAGCAAGGGCTGATTATCAGGATTTCTGGGATGAAGTTCTCGATTGGTCCAGTGTCTTTGCAGTCATATGACACAGGAAGCTGGCAGCTGTCAGGTCAAAGGCGTGCCAAGGGAGCCAAACTCTGCAAACATGGGGAGCTCCTAAAAATACTAAAGGGTTAAACAGGAAAGGGGCTGCTGAGGGGATCAGTATGTAGAAGTCTGAGAACTCTTCTATCCTATAGGAATAACTTCTTAAAGGTAGGAAATAATGGATGTAACTTGTGGAAATACTTGTTTTTACATGCTGACTTTATTATGGTGCTTGGAGTCAAGACTACTTTCAAGAAGTTTTGTAAATACCAAAGGAATTCCTGGCACCCGCATCCCCTACCCCTCCACAGCAGAAGCGAAAATTTAAGATTGCTGTCTATTCTTGATTCAGAGTTGTTTTTGAGTGCTTTCTTTGCATTGCTGCACTGACTCAATTGAGTGAATGCTTTGAAATCGCGACAGGGTTACCTTCCGTTTATATTTCTCTTGTTTTCTTTGCCTTGATATTTTTTTCTGAATGATTTGCCTGTGATTTGTTTAACACTGTAGTTTCTAGAATATCTGTTATTGAGGAGGATGCAAGAGTAGCTGTCAATGGTAAGGCAACAAAATTACTATCACTCTTGCAAATCTTTCCTTTTTTTGTTCCTCTCTAGGCAAACTGAAGACCTTTTAGATTTTAATCTGCAGCGTCACAATGAATAAAGGTATGATCTATCCGCATGCTGAAGAAACTGGGACATTGTGCGAGTAGATAACAGTAAGAAAAGATTTTTTTAAAAATCCGATCTGTCAGTCATTGATTAAGGTCCTATGATGGTCCTCAGCGCAGTGTTTTAGTTTCTGTAGGATAATCAAAAACGTGTTTTTTTTTTAACATAAAGTTATGTGCGACTTAACATAATGCCAATTGATTAAAAACATTTTTGAGGTTAATCACAATTAAAAGGGCTTGATTTAAATAAAATGGCATCCGAGGGGCAAGATCTGTTGATGGCTGTACATGGCGAATCGCCATGCTTTACAGTCAAGGGTAAACATAGAAACATAGAAAAATGTCGGCAGATAAGAATCTTTCGGCCCATCTACTCTGCCCAATTACATGGATACTTTACCTGGATTTATCTTTTGTTTAGGATAGCCTTATGCCTATCCCATGCTTGCTTAAATTCAATTACTGTTTTGGCCTCAACCACTTTAACTGGAAGGCTGTTCCATGTATCCACCACCCTCTCAGTAAAATAATGCTTCCTGATGTTACTTTTAAACCTTTGCCCCTCTAATCTAAGACTATGTCCTCTTGTTTTGCTACTTTGTTTCCGTTTAAATATACTCCCTTCCTCTACCTTGTGGATTCCCTTTACGTATTTAAATGTTTCTATCATATCTCTTCTGTCTCGTCTTTTTTCCAAGCTGTACATGTTAAGATCATTAAGCCTTTCCTGGTAACTTTTCTCCTTCAAGCCGTACACCATTTTAGTAGCCCTTCTCTGAACTCTCTCTAAGATGTCTATATCCTTCTGGAGATACGGTCTCCAGTACTGCACACAGTACTCCAAGTGAGGTCTCACCAGTGCTCTGTACAGTGGTATGAGCACTTCCCTTTTCCTACTGCTAATACCTCTCCCTACACAACCAAGCATTCTGCTAGCATTTCCTGCTGCTCTATTACATTGACTACTTACCCTTAGATCCTCTGAAATAATAACCCCTAAATCCCTTTCCTCAGATGTTGAGGTTAGGACTGTATCAAATATTCTATATTCAGCCCTTGGGTTTTTACGCCCCAGGTGCATTATCTTGCACTTATCCACATTAAAACTCAATTGCCACAGCTCCGACCATTTTTTTAGTTTACCTAAATCATTTGTCATTTGGCTGATCCCTCCAGGAACGTCAACCCTGTTGCAAATCTTTGTGTCATCAGCAAAAAGACATACTTTACCATTAATACCTTCTGCAATATCACTAATAAAAATATTAAAGAGAATGGGTCCAAGTACTGACCCCTGAGGTACCCCACTGGTAACAAGACCTTGCGCCGAATAAACTCCATTTACCACAACCCTCTGTTGCCTGTCACTCAGCCACTGCCTAATCCATTCAACAATATTGGAATCCAAGCTCAAAGATTGCAATTTATTGATAAGCCTTCTATGCGGAACAGTATCAAAAACCTACACGAATCATAAAAACTGGGATTTCAGTTAGGTTTTCTGTTTCCCTGGACGAAGAACCATTTATCGTCTGTCGTCATTTGATACTTTTTCAAAGTTTGACTTGCCGATTAATTAGAATGTATTCACTACAGCGGAAATCTCCATTAGAGTATAGGGCGAGTGCCAAATATTTAAAGGGGAATCAAAACACCTGTAAATCTTAGTCGTGAGGTGAAGTATGGTATTTAGGCAGTCCGGCTGCAGCCGATGACGTTGATCGTCACTGTAAACGGAGACCGGCTGCAGGAGTGCCACAACGTCCTAGGACGTGCTATGCCACTCCACAGTGTTTCAGCCCATCCGTCTCACCCGGCAGACACCCTGCAGTAGGGGTTAATTAAATATACCAAGCCAAAAAATGTACGTATTGCAGAACAAACAATAAATTGAGGGGACCAAATGAAATTAATTCTAGCCCAAAGTTATAGTGAACAAAAAACAATGAAGCTTGAAAAGAAAAATTGAAAATCATTTCTAAAGATAACTGAACACTGATAATATGACAAAAAAGGTAGTTCAAAACACTTTAACGACACAGAACTCTTCATTCAGTGTAGGATCAACTTTAAAGCCGTTGCACAAATTACATTTTTCTTCGCAATAAATGTGTACTGATCTCGATCTGTAAAAATTGCCCCCAGTGCTGAGGGGGGGCAGGCGGGCATCGAGTGTAAGGAACGTCCACTCGCACAGACGTTCCTTCCACACTGAGTGTGCTCATGTGCCCCTGGCCTAAATTGAAATTTTCAGCCTATTCTCTACTAGGTGTTACTTTCATGTAATGCATGAGATGAGGGATCTTTGGTTTCTTCCTTCCTCTTTAGTACAACCGTGAATACACACAAATACTCATGTGCCTTGTCCTCATCATCTGCTGGTCAAAGTACAACCCCGCATTCTTCAATCGATAATTTGCTTGCTTCATCTGACAGGGTTACTAATGACGACAACATGGGACACTGCAAAGCAGTATAAACAGTCAACGATTCCCGTGCACCTACCATATTCCCAAATTTTAATTGGGCAGAACCAGTTTTAAGCCAGAGTTCTGATGTTGTTGTATGCTGTCCCATGGTTTTAGAACGACAGAAGGAATAGCCAGAGTATAATTTAGGTAGGAAAGTTCTTGTATTGGCATATGTGTTCCATAATCACAGAAATGTTGTTTTGTGTCCAGTTTCATAGGTATAAAAAAAAGTAATCATACGCCAAAAGCAAATTGTTGACAGGCATAAAAATCTATAAAGTGGTTACTGAAACTGTCTGCACGTGATACATCACAAATATGGCTGTTTACTCTTTAAATGTCTTTTCTATATAAACTTGTAAAGTTCATGCGCTTATTTTTCCATACACAGGGCATTCTTGGGCACATATGTATGACTGAAAAGTTAAATCTACATATCAAATTAGATGTATTATGTTTAATATATATATTATGTATAATAAGAATTCTATTATGCACAGTTACACACAAAAAAGGCATGAATTAATTAAAATACAAGGTTTTATCTAATGATTATACCGGTCTGTATATTCAAATCAGATGCCAGATTGTGCTGCTGCTACCTGTGTGCATATTAATATATATAAATCTATATATATTATATGTAGAGCTATTAAGGCATTGTCCAGGCATGTCTTAATAGAATGCATTTATTGGCTAAAAAGATTATTTTTTATAATATTGCTAACCACTCCATAACTTGTACTGTGTGTATTGAATTAACTCTCATTCACCATTAGTTTATACAATTTAACTGTAGTCCTTAGTCTCTAATGCAATCGGGTGAAATGCGTTGAGACAGATTTAACGATCAGATCATTTCTTTATTATATTACAGCAGAACCAAGTTTGATGGTAATTAAATGGATTCCATTCTCTGGTCTCCATGGTGTCAGAACAAAAACTGTTCTTGTGACATTGTTCTAGCCTTCATGTGGCAGTCTTGGTCTGTACTCTTCTGGCTATAAAGTCCTTTAGCTTTGTACGTGGATTTTGATTTACCCTTCTCCATAGCATCCTGTAAAACCAGTATTCTAGTAGTCTGTCACGAGATGTTGGTCTATAGCATTATTTTTTAACGCCTTATGATAATCCTAGCCGGAATAAACTTCAAGTTTTTATGTTGTTATTTAACTGATGATAGAACATTTGTGATCAATATCTCAAATGTATGAGGCTTTAGTAATTTGGCTAAATGAACAGCTAGTGCTATGAAGAATATGTGACTGATCTGAAAACGTGATCTCTCAAGCCCACGGGTAGCTATCAGCAGTGGTTATGTTCCTTCAAAAGAATAATAGTAGAGGCACGGGAGATGATTTTCCACCAGTGGGACTTAAAAAGATTTCTAAATAGACAAATTAAGTTGTAAAAATGAAGGATAAAGTACAAAAGACCTGGGGCTGAGCGCTGTTTGCCACTTGTGTTAACCTGCCGGACAGGATGCTATCTGTGGCCATCGCAGATATTCATTCTGGAAGTATTCTGCTGTAATTGGTAAAGGTACGCAGCCATTGACGTTGATGGTAAAGTGAATCCTTAATGACTGTGCTACACTACTCACTACTTAACTGTGGTAGAAGTCTTGTGTTCAATCACTGCACATTGTATTAATGCTATGGTGTTGCACATCACGTTCTTGCTCTTTGTCTGTCTTTTGGCTTGCTTCAACATCACTTTGTGTGCTTTCCAGATAGCGGTGGATATATTTGCAAACGCTCTGAAATGTCTGTCAAACTAACAGCAGTGAAGAGAGTTCAAAGTTCTCCAAATCTGTTGGCTTCAGGTATAGCAACTAATCCAATCACACACGGCATCTGTATCTTGATACCTGATGGCGATGGCCAACGCAGACTTATTGTGACATGTGGGATGCAGCAAATCACATTAGTTCTCTCCATGTTCGATTAACAGAAATGCCTCGACATGCTATGTATTGATAACCTGCCATGAAATGCCCTTTAGAACACTAATGGAGCCACACTTGTTTTTGGTGCTTTCCTCACGTTGCACAAACGTTTTGAAGTCACCCTGGTGAATGTGGCTCTGTCACCATTAGATTGTATTTTAAAACTGTCTGCGCCTTTCATTGGTTATTTCAACGTTTGTCAGATTTACATTTAGACGGAAATTGTGAATTTATTATTCGGCATTTCACTAAATGGGATTTTTGGATATACACCATATAGACCCGAGTTAAATGATTTCATACCATTTCCACTAGTATACACTTACATAGCATATGGGTATTTCTGTCTGATATGCATGGGCCACTCAGTGGAAAGCACATGTCAAGTACTGTATGTGTGCATGACCAAAACCCACATGATACCACCCTTCTCCAAAAAATGTCTAATAACCGATCAGTAATCCCGATATGTCCCCTCTCTCCACCAATGTATCCATAGCCCTTCTCCCAAGAAGAATCTCCAACCCCTTCTCTCTGTTTATAACCTGGTTTAAATAGGCTGACTTTCTAGTGCATGTGGCCACATCTAACTTTGTACTCCCCTCTAACCACTACCATTCAGCAAGTCAAAAAAGTACAGAGCCATACATGGTTATTCAGAGAGGGTTGAAACCCAGGAGAATGACCGGAGAAGTGAAAATTCTAGGTCAAAATGGCCAAAGCAGAAAAATTCGCCCATTTATCTCACTTTCCAAATCGGCTATTTTGCCCTAGAATTTTCACTTCTCCTGGTTTTCACCTCTCTCTGAATAACCCTGATAGTGTGAGAGCCAGAGGCTTGTGTATTATGTCCAGGTAGATATTGTACTGATCCCGTGATAGAACAAGGACTCAAGCTATATTACAATAGAATTCTCTTCATCCCAAAAAACCTGACAGAAATGTAACAAATTTCAAAGGCAGGTGCTAAAACTTTCATATATTTTATTGGTTTATTGGGATATAGTGCTAAAAATCGTGATATCCATGGCTTCCACCATGCAATGCGTGCATTGCCTTTGATTCCGATATACACACTTTCTACTGTGTAGCTGGGTAACCATCCATTCCATTTAGCCATGCTCAAGTCCATAGTTTCAATGTGTCTCCATACTTGTATGTGTCTGGTAATCCATCCAGGATAATGGACCACAAGTCAAAGTATATAATCCTGACAGGTTGTCAAATTATCTGTGGATTTTCATTTCAAAATCACTTGGATTTTTTTGTCATTCCTTTGGGCGTATTGAAAGTATTGTTGCAGTTACCTCAAAACTTGAAGCAACAATGAATCATCCCCTGTCAATTTACATATAATTTCCCTTTTTATATTCGTTTTTTTGTATTTTGAGATGTCAGGGAAAAAAATGAGTCACGGAGTGAAAAGAAAGGATTTTGCAAAATAAATGCATTTAACCATTTCGGGAATAATATTTCTCATGAACTCTGCTGTTTTGTTCAGTATAAGCTTCTATTTTTATTTATTTTAAAGCAGAAGGTTTAATTGAACAAATTGTAATGGATCCTTGATGTGGCCTTTTTTATCTAGTTGGGATTTGATAACATAATGCGGTTTGCAATCACAGCAATAAATAAATGACCACTGCTTTCTAGAAAATGTTTCAATGTTTATTAACTGGAATATTATTTTTATTTTAGGACAAGAGTCCCCCTCATCTGATGCAGGTATTCATTTTCTGACTGGTTTTATGATACATTTACAGCAGGGACTAAAGGTCTGATAATTTGAAAGGAAGTCTAGGAGTCAGTTAATTCTGCCCGTCCTTCCGTACATTGGTGTAGGCTCCATTAGTTGCTGCAGTATCTTCAGAGGTTTCTATCATGAATTCTAATTACACTATTATTTTTCAACTATATTGACCTAACATTTGTAATACCGTTTTTAGAATTCTCTACCAATTTACCTCCTAGACCAGTGGTTCCCAACCCTGGTCCTCTAATACCCCTAACAGGCTAGGTTTTAAGGTTTACCTTGGGGAAAAGCAGACTGAATCCTGCAATCACCGAGCAGCAAATCATATCACCTGTGCTGTGCTTCAGATATCCTGCAAACCTGGCCTGTTAGGGATACTTTGGAACCACTGTCCTATAGAATCACCCCTGAAGATAAAGCTTAAGTACCATTGGTTACAAACGTAATTATGATGGGGGAAAACCTATAGCTTGTTTATATGCTGATAGACCAAGGCAAATCGCAAAGAACCGGAATGGAGACATTTCGTGTAAAGTCAGGCACCAAGCAGCCAGCCGCAAAAAGTAAAAGGCTGTTTTCGCAGAAAATCCTGTTGCTTTCTAGACTTGCATCATAATGGGTCTTTCGCATTTATAATGAATCCTATAGTGGCATTATAAATCTGATGTGGTTTGACCCTAGATATCTGGAGGTCATACAATGATTCTGTCAAAGGTGGTCTCAATGGTGACTCAGGTGGTTCCTCCCTTGCAGCAAAAGGCTTTCGAAGCGTCCGTCCAAACCTACAAGAAAGGAAGTCGCCGACACAGGTAAATATGCACACAATCTAGTTTTTTTCAGTAATTCTAATCCTAGTGATCTGATGAATGCCTTTTAACAACATACCACCATGAGTACTGTCCAAGACTTGCCAAGAATAGGGATAAATAAATATAGTTTATTCACTGAATGCCAAAATGCCAGAATTTTACCTAGGCCTCTCGTTCATTTGACTGTATTTTTTGTGAACTTAACATGCTATTTATTTAGTCTTTTTATTGTAACCACAGAGCTGTTTTAAAATGCTGGTTATATAGCAGGAAGAACATTTTGTGCTTAAATTTTTATAGAAATTATTCAACTCAAACTGCTTTTTCCGCGGTATAATTTTGGCTTAAAACTAAAAGTGCTGTGTTGATTTTCAAAATTCTGGCTTGATTCTGATTCAAAATCAGTGAATAAACTGAATGTCGATAGATACATTAATATAAAACTAGGCCAAGGTGTCACAAACCTGAGTCAACACATTATTTTCCTTATTCTGCCGCCACATTTACTTCCCTCTCTGATTTGCACTTTAACTACCTCTTCTTTGCTCATTTGGAAAACTGGATTAATATTTTGAGCTACTAATCTCTTTGGTTTTATGTACTGTTCTTTCACATTATTAAAAAAAAATCAAACATGCAATTAAAATAATATAATCGATAGTTATTGTGAGCAGAGCTACTAAGAAAAAGAAAAAGTTCTTGCATTCCGAATACTACTTTACATAAATGTGTCCTATTGATTGGTCCTTTTTTAGGCAAAAATAAAATTTCTTGATGTCTCAATTTTTTTGTTCGGTTGTTTTTTTTAAATTTGACCAAGCACTCTAATTTTGGGGAAAAAACGCATCTAAAACCAGTCAATTCTTCCCCCCCCCCCCAGCGGTATCCCAATTGCAGCTTGGGGTTAAATTCCTATGTTGGAAGCGGTAACCCCGAGTAACACTCAGGATGCCGCTGGATACATCACCTCTCCCTGCGCTCCCTCGATGTCCCCAGCTGCCTCCTCCGGCGACTGTGACCGCACTTCTTCCTGGTTTCCTTCTTGCGAGAAGGAATCCAGGAATTAAAACGCTGCGATCACCGGAGGAGACTGCAGAGATCATTGAGGGAGCGCAAAGAGAGGTGATGTATACAGCCCGAGTGTGTCTCGCGGTTACCACTCTCAGCGGTGAAATTTACCCCGAGACACACTCTGGAGCACCACCAGGGAGGTTAAAATAATTATGCAGAGGCCAGTAAGTATTGTAAGACCTGCAAGTAGATCTGTTTTAAGAGTGATATTCTTTGTCCATTCATTTTAGTATCTTATTACATAATTATGTGTTACAGGAATTTTATATTCAAAACCAATCAAATGGAAATATCTTGTTTTTAATTGTTTTTTATTTATTTAAAGGAACACTCTACTCAAAAAATCACCCCCCGTTTTTTTATCCTAACCTATCCCTATTCCCTTAATAAAACTTTAGATTTTTTTTTTTTTGTGTAACTGTAATACTTACCCTAAAATCCTCTTGTTTCCAGCGGCGTCTTTTTTTTTTTTTTTTTATACTCCCCTCCCTCCTCTTCCGCTCCCGTCCTTCTTGCTGCGTCTTGGCTTCTGGTTTACGTGAGAAGCGCGCATGCGCGCCTCTCACATAAGCCAGCCAATCGGCAGGCTTCCTCCCGGCTCCCTCTGAGGATTAGTGTTGCGCGCAAGAGGATGCGCGCAACACTAACCCTCAGAGGGAGCCGCCAGCTTCTGCGGTGAGTAGGAGACGTCATCACGCTGAAAGCGCGATGACGTCTCCTACTCGGCAAAAGTCGGCAGAAGCAGGAAATATGAATCCCGCTCTGCTGACTGACAGCTGGGAGGGCGGAGTAAAGTCCTCCGCCTCTCTCAGCTGTTTTCAGCTTTTTGAACTGAACCGCTGAGCAGAGGGAGGGGAGACAGAGGGCAGCATACTCTGGGCATCATGACCACCTAAAATAGCTTAGGTGGTCATGTTGCCTAGAGTGTCCCTTTAAGTCCATACATCTGTAAATACCCAAACTTAATGTGCCATATATTTGAGTTGTTCAAATTTATACACATTTACAGGGGTTATTCACTATCCACTGTACTTCCATTGAATTTATAGTGTGTCTAGTTTGGCAAACGACAGTGGGTAAAGTACAGTTAAACTATGATGAATTCATGGTTTAGGGAACTACCAGCATTTTTTGCCATACTTCTCGCCCATTCTTTCTACCATAGTTTCTACAGACGTTGGATAGCTTAGTTCTCAGTGTATTTGTCTATAGGGATTTCGTCCTAGTTATTTGCTGTTGTTTCTATCTTTGTTCAAAGGAGCTCACTTCTTTCAAACCACCAAAGTATATTCCAAAGTGTAGCAAACCATGGTGGAAACATTGGTTTATTTTGAACACAGACCCTCAAGTATACCATATACTACATGAGGAAATTCATACATCATTCATAACTGTCCCAATGCACGGAGATAATCCTCATATTGTTCTCACAATGGTACTCTGGCCTTTGCGGTACATCTCTGGCTACACATGGTTCACATCATGTGTGATACAGATTTTATGAGTGACATTCCCCCAGGCCTTTCCTCAACAGTCCTGATTAAAGTCCTTAAAATGTTGTTGAATCAGCCTTATAAAAGGTGTATTTCCCAATTTTTTTGTTATCAATCAATAGGGTTCATCAAAAACAAACAAAACTACTTACTGGAATAACCCTGTTGCTGTTAAGAATATGCATAAATCTACACAGCATCTTTGGAGAAAATGTTTTGTAAAACAGGAACTTGGTGGTTATTGTCTGGTGGTCAAATCCTATAAAAATAAGTGACTGAACTCCCCAGGATTTCTGTCTACCCTCGATTCAATCATTATTTCAATCATGTTTGGAAGTGGTGGGAATTGCAGCACTTCTTTCTGAGAATTATATTCCTCTGGAAAATACAGAGAAATTGGCATTCCTATGCATGTCCAATGTACTCGGGCCCTGGAAACCCCCCTTTAATAGATGTTTTTATAAAACTGTGTCTGTACAGAAAGGTATTTCCACCATATCTGCCTAATGGGTTTTAATGTCCCCATGCTGAAAAAGTGTGGGAGATGCTTTCATACCTGTTCCTGTTTGACTTGACCCCTGTTATTTTCAGTGTTCTTTGCTTAGAGCAATGTGAAAAGTATTACATTAAAATATTTTATCCTTGATAATAATGGTCATCCTCAAAATTTGCTGCATTGATGTCTACCATTGTTCGGACATCATATATGTGTGACATGCTGTAGCACAACAGTGAATGTTTGAGATTCAGGATGAATGATGTTGGCCTTATTACATCTAGCAGATACATGCTGGCATTTTTCTCTCAGGCACAAATACTGCTCGCATTAATATCCCCTCTATTCGCTGCACTGTCTGAGACTTAATTCTGTTACTGCAAGTCTGGTGTGATTTTCCAAGTCTTGGTGTATCAACCTTGATTATTGCACAAATAAGCATGAGAATTGCCTGGGCTTTCCAGGGGAACCTTACAGGTAAGGAGACAACCTAGGGGTACATTAATAACTATTCTGTTATTGCTTACTTCCAGCAAGTTCTTTCTCTTGAGTTTGTTTCTTACATATATGCTAGTTAACATTAAGAATAAACGGAGATGTCCAACTGCTGATTGATCCTAGTCCTAGTAATTCTTCTATGCATTCAATGCAAACTAAAGGACACAGAAGCACATTACGTTTAGGGATGAAGACAAAGAAGTGCTACAACCAATATGAGTGTGAATAAAAGTGCTAGTTCTGCAACTCCCTTATTTTATACATTCAACTTGTTATCATTATGTGTTCTGCAGTGTGTTCAAAATCGTAGGATGTTTTCTCGCAAACTCAGGGCCTGGATCATCTCTGCCAGGGTTCAGCAACCTTGGCCCTCCAGATGTTTTGGAACTATGGTTCTTATGTTGATCAGTCAACCTAATGAATGGCTGAGCATCATGGGAGATGGTGTTCCAAACCATCTGAAGGGCCCAGGTTGCTGATCACTGATCTAAGCTCTTTATGAATGGACCCCATATTACTCCTTGTTACTTATCAGTGTCAATGATAACCCGTTCCTGGCAGTCTTGTTGACACTCAATGACTTTAGGATTCAACTAAACTGCTGCCTTTAGTGTAAATTATAGTGATTTTTCACTTCCAAGAGAAGACTTTACTGTTATTTTACTACTATTATCCATTTAAGCTTGTAACAACTAGGTTTAAACCGATCTTACCCAGATTATGATTTTAAACATTGTCTTGTTTAAGGCTGTCATTCTAACGTGTGCTTTCTTCTTTTTTTGTGTACTTTTTTCTGCTTTGTGGTTGTATTTTACAAACAGCCCCCCATACCACCTCCCAGGAAAGGAAGCTTTCACAGATCATCCTCTAATTACCAGCAAAGTGATTCCATTCAGCACTCCATAACTACACTAATGCCATCAGACGTTGAGAATTTTACTAATAAGTCCTCCACTAAATCCAACTCGAACATATCGCAGACCCAGTCCACCACTAATGCACAGGTTTCATTCGCTAACACCAGTTTGAGAACAGAACGTGTGAACAGAAAATTCATTCACCATGAGCGCAGGCATGAGTCTAAAGAACGTAGAGTTTCCACCCTAAAACTAATCCTGCAAGAGATCCCTCCTGAGAAAGCTCGTTTTAATACCCTTCCAAAAGACCATTCTTCTTCAGGTCCAGCACATTCACCAAACCTTCTGTCCCATGCTAATCAATCACCTAAAAAACACACTGCTTCCCTGTCTGTCGAGATTGCTTCTAAGGCAAAGGCTGAAGATAAAGTTGAAAATCGCGGATCTACAGCTCCACTTTCCTCTGACACTTTGAAGGTGCCTACACGTTTTTCTGGACAAAAGACCACGACGGACTCCCCATCATGGTCCTCAAAAAACCAAGTGGTATACTGACATGTTTATTAGATCTAACAGTGCTAAATAGAATAGAAATAATTACACTTTTCTCTCACCTAATCACTAAAATGGGTAAAGGAGGATCATTTTATAACAGAATAGAACTCATTAGATGTTCAGAATATGCAGGGTCTGTGTATCAGTTGCTCAAACTGAAGACAAAAAATTTCTCAAACCAAAACCACAAAAGCGAAAAAAATCGCACTGTGTGTTAGAATGCTTAAATTAGTCTATAGTAAGCTAAAATTCATCAAACTAAAATAAATGCTAATGAAAACATAGTGTAAGTCGTTCTTTAACTGAAGCAATCCTGGCATTTCATGTCGACTTCACCCAAGTAGTATACCTGGGCATGTTAGAAAATATGACTTTGGGTAAGACACATGCTATGCTTCACAGACCCTGTATATTTTGTAAACCATTGCCATTGCCATATAATTAACCCAAATACTAACATTGAGTCAAGTCATAATGCACAACTGAAAGCAATATGAAACACATGTATACATTTTTTCCCACCACAAGTATTTTAGTACGTTTAAAAGGTAGGTTTATTTAAAAGCTGCTGCTCTGATTCTTCTAGTTAATCCAGCCTTAACCTCACAGCTACAGTTTTCTACAGTCGATTTGTGAATCGAGTCATATTTTTGTCCTGGACAGCCTGACTAGTCTGTGGCTTCTAAAATCAAAGCTTTGAAATGGAAAATGTTTGTATATCAGTGGGTCATAAACCTCCCCACAATCCAGGAAACGAAAAAGCTGAGAACACATTAGAGGCTTTGAGCTGTGTGTTTTGGATAACCGAGTCAATGAACAATTATTATCATTTATATAGCGCCAACAGTTTCCGTACTACTTTACAATAACCAAAGGGAACAAGAGACAAATAAACAAGCATAAAATGGAGACGAGGTGTAGAGGGTCCTGCTCATAGGAGCTTACAATCCATTCTAGATCGATTGTAGTGGAGGTAGACTAGGAGTTTTAATGGTTGTCAGGCTCACTAGTGCCAGTTGTTCAGGAATGGTGGACATGGAAGTGGCCTTAATCATGACGTGTGCGTAGGTGAGGAGAGGGATGAGTTGCATCAGAGATGTGGTCGCTAATCCGAAGAGATGGGTTCTGAGGGATTTCTTGAAGGTGAGGTAAGTCAATCCACAGGACCAGAGCTGCCCTTGAGAAGTCTTTGAGGTGAGAGTTGGCAGTGCAGGTGTAGACAGAGGAAAGGATTCAGTATATTCAGTTATCACAAAACATGGCATCCATTTTCATTAGTACCCTTTTGTTTTTTAAATCCAGTGCATGCTGATAGCTATAAAAAGTAGCATATTTGCAGGAACACTAAATCAATAAGGGCCGTTGTTAAGGATCCTGGTACCCCAGGCGCCCCTTTCTCCTGAAATTAGGAGGTGATCGTATGCACACACAGAATAGCCAACACATAAACTATCCTTGCAGATGGAACACCAAATGTAGAATGCTTTATTTACAGGTTTTCAGGTACAGAAACAATGGAAACACTCCCAGCCGTGGAACAATGGCTGGAGTCAGATAACAATCAATCATGTGATTGACTTGTTGCAGGGAGAAGGTGTGGGTTGATGGGAGCATGTGAAGACAAAGGAATCCA
This sequence comes from Leptobrachium leishanense, assembly GCA_009667805.1. Classification (NCBI taxonomy): domain Eukaryota; kingdom Metazoa; phylum Chordata; class Amphibia; order Anura; family Megophryidae; genus Leptobrachium; species Leptobrachium leishanense. Next base: position 456,545,295 of record CM019063.1, on the reverse strand, counting down.
TTACTTACAGGGGGGTAGGAAGAGGACAAAAGGTTAGATTGCAGGCTCTTGAGCTAGGTTCTTTCCTACTGTTATGTGAATGCAAAATATAACAACTTATAACTGTAACATACAGATACACACTTTGACAACAGCATAGCACAACACTCTACACTATATACAGAAACAATAAACTGTAAAGAAAAATAAATGCCAATAAACTTTGGGGTGGCCGTTTCGTCACAGCCGTATTCCAGCGGAGCCATAAATCATACAGGGTTATTCAGAGAGCGGTGAAAAGTAGGAGTATGCCTGGAGAATGGAAAATTCTAGGGCAAAATAGCCAAACCAGAAAAATTCTCCCTTTCATCTCACTTTCCAAATCGGCTATTTTGACCTAGAATTTTCCATTCTCCAGTCATTCTCCTGCTTTTCAGCTCGCTCTCTGAATAACCCTGTAAATGTTCACATTAATATTTACGCATGTAGACATAACATTAACCACTTGAGCTGCAATCAAAACTGAGCGACACGCTTGTTTCTTACAGTAAATGAATTGTTCTTATACTTTGTATATATAGTATAGGAGCTGCAAGTTTGTTTTTCTCCTGCTAGCTGCAAATTGTTTCAACGCAGCTCGTTCTTCTCTGCTCGAGCTGTTATTCTGCAAAGAACACTAACTGAGAAGTTCTAATTTTTAGTGATTATTCTTTGCTGCATATTTTGTATCCTCCATGAGAAACTAGTGGTTGTACATCCCTTTATTTTATAATTTACCCCAGGACACTTCAACAAAATTCAGAAATGTATTTATTTATTTATTTATAAAGGATTTTACCAGGAAGGATACATTGAGATTTCTCTTGTTTTCAAGTATGTCCTGGGTTCAAGAACATTGAATTTTTGCAGTCGTTACAGAAATGCAAAGATATAAAAACCAAAACACAAATATACAGATTAACAGAAAATAAATATGTAGGAAATATATTCACTATGTTACATGTTTACATGTACATTCTGTATCGAGGTATGTTAATAGAGATCTCTTAAGGGACTTTAGAAGATTTGATGGCGTCTGGAAGGTTATTCCATATTTGCGGTGCTCTGTAGGAAAATGAGGATCGAGCCACTGTCTTTTTGTATTGTGGTATTGCAAGTGAGGTGCAGATCCTGAATCGGAGGTTCTAGGATGAGGGAAGCAGCCTATTCAGGTAAACACCAGGGGACCTATTATGATCTTAACGCAAACGTTAACACTCACTTGCGTGAGCAGTAACATTTGCCGCGGTATTTACCGCATATTACAATCCAAATGCAAACCAGTTAAAAAAACAGTTTGCGTTTGGTACCTTGCGCTCCTCTACGCGAGGTTACTGTACTTTGCGCTCCCCATGTTAAGTATAGGGAGCACAAAGTCCCAACGCTGATTAACGCCTGGCCCGGTCAGCGACAAGTTAACCAGAGCCAGAACCTGGTGTTAACGGATTCTGCTTCTACAGAATCCATTAACACCAGCCTTAAAAATAAAAAAAAGCATCACATACTCGCCCTCTGTCCCGCGGTGAGCACTGCGGCTCTGTTCGCCTCCTCCGGGAGCAGGGAAAGACCGGGCGAAAAAGTCCACCCAGTCTCTCCCTGCATGTCACTACGCCGACCGGCCGGATCTCGCGAGGCAAGATCCGGCTGGTTATGTGACCGGCAGGGGGGAACTCAATGGAGTCCTATGGACTCCAGCGAGTAGATGCTAGCGGCTGCGCTCAGAGCTGCCACGAGCATCCCTGATTTTAACGGGTGTAAACCATGCAGGCAGCATTTTTTGCGCCTGCATTGTAATCTAGCGTTAAAAAGCGGGCGCAAGGGGGAAAACTGCGGGCGCAGTTTTTCCTCCCTTGAGCCCGCGTTTTAACACGAAGATTGTAATAGAGCCCCAGGTTGGAAAGGTGAAGGGTGCGTCTAGATTCCAGCTATGGCCAGTTTAGCTCTTTTAACATGTAACAATGGTGGGTCATGTAGTTGCATTGTAGCACAAGGTGGCAGAATGAGTTATACAATGTAGTAAGATTATGAAGGTGGATCAGATGATTCCATTTTAAAAGTGCCACCTATTGAAGAAATCGAAGATCTCCAAATCTGTACACATGGGCTTTAAATCGACCCCAGCTATAATTTTTTTGCTTTTTTATTAATTTTACTATTTTGGGACAGTCGCATTTAAATTTTTTGTTGCCTTAAATACATACATAAGATGGTACATAAATACATAAGATGGTACATAATAAATAATGACCTAACAATATGTAACATGTTTGTTTTTATCTGCTTTCCGTATTAGATTAGCACATTAACATTTCTCTGTTCTTCTATTAGGATCCTTTTAAGAATAGACTGATTAATGTCATGAGCACCCTCTTAAAAGCATCAGGATAATTGTATAAAACAAATATCCAGGTTGTCATGACTTGACATTACTGCTTTATGGGACATTCTCTACTAACTGTTAGGGTTTTTTTTTGTTGGTTTTTTTTTTTGCGACATTAGGGATCTTCTTAGATATTTGAAAGGAATCTGTGTCTGAGAAATCCAGCTACTGAACAGAAATTGGTTTTAATCTATTTTAACGACGAGAAACATTGTTTGCTGGTGAAGGGCTGTCAACAACAATAGCATTAATATAATACAATGTATGTGCTGGACCTCTACAAGAATGATGTCAAATTAATCAAAATGAAGAAGTACACAAAGTTTTTAATGCAGTTAACTTATTAGCAATTTGGATGCCAGTAATGTCCATATCTATATACCATTACATCCATATTGGCAGTGGTTCCCATCCCTGGTCCTAAAGTGACCCTAACAGGCCCGATTCTTAGACCCCGTTCACACTGTGCGATTTGAAAATCACGCAACTTTCAGCGCGATTTTCATATTCGCGACATGGTTTGATAATGTCGCGCGACCTTGCTGTTTTGTGCGATTTTTGCAAAGCACCACCAATACAAATCCAAAATCGCAGATAGCAAATCACATAAAAAGGGTCATGTACCAGCGACCTGCTTCTGCGACGTCGCGCGGCAAGATGTGAACAGCTCCATCTGAACTGCATTGGAGAAGCTACACAGCGTGATAAAAATCTGCGCGATAAATCGCACCGTGTGAATGGGGCCTTAAGGATTACCCTGGGGAAATGCAGACTGAATCCTGCAATCACTGAGCAGCAAATCAGATCACCTGTGCTGTGCTTCAGATATCTGGAAAACCTGGCCTGTTAGGGTTATCTGAGGACAAGTTTGGGAAACACTGGTTTAAAGGATCGCCTAACTAAAAGGTATAAACCAACTATTGCAGCCTAGTTGTACTAGCTCCATTTTACGTTTTGGCTTTTCCCTGAAAGACACTTGACTAAACAGGCACTTGCCTACTGCTGACACTGCTAGATGTCACTTGCCATTTGGTTAATGGTGAAACTGCAAAGGTAAAGTGGCAAGTTGGCAAAGGAGTTCTTCCAGCTCGGTCAGTGCAAGTCTCCATCTTGAAATTGACAGTGCTCATGTATTTAAAAATAAAAAAAAGTGTTCTTTGCCAATACCACTTGACTTCCAATAGAAATATGGCTGCGGTATACTTGGTTAAACTCCGTTACAACTGACAAGATGGTGAAAGAGCCATACCACAGACGAACCATGTCTATGGAAACACACAGGGTTATTCAAAGAGATCCGAATTGGGGCCGAAAGGTAACAGAACGCTGAAATCCAGCATTCGGTTACCTTTCCTGAACATTCGGCTCTCCAGAGAGTAGGCAATTCGCCAAATCCTGGCGAATTGCCTGCACATACGGTGCCTGTTCGAGGGCAGTGAAATCCCCAAAGAGAAGCAATTCTTCGGCTATTCAAAGAGCAAAACAGGGAAATGAAAAGTTGCCAAATTGCCCTGCCATTTGGTGGTTTAATTCGGCAGGTTTATTCAGGCGAATCCCATAGGCTTCAATGTTAAAAATATTCCCGTTTTAATTCAATATCTTATAAACCGTTGATGATAATATTCTGCAGTATAAAGTCTTTTTTATTTTTTATTTTTTTAGGACCTTTTAGGTATTTTTGGGGATTTTTTTGCAAACACTTTTTTCCCTTTTTTTTTTGTTTTTAAATTGTTTTTCTTTTTTCTGTAACAGCCCTTTTTATTATCATTCATTGGATCTTATATGTAAATTTCTGACATTTTCGCTCAGTTTGTTTGCAAACAGCGTTTTGCTTTTCAAACATTCAAGCGTACGTTTTTTTCACTCCATTCGCCTGCGGTGTCGGGTTTTTCCGGCGGCTGCTCTGCGCTCTGATCGGCTCCTGCTTGGGTTTTTCCGGCGTCTTTGGCGGTTTAATCCAGATGTTTTTGCGGGTTTCGGTGTGTGTTCGCCCTCGTTTTGCGGTGAGTTTTCGGAAGGTTTGCGGCGACTTTTCCCTGCATTACGGCGGCCCTGTGGTGCTTGCTGAATACACCGCAGGGTCACCGAAATGGGATCGCCAAATCGCACCAAATTGAAGAGAACGAAAAGTCACCGAACGTGCGGCGACTTTTCAATTCTCTTTGAATAACCCTGAAATAGTGTTTATAGTGAAAATGCTGAAGAAAATTTCTGTAATATCTGCTAAGGGGTTATTCACAAAACCCATTGTTTAACGTTGTTCTAAAAAGATCATAAAGCAGTTGTTGCAATCACAATAAACTTACTCAATGCAGGTAAGAAAAATCGAAATGTGAGGGGAAGCTTTTTATCCCTGAACTTTTCGGCCCGCCATTCTTTAATTTTCTTTCTCTGGATCGTCAAAGTTCAACGTTGCAACAATGACGATTTTCACCGTTTGAAATGGCGCCAAAAACGGCGGTTTGTGAGTAATCCCTTGGGTTGAAATCAATATTAATTTTGTGTTTATCCATTTTATGGATTTCATTGCTTGTATGAACATCTCCATGTATGGTAATAGAGTGAATACCGAAGACATGCTTGAGTTACTGAATTAATTTACAAGGTGCCTGCCCCTACCTGGCCCATCTGCATACTCCTTTTTGACGATTCTTCAATATATGTTTGTGCTGCTTCATTGTGTTGCATTCTTCGGAATGCCTTTGATCTGGTTCAGGGCTCGATTAGATTTTTTCGTACAAATTCAGACACTCAATTGGGAAAGTACATTCTGAAATATTAACGTAAATCGTGAGTCACTGGGGTCGACCACAAATGGAGCTAGAACATGCTAGCGTTAACTATTCTATAAACTAGCTCTGGTTTACTGTTACCCACATTTAACCCCTAGAACAACAAGTCAAGGCTGCCATGGTAATAGCGGTTTCCCTAGATCCTAAAGAGTAAAGCGATAATTTAGTGTGTGTATATATACTGTATTTGTATGTGCTCTCTTCGTGTTCTGTTTATATGTGTATATACATCATAGGCATTTTACATTGAACAACTTATCAGACTATTGTACATTAACCTGATTATGTAATGGCTGCATAGAAGCTAATCTGTCTGTTACACTAATATTGCTGTAGTGATGCTAATTAGAAATGCATGTATTATTATTACTTGTATGTAGTTTATTGAATGACCCACTATGAGAACACGTTACATTGGTACAGAATGGCTGTGTTGGTCATGGAATGACAATGTAGAATGTCTTACTAACACTATGGTTTGTATCCGACAGACTCCAGTGACAGTGAATGGAAATTCAGGCAGCCCAATCAGTCCACTGAGTCACTACCAGCGGTCCTATTCCCCTACATATCCCTCGCCTCCGTCCCTTAATTCCAGTATTGTCATGCAGCACGGCCGAATGTCAGGTGGGTATTGCTGGTGATCCTCTCTGAATGAAATGGCGGGTAATAAGTTGCATACATATGATAATACAGAACAATAGAACATGTAATGATGAATGCAAACTTTGATATCAGCTGAATGGATTATTGAAAACTCTTGTTCACAGGGATTATCAAAATTGGGATCGAATCAAAGAGATGACATCTTGTGATAGAAGTAGATTGCGTTCAGTGTGTTTTTGTGGGCATTTCGGAGTTTGTTTTTTATAATCTATATAGTTATCTTTTAACAACACAAGATTATTTCCTAATTCAGGAATTATGGAGGATTGAGGAAACATCACATGGTTTTGGAAAGAAAAAAAAAAAAGCCCAACTGGTGAAGTTTAAAATCCATACACTGTTCATGCTCAACAATTCCAATGTTACTGAAAAATGTTTTTAATGGGAAGCTCTCCATAACTCTGTTTGGTGAATAAATCCCTTTTAGGAGCTGTTGATGGGAAGGAAAAAGGCCGGGAACCTGATAAGGGGTTCAGAAAGTGTTGACTTGTAACCTTCCAGTGCACTTACCAGCAGATACTTAAGCTAAAATGTCATCATTCCACATATTTTGTAGATGGGGAATTCCCAAATACCCCCAGGATCTTTTGTATCATGGAAATTCTAACTGAATATTCATAGCAACTGGCCCAAATGCCGCATTATATCTGCATGATTGCAGCTCCTCATTCTTCTTTCCAGCTCCTACAAACCGTGCATGAAATAGAAGCGTGAGGAAAAAGAGCGGTTTGTGAGGGTCCTGAGAATGACCAACAGCACTAGTGGCCTGCTCTACGTTGGGGGCCCGCTCAGATCGAACAAGGTTTTGGCTCAGTTGTACCATTACAGGGACAACTGCTCCATATGCAAATTGGACTGCAATCACCCAGAAAGGGTGGCCAGTACTGAAATGCCAAGGACATCATCCCTGCACGAGAGATGTAGCAACCCCCTGACGATCATTTTGGCCTTGTTGGGCCTTGTCAGGAGGTATAGCTGACACCCTCTAAGTACCTCAAGCAAGGGGGTAGGCCACTAGTGCTCTTGCTCATTCTCAGTACCCTCACAAACCTATTTTTCTCACTTTAAGCTTACAGGGTTATCCAGACGTGGACCCTTGCTTGAAGGGTGTCAGCTATACCCACCTGAAGAGGCCTAACAAGGCCGAAATGATCTTTTTGGGGTTGCTACACCTCTTGTGCAGGGATGACAGTACTGGCCACCCTTTATGGGTGATAGCAGCCTGATTTGCATATGGAGCAGTCATCCCTGTAATAGACCAATCAAGCTAAAACCTTGACCTGAGCGGGCCCCCACCATAGAGCAGGCCACTAGTGCCATTGCTCGTTCTCTGGACTTTCGCAAACCTCTCTTTTACTCACTTTATGAAATAGAAGATAATATTACTGGTGTCCTCATTGGCAGAAGGGGATTTAATCTCATTTATGTATCAGACATTGCAAGCACTGAGTCTTCACACGTAGTTACTTTAGCAGGTTTTTCATCGCGCTCTGCGTAGGCAAATTGCTAGGCGATGTTCAATGCAAATTGCATAACGCAGATGTGTTCCCCTCGCTCGCACACACTTGAAACTCATACAGTTTATTTAGCTCTGCAAGAAGTGTTGCCACTTCGACTAAGAAGCAAAGTGTTCTTCTTAAATCATATGTACAATAAAATCTGCGGCATTCTGAACTGCCGGAGTTTCATGCTGTTAAACCAGCAGTCAAGCAGAATGCACACAAATGGAACACCGAGTAACCATAGGAGTTAAGAAAGTGGCTAGGTAACTGTAGACAATTACGCTTTCCTATATCCGATCCCATAATCTTTAACAGGCAGTTTATCCTACATCAGTGAGCTGACCTTGCAGCTACTTCAGCCTGTTGGTTCTATTAGATTCACCCACAATCCAAATACTATGGAAAGTAGATCCTATAATTCCAGAACAATTGCAAATCGCTACATTGAGCAGATCAACTCTCAATTTCCAGCTTCAATATACTATTTTATAATGCGTAGCCAGCCTCATTTCCTGGGATTGACGCTTTCTATTACGTTCAGTTACTACGGAGTGCACATCCTGCAATATACAGCAAGTATCCAGCTGCTACCAAGTTGGCACCCTGTAATTTGTGTGGGTTGTTGGAGTTTGAGTTCCAGGCCTTGTATGGTTTGGGATTTTCAAAAGTAGAACCACACAATTTTATTCTGTGCTTATCATATATGGCGGTAATAAACTATCCAGCTGAAACCAGAGAGGATGTCAAGGGGATCCACATGATACAGTAGAAAAAGTCTACACCCCCCTGTTAAAATGTCAGGTTTCTGTGATGTAAAAAATTTGAGACACCGATAAATCCTTTCAGAACCTTTTCCACCTTTTAACGTTCTCTTTAAACTGTACAACTCAATTAAAAAAAATAATCTTTTAGGTGGAGGGAAATAAAAACCTAAAATAATGTGGTTGCATAAGTGTGCACATCCTTAAACTTATACTTTGTTGACGCACCTTTTGATTTTATTCCAGCACTCACAGGGTTATTCAGAGAGAGGTGAAAGCCAGGAGAATGACTGGAGAGGTGAAAATTCTAGGTCAAAATAGCCAAAATTCTCCCATTTATCTCACTTTCCAAATCGGCTATTTTGACCTGGAATTTTCACTTCTCCAGCCATTCTCCTGGTTTTCACCTCTATCTGAATACCCTGTCAGTCTTTTTAGGTATGAGTCTATCAGCATGGCACATCTTGACTTGGCAACAATTGCCCACTCTTCTTTGCAAAAACACTCCAAATCTTGTGAGGGCATCTCCTATGCACAGCCCTCTTCAGATCACACACCAGATTTTCCATCAGATTCAGGTCTGGGCTCTGGCTGGGCCATTCCAAAACTTTAATCTTCTTCTGGTGAAGCCATTCCTTTGTTGATTTGGATGTATGCTTTGGGTCGTTGTCATGGTGAAAGATGAGGTTCCTCTTCATGTTCAGATTTCTAACAGAAGCCTGAAGGTTTTGTTCCAATATCGACTGGTATTTGGAGCTGTTCATAATTCCCTCTACCTTGACTAAGACCCCAGTTCCAGCTGAAGAAACACAGCCCCACAGCATGCTGCCACCACCATGCTTCACTGTGGGTATGGTGTTCTTTTGGTGATGTTCAGTGTTGTTTTTGGGCCAAATATATTTTTTGGAATTCTGGCCAAAAATCTGTAAGTCACGCCAATTGCGTATCTCTTTCAACTTGCATAATTTTCGCATTCAAGGTACATGAGCGTCTGAAAAATCTGATTGGTGGTGGGTGTGCACCAGTCCACGGCTGCTATCTTATTGAGCGTTTGCTCCCACAAGTGCTTGGGGACTGGATGATGTCGGCACACAGAACATACTTAACGGTCAGCCATCCATGACGGAATAAATTGGTTATGCGGCAAGAAAGGGTTAAGCATTTCAGACATTGAATCCCAGTCCACTTCTAAGACTGGTTCTAATGGGACATGGAGAGCATTTATTCATGTGGTTTAAACTGCTGTCTGCAGGATTAGTGAAGTTGTGTTGGTTTTTTGGTTTTTTCTTTATCCCAAGTCCAGTTTGTTATTTTTTTTTTCAAGATGCGAACACTCACAAGGATTCATTATTTAGCAATCTAAATGCTTTTTTTTCTATTATTATTAAATCTAGTGTTCTGTAAATAATAACAAATGCAGCTTTAACCCCTTAACGCCGCAGGACGTACATTTACGCCCTGCATTAGGCGGGCTTTAACACCGCAGGACGTAATTGTACGTCCTCGGCGTTTACAGCCCCCCTCCGTTAATACTTACCTCCTCCGGTCGCTCCCACGCTGCTCTGACTCCCGCGGAGTTAGATCAGTGTGAATCCCTCCTCCGGCGCAATGACGTCATCGCGCCGGTGGCGCGATGACGTCAGTTTCAGGCGTTCCCCCCCCCCCCCCGCCGGAGCAGGGGAAGCGCCTGAAGGGGAGGGGGGATCCTTTGGATCCCTCTACCTCCCCATCGCCGGGGACCAGGCGGCTGTGGCCAGCATCGCTGGAAGGGTCACAGCCTGACCTTTCCAGCGATGTATGGGGGGTTAACCCCTTTGTTGCCAGGTCGCGACCGGGCACTAATTTGTGCCCGATCGCGGCCTATTTCCAGTGGGGGCCGCCATCTTGGATGGCAGCCCCCACCTCCGGGTCCCCCCCCCGGTCAACTGACTCATCGCGCCATGCGCGATGATGTCAGTTAACCGGGGAACCCCCTAGCTGCAAAGGGATTTCCTATGGAAATCCTTTAGAGGAGATAGGGGGGTTCTTTGAACCCCTTTATCTCCTGATCGGTGGCAGTTAGGGGGTCATGTATGATATTGCTGTAAAGGCCAGAGCATGGCCTTTCCAATGATATCAAACATGACCATGTTATAAGCAAAATAAAAGTTTAAAAAAAGTAAAAATAAAAATAATAAAAAAATAATAAATTAAATAATAAAAAAACAAATACGTGTTTTTTTTTTAATGCAGCACTATTGTTCACATTTCAGTTATAATGTGAACAATGATGCTTCACTAATGATTTTTTTTTGGGGGGGGTTTAGCTAAAATCACGCAATCTCTCCCCAAAAAAAAATGGGTTCCCCGTTCTAATTTTTTTAACAAATCTACCCCATAGCATATGACCACAGAGCTTCGGATAATTAAATTTTTAAAAAAAACACTTTACACACTGCGGAAGATTGAAATTTTATTGAAAATTCAAATTTTTTTAACTTTTTTTTACATTTTTTGTTATAGCATTTTGGCAGGGCATGACATATACATATAATAATGATATATTATTAATCTGCCTAGTCTGCCGGAAAGAACGATGTATAATTTGTCTGGGTGGTATAATAATACGTGACTTAAAAACCGTCAAAATGAGCTCAGCAAACTTCTACTTCCGAAACAGCGCCGAAGTTGTAAAATTACTCCCGTCCTTAAGGGGTTAATGAAAAAATTAAACATTATTGCCGCCATTCAATTAACTTATCACATTATCTGGGATACAGCCTAGTAATGGAACATTTAATTTACGTCCTTTTTGGTCGGCACTACACAGCTTGTTGTGCTGCAGCTGGTTCTATCCGCAGTCTGTATGTTTTTGTTTTTTTTTCTTCTCTAACATTAGGAATTCTTGATTTTGTGCCAGTGACCCATTTATAAATGGTTGCCTGTGTCATAACAAATTGTAAGTTTATAGCAGTACGGCTGCCAGATCCAGTGTTCACAATTACAAAGATGACTGGCTCATTAAAATATTCTATATTTTTTTATCTTGTCTACATATTCCTACAATAAACTAGAATGAATACAACAGCAAAAACATAAAAGTATATCATTTATCACTGGTAATCTTCTCTCAGAACCCAAAGCAATCTAAGTTTCAGTCTACGAGTGTTGGGTTCACTGCTTTCATGTGAATAGAATACATTCCAATACCAAGAGGCAAACACTAACCACCGTGTGTGAAGTGAAACTAGGAGACATGTGGGATTAAGGGCGTGAAAGGGCCTATATAAACATTGTGTTGCAAAATAACAGCAAACCTCAAATAAAAGGCAAAACTATTGTGATTATGGAGTTATCAAAGTGAGATTCATATACAGCATGTACATTATCTCACAGAAGTGAGTACACCCCTCACATTTATGTAAATAATACACTGAAGAAATGACACTTTGCTACAATGTAAAGTAGTGCATGTACCCTGTAGCCCAGTCTCCGAAGGGAGAGGATCATGCTCTGCTTCAGTATGTCACTTCTGTGAGATATCGTATGTATGGAAGATATCCATTCATTCTACAAAATACACAACAAACTCTATATTCAACTTGTACATATGCATATTGGTATGCTGTTTATCAATACTCGGATAAAACGTAAGTATTTCAATCATGCAGGCTAGATGGTGATTAACCACTTCGCTGTGTAGGACGCGCTCAGCGTGTCCAGCCGCAGGAAGAGGTAGCTGCGGAGAACGCGCTGAGCGTGTCCTCCCTTTGCAGCCAGCGATCAGCCGGATTCTGGTCGATCACTGTGCCCCTCGGTGCGGGCTGACATCCTTGATGTCAGCCCAGCATCCGGGACCGCAGCGGGCACTAATAGATGTCATTGCCCGATGACCTCTATTCAGGCACCCCCCTGCCAGTGTGGGGAAGGTGCCTGAAGGGGAGGGGGTAGGTCCTATGGACCTCTCTCCCTTCCCTTCCGTAAGGGGCACGCTCAAAAGCCAGGTGCCGCTTGGAAGGGCACAGCCTGCCCTTCCAAGCGGTTGCTGGCTTTAACCCCTTAGGGGCAGGATCGCGATTCGGCGCCAACAGGATCATCTCGGATGTCGGCCAAGCTTCCGGGATCTCCCCCAGACGACGTCAGTTCAGGAGTTAACCCCTAGCTGCCACCAATGGTGGAGATAGAGCACTGGTGGGGGGGGGGGTGCTTGAATAGATGTCATCGCGCAATGACATCTATTAGTGCCCGCTGTGGTCCGAGATGCTGGGCTGACAAGGATATCAGCCCGCACCGAGGGGCACAGTGATCTGCCGGAATCCGGCCGATCGCTGGCTGCAAAGGGAGGACACGCTCAGTGCGTTCTCCACAGCCACCGAGTCCTGCGGCTGGACACGCAGCAAGGACGGCCAGAGCATGGCCTTTACAATGATACCAAACATGACCATGTTAGAAGTAAAGGGGGAAAAGAATGAAAAAAAAGTTTATATTTTTTGTATTAATGAAGCAATATTGTTCCCATTTCAATTATGTGAACAATGATGCTGAACTAACGATTTTTCTATGAGGTGCGTTTGTTAAAATCACGTAATTTTCCCCCCAAAAAATTTAATGAGTCCCCCATTTCTAATTTTTTTTTTTTAACTAGCGCAACTCATAGAAAATATAACCGCAGGTGCTCGCATGATAAAATGTGAAAAAAGCACTTTACATGCTGTAGATTATTGAAAATTCTAATTTTATTGCATTTTGTGTTATAATATTCAGGCAGGACATGAGGTATAAATATAATAATGATATATTATGAATCTGCCGAGTCTGACGCAAAGAACGATCTATAATATGTCTGGTCATATAATAAAACATGGCTTCAAAACGCGTTTAAATATGATGAGCAAAACCGGTACAAATTAGCTCGGCACACAGGCATGAAATGGCTCAGTAGTGAAGGGGTTAAAAGTGTAAGACAAATCAAGCATTTTTTCATTATGTCAGCACAACTAGATCTGCTGTTTTTTGGCAGCACGAGGGCATGTGATGAAAATGATCTGACAGTCATTGATTGAACTATATTTTTTTATAGCATTGTATTGATGACCTTCGCATCCTCGATGTATGTACAACTGTACTGTATCTCCAGATGTTTGATAGACAACTTTGGCTGTGGGCCGAAGGCTGACTGAAAAGATCAAAGTATTCCCTTTGGGCCAATAAATGGCCAGCGTTGTGGCTGCTTGGGCCAATGGGGAGATCATAATATCACCCTAACTGGCCCAGTGCTGGTGCCCTGCAATAATCAGGTGAATCACTGCAGAACCCGTCTGAGACCCTGCTTCCTGAATACAATTCATAAGTTGATGGAAAGTCTATGTTAGCCTGAGATGGTGCTATTTGGGTATGTGAGTGATTATCCTTGAAATATTTAAAATATTAAGGGCCATATTACATAGTTCACGCTAATGTTAGCACTCGGCTTTGTGAGCGTTAACGTTAGCTTAGGTGGCCCTAGCTCGGGCCGACCATATTACATTCCGAACACTAACAGGTTAAAAAACACGCTAGCGCATCAGAGATTGCGCTTTTCAGCGCGAGCTTACTGTACTTTGCACTCCCTATGCTTAACATGGGGAACGCAAAGAGTTAATTAGCTTTAGGACTAACGCTAATTATGTCCCACTGCGGTTAACTCAAAAGTTAACCACCGCTAAGACCTGTGCTAACTGATTCCAACCTGTCAGCACCAGCTAAAACCACACCAAAAATCAAATGCTCACCTCTCATCCTGCGGTGAGAACGGCGGCTCGATCCACTTCTTCTTGCTGCTGGTAGCAGAAGGTGACCGGCTGTGAAAAAAAAAAAAAAAAAAGTCACCCTGTCTCCCTTTGCGATCACTTCGCTGACCTGCTGGATCTCACGAGAGGCAAAATCCTGCAGGTCATGTGACCGGCAGTGGAAGTCTCAATAGTGGAGGGGATGCACGAGGCGGTGCTTTGCGCTGCCTCGAGCATCCCGAGGCTTGGCGCTGCGTTACGGGGCAGGCTGCTGGATTAGCGCTTGCACCATAATATCACGCTAAAACGAGGAAGCTAAGGAGAAACCTGCAGGCTCAGGTTTTCCTCCTTAGCGTCCCCGTTTTTAGCGTGATGATTGTAATATGGCCTTAAGTATATGAAGTATGGTTTCAGTCATCAATAAAGTGAAATGTTGATGTATCACAGAATTGGAGTTTTAACGCATTTTAAACACAACGTGAGTGTCTCAACTGAGAAAGCTCATTAACAAAGGGAGACATTCTCTCGCCCGTAACCTCACTGAGCCTTCACCTGAATTTAGTGTAATCAACCCCAGATTATAACAGGCTTGTACGGTAGGTGGTGACTTAACTTTGGCCAGGCAGTGTATATATTTCCTGTAGTAAAATGAAAATTCTCATTCAATAGTAAGCCGTGTGCATCTTGACCTAAGCCTGTCAAATGTCAATTATGTGTCGATCATACGAATTTTACTAGCTCAATATGTTCCACCAGGGATCGCTGTAGTCGGTGTGATGTACGCTCCTGAAAACCATTCACGGCAGAGTATGTGAACAATGTGACCAATTTAAACATATCTGGAGTACTACAGGGAAATACAAAGAAGATTCTTGAAAACAAAGGAACCTATGACATGGTGCCAAAAACCAGACCATTCTCTTCCACTCTTAGTATAAAAACACATATTGTACTTGACATGCTTTTTTTCTATGGCCTCAGGTTCCCACCCTAATTTGAATAACCTCCTATTCTCTTTGGTTTTAAAATGAAACGTTCCATTGTCGCCAAAGAGGATCTTCTGTCACTGCAATGAGTGCTGAACTAATGTGGGATTGTGATTCCTTTATTTCTATGAGGGAGTGTATGGTTGGAGGTGGGGAGATGTATGTATTGTGTAATTTTAAATCTTCCTTTTAGTACAGAACAGTATGGAACATGCATTTATACACGTTGTATAAAAAATGCTGTCAATAATAATTTTTCTTTTGGCAGTTTTGCCGGAAAAAAAGAAACCGAATAGTCCAATGAATCACACGTGCCAAATAGCGATACCAGACACTTATTGCTTCCACCAAGTCCCCCACTCCCCCACTTTCTGGCATGGACCCAAAGCCGCTTAGAGCTGATAATATACTGTTATAACTTATGCTGACAGTTTAAAAGCTCTTGAAGTGTTTTTCCAATATGCAGGTCTTTTTCTTCTGCTCTGCAGTTTTGTGTGGGCTGTGTAACTAGACTGCGCTGCACTCACGGCCTTCTGTAGTGGCTGATGGGCAAAGCTTGTGAGTTGCCCACTGATGACTGTCCGCCCGCAAGGAGAGAGACAAAAATACAACCATATAATAAAATCACCGACCACTTTATATGTGGAATGCTATTTATTATCGGCTACAGCTACCAACTCAAAATATATCTATATAACATATGAACAATGAAAGACAGTGCTGTAAGGGTTCACGCCACACCTATACCTCTCCCAAACCTAAACCCAACTTAGGCTGGTGTCAGACGAGTGTAGTGTTCACGTCCGTTATTGTGCCTAAAAGTACGTCCGTGATAGCATGACAGAAAGCCCATCGAAGCCCGGTACATGAAGTACGTCCACATTGAACTGCGGACGCAAAACGGCCACAGACTCAAGGCAGGCAAGAACGTACAACCCCTAGAACGGCCGCACAAAGTGCGCTGCGTCTGCAACGTCCGCATAGCTTTGTGTGTGCGTGATGGAACGTGGTCAGACGGACTGCATTTATACGTCCAGCATTTTTCACGGACAAAATGGTTTTGCTTTTTATTTTATTTTCTTTCCTACATCCGTCAAAATATACATCAGTGAATAAACGGACTGTGTGGCCACTACTGCGTCTTCCGTACTGACGTACGTCCGTTTGCACGGACGTACAGTCTGTAGAAATCACGCTCGTCTGACCCTAGCCTTAAACTCCATCTCCATCTCACTTCCTTCTAATCATAAAATTACAACTACACCAAGAACCCTACCTCAGCACTGCCTACCAACCCCCGCTGTGACAAAAAGGGGTGAACTAAACAACCCACAATTACCCCAAAAACAAGCCAGATTAATCCCTAAAATAACAAAAAAGGGTGGGTGAGGGATGCTGCTCTCCAGATTACCTCAGGAAAAAGGCACTCAGAGACAATGCGCTCGCTCCTTATAACAGCTCTCTAGACCCCACCTACTCTCCTTCCCGCTCAAACTACCTACCATCCTGAAAAAACTCCTCGCATGCTGGCATCAGGGGCAACTCAAGGGCCCTCCACCTGAGTTGTTCCTGGCCTTCATTATCTGACTGTTCCAAACTTGGTCCAACATTTGGTGCGCAGAACATAAATGGAGTTTAGTACCCGGAGTCCTGAACAGCTGCCTTTTATAATTTGCTTTAATCATGCAAATCACAATTCCCTTTAAGAATAATATTCAGATAGGAACTTTTAAAAAAGAATAAAAATACCACTGTTTGTTTGAAATAAGGGAGAAGAAAACCAGCCGACTTGTAATGCTTCTCATGCGTCAAGCATCATCGGTTGGGCGCCCAGCTACTTCCTGTAGTTGGGTGTCAACACCAGTAAGGCTAGGGTCAGACGAACGCAGTGCGAACGCGCGTGCAGCAGCACTTTATCACGGCCGTAGTAGCAGCAAATGACAGCCAATGACGGGCAATGTACGAAGTACGGCTGCACAAAAGTGCGGCCGCGCAACGCAAGCGGCAAACAAACACATTTTTTTCGAGAACGTGATACCGCTAGTACTGACGTAAAGAGTGCGCTGCGTCCGCTAGCGGTGTGTGTGCGTGATTTGACGTCAGACGCTGCTAATGTCCGGCCAACATAACGTCCAGATGCAAAAAGGGTTTTATTGATGATCCGTACAAAATCACGGATGGAAATGCGCATCGTATGACCGCTAACACGTATTCTGTGAAAAAATACGTCCGTTCGTTCGAACGCACTTTTTCACGGACGACTTGAAAAATGCGTTAGTCTGACCCTAGCTTACAGCCAGCTGGATATTTTGATGGTATGGGATTCAAAGGAAAGTGAGAAATAAAATCTGGATAGGAGCAGCAGGGGATAATAGCTAACCTCACTATGGTGTTGCTTTTGTTTATTCCCCCTTTCATAGGTCCCTTAATTTGTTATTATTAAACAAATAGAAAGAATAATCAACCACAATAAACCAAAGCCAGATTTCCATGTGAGCTGGGGATCAAATGCCCGCTTCCTGCACTCTCGCCTTATGTGGGGGGGGGGGGGGGCTGGTGGACACTATTGGAGAAACGGACCCCCATCGATGAGCACTATGAAAACTCAAGATGGGTTTGTGTTGTAGAGTATCCTTGCTTGTGAATACCAGGTGATAAACCTACAAAGTCCTAGATAAGCAATAACCAATCCATCATTTTAAGAAAAGGTTCTTATCTGGGTCTGTGGTGAAGAACACATAATAGTTTGTAGATCCATCTAGAGTTGTTTGTCATCTGTCATCTGCACAGCTTATCTGGGATTCCAATATACATTCCTTAAGAGCTGCACGTTACACAATTTGTAGAAATGCAAACCAGTTCCAGTCAGTGATATATTTTGTGCTGTTTATGTGCTATGCTGCTACATACAGTTAAACCAGGACTTCTTATGATTGAATAACTGTATGCCCAGCTGGGCGGTCAGTAGCCGTCAAAAGGTACATATTATGTTCTTTAGGGACACATATAGATGTTATTCTGTTTTTCTTGTCCCTATGCAGATTCTGCAGACATGTACTCCCAGCAGTACCTGTCAGAGGTCACCAGAAGCAGCAGCACCATACCGATATGCAGAACCTCTGAGGAGGAGAAAAGGGTCACCGTAATTAAAGCTCCCCATTATACCGGCATCGGCCCTGTGGATGAATCCGGAATCCCAACAGCCATCCGAACGGTAGGAGATGACAGTCCTCAAAGCAAAAAGGGGAAAAAAACAGAAATATCAGATTTGGAGTTGTATTTTATTTTAGAACAGAAAAAAAATAGAGTACCACGGCCTTATTTTCATGTCTGCCTCTGGACAGGTACAGGTTTGCAGGAAGTATAATTTTGGTTGTGTGCACCTTCACCCCATGGTACAAGTTCTAAAACAAGACAATACAATTGGCTACATCACTAAATACAGATGCTGCCTTTATCTTTGCTGTACTTCATGTGGGTTTTCAAAAGCTTTACAAAGTCTGTAGCTATATTCAGTGATATCTTGGTAGTTGTACATGCAAGGTGGCATTGGTTTTATGTTTTTATTTTAATAGCCACAATAAAAGCCTACATTTGCCAATGTAATACCGCTCTGGTGGCAGTACAATAAGTGGTGATGTTCAATATGCAAATACACTTTCTCAATGTGACCTGTGGGCAGCAAATCCGTAATGACATTTAGCATGGACATGAAGAACACAATACAGTTCAAATGTAGTTCTCAGAAAGTATAACTCACAACTCCATAGCAAGCAAGAGTGTCTGTGTAACTCAGAACCTGAAGGGAACCCCTGTCGGATGGAGTAAAGAGACCCAGGATGCCTAAAGTGAACAAATCCCATGGGTACAGGGGAAGCATAAAGTCTGGAACCAGGGAGTTGTCCCTACCAACACAAAAGCCACAGGGGTCCATCATGTCTACATTATGGTGTAGAAAACAGCGTGGCATTGGAGCCTGGGAGGCCGTTGGCCATTTGGAGTGGAAATCAACCTACGAAAAACAGATTTTATGAAATGTAGATTTGTTTTCCCATGGAAAAGTGGAGTTTCTCCTGTGCCCTCCTTTATTCAGCCTCCCTGTTCAAGTCCTGAACTGTGGGGAAAGTAGGCCTTTTCCGTTATATAGGTATCAACCTCTTCGCTGCATTTTTAAAAGGTGAATCAGAAGGGAACGCTTATAGGCCAGCATGGAGAACCGTGCACTGGAGAGTAGGATAGATCTCATCCCTTAAAATCTGGGATAGAACTCTGGATGGGTCTCCACCAATTGTGCATGATGGATCCACTGCAGTCATAAATCTCCTCAAAGGGGACACCTCAGGAAACCATTTGTGTAGAGTCATGAAGGTATGATACCTCCTACATAATAACTGCATTTCTGTATGGGTTGTGAATTTTGGTAAGGTCACGAAGACTAAAGTATAGACTGTGGACTTGATATTCGGTGGAAGAGGGTCTGATAGCCAAAGTGGTTCAAATGTGGTTACATCTGTAGGGACCTAATGGGCAACGGCCCAAGAAAAAATGTTGCAAATGGATATGGTTGAAGTGAGGTTGTATGTTTTGATGGTGAGGAGAAATGGGATGGTAGATCCATCCTCTGTCCTTGGCTCCTTCCTAGTAGCAAAGTGTAGGAAATGGTGGTGTAATGCAGCCTAGGGCAGGGAAAGACTGTGCCCGGAGAGGGAAGATATGAGCAAGGGAAGGACTGCTCCAAATAAACCCAAAGTTTCTGGTTTGGGGACAGGGATGAATTGGTGTTTCTCATAAAGATGGACACTAGCAGGGTTATTCAGAGAAGTGAAAACCTGGAGAAGCGAAAATTCTAGGTCAAAATAGCCAAACCAGAAAAATGTTCCCATTTATCTCACTTTCCAAATCTGCTATTTGATCTAGATTGTTCTCTTCTCCTGCCAATTCTCCTGATTTTCACCTTTCTCTGAATAACCCTGTAAGCAATAATATTTAAGGAACCTCCATGACTGAACTTGTCTTATGTCTGATCATCCCAAACAAAAAAGATGGAAGTTGAGCGCAGTCTTGTGAAAAAGGAAGGTGGGATAGAAATGGACAAAGTTTAAAAGCAGTAAAAATATTGGTATGAAATTCACTTTGTTTAACCTCCAAAACAAAGAGAAGCGAGGCTGGCTCCTCCTAACACGGTCCACCAATCTTGGGAAGCTTTGATTTTTTTTTGATTTTTTTTTTTTTAGCAGACTGGTCCTTTTGGATGCAGGGTCACTTAATAGAAGGGCTGTTGGAGCTGCAACTCCAGGCCCAAGCTCCAGGATAGGAAATAACAGCACCAATTGTCAGTAGAATGAGCTCAAGAGGAATGTGGGAGTAGCACAATGGAGGTGGGCAAAGTCCCAAAAAAAAAGTGGGAACTCACCAAGATTTCTGTCCCCCAATTAGCATCTTACACATTCACTAAAATCTAGTATACCATACATATGTGGAATTTAGCAAAAATATCATTCCTAGATTTTTTGTGATTTAACAAGAAAATATATACTTGTACACCTGAATACAAGCTTTATAGTGTATGGGACCAATGGGAACTTCGTTCCCTCTGCAAAAATTGTGGAGGAACTGCGTTCCCACATGTTCGCCCCTTGCCTTCACCCCTGGAGGTGTGTGTGCGTGAAGAATGGGATAGAAGAAATAAACAATAGAGCGGAGGGTCAAATGCCTTCTTTTCAAACTCACACCTTATGTCAGGGTGGACTGGAAGACACTGTTGAAGATATGGACCCCCATCAAAGGGCATAATGAAACCTCAAGATGGGTTTATCCGCAATGGACTGTGGTGTAGAATATTGGCTGAAGAGCCATATATGGGAGCTCTGTACCATGTGAGTGCGTAAGATCACATTATTCTACGGAGTTTATATATTTTTGCTGTTTTACACTATATATCTGTATGCTTTCAGGTTTTTTGGTACACTGCTGAGACACACAAGGGAAATTGTTTTGTCTAATTCTTTATTTCTCATTTGGCACAAATTACATGTTTTTAACACCGAAACGGCACTTGCTTGTATATGAGCTCAACTTATGATATTTAACGTGCCTGTTCTTTAAAACTCCGCAATCCTATGTTTTATTAAATCTGAAAAATCTTAAAGTTATTAAGTAGCACTCATAAAGTCAATAGGTGCAGCAACCACTATTCTGCTATAGCAGTGTTTCCCAGACCTGTCCTCCAGACCTGCTGACAGGTTTTCCAGATATGTGAAGCACAGCGCTGCACAGGTGATATTACTTGCTGCTCAGTGATTGCAGGATTCAGTCTGCATTTCCCCAAGATGATATGCAAAATCTGGTCTGGTTGAGGGTCCTGAAGACAGGTTTGGGAAACACTGTCCTATAGGGTACTTCTCCCTGACCCCTTTTTTTTTTTTTTTTTTTCCTTTCTAGTAAATGACTGGTTATTTTTCTTGTTTTTTTTTTTTTTTTTACCCTGTACATTTTTTATGAGAAGAAAATATATTATCTAATAGAGGCTCCAGCAAAGGTCTAAAGTCTTAGGCGGTAACAATGTACTTGAAACCAATAAAATGCAAACAGAAAAAGGAACCATTTCCCCACATGACAAAACATAATTATACCGGCCCCTGCAGGGTCCCCAAGATTAGAACCTGCAAAAATAAATGGCATTACCTCCCCTGTTAAGGAATGTGTAAAGAAATGGCTTTTCAGGTTATTTATAACCTAAAAAAACATATTGTTTTTCCTGTGTTTCTTGACAAAATTTGTGCTTAAATGTTTTCTATTTTTTTTTTTTTTTTTTTTTTACCCCAATGCATCCATTTACAGAGAATCTCAGCAGAAAAATTATTGTAATAACCAGGCACAAAATCCATTCAAATACAAAGTTAACCCCTTCAGTGCTAAGGTTACGTGCGATACAACCTTGCATTTCTATCTTCCCTGTTCCCTGAGTAATGGAGGAATGTGCCTGCAAACCTTTTCATACGTTGTACCCTTTGCCTCTCTGCATATAACGTGATCTTTAGCTTGACATTCTGGCTGTAATGCAGTTCCTGTCTCTCACACTGATCTGACCACATGGCTTATTTAAAATTAATGGTACTGAAGCACCTTTTAAAATGTTCCTTTTGTCCTCAAGAAGCCGATGCTCCTCATACAAAAAGATGAATAGTTACAGATAGCAGGGGATATTTTCATGCTATGACATGTGCGATTATGCAACTCCTGTCCCCTACTGTGCTGAATTTAGCAAGGAAAGAGTCCTTTCACTAAACAAAATAGAAAATTCCCTCCTCTAAATAAAGGGTCACATCACATTCTGATTTGTACATTATCGGAATAATGAAAACCTTGAAGGTATTTCTTTTTTACATGTAGTTGATGTTTTTTTGTCACTACTATCACAATCAAAGTACACTCAGTACAAGTCGGGCACTGCTTATCCAGACTTCTAAAATAGAGAAGACTCCAAAAACTGGAGTTTTCTGAGACATCCGGATTTAGTTATGACAGACCAGAGGTGCTCAGTACGGTCGCTGACGTTTGGAAACTCTGTTCCCGTGCATTGCAGCAGACCAAAGCACACTCTGGTAGCCCCAGCAAATGACATGCTGCACGGATTCTTGCTGACTCCCGGTGGCATGTCCATGGACAATGCTGCAGAGCACTCCCATCGAGTGTGCACACTGGGAACTGCAGGTGGAAGGTAATTATGGCTCTTCCACCATGTTAAATTGCTCCTCCAGCCTTTGGAGTTAAGGGAGTATAGGCCCTTTGTTATATACCGTCCTGCCTAAACAAGAACAATACAATATGGAAAATTAAGGCCTCAAAGTTTTTCAGTAATAAGTAAAGGTTTAAATGTAAACTAGTTTGTTAAGCCACATTTTCATGTATGTAAATTGATCATGAAACTTTTATATAGACCTGCTAACCTCAGGCAGTTCTGAAATCAGGAGTGAGGCAAGGATGCTAAGAGGGACTTTGACATGATGCATCTTGCATAATCTATGGCAGGCATGCCAGGATGACTGGCAACCCTACTGAGCAGCTAATTAAAACTGTCCACAAGCAATGCTTGGATTTACAATGCCCTTACTTAGGGTTGTACCCTGAGCACCACTAAACCGGCGCCCATGGTGCATTGTCCCTAAATCCTTCCGAAAACACAATTTTCCCTTTTCCCAATGTGCCAGCCTAGCGTTACTCGGTAATCTGGAGGATTGAGGGGCATATCATGTGTCACATGAGGACAACGTGTGATTTGGTAGGTCTGCTTTTTATGTTATTCTATCAGCTCATTAGAGGAAGCGGGTGGGCTCAGTATAAGTTCATAAACTCCTAAGTATCCATTTGTCCCCCTCAGCAACTAAATGCTGTGGCATACCGTTGTTGCATCAAATATAAGCTTCGGCATCCCAGAGAGGGAAATTGAACCAATAGCAGCTGAAGTGTCATTCATAAAACGTCTCCTCCTTTTATTTGACTTTCCCATGTGGCTCATCAAAGTTTATCATGGTTGTAAGAATGATGAATTCATCCCTCAAAAGCGGTAATGGTGATCAGTGAATAACTCCAATAGAGAAGCAATAAGCTTCATGGAGAATAAGAACCAGTCACAGGCTCTCCCCTTGTTAAACTGTTGGCTGGGCCTGATGTACAGTATAGTCTTCATCTATAGGAAGCCATTCCCACTCACCTCACCTTTTGTCTTGTCCCTCTCACCCAGTGGATTGTGCCTTTTTGTTCTATTCCTCACTGTAAGAGGTACTTGGTGCTCAGTCAACATTTCCCCAGGTCTCTCTGGAGGGAATGAGCCTGTTGCTCTTTTAGCCCCTATGAGAGCAACATGTATAATGCACCTATAGCTACAGTTTTGTTCATAAAGACCTATATACTAATACTTTCTAATAATTTAGCCTGTGGAAGAAAGTTTACTTTGTTAACGTAGAGAAAATAGGTTATTGGAAAATTAAATTACTCCAAAAAATTCAAATAGAAAATACATTTTCTGATCAGAAACTATTGTATTATTTTTAAAGAAATTGATTTAGAATGGTGGAAAACAGTATCATGTAATTCCATATTGGTGCATAAAGAATTACAAGCATAGAAGGATTCTATTTAAAAAAAAAAACACCTCATAATGACTGGCAAGAGTAGAGAACATATGTGAGAAAGACACATTGGCAAATTAAATTGGCAAAAGCCTGTTAGCAGCATATGTGCCAAAATATGTGAAATGATGGTTTTTATCTCCATGCAACACATTCTGCCTCGACGTTTGCTGAATAGTAAAGCACTGCTCAGCTGCAAAGAAGGTATTAAGGAGTCTGAAAAATCAAAAAGACCGCGTTGGTCTCTACGAGTGAGTTAGCTGCGATTTTAGTGGCTTGATTCCAAATCTTAAGGAGATGTGAAATAGCTGTTTCTCATGGCTATTTTTCAGATACAAAATAACTTCTCCCCAAGTCATTATTCTACTGACTACCTCAATATTTGTTCTTCCTATACAAAGTAGAGGAAGCTCAATTGCACAGTTGTGTATTTCTTGACACACTTCTGCCTCTGCCATTCCCTCAACATTTGTATAGTGTCTCTGAACATATGTTGCCCAGGGTGTTCTGACACACCTCTCATTCCCAATATATTTAATAGTTATTTCTCATTAGGCAATTATTTATTTTCTCCTTTTGACGCTATATTTGTGTGGTGTTTTTTTTTTACATTTTGTATACACTTAAAGGCTCTGAGTGAGCCAAATCATTTTACCCGTCTACTTGGATGCAATTAAAACATCTCTAAAGAGACCCTCACAGTGTGTTCGGTATTCACCATCACAGATCTGGTAACCTACTCTGTATTGTATCTGGCAACTGATGGGCTGTGACTCCAAAGATATTTCAAAGGCATAGGGGAGTATTACATAGAGCCCACTAAAATTGGGATGTTAAGGAGGAAAACCTGCGCTTGTAAGTTTCTCCTTAGCGTCCCCGTTTTAGCTTCATGTTATGGGGCAGGCGCTAATCCAGCAGCCTGCCCCTTAATGCAGTACTAAATGCTGCCACGAGCATCCCTTCCATGGAGTCCATAGGACTCCATGGAGGCTTCGACTGCCAGTCACATGACCTGCCAGATCTCGTCTCTCGCAGGATCCTGCAGGTCGGTGGAGTGATCGCAGAGGGAGAATGGGGACTTTACCCAGGGGTCAAGTCCTGGGAAAAAAAGTGAGGGAACTCACCCACGAATTCCACAACCCCCATTACCTGAAGAAAATTATATATATATATATCTATCACGAGTATAGCAGCGCGTGCCGGTGATACCATTTTAATTGGGTTAACTTTACATTTAAAAGACAAGCTTTCAAGAGTGTAAACTGGAAACTATACTGATCAGTGAAAGGTATCACTACGTACAGGTATACTCGTTATTGTGGCAACTGGACTAACGCATTTTATATACAATATATATATATATATATATCTCCAGGCACAGACCCCCAGAATAATATACACAGTGCTGAACCCCCAGAATAATATACACAGCGCTGAACCCCCAGAATAATATACACAGCGCTGAGCCCCCAAAATAATATACACAGCGCTGAGCCCCCAGAATAACATACACAGCACTGAGCCCCAGAATAATATACACCCAGCGCTGAGCCCCCAGAATAACATACACAGCGCTGAACCCCCAGAATAATATACACAGCGCTGAGCCCCAGAATAATATACACAGCACTGAGCCCCCAGAATAATATACACAGCACTGAGCCCCCAGAATAATATACACAGCCACTGAGCCCCAGAATAATATACACAGCACTGAGCCCCCAGAATAATATACACAACATTGTGCCCCAGAATAACATACAAGGCACTGAGCCCCCAGAATAACATACACAACACTGAACCCCCAGAATAACATACACAGCACTGAGCCCCCAGAATAATATACACAGCGCTGAGCCCCCAGAATAACATACACAGCGCTGAACCCCCAGAATAATATATACACAGCGCTGAGCCCCAGAATAATATACACAGCACTGAGCCCCAGAATAATATACACAGCACTGAGCCCCCAGAATAATATACACAGCACTGAGCCCCCAGAATAATATACACAACATTGTGCCCCCAGAAACATACACAACACTGAACCCCCAAATAACATACACAGCACTGAGCCCCCAGAATAATATACACAGCACTGAACCCCAAGAATAATATACACAGCACTGAGCCTCCAGGATAATATACACAGCACTGAGCCCCCAGAATAACATACACAGCACTGAACCCCCAGAATAATATGCACAGCACTGGTTATATGGATATATTTTCCCCAGTACACATGGATATAATTGCCCCAGCTCATATGGATAATGCCCCCAGGTCTCATGGATAATGCCCCAGCTCTCATGGATAATGCCCCCAGGTCTCATGGATAATGCCCCAGGTCTCATGGATAATGCCCCAGCTCTCATGGATAATGCCCCAGCTCTCATGGATATTGCCCCCCTGGTCTCATGGATATGCCCCAGCTCTCATGGATAATGCCCCAGCTCTCATGGATAATCCCCAGCTCTCATGGATATTGCCCCAGGTCTCATGGATAATGCCCCAGGTCTCATGGATAATGCCCCAGCTCTCATGGATATTGCCCCAGCTCTCATGGATATTGCCCCAGCTCTCATGGATAATGCCCCAGCTCTCATGGATATTGCCCCAGGTCTCATGGATATTGCCCCAGCTCTCATGGATATTGCCCCCAGGTCTCATGGATATTGCCCCAGCTCTCATGGATAATGCCCCAGCTCTCATGGATAATGCCCCAGCTCTCATGGATATTGCCCCCAGGTCTCATGGATAATGCCCCAGCTCTCGGATAATGCCCCAGCTCTCATGGATATTGCCCCAGGTCTCATGGATAATGCCCCCAGGTCTCATGGATAATTGCCCCAGCTCTCATGGATAATGCCCCAGCTCTCATGGATAATGCCCCAGCTCTCATGGATAATGCCCCCAGCTCTCATGGATAATGCCCCAGGTCTCATGGATATTGCCCCCTGGTCTCATGGATAATGCCCCAGCTCTCATGGATAATGCCCCAGCTCTCATGGATAATGCCCCAGGTCTCATGGATAATGCCCAGCTCTCATGGATAATGCCCCAGCTCTCATGGATAATGCCCCAGGTCTCATGGATATTGCCCCTGGTCTCATGGATATTGCCCCCCTGGTCTCATGGATATTGCCCCCCTGGTCTCATGGATATTGCCCCCCTGGTCTCCTGGATAGTGCCCCCCTGGTCTCCTGGATAGTGCCCCCTGGTCTCATGGATTAGTGCCCCCTGGTCTCATGGATAGTGCCCCCTGGTCTCATGGATATGCCCCAGCTCTCATGGATAATGCCCCAGCTCTCATTGATAATGCCCCAGCTCTCATGGATAATGCCCCCAGGTCTCATGGATAATGCCCCAGATCTCATGGATATTGCCCCCTGGTCTCATGGATAATGCCCAGCTCTCATGGATAATGCCCAGCTCTCATGGATAATGCCCCAGCTCTCATGGATAATGCCCCAGGTCTCATGGATATTGCCCCCCTGGTCTCATGGATATTGCCCCCTGGTCTCATGGATATTGCCCCCCTGGTCTCCTGGATAGTGCCCCCTGGTCTCATGGATAGTGCCCCCCTGGTCTCATGGATAGTGCCCCCTGGTCTCATGGATAGTGCCCCCCTGGTCTCATGGATAGTGCCCCCCTGGTCTCATGGATAGTGCCCCCCTGGTCTCATGGATAGTGCCCCCCTGGTCTCATGGATAGTGCCCCCTGGTCTCATGGATATTGCCCCCCCCCCAGGTCTCAGGGATACTGCCCCCCCAGCTCACCTTTGCTGCTGCTTCTCCACATTGCCAGCGGCTGCGTGCTTCCTGCTTCAGTGGCCGCTGACAGGAAGTGCAGCCGCTCGCCTGGGAACTATGAAACAGCCAGGCGAGCGGCTCCACCTCCTGTCAGCTGGCCCTTGTAACAGGAAGCACGCCGGCCGCCGGCAATGTGCGGCGGCGGCGTTCGGGCCCGGGCCACAGCGGGAACGCTGCGTTCCCGCAGCGTTCCCGCTGTGGGAAAAGTGCGGGAACGCCGTTCCTGCGCGTTCCCGCTCGACTCGAGCCCTGACTTTACCCCCCCCCAGTCTCACTTTGCTCCTGGCAGCCAGAAGTGGTGGATCAGGCCGCCATTCTCTCCTTGGGATTACAGAACGTAATTAGCGTTAGGACTTTGTAATCCGAACGCTAATTAACACTTTGCGCTCTCCAAGGGAGAGCAAAGTACAGTAAATGTGCGCTGAAAAGTGCAAGATCCGAATCGCTAATGGGTTTTTAACCCGTTAGCTTTCAGTATGCAATATGGTTGGCCTGCGCTGGGGCCACTTAAAGTTAACGTTAGCGCTTAGCTGTGTGAGCGTTACCGTTAGGTTAAGTATGTAACAGGGCCCATAATTGGCAAAAACATATAACCAATAATGTAGGAAAAAGGCCAGACCCAATTTGTCCCAAAGAGTGCTATTCTTCCTCAGGCACCGTGTATTCTTGACTTCACAAAAATAAAACTCAATAAAAACAAATTAACTGGCATCTTGGCTGAAACGTTTGAAGTCATTGGCAGTAACAAACAGGGCTTTCATACTTAACAGCTCCCTCGTCATTGGTATCGACTCTGAAATAGGACCCAGATGTTTTGTGTCTAAGCAACATAATTTAAACATGTTTGTGACGATGAGATCCTATTTGGATGGTTATTTGTCCTTTTTTCCTAATGTGAAAACCTTTGTTACATTGTGTTGCAGATTGAGCAGTCAATCTAGAGCGCCATGTTTTAATGAAGATGTTTATTAAACCCTTGATCTGTATCTCCTAGAATTACCAGCAGCTCAATGTCAAACGAGATAGAAACATCTGTAGATACATTGACAATGCACTTTACATTCTGTGTTTGCCATGTAGTAATTCCTTTTCCTGTATTTATGTGATGATATACTGTCTGCTGAAAGAATATATAGTTTACATTATAATAGGTATTATGATAGGCTTCTTGGAGAGGTTGATGACTGCATTTAAAATCACTAATCATACATTATATATGTATGGAATCATAATTTCTATTAACTTTACCTGTGTGGAGGTAATTGAAAACTTTAAAGTTTTCAAGTTAGAGAAGTTTAAATAAGCAGACCATTTTTGAAAAATCATCTT
The DNA here is from genome assembly GCA_009667805.1 of Leptobrachium leishanense. Lineage (NCBI taxonomy): Eukaryota > Metazoa > Chordata > Amphibia > Anura > Megophryidae > Leptobrachium > Leptobrachium leishanense. The sequence goes on along the minus strand of CM019063.1, from coordinate 456,516,168 downwards.
CCGCCAATTCTTCCTACTGGATCCATTTGTAATTTCCTCGTGTATACAGTACTTTTTCTATTCTGTGCTATTCCAGGACAGATATTTAATACTGTAGCTTTCTATCCTCCCTAAAGATGTTATTGTTTTCTTGGCACACCCAGCATTCCTGTGATCATAGCTGTCACATCCAATACTGAACATCATCCTTACTCAGACACTCCAATATGAAATATGATTGATTGTGGAGAAGCGTGGAATTAACAGTTCACTTACCCTATATGTCTATCCTCCAGCAATCACAAAGGCCTGACCGCCTGGCTTTATTCTGCTGTATTCCCAAACCATATACCAAAAATGAGAATGGAAACCACGTAAATATCATCGCTCAGCCTCCATGTAACAACAAAGAAGTCATATTTTCTTTTCTAAGGTGCCTTTTATGATTCATATGTGGTTTAGTAGAACTGATGCCTCCTAGTTTCAAGAGTTGCATAACGGTGTCATCATTAAAGCACCTGTAACAGGATGTGAGGAGCGTGCCAAAAAACATATTGCTGTGTTTACTCACAAAGGTTATTCAGAGTTATTTTTTAACGATCCTTCTACATTTGGTAAAGAGTATTTAATGGCTCTCTGATTACGTATCGAACATGACATGTTCTCTGATTACGTATTGAACACCATTTTATTGAAGAAATTAGTTGCTGTGAAAGCGGCTGACACTGCCTTGACTTTCTCCATTGTTCTATTGTATCCTATTTTGTCATTCGGAATGTTTAAGGATCATGTTGTAGATAAAGTAGCATGTCACCTATCGTGATCGGTCCAAGCGGTTTCTGACATGTATATAGTCAAAGGTCTGTTCAAATAATTCATTTCAATGGAAAGTGCAAGGCTGTGCTGTACTTCACTACTTAAATATGAGCAGGTCTATGTATTTGAAGATGCTTTTTGAGACTAAACAAAAAATATATATTTTTTTCCTCGTAAATTATTCTCCCATGGACCACAATGCAGAAAAATGATGCTTGATGAGCAGGAGTCCTTCATGGCAGATTTAGAGTGTATAAAATGCCTAAGTAAATATCACGCAGCAAACAAAAAACAGTAAATGTAATATTCTAGACAGTATTTCAGTATTTAAAAATTTTCTGACTCTCCTGAAGTGAAGACCCTTACGTTGGAAGATGTTTTCCATTATTTGGTGCACTTTACTTTTAAAAGTAGCGAGTGCCAACCTTATCAACTTCGATCAACAATTGTGCCAGGGAAAAATTGCTTCTGGGACTTTTTAGAAATAACTGGCGTCTTGCCTTGTTGGTAACTAAAGTGCAAACCATGCCCCCCTTTTAGACTGGTTTTGAAAACCTGTCCTCCTCTAAGACATAGGGTGGAAGAGTTGTTGGCACCCCATTGTTCAAAACTGAATTATAATCTAAATTTAGTGTGACCAAAAAGGTAAATCCCTCACACGATGACAAAAATATTAAACGAGAATCCGAGACACAACACTGAAAAAGACACACTGAGAGACATGCACAGACACTGGAAGAAAAGGAGAGGACACATAGACATTAACACACACACTCACACAACATGACACTTCTCTCCCTCCATGTGCAGAGCCTACTGTTAGCAGGGGAGGCCATATGTTTGGGCAGACATTGGGAAAACAGAGTTCAGCATGTGGAGCCCAGGCTTACTGGGACAGTAAATCTCCCTCTTGTGGTCTGATTTGGCACACTTAGGCTAGGGTCAGACTAACGCATTTTTTGCGTCTTCCTTTTGACGGAAGATGCGATAGCGGTCACACGGTGCGCAATTATGGCCGTGATTTTATACGGATCCAAACCAGGAAACTTTGGGTGTCTGGATGTTATGTTGGCCGGACATGAGCAGCGTCTGACATCTCCTAATCACGCGCACACGCCGCTATGCCGACGCAGCGCACTCTCTGCGTCAGTACTAGCGGTTCGACGTTCTTGCAAAAATGCGTATGCTTGCAGCTTGCATTGTGCGGCCACACTTTTGTGCGGCCGTACTTTGTATGTTGGCCGTCATTGGACGTCATTTGCTGCTACCACGGTGGTAATAAAGTGCGGCTAAACGCACATTCACACTGCGTTAGTCTGACCCCAGCCTAAGGGGCAAGGCATGGGGCAAGCTGATTCCTCTGTGGCACAGCTCTCTGACCACGGGGGGGGGGGCATGGAAATTTCTTCCCAGGCATCCCGCTCTGTTCATGTTACAAACGTCATGATGTCTGATGCCAAGAGAGGCAGAGGACGCCATGGAGCCCCCGTGTAGCTGCAGAAATTTCATACACCAAAGCCCGACCCCCAGTATTCTGACACCCCATATTTCGCTTGGTCTGTGATGTCTAGTTGGACTGTACTTACGGACATTAAAAACAGAAAACTAAAATACATTTTGTATCGGACAAACCAAGTCTATTCTGAGAGTTAATAAAGTATTCTCTTGGAAAATAATTTCTATATGAAAGCTTGCTGCATTGTACCAGTGAACAAGGGTGTATTGCAGCTGGTATTGTGGTCCAACAGGTTGGAGTAGTTGTATTGTGTTTGAGAGACACTTCCTTCTGCCACCCAGTTCAGGAATACATCTCACACAGGATACTGGAGACTGAAGGATAGGGAGATAGTGAGTGAAAGAGAGAGATACTATGAATTTTCTATCAGATAAGTCCCTATCAATCTCTGATGACTTGGCTGCTTTCCTCAATACCTTGGTAATTATCAGACTCCTATGGATTTTTCACATTGTATTGGATTCCTTTTTTTTTTTTCATTGACCTGTAATAGATTCTAACCCTTTCCTTTTCTTTTTCCTGTTTTTTTTCTTTTAGACTGTCGACCGACCAAAAGATTGGTACAAGACCATGTTCAAGCAGATCCACATTGTGCACAAACCAGGTAGGCTGCGTACACTCTACCACGGAGGAATGTCCCTGTATTTTGAATATTTTCTGTTATCTCTGAGCGATATCTACCCGTGTGAAGTCCCAAGAAAGGGAATATGGCTTTTGTTTACTTCAACGCTAAAGAATGTTATGTATTGTTTTCATAAATCCTCCTCTCACACAGTACATGAAGTAAATTCCTTCGAGGTTTCAAAACTGAGCAATGGGGGAAATTCCAAGCTAGTGTCAGACAAGCACTTTAACAGCCATGGTCATATTGAAGTTAAATGAAAAGTTTGTGTTTAGTGATCCATTCAATTATTTTTATTAATGGGCGAATTAGCTTTGTTAACGTTCTCCACGATCACCAATTCTTACATAGCATTTATCATATGTTTTTGTGAAAGGATTTTACCAGGAAGGATACATTGAGATTTCTCTCGTTTTCAAGTATGTCCTGGGTGGCGAGTATGTACCGTTAGGTGTCTTGCCAAGGACACTTACTGGAGAGGTTGCCCGCTGGGATCGAACCCATGACTCCACAGGCTCTCTCCATGCAGAGCGGTGACATTACCTCTACTCCATCCAGTGTAGCTCTTCAAGAACACTGCTGTGGAATTCTCTGCCAGTTGAGGTGGTTGGGTCAGAGACTGTAGAGACCTTTAAAAAAAAAATGACTGGATGACTTCCTGAAAAAACATAATATTAAGGGTCATAATATTCAATATGGGTAAAAGCTTCTTGATCCAAGGAGAAATTTGACGCCATTCTGGGGTCAAGAAGGAATTTTTCCCCCAGTATGTTGCATATTGGCGAGCTCTTCAGACTAGGGTTTTTGCCTTCTTTTGGGATCAACAGCAGTGGGGGATATGTGAAAGGCTGAACCTGATGGACGCAAGTCTTATTCAGCCTATGTAACTGCTGAGAGGGGTGTGTGTGTGTGTGTGTGTTCTAGGTTCTAAGTTCCCACGGGAATAGGGCCCTCAATTCCTCCTGTATCTGTTGGTGAAATATTGACTTGCCTTTTTGGTGTATTGTAGAATTGTTATGTCTTTACCCATTGTACTTTTGAACAGTGCTGTGGAATGCGTTGGTGCTTTTATAAATAATAATATATTTATTCTTATTTTTGTAGTAAAGTGCATGGTTTATAGAAAAAAAATGTAGTGTTGTATGACACTAAATCTTTACTATAGTGTCGAAGGATGCTTACTTAGACGTCTTACCTCCTAATGCGCTTTTAAGAAAGCCAATTAAAATGCTAATGCAATAGTTTTTATGTGAGCCAATAATATATTGCACCAATTAATGAACAGAACCCTGAGGACCAGGAACAAAAGCTGTCTTGGCTCCCACTGGATTGAAAGTTCTAATATTTCCATACACAACATCTTTGGGGAAGCATAAGGACCTGCTATAGGAGATAATTCGCCAGCAACATCAAGCTTCATTTCACATCAGAACAGTATTGGAACTAATAATACTAATATAGGATGTGTATTTCCCACCCACTCCCAATATATGGACTTATTAAGCGGCCTGTTGAATGTATGCAAAGTCCACTGGCTGGCACAGTTATCACTTTACTCTTTTTTTCTTGTCAAATAACATTTTGAACTTGAAGAAAAAAATAATTGAAGCCTCGTTTCCCTGGTATCTGCTTCATTTAGAATAAACTTTGAAGTTCTGACTAGTAATTAATATACATTCCATTCATTACGTGTGCCAGTGATTTGGGGTGTGCACATAAAACATACAGGGCCACATTACAATCTATGTGCTAACGTTAACGCTCACCTGCGTGAGCATTAACGTTACCCGCGGTGTTTACCGCATATTACAATAGAAACACAAATGGGTTAAGTTAATCCGTTTGCGTTTGGTACCTTGCACTTTTCAGCGAGAGGTTACTGCACTTTACGCTCCCCATGTTAAGTATAGAGAGCGCAAAGTGTTAATCAGCGTTAGGATTACAAAGTCCTAATGCTGATTAACGTTCAGCTCTGGTTAGCGGAAAGTTAACTAAAGCCAGGACTTCTGCAGAATCTGTTAACACCAGCCTAAAAAATAATAAAAATAATCATACTCACCTCCTGTCCCGCGGCGAGGACCGCGGCTCCAACCACCTCCTCCGGCCGGCGGGAGCAGGGAAAGACTGGGGGGAAAAAGTCCCCCCAGTCTCTCCCTGCATATCACTATGCTGACAAGCCGGATCTCGCGAGGCGAGATCCGGCAGGTCATGTGACCGCCAGTGTCTGACTCAATGGACTCCATCGAGTGGATGCTCGCTGCTGCGAGCATCCAGGGGCGTAGCGCACGGTAACAATGCAGGCAGATTTTTAAGCGCCTGCATTGTAATTCCACGCTAAAACGGGGGACAGTAGGGAGAAAACTGCGGGCGCAGTTTTTTTCTCCCTACCGCCCCGTTATAGCGTGGAGATTGTATTGTGGCCCATATTGTACATGTACATGATGTGGATAGAAGTGAAGGAAAAATTGTACTGTCTACAAAGTTAAAAACACACCCCACAAATGGAAGCTACATAGCATTTTAATATTCCATAATTATTATTTTTGGTTTAAAGGCTTATTCTACTGGTTTTTACATTAAACCATCATATATCCAATGTGGTAGAATAATTATTTTAATAACTGATTTTTTTTTTCTCTAATCAAGGAGTTAAAGTTAATTCTAATTCTTGCTCAGCGTTTAGGGGCCCTCTGACTCCCCATTTCACAACAGCTAATGGATTTTTTTTGCCAGTTTGCTCAGCTAAGGTGTAGGTGGGGGCTGAGACCTTATTACAGATTGTGACAGGAAACTAGTTAAAATGGCAAGGTATTAAACAAAAAAGTAAATAAATGCAATTTGGCAAGTCTTTTCATAGATTTACATAGCATCATGATGCAGGAGCTATTAGATTGTAGATAAAGTGTATTTTGGGTACAAATGCACATTGTAGAATAGCCCTTTAAGAAAGCAATGTGAATGCATATATTGGGTAAATAATGACAACCATATAATACGAGGAAGAAAAATGTAAAAGGAATCCACAGTAATATGATAAGTGGAGAGTATTTCTATACACAAAGAATGCATGCTTGGGAGGTATTCATATAGCCCCAAATCCAAATTTTTCATTGTAGTTCATAAATGAATGAGGGGAAATTAATGGGGTTTTGAAACGTACCTCCTTTTATGTTGAGCACATCCTATTATAGCATTTGCTGGAAGGGGCCAGAATTTGGCAGCACAGCCACTCCCATGGAATAAAATGGCTTACATTTTGGAAGTGCATGTGTTCATTGTGCCAACCTATTGGTTTACATGCCACATATCACGTGAGTCAATGGTCAACAATCGAGAGTTTTGTTTTGTTCTAGAATCTGGTTCTTCCAAGAATCTGTGGCCACCCTGGTCTCCTGATCATACCAGCTGTGGCTTTTTTTTTTGTGGGGCTATTACATACAAGCCACACTCAATTGCTCAATTGATGCCTTTGGTGGATAACATTCTGAATGAGATCCAAAACCTTGGCGATGAAATATTGAGGCGCATTAGTAACAACATGTGTTGCCATATAGACACACACCTAAACGGAAACTGTGGGCATTTCCAGCGTTTGCTGTGGTGGGATGTGCTCCACATAAGAGGAGGAACATTTCCTGAAGCTATCTTTAATGTCCATTTAAGATCTATAAAGCCATTTGGTTTGGGTCTGTACGAATCATCATTTATATTAATACTTTGATGCCAGGGACTGATGAGATTAACAAATGTCCTGTGACAATTGTGAAACATGAATTTTTTTTGCTGGCAGACATTTTTTGTGCATGGTTAGGAGTTAACAACCTGACAGCTCCCACTCCCCTGCCTGCTATCGTATTGTTCAGTGCTTTGGAACGCTGCATTAATATGACAAGGACATGTATTAAGCAAGGTGAATGCAAAGGGATGCAATCATTTTGAGATGAGATGAGCCATGCAAAGTGATGAACCATGTAACATAAAGAAGGTTACAGTGATTTTTCAGTTGTCCTCAGCCGGTTTTAAAAAGCCGTCACTGGCACGTTTAAAGAGACATTTGGTTTGTTTTTGCAGACAATGACGCCGATTTTTCTAATCCAGCCTATGCATATAATACAGGTAAGTCTTTCCTTATTTAACCCAAACGTTTTACCGTCACATGTCTTACTGCTGCAATTAATAAAGATCTGCCTGCCAACACTTTAAAAATAGTGGTATTATGTTACATTTACAGTTAGTTTTAAATTTTTTCAGAATAATTTTCAGAGAACTTTTAGATTCCAAACGACCCCTATTTTTAATATTATTGCTATTATTATTTCATAAGACTGATCTAGTTTGGTATGTCTATAAACCAGTGTGCATTTTTTGATCTAAAATTTCTAAATCCCTTTTTAATCTTCATTTTCCGAAGTTTAAACAACCGTACTCAAAATCCTGGACATTTATAAATGTCTAACCTTAAACCTGGAATTGCTAGACTTTGCAAAATATTCCTCCGAGTCTTGAATGTCCACACGCGAGCCATCACCCACTTTACCACATTAAATTAATTTCAACAAGCCCATGTACTCCGTGACATAACTTCAACAATTGTAATTTATTGGATAAGGGCTAATGTAATTAATATTGGATAATAAGCATCCTGGGAGATGTATTTCCAAAACATTTGGAGAGCCAAGGTTGCTGACCCCTGTCTTATACTGCTAAAACTTGTAATTCCTGAAATTGAATTCCACAAACCACAGCCAGCTGCAGTAAAACAATTCTGCGGGCGGTTATCCACCACACACTATTCAGCTCATGCTCTATCAGTGTCCTAAGAAGGAGGCCTCTTTCTCAATAGATAGGGACTTCAATTCCTTCTCTCTCTGATATTGGCCACGGCCTCCACCTCTCCAAGCTGTGACAATAACAAAAAGAAAAAGGTGAAACAGACAAAAAGAAAACAACCCACAATGATGCTAGGACAAACCTGGTGGGTGGGGAATTTACTTGTCCCGACAAATTTCAATCCCCCAAGAGAAGGGGCATACTCATCTGTGTTGTTTGTACCCCCTTTATCATGTTGATACATTTTTATCAGCCTAGAAGTCCTAGCATGACTCCTGGTCGCAGCCATGGACATCCCATAATAATTGTGCCTGGGGATTCTATCTCTCTACTAATGTTTCATATGTATTGTGTGTCACCAAAATGCTTCAGTTCCCACCAAAGAATCCATAACCGTGTGTCCTTGTCTCCAGGGATTACACTAGGTTTCCCACAAGTATGGCAATCCTTTATTCCCTTTGCAATACGCTTCCGATATGGTGGACGACTGCCACATTGAAATTCCTTGAACTGCCATATCTAACCTTCCTCCCATATAAAATTCCTTATGTCTCTTACTGCAATCCAAGATCCTACCATGGTCTTCACATGATACTTGAGCCCAATAACTCAAAGTCTTATAAAATGTTATAATATAAATGGCAATGCTTTGAATGAATATACTCAACCCTTTTCTTTTAAAACAGATCATTACAGCTCCACGGGTCCTGCCTATTCACATCCTGCTGCAAAGACACAGACATACCGGCCACTGTCTAAAAGCATCTCTGACAATGGCACGGACATCTTTAGAGCTACATCCCCACTACCTCCTCCACCGGTACCTGTGCCTCCTACAGCTGTGCCTCACCGGCCTCGTGAACAGACGTCTCCTGAAAAGTAAGCCACAAACCATATCACAATAAATTTACATCCGCTAATGTTATTTGAAGGCAGTGTGACCCTGCAATCGTGTCTCATTAAGTAGTCCTGGCATTATGGGCCATATTCCAAGTCATTGGTTAAGTTCACATAAAGTTTGGTAATTACTTTGGGTCCTTAGACCATTATCGTCCCACTCACCACTCGAAGTAACTCAAATTTACCATGTGGATAACGTTAGTCTGCATGTCCTATACTTTGCATAAATGAGCGTATGAATAACATCTGATTTATGAGTCACATGTTAATCTTGCTTCAAGAAAATAAAATGGGCTAATAATAGCATCTCCGTTAACTTGGTATAAAGTGATTTTTGCCACATTTTTGTTGGAACCACTGTTCTACCACTATCAAATGGACACCTGGGTCAAATAGTCCTTCAATGCCCTTCTGGTGGAACTTCACATGTCCTCTTTGAGTTTTTGTGTTATATCTAAAGTCTTATGAACCCCAGAGTGTATGACCATTACCACTTATTACTGCTCTAGATATAAGATGATCTGCGATTCAACTGGAACGCAACGGTAGCCTATAGGTAACTGGGGGGGGCACTAATTCTGTGAGCTAGTGCTTGCAAGTTACCACTCTGACTGGAATATGGACTTTTGTGTCTGCCAGAAATGGAATGTACACATTTTGTACGAAGACCGTGTTATGACCCAAGGTTCACACTATCACAATAGTAACAACACAGACTTATAATTGTGGCACTTAAGTAATGCCATTGTAATGTCAAATTCCTCTTCAAAATAGATGACAGAAGTAAGTTCTCCTCACAGCATCACAAGGACCAGGGAGACTAATCTGGTGAAATAGGTAAAAGGGAGTCCACAAAGAGGCTAATAAGGTGCTATATGTGAAGTGAATGTGCAAATAATCCCTCCCAGTATGCACAGAATATATAGAATGCAAATACAAAGACCCCCCCCACAGCCCTCAAAACACTAAAAAGCAATAAAATCTGTATTTACAGACTATGTAATCTGTCTATTTTAAACAACAATGTGATTTTTGTCCCCACTATGTTTCTTTTTCCTTCTAAATCTGCGGAACGTCGTGTGAATTCACTCCTACAGGTTTGTATGACCTTAAAAGATGTAGGTGTAGAGGTAGAATGGGTGTGGGTGGATGGAGGTGTTCAGAGGGCGTTCAGCATCCTACAGTAAGACAAGGGGTTATCCTTGAAATGTCATCATCTATTTAAAGCTTGGAGACGTTTAACCATAAATATGGGACTTGTAATTTGTTATAAACTGACAATTTACATTCCGTTTTGAGCAACGTTTTCCTTTCATATCACTATACATGTCACATAGGATATGCTTGTGATGCTCTCCTTTACATAATAACTTTATTTGAAGGCTTTCTGCGTGTTACTCAGGTGTCTAGATTGTGATTCTTTTAAGATGCTGCTAGTGATGCTGAATTAATGAACATGCCTGGCGGCTGCAATCTGCTCTGCAGTGCAATAAAATATTTAGCCATCTCTTCTCTTTAGTAGCGGCTGGAGTGTGTTTTAGAGCAATACTATGCAAGGTGTACGGTGTATGAAACTGCTGGATATTATACAGTGCTCTGTACAAGCTAACTCATGTACATTGTTCAGTGGAACTAACCACAGGCTTGTGTCTGATTATATAACTCTACAGAATAATTAGTTCTAGCAGAGAATGGTAACATTAACATTTGTCTGCTGTGAACGTAGCAATTATCCGTCACTTGCATGGCCCCCTTCTGCCTTTTCATCTTCTCCCATCCTTCAGAAAATATACAGCAACGATTTGTCATGTTTCCAAATGACAACACTCTGAGATAAGAGTCTGCCAAGATACCAGATGGCAGAACAGATAATAACTGCTGCTATACTGTAACCACTGATCGCCACTTCTCTACATTTAAAGATTCAGAGATACATCTCTTACTTGTCAATCAGATACGTTCACATGTACCGTGTCCTGTATCGCCTATGACTAGCAACCAAGCTCGGAACACATGTTATCAGTGTTAAAGAAAAGTCAAACCAGTTGCAGTCGCGGGTTTAAACCTACTGACTGAAAACTGCAAGATACTTAAGCACCGCTATTCTTGGAACAGTATGTCCCCGTGCTGCAATCTTGTTTTATGGCTGTCAGGTTTGCAGGTGTAGAACAGAGTCTTACGCTTCTTGTTAAAAGGAGCATTCCAGGTCAGAATTAACCCCTTAAGGACCAAGGGTCATTAAAGTAAAATGCATTTACGCCGTAACAGTTACATCATTGGTCCTTAAGGGGTTAATATAATATCATCACAGGTCCTGGTTTCTTTTTAAGAAATTTAAGGGGTTATTCAAAGAGTCGGCGTTTGCCGAGGTAGCAAACACCAGGGAAAATATGGCGATAAGCGCAGGTGTTTCAGAAAAGAAAAATCCAAGCAGCAGGAGTTGCATCACAGTGAAGCCTCCCCTACCACTGTTTGGATTTTTCTTTTGTGTATTTCCAGTGTTTGTCTCTGTTGTTTTCACCTTCGGCAAAACACTGGCGCTCTTGGGGGACTCTTGGGGGGGGGGTGGGATGTCTTCCACTGCAAACCCTTCAGAAAGATCAACCCACAGGGATCCTTCCTAGCATTCCTGATCATATCCAGTCACAAGCTTCTCATAAAAGAACACTGAGGATATACAGAGTGAATATATATAAAAATCACAATTACCCACACAAATCCATGACACTGACACATTACACTTTGTCTAGTTGCCAGGTCTACAATGTTTTCCTGTACATGGCGCTACCCCGTTATATGTACATGTTGCTAGAGGGAAATCGTTGTAGTTTTTGATTATTCCTTGATTCTTTGCTTTTCCTACCCACTCATGAGGAAATGGGATTTTCCCTCTGGTCGTCAGAGCCTGGCTTGAAGGTTAACCCCTTGCTTTTTCCTTCAGACCAATTCCAACAGCCATAGAGAAAATAGGTTTTGGACCAACGCTGATGCATCCCATTCTTCCCAGTTTTCTCTTTCTTTTCTAGACCATCTAAGAGTTGCTACCACATAGTGTACCTCGCATGTTGTTTGTTTTTTAATTTTTTTTTTCTTCTGTCCAAGTTTTGTGTTGGTCAATGGTAGTTTGTATGCCTACACTTCTTAACCACAAGCTATCTGTGGTATTGATTTAGTCTAGGACAGAGGTCAGCAACCTTGGCTCCCTGATGTTTTGGGAACTACATCTCCCATGATGCTCAGTCACCCATTAAGCTGACTGAGCCACATGGGAAGTGTACAGTTGTGTTCAAAATTATTCGACCCCCAATGCTGTAAAGGGTTTTAGGGAATTTAGTGTACATTTGTAATTGTATTCAGAATGAAATCCTACAAGGACTTTTTAAAGAACCATATGCAACTAAAATGACATCAATTGGTTTTGTAATACAGTAGTAAATGTTTCTTTTGTGAATTCTTCATTGACACAATTATTCAACCCCTTAAAGACTACCACTCTGAAGAACAGAGGTTCATTCAAGTGTTTTCAATCAGGTATTGAAAACACCTGTGGATGTCACGGAGCAGCAATAAAGCATAATAAGCACCAATTAGGCAGCTTTAAAATGACTGTGATACTCAGCTCCTTCTAGACATTTACTGGTGTGGTTACAAACATGGTGAAGTCAAGAGAATGGTCCAGGAAGACAAGAGAAGAGGTGATTACTCTTCACAGGAAGGGCAATGGCTATAAGAAGATTGCAAAGATGTTAAACATACCAAGAGAGACCATAGGAAGCATCATTCGCAAATTCAAGGCAAAGGGCACTGTTGAAACGCTACCTGGTCGTGGCAGAAAGAAGATGCTGACTTTGACTGCTGTGCGCTACCTGAAGCGTAGAGTGGAGAAAAGTCCCTGTGTGACTGCTGAGGAACTGAGAAAAGATTTGTCAGATGTGGGTACTGAAGTTTCAGCTCAGACAATACGGCGCACACTGCGTAATGAAGGCCTCCATGCCAGAACTCCCAGGTGCACCCCCTTGCTGTCTCCACAGAATAAGAAGAGTCGACTGCAGTATGCCAAAAGTCATGTGGACAAACCACAGAAGTTTTGGGATAGTGTTCTGTGGACTGATGAAACAAAATTAGAACTGTTTGGGCCCATGGATCAACGCTATGTTTGGAGGAGGAAGAACAAGGCCTATGAAGAAAAGAACACCTTGCCTACTGTGAAGCATGGCGGGGGGGTCAATCATGCTTTGGGGCTGTTTTGCTTCTGCAGGTACAGGGAAGCTTCAGCGTGTGCAAGGTACCATGAATTCTCTTCAGTACCAGGAGATATTGGATGACAATGTGATGCAGTCCGTCACAAACCTGAGGCTTGGGAGACGTTGGACCTTTCAACAGGACAATGATCCCAAGCATACCTCCAAGTCCACTAGAGCATGGTTGCAGATTAAAGGCTGGAACATTTTGGAGTGGCCATCGCAGTCACCTGACTTAAATCCGATTGAGAACCTCTGGTGGGACTTAAAGAAAGCAGTTGCAGTGCGCAAGCCTAAGAATGTGACTGAACTGGAGGCTTTTGCCCATGACAAATGGGCGAAGATACCCGTAGATCGCTGCAAGACACTTGTGTCAAGCTATACTTCACGTTTAAAAGTTGTTAGTACAACATCCTTTTACAGTTATAAGTACTAAGATTGAATGTCACTTGGGGGTTGAATAAAACTGATAATGATGTGAGCACAGAAAAGACATTTGTGGTTATTTCATTATAAATGTTATGTTCTATTTGTCTGACCTATACGTGCCTCTTTGATTTAATTGTAAGCAAAATGACTGAATGATCAAAATCAATGTCAAACTGGCCAAAACACTCAATTTCAGTGGGGGTTGAATTATTTTGAACACAACTGTAGTTCCCAAAACATCAGGGAGCCAAGGTTGCTGACCCCTGGTCTAGGAGGTCACTCTTTGGTTCCTTTTTAATACAAACCATAACGGTTATGTTTTAAATCCTAATACCCAACACTTTTGCTGGTTTTTCTGTATAGATTTGAGCTACTTACACCTTTTTGGAAGGTGATTGGGCTTGTCCAATGTACCTAAATAGTGTGGCTATGAAGGGGTACTATTCCGTCCTCCCCTCCCACTACATGTATGTGATGTAGACCCCCTCAAGCCCACAGAACAATGCCTGTTCATGATACAATTATGTTGGTAATTAAACATGATAATATATATATATGTATGTATGTATGTATGTATGTATGTATTCAATGACAAGTTCAACATGCAATTTGTGGTATCATTTCTTTTTTTTCTTAAAGGAATGAATGGGAACCACCTGACAGAAAAGTGGACACACGCAGGTTTCGATCTGAACCGCGAAGCATCTTTGAATATGAGCCAGGAAAATCGTCCATCCTTGAGCATGAGAGACCGGTAAGGATGGAGCTGTACCTGACATGCTGTTGGTGAGATATTGTAACCTTCCAGCAGGTTGCATGGATCACGAACTCTCCATTGACAAACTTTGTATTGTATATTGTCCAAACGCTATATCGCAGTTTATCCAAATGCTTTTTCCCCGTGTGAAGGACCTTATGCATGCACCCAAAACATATATCGTTTTTAAGTGGCTTCAAGTTATCGTGTGCTGTTAACATAACAGGGACAGCTCACGGCATACTTGCCAAATACATCATTTTTGGTAAATAAATGACTGGCTGAGACAAACAGGTCTACCTACACAAAGAATCAACTAGTGTCTGTGACACACATAGTGGCTATTGTTCATGTTCTAGCCCTTCTCATCCCATAATTTAAAACTCAGAGGGCAATATTGGTGCTAACTTAACCAGAGCTGTTGTAAATGTAACAACTCCATAGACCAGTGGTTCCCAACCGCGGTCCTAAAGTACCCATAACAGACTAGGTTTTAAGGATTACCTTGGGGAAATGTAGACTGAATCCTGCAATCACTGAGCAGCAAATCATATCACCTGTGCTGTGCTTCAGATATCTGCAAACCTGGCCTGTTAGGGTTACTTGAGGACTGCGGTTGGGAGCCACTGCCATAGACTATAATGGCTCTGGTACGTTTACAACCGCTCTGGTTAAGTTAGCACAAACTATGGAATAGGCATATTTATTGGACAGTTAATGGATGTCATACTGTTGCTATTTTGTGGTGTACGCTGGACAGGGTGGTGTCCTAGATGTAAGGACTGCTTTAAAAGGCTGCCGCTGGCATGCTCCTGTATATCCAGGCTTATGTGTGTACATGTACTGTGGAATTTAAGAATATTGCTCTTGTTTTGCTGAGCGTTCCAGTGTAATGTCAATGACTTATCATAATATCACAGAGTAACTTAATTTATTGCTGTACGAAGTTGCAGCGCGTGCATACAGCGGACATGTATTTTGTAAATCCATCCTTTTGTAATGGATTATCTACACTTACATCAAAAGATGCCAACAAAATGTAGATTATATTTCTGAAAATCTGACAGACGATAGAAGTGATATTATTATTCAAGGGGGGGGCGAATACATGTATGTGGAATGGGAGCACTGTTATCCTTTCTACCCACTGTAAGGTAATCCATAATCTCCGATTTAGGGATTGTGTTGGATACACCCAGTCTCTTCACCTCCAGTGTCAAATAGCGATGTTTCGTCCTGACATTTCTGCCTCCAATTATTCTATACTTTCTCATGTACAGTCACAGACTCTGGATTGCAGATGGAGTTAATTTTACAGTTGCGTTAAGATTGTCAGAGGTTTGTGAAATATAATGACATGGTTACATATTACCATTGACGTTACACAGTTCTTTGTGCGATAGAGTACCGCTGACTGCAGTGCTTGTCTTTTAAGATGAAAACATTTGCCTGCTTTCATTTTATAAAATAACCTGTAAAAGCTTACCCATCAACAGCAAATTGATGCAGTAACTAAAGCAAAGGTAATCGTCGTCATTATTTCCCTGACATCATTTGCTACAAAAAAACAGGGAAAATTCAAGTCAAATTAATATCTCAAATATCTATACTGGAAACCTCCACTGGTTAGGGTATGTTGGCCAATGGTTCAGGTACATGTGCTCAAAAACTCCTAAGTATATTGAATTTCTACAAATTCTGTGCTGGGATGGAGATAAAGGGAGTTATAGCCGAGAGTGGAAGAGCCATCCTACAGGACAGCCCTCTGCTCAGACCTGGCAGGTGATTGTTTGCCGATGCATTGAGTCATCAGCCAGAATGCCCAGGGCCGGATTGCATCTCAGAAGCCTGTAGGCACAGAAATGTGAAGTGCCCCTACCACCCCTCTATACATAGTCATGTTTGGTATCAATGTAAAGACCAGACTCTGACCTTTCCAATGACACCTCACTTAACCTTGTGCGGTGTACAATTCAGAAATGCAGGTTCCAAAGTCCCCCAGCTGCTCCTCACGGCAGTGCCACGGTCTCTAGGTGGTCAATGAAACAATGCGTTGCATTATCAGCTCCACACTTGCTGGCAGTGTGGGAAATGAGAAGATGAGTTAGTGCAGCATCACTGCTCACATTATGATTGTAAATGTAATAATAGTGCTGCATTAATAAAAAAATATATATACTGTATATAATTTGAAATAAATTTTTACATAAATCTAACCTGGTTATATTTGGTAACACTGCAAATGACACCTCATATGTCCCTCTAGCCCTTAGGGCTCCAGAAATACAGTGGTCTAAATTACAGTCAATTGTAAAAATATATATATATTATTTCTAGAGCAAGGCACCCCCTGGTGGCAGGCGCCTGTAGGCACATGCCTATTCTGCCTAGTTAAAAATCAGGCCCTGAGAATGCCAATCACATAGTGCTTTGCAATTACCCCCACTAAGGGATGACCACAGAAAAGGAATAAGGTGGTGTCTGGTTTCTGCACTGGACAAGGAGTGGATTGCACATCTTATCAAGCAATTAAATCTTGCATTGATCTTTATGACCAATGTGATATCAAGCACTTAATGAGCAGTCAAAGGGAAAATGAATGTGATGGTGACGGTTTCTCTCTAAGCAGACTTTTGTACGTTGCAAATTGCTCGCACTCTAAGCACTTGATTATAGTTTATAGTTTCCGGATCATGACTTGGGCTCTTATAAATGCCAAATCTAAAAAGAGGTGGAAAACATCCAATAACATATGTATCAGTTATGAGAGTCCTATATGAGAAAAGTGAAGAATAAAAAATAATTAGCATGCATGTTAATTCAGTTAAATTTCCCATGCTCGTCAAATTCAATGTCGTGTCAATTAACTGTCACACATGAAATTCCTAAGAATATTCTCAGCTATGTACCCAGGTAATAAACTTTTCATGGCTTTAACGCCACCACAATTCGGGGATAACCCTTAAGACTAATTACAAACAGAAAAAGATTATGCTAGAAAACCATGCATGATCATGTCGTGACAACACAGCTAAATAAACAATGATTCTTTATTAGAAATATATAACATGCTCAATAATAAAATCAATTAAAAATCGGGAGGGGTGCCTCATAGATCCTGTAATAGTGAGTGATCAGTGTGATAGCACAGTGCTGTATTACTCAGGAGCTATATGATTTACTAGTAATTAGTAATTAGTTGCACACTCTTAGGCTGGGGTCAGACGAGTGCACTATGTGCACCCGTACTGACGTGCCTCCCGACATCCGTCGCAGCGTTGTGATGCTACGACGGGACCGGCCACACGTTGTAGCATGCTCACGAATTGCTCGTGCAACAGCGGGTGTGCTGCGGTCGTTCTGAAAGCCTCCCCGTCGAAGCGCTATGACGCACGTTCAATTGGGCTGCAAAGCGCGATCCTCCATAGGAGGATCGAGCCTTGCATCGCTTGTTGGTTATTTATGAAAGAGGCACTGGATGCTTGTGAACTTGCAGCAGAAACTTTACTTAGTGCATAAAACAATAAACAATTATAACAGACTAGTGACTGAAAACAGCAGGCATTACACAGTGAGAAATCAAGGGAAGTGAGAGAGAAAAACAGACTTCCTTCCTGTGAATGTATATCAACAAGTGCAGAACACATAGTACCCTTTAACAACGGCGCCATCTACAGTTTAAATGGTATAGTACATGCTGTTGTATATCCAACAGCGCTGAGAGCATTAACTGTACTCAGCAAGGTGGCCAGACAGGCGTCAGAGAGGAAGGAACGTCCACTCTCACGGACGTTCCTTCCACTCTGCAAAACGCAAGTCTGACCCCAGCCTCATAATACCAAAAATCTAGCTGTAATGCCCAGAGGTGCAGAAATTACTGCTCATGGATGCTGCACTAAAAGATCCATCCTGTGTGGATAGCGGGCACTCAAGGGTGATACAAGCTATTGTTGCATGGTAAGGGTAAATTTATTACAGATGTCACATCACTTATTTGAACCGGAGTTAGTAACTCAATATAATGTGGTTTCCCTATGTTTTTTACCAGTCATATAAACCGTTATATCGGTGGTTAAATACTCTCAGCCAGTATCACCTAGTTTAGTGCCGTGTGCAAATCTCATTGCCTCAATATGGGGCCCATAATGATCCCCTGGAATACAGAATGCCTCCTTGTATGGGGCAGTCTGCAACGGTGGCAAAATAAAACCCCTTAGTAGAAGGACAAAACTTGTGCAGTTTTAAAGCACAAAGCTTTAAACTAGGTGATATCTCGCATGTGATCGCGTGTATCTTGCTGGTGCTGCTGCAGCACGTGCTACACGGCTCCCCTGCCATGTCTCCCCGAAAACTGGAAAACCCAGAAATCTGGAATGCTCCCTGTGCTCGACCTGTACCTCAGAGTGAAGAAAATTATTTACAAGGGTTAAGGGTAAAGGTGTATATGTTTCCATCTGTACAAAATTTATCGTGTCAACATGAAAAACATTTTCTGCACCAAGTACAGCTGATTTGGGAAATTCCTCATTAAAGGCACAGAGCGGTCTGTTATAGCAGGCGTGTCTTGTTTTTCTAAGTCGTGAATTACCTAGGAATGCTGCCAGGCTGTATTTGCTGAGGTTACTGCATAAACAGTGTACCTCTTATGAATCCAGCATTGTAGGACAGCAAAAACGTGAGGCAAAGGAGAGCACATAAATCGCAAAACACATTCAGTGATTTCCCAAGAGTCTCCAGGGCTAATTAATTAGAGCTGTCTGGGCGGGAGCTTGTCACGCAGGCTGACATTCCAAAAAGGCCTCTCTTCTGATGAAATGGAACTCCTTCTCATTAAATCATGTTATCCCACACATAGAGTAAAATACCCTCCTTGTTAATTTGTGACAAGCACAGTTATTCTTATTATTGTCATCATTAATATAGCGCCAACAGTTTCCGCAGCGCTTTACAATAACCAAAGGGAACGAAATACATATAAACGGACATAGGATGGAAACAAGAGGTGTAGAGGGCCCTGCTCATAGGAGTTTACAGTCTAGAGGGATTGGGGTTGAGGAAGACCGTAGGAATTTCACTAGATAGCAGGATCATTAGTGCCAGTGGTTTGGGAATGGTGAGACCATAGAAGCGGCTTCAATCAAGTGTGAGTAGGTGAGCAGAGGGATGAGTTGCATCACTGATGCGATACGCTAATCTGAAGAGATGGGTTTTGAGGGATTTCTTGAAGGCCTGAAGGTCAGGGGAGAGTTTGATAGGGCGAGTCAAGTCATTCCACAGGACTGGTGCTGCCCTTGAAGTCTTTGAGGCGAGAGTTGGCTGTGCCCGTGTAGACCGATGACAGGTAGAGATCTCCTGCAGATCGGAGTTGTCTAGATGGGACGTGCTTGCAGAGTAACAAAGGCATGTAGGGAGGCGTTGAGTTATTGAGTGATTTGAACGCGAGCATCAGTATTTTAAACTGTATCCTGAAACGTACAGGAAGCCAATGGAGGGACCGGCAGAGGGAGGAGGGATGCGAGGTGTGTTACGTGTATCACTCTTATCTAAACCAGGCAAATATCACTGTAAAGTGAAAATACCTGGCAAAGTGACAGCATGGAGTAGCAGACGCAATGGCTACTAAAAACCGTGGTCACCTGGCAACAAAGGATTAGATGTTCAGTACTGAAAATGGGCATTTACGCTGTAAAGTTCTTTGTTCCCTTAAAATTGCAATGTGGTAAAGGTATGCTAGACCCTGCATAATCACAGTGGGAAACCGTAAGTGGTTGTTAGTTCCTGTATTGTGTTTTTATGGTTATTTAAATTCGGAATAAAGTTATGCTAAAAGCTGTATAAATCGCTAATTTAGCAAGATCCTATATAATCGCAATGCGTAATTGTTAGAGCATGGGAAAGTGGCCAGAGTAATCTTGATGCAATTTTTTCAATAGCAGATGTGCATCATTTCGTATTAGGGGCTGAGCAGTTAATTGTGGGAAATTTAAATGTTCTTCTCATTCTTCTGCTCATTAGTTGAGTTTAACAACCTGAGATTTTATTTAATGGAAACAAACAGAACACATTTTTTTTCCCATACATTCTATAGTATATCCATATTACGTGGTCTACTATATACAGTAATACAGTATACAGTAATAATATACAGGTCTTTTCACTAAAAGGTGAAACTCTGGAGAACTTTTGGAGAAGTGAAAATTCCAGGTCAAAATAGCCGATTTGGAAAGTGCGATATTTTAGGAGAATTTTTCTGGTTTGGCTATTTTTGTCCTAGAATTTTCACTTCTCCAAAAGTT
This sequence comes from Leptobrachium leishanense, assembly GCA_009667805.1. NCBI lineage: Eukaryota > Metazoa > Chordata > Amphibia > Anura > Megophryidae > Leptobrachium > Leptobrachium leishanense. Next base: position 456,495,782 of record CM019063.1, on the reverse strand, counting down.
CTCCCAGAGTTTCACCTTTTAGTGAATAGAACCTATAGTGTATAGTAATGAGGCTTTTTGCTCATCTGATAACCGATCAATGTATTTTTTTAAAAGCGGCCACACCGAAACCCTTAAAATTTAACCCACAGGCAAATTATCACCCTATTGTATGGCGGTGGGCTATGTCTTCTATGTCAACACCAAAAATCTATTTCTCAATGAAGTTGTACAGAAAAAATAACCATAATCCAGATATCGTTTACGATTAATAAGGGTCATACTCCAACTGAGCCATTAATAGAAGTTCCTTAATGGATAAATTGTGCAGGAGTTATTATCCATTAGGAATTGTTAATTTAAAGTAAGCAGCCACAACATCTGAGCCGTAAGCAAAGCTCACTTCACTCTTTGCTATAATGACTCTGTTGACGTGCCAGCAGATCTATCCCATAAGGCTGGGGTCAGACGAACGCAGTGCAAACGCGCGTGCAGCCGCACTTTATTACGGCCGTAGTAGCAGCAAATGACGGCCAATATACAAAGTACGGCCGCACGAAAGAGCGGCCGCGCAACGCAAGCGGCAAACTAACGCATTTTTTCGAGAATGTAGAACCACTAGTACTGAGGCAGAGTGCTCTGCATCGGCATAGTGGCGTGTGTGCGTGATTAGGAGACGTCAGACGCTGCACATGTCTGGCCTAAATCACGTCCATTTGTTTTTAATAGCTCCGTCAAAAATCACACACGCAAATGCGCATCGTATGACCGCTATCGCGTCTTCCGTGAAAAAATACGTCAATGCGTTCGGGCGCACTTTTTTACAGACGATGCGAAGAATGTGTTTGTTTGACGCTAGCCTAAGACCCCCTATGTCAGTGGTTCAGTGTTACAGTTTTGGGCTGATCATGCAAAGCTGAACTATTTCCTTCACTCTGCCACGCTCACAGAGGAGAAACATGGTGCCCCCCGTGCTGTAACTACAACATCTCATCATGAGGTGATATACCGTATTGATCTTTATGATCGATGCAGTATATACTTGTTATGCATATTGCGCAATGAGGTGTTAGAAACTGTAGCCTTCAGGATCATTTTATATGTAAAGAGATGATGATTTTGTATAATACTTGACTACAAATGGATCTGAAACACTATTTGCCTCACGCTTCTTGTGTCCTACAACAAGCCAGTGCCAAGAATTCCCATTGAATTTCCTGCTTTGCCATTTTCCTCTTTGCTGTCACCACAGAAACACTTTGTTGAAGACCTGATTGACAGCCTTTTGCTAAACCTCTGGCTAGCACAATATATACAGTAGAAAGAATGGGAAACACTTTTCTAAACTGCATTAAACTTGGCTGTGACGGGCTCACGTTACAGGTTGCTCCGTTGAGTTGGATTCTAGGAAAATGTCAGTTATAATTCTTGGTCTAAGCAGCCCACTGCGCTTTACCTCTGGATTTCCGTTTCAGTGCACTCATCCTCCCATTCACACCTACAGGATTTCTCTCGGGCTGCTCACATGCTGTAGAATTCCTCTCGCCCAGCTATCAGACTGTCACCTATCTTTCAAACCTTTAAATCCTCCCTTAAAGTCTACCCATGTAGAGAAGAATGTCAACGGTCTCCACAATAATCCACATGCTCTACATGTTCTCCAATCCCCTTCAGATATTGCCACATCAGACCCCGCATTACAATGAACGTCCTTTTAAATATGCATCCTTTCAGAATGTAAGCCCCTTTGGTTGCAGGGCCCTCTCTACCCCCTCTCTCTGTCCATCAATATCGTCCCCTAAATAACTATAAGCCCTGTCCATTGCTGTGAAATATGTGCTCACGAATCGAAAACTAATAATAATAAATTGTTTGACTCCCATAAAATATGGTGTGTTGACTCTGAAGCCATGATGTGTTTGTAAATTTGCCAACACAAAGGTTTCATGACAGATCTACATCTCAATAAATGTTTCCAGAAACTAATGAACACCTTGTAACCTATTGTTTTTGGCTCCCTGAGTAATCTTTGACAATCTGTTTATCGTGGCCTAGTTTGGGTCTATTTCTGTGATCCCGTTGGCTCGGTTCTTCAGGATTATGCATAGATGAGGCATATTAATAATGTTAGTAACGTTGATAGTAACACGGAGCCACAAAGGAGAAATATTGGTGCAAGCTGACGTCCCTTAGCTGCTTTTTATTACGGACTCTATTCCATCTCGTAGTAGTAGTGTAATATTTGTGAGTCACTCGCTTATTCTGGCCTAGGTCTTGTTAGCCTATAACGTTAGTGGAGTACAAACATAACATGGAACACAACAAGAAAAGAAAAACACTGCCACCTGTATATATTTCTTTTGTGTGTTTTGTGTTCTGTATTTTCAATTTTCCCTTTTGCTTTTTATTTTTTTAGTATTAATTGGATTAAAAGTTATGTTTTACGTGTATCCTCCAAGCTCCTATTAGTCACTTTTACATCTAGATGGCTTATACACAAATACTACCTTGGTTGTCCCCATTGTCTGAAGCCATTTATTTCTAGTAGCCTTATTGTCTCTGTGAATCTGTTTTGCAGTGGTCCTTTTTTTGCATGTTACACTCCATCTTGTTCTTTGTTTGTTGTCCATTAAAGGCATGAAATTGGCATCTATTTAAAATGCCCTCCATCAGCTATATGGAATAGTTTTATCACACACCACACACTGTTATTTGCCAACCTTTCAAGTGCGGACAGGTGGGAGCTGCATGGCCTGTGCCATCTGCAGCTCCCACAGCTTCAGGCACCTTTTATACTCCAGCGATTTTAATCCGTAGGAGATCCAGTAAAGCATGGCTGACCCATCCTTTCCGGCACTATCAGTGCAGTCATTGGGTTGTCTGTCTCTCTGGAGTGTGAGACATGATATCCTGTCCTTCCAGCCCTCTGGCTCCTGACAGAAGGCAGACAGATGGACAAAGAGAGATGACAGCCATTTATTAATAATCTGTGCGTCTGGCCGGTTGTCCCTTTGCTGGTTCTGGAGAGATTTGAACTTACCACGATTACAGCAACACCCTTTGGGCGTGAATGGTAAACTTGAGAGAAAAGTAGTAACATTAAAAAATAATGCCTGAACTAAGCGACCGGTTTTAAAAAAGGTTAATATTTGGAAGCTACCTTAATTAGTGTGATCCATCATTGAGGGGCTTATCTGTCAATAAATTGACATAGGAGACCGAAATGCTGCTAGTACAAGAAAATATTGCAACCATAAGTAGCGCAAGAAAAAAAGTGAGTCCATTAATAAAATTGCTAATGAAATATTATTTATAAAAAAAGTGGAATAATAAAAGTTTATAGAAATAATATTTTTAATTAAACTAACCCTAACCGTCAGGTTCTGCACAATTTTTGTATGTGAGATGGGTAGTTCTTATTAAATTTCAATAAAAATCTTTATTAATCTAGTGATTTTCTTTACATTACTTATACCACCATAATTTCTTCCCCATACCTATGTAAATTTATTGATGTGAGGGAAGCCCGCATCAATTTTGGACTATAAGGTTGCATCGAAAATTCACTCTTTCTGACCGTTTAATTCTGGTGTCGTCTTTATGCCACAACTTCTTTTCATTACTATTCTCGTCCTAAAGGGGTTGCTGTTGTCATGGGATATACCCAAGCTTTGTTAGTTTTCAAGTACTGCTGTACTGGATTTGGGAAGTTTAGAATAGGGACAATGACTGCCTTAAAAGTCGCACGTTTGTGACTGACGTTCTGCGAAACAGTGACCATGTACCTTGTTATCTTATATGTGAATTGCATAAGGTTTGTGTGGATTCTGAAAGTGTCCTTTTATATTGTCCTTGCAATGTTCTGTATTAATTCGGAATTGTTTTTTTTTTTTTACTAGGCTTGATTTCACGTGACGCGTTTTACTTATTTTTCAAACCTCTGCTTGTTTATAAAACCTTTCTGTTTCCTCTACGGAATGATTTCTCCCCACGGTCCATAGTTCTGTCTGTAGTTGTTTACAGGGTTCAGAAATGTTTGTACAATATTCCTTCTCACCTAGTGTAAAGTGTGTATACACTATAATTACTGTATGTATCTCTATAGATATAACAACCATGCACCACAAGTATTCAGTGTAGTAGCAGCAGTAGATTGGATTCCACTGCTGTCACTGACCATTTGATGTAGGAATCAAAAGTCATAGACCTAATCTCGAGAAGAGTACATGGATCTGAAATAAGGCTACATATTGACTAGTAAGGTACCACACCATAATTATGTGTTGCCTCTTTCTCTAAATATGTTTAGTGTATTTAGGACTGTTCGAGTATGGGTAGATAGTGCATAAAACTACCCACAGAGTTTACATCAGGATAGAAAGTTGGTGGACCCGGAGCACAAAATTGGAAATAATTAGATCAATGGAAATACACATTGATAGGTAACACAATAGTTCACCATGACTCATTCCATGATAATCTTTGAGTATTCAATCACTCTACTATCTCCTTCTTTGCTTGAGTATGCGAAGGTACAATGTATTCCGGAAGAAATGGGAATGCTAGAAATATTCCTCAGTTTCATGTATGACCTTTAGACCAAGCAATGATATTCTTTTTAAAGCCATTGACCCAGAGACAGACTTGGCATGTGCATTTCCCCTGTCCCTTCCTCCTTGGCATTTGGTTTTTGCGCTTCCATTATTCTACCAGCTGCATTGGTTATTTTTGAATGGTATTGTTTGCTGTCTGCCTTCTCTTTTAATATTGTTTTATCCTCCTTTATGCCTCCCCATCCGATCTTTTGTTACCTCACCCTTTTCTTTCTTGTTGCTTTGTTTTTGTTTTCTATTTTGTTTGTTTGGAATGGAATCTCCACTTTTTTCTTAGTGTCCCTTTTCGTTCCCTCCCCCTTCCCTTCCGCTCCAGAATGGCCGCATAGATCCTGATGAAATAGATTTAGAAAATGAACCATGGTATAAATTCTTTTCAGAGCTGGAGTTTGGACATCCGGTAAGTGAGGTTTAGGTACTAACGCTTAACGTAGCCTGGTAGGAAATTCTAATTCTGTGATGCATATGATGTGTTATGTATAGAATGTGTGATTGTATTAACTCCCACTGTGCTGGATTAATTTAGACAGAGTATATTCATGTAGATATAAAAGGTCTTCTTATCCTTTTTAATGTACATTTTCTATACTCAAATGGCCTCCTTTTAAGTTTCTCTAAAACCTGAACCCATCAGAACCGGCAGTTGAAGTACAAACATACAAAGACTGCTCCTACATTTTGTTGCAGTACTGTGGCCCATTTATTTAGCATACAGTTTGCATCATCAAATTCATTTTATTCCTTTTTCCAGAGAGTTTCTTGAGCCAAAACACTAGCTGGTTTTATTTTCATTTTGACAGAGTGCCCTGGTTCCCTCTAAATCTGGACAGATATTATCATGGCAAAACCAGAAATGGGATACATTTCTGTAAATAGATCAGCTATGCCAGCTTCCATCCACCAATCCATCTCCACACATCTACTGAATAATCTAACACCAGGATACATTTCTCTAGTCACAAACATGTAAAGTAATACAACTGCAAAGGATTCCAATCTTTCAGTTATACACTTGTGTTGAGATAGGTTTGACAGATCACCCGGTTTTTTCCAGAACCTTATTAATACTGAATTCTGTCAGGAAGGGATGGTGTTGTATGGAATTTCTATGCTCCTGGTACATACTAAAAGTGATTCTAAACCACTGATTAATTGTATCAGTACCTGGGGTCTCACTCGAGTGCAGCGCACCAAAGCTGCACTATATGTGCATTGCTGCCTGTTATCGAAGATGGCTGACCAACATCAGCTTATTGAATGGCCTTCATGGCACATGGAAGCTCTTCATGATCATGTAAGTTACATGAAAGGCTGATGGCTGCTAGAGTATCTCTTAAACTGTGCCCTTGATGTTTCAGTTCTGTTTATTGTAAAAATAAAAAGAGATGCTCCTCAGTTAAAACTTTAAAAAGTACATATTCATTCACATAAACCCATACCGCCACCCAGCTTGGGTCCCTCACCCTTATTTTAAGTATAGCCCCTACTTGTCCAAATTTTAGCAGCACAGTCCCAAAACGAGGACACTCTCCTGCTAAGAATCAATCTGCTACACCTTCTTCTGAAGCAGGAGAACCAGGCCCCTTTTCCACGTAGCGTTAACCCTTTCATTGGTTCCCGGGGACTATCATGCCCCTTTTCCGAGCATGCCTGCCTTTTTGGGCATGACCAACAAGACAATTCACTTGTACCTCATCTTCTAGACCTGCTCAGTCCTGTCCTGATCTCATACCTCCAAATGTTGTGGAGTACATAGTAAATAATGTATTGTATGCTCAAAATATATTACAAATAGTAGTAAACAGTATTTGCAACACTGTAAACCACGACATATAAAATGCATTTCCTACAATTCGATTTTCAAGGTCATGTTGCTGAATGAATAGCCTGTTCATTCTATAACCTTTAGTCTCTGCAAACTGTGTGATGCGCATGCAACCCTATTAGCAGCACAATTAAAAGCTCTTCTCGTCCATGAGGACGCTATACAACTAATAACTGGTTTTGATAGAGCTTTATCTTTTGATTTTCTGTACCAGTCAATAACACAACTAATCACTTGTCTCCATTCGAAGTGCTGCGCTTACCCCTGTCAGTGCCATAGGGGTGAGGAACGGTTTTCATTCTTCTGGCACTTTTCTCACTGTTAGATGACACTGTCACTTCTTCACAGTTTCCTGTCTTGTCTGCCTGCTTGCTTGCTGTCCACGATCATGATTTTCCTCCATCTCATCTCCTTACCTTTACATTTTGTTCTGTGTCTGCCACCAGCCTCCTAAAAAACTATTGGATTATGTGCAAGAAAGTGCCCCTCGTGTATCTACTGAGGTAAATTAAATCTTATTCCTTGTTTGCATGGTTTGACTGCTGACCTACAAATACATGGTGTGTTGTGTGTTTTGTGGAGAAAAGTAGCTGTAGACGTGATAGTGTGTTTCAGGGGTGGGTATAAAAATAAGGGTGTTTGCCCATCGAATAGATGTAGCGATTCTGAGGTGCACAAGCTCTATCAGGAGGAGTTTAATGATGCGGACACACCGGGAAATTTTATGAACTGGATATAAATATCAAGTGAGGTGCTCCAATTTGACGATTATGCTCCCAGAATGTCCCTTGGACCTTGTAAGATGCCGTATTAAACACAATAAGTCATTGTTGCTGCCTCACTGGAAAAGACACAATGAAACACTCATACAAACTTCTGTCAAAGAACTATACAAAAAAACTGAGATCCATAGGGCACAGACAGAGTTTTCTTGTATATGAATATGTACATACTGTACATGCAAAGTGTATCTCTAATGTTTGTTATTCACACGTGGTTGGAAAACCTATCTAGAACTTGCATTAATACCAAAAACTATACATACCGTAGATATTCGAGTATAGCGCGACCCGAATATAACACGATTGATAGAGATTTATTATGGAAATGAGAGAATACTCAAGACTCGAATATAACGCGATGAGCAAAATTTTACTGTACCGGTAAACCATTAAGATCCTTCCAGGTTCTCTTAACATAGTCAGGCTACCCCTCAGGCCAGGGTGCTCTGCTCTAGAATGATTGCAGTTGTTACTGCAAGTATGAAGCTGCCGGCCACCCATCTTTACTAGCGATTAGATGGCCGGCGGAGACGAGCGAGGTGAAAGATTGGCTTAAACCGAGCGTGCCCTCTGGCCGTGATGGATCCCACTTCTCCTGAATCCGGGAGTTCCTGAAGTGTTTGCAAGCATCAGGGAGCCCGCATTTACTTCAGCGAGACTTCCGTAACTTCTGGGAGACTTGGGATCCGAAGCAAGGCAATTTTTTTTACACGCGATGCAGATGTCTCGAATATAACACGACCCCTCCAATTTTAAGGTAAATTTTTGTCACCAAAATCTAGCGGTATACTCGATGATTGGTAATCTTAAAAAATACCATGCAAAAAGGGGGGTGGTTTATAATGTTCTTCTTGTAAAATATGCACATTGTGCAAATAATACCCCAGTGTTCTAGTCCGTATTAAATATCCTTATACAAAATAAATAAAACTGTCTGTTTTCTAGATCCTGGGTCTGTTCCTCTCATAAACTCAAAAACAAACCTGACGAAACGACGGCAATGGTGCAGAATCTTAATACAAGGGATAAGAGATCTTAAATAAAATATTAAACACACTCACATACTCTAGAGTCAAAGGACAAGCCTGGCTCTAGGTGTTTCCGCATTTCGCTAGTTTTCAAGGGTGGCGCAGCCTCTTTGTCGCCTCCATCCTGGATATTCACAGGTGAATAGCCCGACGTTTGGGTTTGTGGATTCTCTCTGCTCGTGGGTATCGCCTTGGCGTTTTCATGAAAACTTGCCTGGCAGAATAATTCTGTAGCGGCGGGTTCCCCAGCATTTGGGATGGAGCGTCAATAAAGAGAGCAATCTATTGCAATATAAAAGCAAGCTCTTTATTTAAAGTCAAAAGGGGGTCAATTTGACCAATAAATATTACAGGTGTATGGGTAGTATAAAAGTTACCCACTTCTGAAACGTGTTTCGGCTCATCAAGCCTTCCTCAGTCAGCCCGTGTACGGGGGTGGGTAAAAAGTGAAAAGAAGCACACCCACAGAATACAGACATACTAATACTTTCTCTTGTATTAAGATTCTGCGCCATTGCCGTTGTTTCTTCCTTTTAGTGTAGAGGTTACGAGAGGAGCAGACCCAGGATCTAGAAAACGGACAGATTTGTTTCGTAAAAGTGTATTTTATACTGACTAGAACACCGGGTGGTATTTGCACAATGTGTACATTTTACAAGATGGACCTTATAAACCTCCCCCCTTTTTGCGTGTTATTTTTGGATTACCAACCATGTATAGTTTTTGGTATTGATGCATGTAATAGATTTGTTTGTTATTCACACGTGGTTGGAAGACATAAGAGATACACTTTGCATGTATGCATATATGTACATATTCATATACAAGAAAACTCTGACACTGTTATGTTTGCGCCCTATGGATCTTTCAATGGTTTGTAACGTTGGGATATTTACTCATACTGTAGTCTTTAAAAGTGGAATAATAGAGAACACACATGGGACAGTAGGACTTTGCAAATCCATGGCAGACTAAAAGTATGGTGCTGATGTGTGTAGCTTTAAAAGTGGAATGTCATCCCAGTGGCTTGTATGCCAGATCCTTTGAGGTGGTCATCCACCTCTGTCCATACTTGGTGCTGAAGACCTAAAGCAGGTGGGAAAGCTCTATTTGAGTTGTACAATTGTGCAAAGTCAAGACTGTGCTATTAGACCAGAGAAAACTTCAATTTTATCTACTTAACATTAAATACAGTTAACTGTTCAAGATTTAGTATCTGCACCTTGACGTTTTGATAAATGAACTGCAAACCTTGTATATATGTATGGTTTACTATATTACGATTAAATGTTGAAGCTTATTTTCAGGTGTATCTTAGATGTTTGATAATGCTACTGTAGTACTCTCAAAATTATATTTGTACGTGGGACCTACATACTTGACATTAACTAACACACACACACATTCAGACAGTGACCGTCACTGACACCCTTCCACTCAGACACTGACAGACGGCGACAACCACACCTACCCTGATGGCCTCAGTGATACAGACATTTTGAATCCCCTATGTGCATGGATGATTGTGCCTGGTGGATTAGGTCTTTGTGAATGCTGGCATCTGAAGAGAGGTCTGTGTGGCACCATAGCTCAGCGCATTCCTGTGTGCAAGCTGACTGAAGTGTGGCCGCCATACAGAGGAGCATCAGGGCAGGGCAACTTCCAGCAGTGCACAGCAATGCAACAGCTTGTTTGTAGATTGCTTGCCCTGCAATGGCGAGGCCACGCCTACCGACATCCACCCACACAGCCTCGGAGTTCCTGGCCTTCCACGTAACTAGGGACTCTGAGTTATGTAAAAATTTATTTCCGATCTGAGACTTGTCAAGAGCCCACTTGGGACTTGAGTCTAGCCCAAAATAGCCACTCCCTGATGAAGTCTCTTATGTAGGTGCTGTAATAGTTGTTCCAGGCACAGTGCCAACTTGGGTAAATGTTGAATACGTTCAAACCAACTGGTGGGGACCTGTAGCTTGTTCTATGCTGGCCTAGTCCAGGTAATGCATTTGTCACATGTTGCATTTGTCTAAACATTGGGCCACCAGGGAAAAGCTTTGATAACTTTCACCTTGGCAATCAGGGCCAGAACTTCACCTACCCCTCGATTAGGATGGGGCGGACTTTCCAGAGATGTGAAACAAGACACTTAAAAAGCTCTGAAAGAAATGCCCAGATCACTGGAAACAAAAAGTATAAACACACCTATTCAACTTGAAAAAATTGATCAAAACATTTATGTAAACGGGAAACTTATCTAATGATTATTATTATTCTTTATATAGCGCCAGCATATTCCGCAGCGCTGAACAATGGGCACAATGTAGTCAGGGTTACAATACATTGAACAACATTTTACAAACCAGTACAGGAGGAAATGAAGGCCCTATTCCCAAGGGAACTCACAATCTAGAAGGGTTGGGGTGGAAACAGGAGGAGAGGACTGCAAGGTGATAGTGATGGACTGTCTGGTTGCGTCAGTGAGTCGGGTGGTAGGCTTCCCTAAATAGGAATGTCTTAAGAGAGCATTTGAAGGAAGGGAAATTAGGGGAAAGTCTGACGGTATGAAGGAAAGCATTCCAGAGGATGGGGGCTGCGCGTGAGAAATCCTGCAGTCTATCATGGGAAGAGGTGATGCGGGGAGAAGCTAGGCGCAGGTCACGGTTTGATCTCAGGGAGTGGGCTGGGGTGTATTTGATGATTAGTGAGGACAGTAGTGGGGAGCCGAGCTAGTGAGAGCTTTGTAGGTCAGGGTAACGATTTAGAATTTATTTTTTTAATTCTTTATTTAAAATTTTTTGCAAAGTTATCAATAAGCCATCAGCGGAAAATGGCCACGCAGGGCCATGATAAGATTTCAAAATGGCCATATAGCAATAAAACAATAAAAACAAAGTAAGCACAAAGCAATTGGCCACGCAGGGCCAGGAGATGTCATCCATGTAAACACGTATAAAATGGACATCTAGAGCATCATGCAGTCATCTGTAAAGGAGAGGGCAGCACATAGAATAAAAAACAAATGCACAACGCAGTGCGACAAACAAAAGAGCCAAAGGGATCAAAATAAGAGTCATCGGGGTGGGGCCAAAGCAAAAAACTCAGCTGGGGAGGAGAGATAGGGAAAAGTTCACATGGGGGTCATCTCAGCAAGAAGGCAGTGGTCTGCAACAAAAAGGGCATGAAATAGGTGAATATACAGATCGCCTCTACCCGTGTCCAGCGGGAAGGCCACATGGCCAGCCCCATCATGCCGAGCAGCTCAAGGATGGCACGGTAGACCGATATCCTCCGTGCCAACTCCACCACAGCGAGGCCACGTCACAGGGCCCAGGTAGGCGCTTCAGCCCGCTGGCCGACAACCTCCCGGGCAGGGGTAAAGTCCTGGGAAAAAAAGTGAGTTAACTCACCCAAGAATTCCAAGAATTATATGCACAGGCCCCCAGAATTGTATGCACATGCACAGACCCCTTCAGAATTATATGCACAGGACCCCCGACCCTCAGCATTATATGCACAGGACCCTCAGATTTATATGCACAGGACCCTCAGATTTATATGCACAGGACCCTCAGATTTATATGCACAGGACCCTCAGAATCATAGGGGCAGGCTCCGCAGAATTATAGGCACAGGACCCCCAGAATTATAGACACAGGACCCCCAGAATTATAGACACAGGACCCCCAGAATTATAGGCACAGGACCCTCAGAATTATATACACAGTCACAGGACCCCCATAATTATAGGCACAGGACCCCCAGAATTATAGGCACAGGACCCCCAGAATTATATGCACAGGCCCCCTCAGAATTATATGCACCGGACCCCCAGAATTATAGGCACAGGACCTTCAGAATTCTATGCACAGGCACTGGACCCCCAGAATTATAGGCACAGGCACAGGACCCCCAGAATTATAGGCACTGGACCCCCAGAATTATATGCACAGGCCCCTCAGAATTATATACACAGGCACAGGACCCCCAGAATTATAGGGACAGGCTCCCCAGAATCATAGGCACAGGCTCCCCAGAATTATAGGCACTGGACCCCCAGAATTATATGCACATGCACAGGACCACCAGAATTATATGCACAGGCACTGGACCCCCATAATTATAGGCACAGGACCCCCAGAATTATATGCACAGGCCCCTCAGAATTATATACACAGGCACAGGACCCCCAGAATTATAGGCACAGGACCCCCAGAGTTATAGGCACTGAACCCCCAAAATTATAGGCACTGGACCCCCAGGATTATAGGCACGGGGACTGAACCCCCAAAATTATATGCACTTGACCCCCAGAATTATAGGCACAGGCACTCAACCCCAAATTATATGCACAGAACCCACAGAATTATAGGCACTGGCTCTGGACCCCCAGAATTATAGGCACAGGACCCCCAGAATTATATACACAGGCCCCTCAGAATTATATGCACAGGACCCCCAGAATTGTATGCACAGGACCCCCAGCTTTATATGTACAGGACCCCCAGAATTATAGGCACAGGAACTAGACCCCCAGAATTATAGGCATGGGCACTGAACCCCCAAAATTATAGGCACAGGCACTGAACCCCAAATTATATGCACAAGACCCCCAGACTTATAGGCACAGGCACTGAACCCCCAAAATTATATGCACAGAACCCCCATAATTATAGGCACTGGCACTGGACCCCCAGAATTATAGGCACTGGACCCCCCAGAATTATACTTACCCATTTCAGACCTCTAATTAGGTGTCCCGATGTCTCCCAGCTCCAGTGTGCTCCTGCACGCGACCGTCAGCTTCTGAAGGCTGTGACATGGCCTACAGCCGAGATCTCGCGAGGTAGGTCGCGTCACAGCCTTCACAGGGCCGAGCTCGGGAGCACGCAGACAGGCAGGCGCTCGGGGAACTCGACCAGTCGAGGGGGCTGCTAGCGGAATGCGGTTAATGCATTCCGCTAGCAGCCTCAGCGATAAATCTGCCTACAGTTGGAACAGGTGTTCCTGCAACGTTCTTGCTGCGGGAGAAGTGCGGGAACGCAGGACTCGAGCCCTGCTCCTGGGGTTCCACCACTGTCCCAGCACAGGTGGCACGGGGGGAGTGACGGTGAACCATATGGGGTCCTCCGCCACCCCACCGTTCTCCTCAGGCAGCCGCACCTCAACATCGTTACTCTCTGGGGTCCCAGCTTCCATCGCAAAGATATCGTCCACGTGGCTGGCAGAGGATCCATCTACCGACAGAGTGCCAGTTAAAGCCTCCATCTGCTGAGTGAGCCCCAGAACCGTCATCAGTTGTTGCCAGGTACCACGTGTAATCGGGCATCCATCTTTGTCCTCAGGCAGCAACTCAAGACATTCCTCAAGGCCCTCCAGCACGGCTCCCAGATTCCTGGGAGGGGGTGGGTGAGCCAGCTGCTGCAAGTCCACTCCATCTGCCACTATGTCTGCTGAGGGGGCAGACGCAGCAGCCGGAAGATGGGGGCCCTCCATCCACCTACCTCACAACAGCCGATCGCCAGGGCCCCGGAAGACTGTAGAGTGAGGCAGGGACAACCAGGAGAAGGCCCAAGGAGCCATAAGGTAGGCATCAAAATGGCCACCCGGAGCTCGTGATTGCCGGGAAGAAGGGTCCCAAACTCAGCTGAGCGCTGGAGGGGGAACAGATCATGCTCCAGAGCACTCCTCCTGATGGCCAGCCATGCATGGACTCCCAATAGGGATAAAAAGGAGGAGGAATCTGGGTAGAAGCTTCCCCACCACAGCAATAGCACCCGGAGCTTCGTCGAAACACGACTGCTCCCTTACACAGCCGGACACGCCTGCTCAGGATTTTAAATTTAATTTGACAGTGAATGGGGAGCCAGTGACGGGACTAGCAGAGACAGAGCGGTGGATGAGCCTGGCAGAGGCATTGAGAATGGATTGTATGGGGGCGAGGCGGGAGAGAGGGAGGCAGAAAAGTAGAAAATATTCTTGTATTCAAATTATTGCTAGTTGGCACAGAATCACACATTTGACATATTAAAAGATGGGATTGCTGCCAGAATACATTCTGCACAGATTTCACTGGTAGGTGTTTGAGGGTTGGGATAGCGAAACCTACGCAGACTCACTCATCCATAGTGTAACTGTTCTTTCTATATTGCTTCTGTAAAATCTTTCACAAACTGAGATGTTCCTATTTGCTCTAATATTGAACATTTCAGATCTGCGCAGAATTTAATTCATCAGTATATTGATGACCATTGATCAATGTCACCTCTGCTGTTCTACAAAAATGCATTGCATGAAAAATAAACAGGTTATAGGCCAGTGTGGATAATATTTTTCTCAGGTAATAAAGTATTAATCACCATAATTGCGCTTAAGGCTCGCCCTATTAATATATTGTGTCAAAACTTCATAGAGTGGTGAAAGGAACTCCGAGTACAGCTCATAGCAATAATTCAAATAAAAATGTAATCACATGTGGTGCAGGACGGGTAATGATCATGAGCAGGAAATAGGCAAGTGCTGGGGTGGTACGGATTTATGCAGTAGAAGTGTGAAAAATAACATCTCTCAAGAATTGGTTATTTTCCATGAATACAGACTTCTTAGTGACGCTAACCTGTTTAAAAATCCCCCATGTGATTTATCAGCCTTTAACATGAAATATGGAAATAACTGGTATTACTTTGTTGAAGAAACAATCTTGGTTTTCATAAACACCCACGTGAAGATTATCTGAGTCACCGGATAGAGGCAACCGAGATGGTTTATAGTTCCGCTAATGTTCCCTTATGCCTTAGCAGTGTAATGGTCGAAGGTACAATATCTGTTTACTGATTTACTTTGAGTCTGGAGAGGTGAGATTTACAGTATGTGAGTAAAAGTGAGGAATCCGAATCTCCAAAAATAAACGTTTCAGCTCCAGATCAGAGCTTTATTCAGGACATAAAAGGAAAGCTCCGATCTGGAGCTGAAACGTAACGTTGACCCCTTATGGGAGAATAAAGGTTATATCGTTTTACAGTCTTGGAGTGCCACTGCAATTTCTGTTGATTGTATGCTGAGGAGCCAAGTGGCCACAGACTGATTTCGAAAGAATGAGTGCATGACATATTGGCGAATTTATATATATATGTATATATAAACCGGGCGATAAAGCTTGGAAAGAGACCCATGATTGCTGCTTGTTTCTATGATATTGACAACCGAACACAGCACTGGGCAAGGTATTTTAAGAGATTTATTTATTTATAAAGGATTTTACCAGGAAGGATACATTGAGATTTCTCTCGTTTTTAAGTATGTCCTGGGTTCAAGAACATTGAATTGTTACAGTTACAAGTACTTATACAGCGCCAACAAATTCCATAGCGCTTTACAATGGGGAAGCACAGCAGACTTGCATGATACAAGAGGAAATAAAACCCTGGTCATCGGATAACTGTCCAGGTTATACATCACTTTAAACCAAAAGCTCAGGCAGACATCCCATGAGCTTACACTCTAAGGGACTAGGGTAACTGAAACAAATGGGAGCAGAGGGAAGGTGAAACTGGTGGCCAGTAGAATATCATAGGGATTGCATGAAATGGACCAGATTTTTGGGGTTTAGGAAGGGTAGTTAGTGAGAAAAGTGGAGACAGCTGGAAAGGATGCCTGAAATTAGGGACCAACCCTGGGTGGGTGGGTTGGTTGGGACAGCAGAGGGAAGAAATGGAGGTGAGTCTGTGAAGGAGTTTGCTGTGAAAAGAATGAGGTTTGTGACATGCACCAATTAACAAACATGTGGGGGAGGAGGAGGAGGGAAACACAAACAGATTTTTTCTGAAATGGAGGGAGATTCAAAATACTTTAGTCAGGGAATAATAAATGCAGACATAAAAATACATTTGCAAGATTATGGCAGCCTGGGTATGAGGTCTTGTTGAAATGGTAGATACCTTGAATGCTTGGTTCAGGGCCGCAGAGGGAAGAAATGGAGGGGAGTCTGTGATGGATATATATATATAGTTATAAAAAAAAACTGCTCCTTCTATTGAATTCTATTTATCCAGTAGTCATGCAGTGTTTGTGTTTCTAGAACAGAGACGTGATGCTAGGTTGATAAAACGAAGGCACAATCTGCAGGCTTGTTATAGCTTTCTGGCGCAAACTATTTAGGAACAGGGTAACGTATCTCTTTACAAAGGTCGGATCCACAATTAATGGGCAGGTCAAATGGGCGCAATTAAAAAAAACACGCATTTTAGAGTGTTGCAAAAGCGAACCATTACCAACAGGGTTATTCTTTTTTTTTTTTTTTTTTACTACAACACGTTAGTGTTCCAATTAATTTGCTTTAAGCCCTTTACTATATAATGGGACCTTTTAACACTTGAGAGAAATTAGCTACTTCCATCAGTCTGACAAGACGGCAGCTGATCTGTAGAAAACTATGAGAATGCATCACATTAAGCCATGTTAAATTGGGACGGTGTTAACTGGACCTCGCGTATTAATAGAGCTGAAGAGCATGCTATATTTTGTTTCAAAACAGTAAATCCATTTCTAGTACATATGATCATATCACAGAAATATTCTGAGCGCGTGCGTTGGTTTTTAAGGACTGCAAGATATGGTCCCAGTTTGCTGTGTGCGCCCACAATTGCTGCCCCTGTGTGGATTTTGTGTTCTCCCCGTAGTGTTTATTTGCATGAGATCAAGGTCACACACAGAATGAGAGGGCTTATCACTCACTTTCAGAGGGTTACAGGAACATTGCGGACATTACTTGGCACAGTCACAATGTTATTTTGGACAGCGAAAAATGGGAACCGACAACCTGCTGCTCTAAAAAAAGAAATAAAGTCTGATAACATTTCAGGGTTATCCACTAAGCGTAATTTGCCGGTATTGCAGCGGCGTCAGATGCCAACTTTTCTTGAAACTAAAATCCAAAGCGCAAAAGGGGAAGTTTCGCGATGCAGCCTCTCCAGCCGCGCTTTTGATTTTAGCTTTAGAAACGATGATGCTGGCATTTGTAGACTCTGCAATAACAGCGATTTACATCAGTATTTGCAAAGCCAGCAATCTCCAGCGCTCAGTGGATAAACCCCCTTTATTGTAGTTATGGGAACCTGGTGATAGGATGAAGGTCTAAGGGAATTTCATTGCTATCACATATTCGTATGTGAACATGATCCCGGCAAAGGAATGTGGTGAAATGACAAGGTGAAATCTACCTTTCCTCTCCCGATCTCTATCCTCTTGTGTTGGACCGTGTTACTGCGTACCTACCGACTGTCTCCGTCTGGATGACTTCCCGTTTCCTAAAGCTTAACCTCTCTGAAACTGAACTTCTTCCCGAGTGTCTTTGATCTCTCCTTCACATTTCACAATCAGTCACTAACCAAATCCTGCTACGTCCACCTAAAACACATTGTACGTATCCATCCCTGTCGTAATCAGGACTCTACTAAAATGCTCATCCAAGCTCTTATTATCTCCTGCTTTGACTACTTTAACCTCCTTCTCTCTGGCCTTAAGAGATCCCAGATTCTCCCTCTACAGTCTGTTATGAATGCCTGTGCCAGACTCATACACCTCACCTCCCGCACCTCACCCCTTTGTCAATCTCTACACTGGCTCCCTGTTTCCTTTAGAATCCAATTCAAAATACCAGTGCTCACGTACAAAGCTCTGCATAACCGCGCCCTGCCTACATCTCCTCCCTTATTGGCAGGTAGCGGCCACTTTGCTCTGCCAATGATCTGACGTTATCATCTCCTCGTACCCATACCGCCAACTCTCACCTTCAGGACTTCTCTCAAGCTGCCCCCGTTTTATGGCACACCCTCCACGCAACATTAGGCTCTCCCGGTCTCTCCAGTCCTTCAAAAAGTCTCTGAAAACACATTACTTTAGAGAAACCTATCGGCTCACCCCATGATCCCCCCCACTGTACATTTCTTGCTCCAGCTTTCCATTAAAGGTCACACGCGCCCCGCTTCCTCACATACTCAGCTATTACCCTCACCTAATGTGTCACCTCTCTCCTCCTAGATTGTAAGCTCTCAAGCAGGGTCCTCTCTCTTACTGTTCTGTGTGTTTCACATGTATGTATATTTGTTATTCTGTCTCACCCATTGTACAGCGCTGCGGAACATGTTAGCGCTTTTTAAATACTTGTAACTGTAGGTGGAGCTAATTGTTATATGGGAATACAGCTATTGGCTAATCCTTTCTCCCCAAACCCCCTTCTCCAAAGTAGGATGCAGCTATCAGAATCTTTTCGTAAGGGGTGGGGGCACAGTGCTCTAAACAGGCCGCACAGCGATTGAACCAAAGTGTGTGTGTGCATATATATAATCTCTCAGGGTTATTCAGAGAGAGGTGAAAACCAAGAGAATGACTGGAGAAGTAAAAATTCTAGGTCAAATCAGCCAAGCCAGAAAAATTCTCCCAGTTAACTCACTTTCCAAATCGGCTATTTGGTATAGATTGTTCATTCTCCTGGCAGTTCTCCTGGTTTTCACCGCTCTCTGAATAACCCCATCTATAAACAAAATTATCATCATGGTAAAAGAATAACAGACTAATTCTGACATGATGATGTTGAAGCTTTAGTCACAATAGACTTGTTTTTTTCTGACTGCTTTTTGGAAAGGGTAATATGTAGTTTTTGTGTTAATACAGCAGGTATATGGGGACGTACGGAACATGAGGTATTGAAATCTAGATTTAAGATTCCTTTGCAGCTTCTGGACCGTGAACGCTTTGTCTAAGTGAACATGTCCCTTTTCCCTCCCCATCATTCTTCGTGCCTCAAGCTTATTTCTTAATTTTATGTTTGTTTTGCCACTGTACAGCGCTGGGGAATATGAGCTCACGACCTGGGATGCGCAGCGCTCCGTGAAGTCCTGTGGACTCCAGCAGCCGATAACAGCACCATGCGCCTCAAGTATGAGGCAGTCCTGCACTTTGTTCCAGGGCCAGGCGCTAAAAAAAAGCTCCTACCCCGGAATAAGTAAAAAACGGAGATGGTAAGGAAAAGCTGCAGGCATAAATTTTCATTATTACCGTCTCCGTTTTACCAACAACTGTGTAAAAGAGCCAAAGGTTTGCAACCAGAGGTCAAGTCTAAAATAAAATAAGCATGGGAAATCTCAACGACCCCCCCCCTACCGTTAACCAAGTCAAACCTCAATTAAAACACCATCTACACTTTAATTCGATAACAAAGTGTTTATAGGCAGCGTTTTATGGAAAATATACAATAAATAGTATTTAATAAAACTTACCGAGGAAATAAACAATTGAACACTCGATAAGAGCTTTGAAATGGTGGGATTAATGGGAAATAGCAGAGGAATCACGTTCCCATGCGTTCCTGCTTGACTTGACCCCTGTTTGCAACTCAGAATATTATTCTAGGTCCTCTATATGGATATTCTTCACGTTGAGCAATGCTTTACCCCTTGTCCTGTGGCTTGTTACCCAGAATCCGTAAAGGAGATCGTTTACAGCTTGATGTAACTCTTAGGCTGGGGTCAGACTAGCGCACTTTTAACGTGTGTTCTGGCGCACATAATCACGGCCGCACTAGCAGCAAATGACGGGCAATGACGGCCAATATACGAAGTACGGTCGCACGAAAGTCCGGCCGTGCAACGCAAGTGGAATTTGAACGCATTTTTCTGAGAACGCTGAACCGCTAGTACTGACGTACTGAGTGCGCAGCTGCGGCATAGCGGCGTGTGTGCGTGATTAGGAGATGTCAGACGCTGCTAATGTCCAGCCTACATAACGTCCAGACGCAAAAAGAGTTTTATTGACGAGCCGAAAGAAATCACGCACGAAAAATGCGCATCGTATGACCGTTTTCGCGCATTCCGTGAAAAAATACGTCAATTTGTTCGGACGCACTTTTTTACGTTCGCGGGGAAAAATGCTTTCGTTTGACCCTAGCCTTATTGTATACAGGTTTTCCTAGAAGTGTTTCATATATTTTATTGTGTTCATTTGATAATGTTTTCATAGTGAGCCAGTAAAGCGTTTTTCCTGTTCTTTCAGTGATATCTGCTAGCTTATTGTTAAACTCGCATTTGCTTAAAACATCCTGAAAATTATTCATCTTGAGTAGTATTTCTTTTGTGTATTGTCTTTTTTTTATGCATTTTGTCATTGCATTTGTGTTGTGTGTTTTCTTTTCACTCTTTTGCCTTTCTTGTAAGTTATTTGTGTCACGGGCCCATAATTTGCTAGTTAAGGCTAGGGTCAGACTAACGCATTTTTCGCTTTGTCCGTGAAAAAGTGCGTTCGAACGAATGGATGCATTTTTTCACGAAATACGCGATAGCAGTCATACGATGCGCATTTTCGTCCGTGATTTTGTACGGATCATCAATAAAACACTTTTTGCGTCTGGACGTGATGTTGGCCGGACATTAGCAGCGTCTGACGTCTCCTAATCACGCACACACGCCGCTAGTGGACGCAGCGCACTCTGTACGTCAGTACTAGCGGTTTGACGTTCTAGAAAAAATGCGTTCGTTTGCCGCTTACGTTGCACGGCTGCACTTTTGTGCGGCCGTTCTTCGTATGCTGCCTGGCATTGGACGTAATTTGCTGCTAGCGCGGCCGTGATTTAGTGCGGCTAAACGCACGTTAATATTGCGTTAGTCTGACCTTAGCCTTATAGTGCTGAATAGCTGAAGTTTGACTTCTACTGAAACCGAGCCTTAAGATTTGTAGAGCCAGAATTTGAGACAAACCTAATGGCTCAATCAGAGGATCAGAAAAAAGGATTCGGTGTACTTTTATATAGTGTGCATGTCAAATCCAATCAAAAAAAGCTTTATTAGCAGGACCAAATACATTTTAGCATTGCCAAAGCATATGGGGAGAAGGGGGGGTAGTGGGACATATATATGGGGGGAATGGGCAAGTACATGGACATTATCAGGGGTAAGGGATAATGTGAGATCGGATGGGGGCGAGTCCGTGTTAGGGATTTATAAATCCGGGTTCTCTCATGTTCCTCTCAGTCTGTGACATTCTGTGACGTATTGGGCAGATATTTTCACCGCAGGCTCCTCTTCTCCCAGTATGATGTGGAGTTTCCTCGTCTCTTCTATAAAGGTGAAGTCCGGGATGAGAGCGGAGAGTCTCTGGAAGTGAGTTTCTCTCAGTGATGAGTACTTGGGGCACTGTAGGAGGAAGTGGACCTCATCTTCCAGGGCCCCCTGGTCACAAGGCTGGCACAGTCTATTCTCCCTGGGCTTGTAGGTCTGTCTATGCCGCCCTGATTCGATTTCCAGGCTGTGGGCGCTCAGTCTGTACCAGCTCAGGATCTGTCTGTCCTTGGGGTCTTGTAGTAGCTCCAGGTATGGGGCCAGTTTGTATTCCCTCTGTAATGATTGGTAAATGGTGAGTTTCTGGGAGTTTGCTATATCATGTCTCCATTCTCTGATATAGTTTTCCCTGGACTCGTTAATTAGGGCCAGTGTCAGTGTCAGTGACTTCTTAGCTGCCAACAGCGCCACCTACTGTGCAACATGCTAACTAGAACAGGATAATAGAACTCTTTACAGATACTGTACATCCTCGAAAAGTAAATCTGCTGACTGCATGGATTGCTCTAATACTGTTAAAATTCTATAACCTCTATACATGAGTATTAGGTGTTTAGCTACAACCCTTTTTCCCAGTGTTCTATTATGGGTTAGGTGTACAGTAGAATGGTATTCTTTTTAAAAGATAGTTTGCTTAACTCAAAATTCATTGGATTGAGTTACTGATCTGCAAACGTGTAAGCATGATTAAAATTATATATATATATATTCCACAAAACTCGGATGCACACGGAGACTTGTAAAAAAAAAAAGAAATTTTATTGAAGAAACCTAAAAAAGATCGATGTTTTAGTTCCTGTAGGAATTTTTCTCAGGATATATATATATTTTTGCACATCACAGCAATTCAAAGAACTGCATCCTAAGAGCTCTTGCGCTACATTCCCCATATGCAGTAAGGAATTCTGGGCAAGACATGCAAATGCCATCTGTCTCACTTCTTTGCATCCTGGGTCTGTTTTCACACAGAAACCTTCAATCAATGCCATGTCATACTAGATAGCTATATATATATGTATATATAAAATGACACACAAACACATTGCGCATCCCTAATTGGAAAAAGTTTCGGATGCCAACATGACTCCACAAGAGGAAAATTCCACATCTGACCTCATGTAACGGGGACAGACTTATTTATTAAAATAATAATATAAAATTACCTTCAAGCCATGTGTGTACGAAACATAAATTAATTTTGTATTTAGACCTGGGGGAGATATCTCCAAGATACCCCATTATTTAATGCAAATACTCCAAAATATCCAAAACACTTTTGGTTCCAAGCATTTGATGGCTGTGATACTTAACTTGTATGTGTGCGCATATATATATATTTTATTCCCCACTTCTGATCTGTATAGATGATATGATTTGACTATATTTCCTTTTATTCCTTTTTATCCAGATATCTTTATACCAGCCTTCAACTGAAAAGGGCATTGAGAGACCTTCCAGGTAACAAGTCAAGCCTACTACCTTCATATCTTACAAACATATATTGTAATGTTGTTATAGAGGTTGGCGTATATTGGTAATGGTGTTAATTTTCCCTGCGTTTGAAGAAAATAAATTGTTGAATGCTACGCATGGCCTATAGAGCATCATTATGTGCGTGATACAGATACACAGACTGCTCACTTACAATATTGTAACAACAAGGTTTCTGTAATGATACAGACAGGGCCGGATTAACATAGGGGCTGATGGAGCAGCAGTTCCAGGCCCATGTCCCAGAATAGGCCCAGAGAAAGGATAACTATGAGGTTTATTCAGAGATTAATGAAAACCAGGAGAATGACTGGAGAAGTGAAAATTCTAGGTCAGAATAGCCAAACCAGAAAAATTCTCCCATTTATCTCACTTTTCAAGTCAGCTATTTGGTCTAGATTGTTAATTCTCCTGGCAATTCTCCTGGTTTTCACCTTTCTGAATAACCCTGTAAGTCTGCATAGATTGGCACTTGGACCCATGTATCTCCAACTCCATAGCAGCTACAGGGTCATGTGAGGTATCACAGAGCATGGCCTTTCCAATGATATCAAAAAGTACCAGGCTTTATGTAACAATAAAAATAAAATATTTATTTTTGTTCTTTCTAACAGCAATATTTTTCACTTTTCATTATAAAGTGAACAGTGATGCTGCACTAACTCATCTCATTTCTCATGTCACCAACAAGTGTGGAGGTGATGGCACAATCCATTATTGCAAATTGTTACATCAAAAACCTAAATGCCGTACTGCAGCAAAGAGCTCTGGGTGGGGTGAACTTTGGAACCCTGTGTCACTAATCTTTACACCTCTGAAGGTCAAGTGAGGCGTCATTGGACAAGGCAGAATCTAAATGTGACCATGTAAAATCTAAAAAAAACTTTTTTTATTTATATATTTTTAGTTCCAAAGCGATGGCATTGTCCATTTGACACGTATAAGATGAGCAATACCACTGCCATTACTCACCTTCTCATTTCCCATGCTGGGAGCAAGTTTAGTATTTTTATACATAGTCCTATTATTCATAAAACCCCATCTTCCAAAACACAAGGGGGCAATAATATTTTCTTTTAATTTTTTGTTTAAATTTATATATTTTGTTAGAAAAATGCAGTAACAGGTTCCAATTTCAATTTTTGTTGACAAGAATTCCCTATAGCATATGTAAGAATTGATAATTTTACAAATATATAACCACAAAGGTTTGGATGATAAAATTTGAAAACATATTTTTTACGCATTGAAATCTGAATGGAAATTTCCTCATACAGTAACTGCCTGGTTACATATAGCCGTATCAAAAAAACTAAAATAGGTTTTCATTTCACTAAATTCCAAAAAAAGCCCCCAAAATCCTCAGCTCCAGGCCCATAGAGATCTTAATCCGGCCCTGGATATAGAATAGGCAACAGGACCATTTTCTCACATGAAACAGTGTGGCTAAGGAAGCCCTGAGCACCAGCTATAAATGCCAAACAACGAATACCCAATGAACAACGATTTGCCGTACAAAATGTATTTTTTATTTTATAAAGGATTTTACCAGGAAGAATACATTGAGATTTCTCTCGCTTTCAAGTATGTCCTGGGTTCGGCAACACTTAGGCTAGGGTCAAACAAACGCTTTATTCGCAGCGACCGTCAAAAAGTGCGTCCAAGCGCATTGACGTATTTTTTCACGGTATGCGCGAAAACGGTCAGACGGGCATTTTCGTGCGGGAATTTTTTACGGATCGTCAATAAAAGACTTTTTTGCGTCTGGACGTTGTGTAGGCTGGACATTAGTAGCGTCTGACATCTCCTAATCACCCACACACGCCGCTATGCCGCCGCAGCGCACTCTGTACGTCAGTACTAGCGGTTCTGCATTCTCGAAAATATGCGTTCATTTTCCACTTGCGTTGCGCGGCCGGACTTTCGTGCAGCCGTACTTCGTATATTGGCCGTCATTGCCCGGCATTTGCTGCTACTGTGGCCGTGATTAAGTAAGCCAGAACGCACGTTAAAAATGCATTCGTCTGACCCCAGCCTAAATTGTTACAGTCGTTACAGAAATGCAAAGTAATAAAATGCAAAATATTTTTAAACATTGCACAAATATACAGATTAACAGAAACCGAAAAAGCATGCAATTGCAAATGTGTCCTCAATATGCTGAGAGCAACATTTCACATATGTAAACACATACAATTGCAATATACTTCAAGCAGAATGGAACACCAATTAATGGACACAATGATCACTTAAGCTTATTTACGTGGTTCTAGTGACAGCAGACTCCTATCCCCCTCACCCCCAGTCCCTGCTGTGACAGCCGGCGGGTGCTCACATCCATCGTGATAGCTGTCAATCAATGGCCAATTATTAAACAATAATAACGTTTGAAACCTGTTATAGGCCTCTTAAGAAGCCGTTCTTTGGAGAAAAGAAAACTTTAGAGCTGGGGGAATTTCTAATTGGATGACTTGTGATTGGCTCGATTTTTTTTATTTTATCCTTTATGGTTTTTTATAACCGTTTATTGATAAAAGGCATAATTTCCAATTTTTTGAAGTTCTGAACTATTTTAGAATTGCCTTACAAATCCAAAAGGGATCATAAAAGAATAAATAATATATTGCGAGCAGTAAGAAAGGAATCTTAATGGGATCCTCCTAAGCCAAGTTTGTGTGCTGGTTTGTAATCTTATCTGAATCTTACATTTTCCAAGTTCTTTAACAAAGTTGACGCCATGCTCTGGTTCACGTTATAAACTTTTGTTTTTTGGTTGGAGAATCTTGTTTTGGTACCTATATTTTCTCCAATAATATGTCTGTCTTTGGAAGTCTGAAAATTCTTTACATGATATTTTATTTTGCTTTAAAGTGACCAAACACAGCTTTATGAGATTGGTGAGGCTGTCGCATAGGCAGCCTGCCCTGCGGATTTCCCACTCAGGTCTCTGGTTTAGCTCCACAGTGCCATTACATAGAGGACTATACCATATACAAATCGGACAAAAAGGATGACCTGTACTGAAATGCCAAGGCGGTCCTCCCTGTACGAGCGATACAGCAACCCCTGACATGCTTTGGCCTTATTTGGCCTAATCACAAGGGTATAGCCGATACCTCTCTAGGCTCCTTGAGCAAGGGGTCGATGTCTGTAATGGATTACCTATACACTTATGTCATATTACTTTAACCCATTAATGACCGCTGACGTACCATGTACGTCCTGCCCACGGGTCTCCCTTAGACCCGCGGACGTACATAGTACGTCAGCGGTTCCTAGCCTCTCTCCCGCCCGATACTTACCTCCCTCGTTGGCTCCAACGGAGTTCTGGCAGGGAGGAAGCCTGCCCCTCTGCTTTAGAGGGGCCAGTGAGCACGATGACATCACCAAGCTGCGTGGTGACGTCATCGGCAGGCGCCCGCGGCACCTGCATTGAAAACCAGGAAGTGGAGGGGGTTCCTTTGGAGCCCTCTATCTCTCCAACCATGGCACCTAGAAACTTGCTTCTTACACCGCTGGAAAGGGGAGAGACTCAGTTAACAGTTTCGCTGCTGGATCACGACTTGGCACCAATCGGTGCTGAGTCGCGATTTAAACCTGGAGGTGGCTGACATCTTGGATGTCAGCCAAGCTTTCAGGTCACCCCCACCCACTGACATCCCCACCATATGTGTGAGGATATCAGTGGGCCAGTTAACCCCGTAGCTGCCAAGCTAGAGGGTTATTTTGGACATCATTGGAAAGGTCTGATTATGGCCTTTCCAATGATACCAAACATGACTAGGTTTGGTGTAAAACAAAAAGCTATAAAAATGATAATAAAATTTAAAAATAGTTTTTTTAAAAAAATATATATATTTTTGTCTGGAGGGGTTTAGTTAAATAGGACCTAGGCTGTCCTCTAAAAATAATGAGCAAAAACAGTCAGAATGAGCTCAGCGCACCTAGGGGTTAAAAAGCAAAAACATGTAAAATTTGGGTATTTGTACTCTCGGGACAAAATTTTGAAACTATTTAGCCGGGGTCTTTTATGGCGGTTGTAGATTTTGGGGATTAAATTACGAAAAAGTGTGTTTTTACCATTTTTTTCATCATATTTCTTTTTTTTTTTTTTTTATAGTAAATTACAGGATATGATGGAAATAATGGTATTTTTAGAAAGTCCATTTAATGGCGGGAAAAACGGTGTATAATATGTGTGGGTTGCATAAACGAGTAAAAAGAAAATTTGACCTAAACCCGAACAGCGCAGAAACGTAAAAAACAGCAGCGGTCACTAAAGGACGGATTTGTGTAAAACTGCCCGGTCACTAAGGGGTTAAAGCAAAAAACCTTTTCACAAATTGGAGAATTGAAGTGTTTTGCATGTCTTTATAAACAGTAATTTAAAGGATAATGCATTTCAATTTCAAGTTCTGCGAGTGACTTCAGAAAACGAAGGAAGTCTGAGCCCAGTGTGAGCAATCAGAAAGCACACGTTGACCAGAATGCCAACCGAGCAAGCCTGGGCCGGGCAGAAGCTCAAAGCACAAATGCAAGTCTGAGAAAACCTTATGTTAATTCATCTCCTCCCTCTCCATCACGCACAAAAGGTAAGGACGGGTACACCAAAACAAGCTGCAGGCTTGCCTTGCATCAGCCATAATGTTTTGCAGTGAATGAGACATGTGTACAATTTATTTACTCCAGTGCAGCATTGCCACCTAGTGGTAGCATTGTGAATCACAGCTTAACCTATTCTGTCTTTAGTGCTATCGGCATTATTAGTTAAATGGGTAAAATTATACTGACTCATGCAATATTCAACATAGTAAAAGTCAACAAAAGTAATAATTTGTATTGCTAAACGCTACCTGCAAGAGTGATACACAATGAGGATGAATCAGGCTGGCGCTCTCCAATGCAATAGACGAAGACAATTAATATTATCTACTAATACACACTTGCATATTCCCAGCACAACTCTATATACTGATATATAATCCAGAGCCCCTTTTCCTTGTCATTGAACTAACAGTGTGCATTAATGACAGCGTGTTGCTGTGATCTGGTATACTTGTAGCAAAGTCAGGGGTCAAGTCCAGGAGGTACACAGTTCCTGTACTATTTTTGCAGAGGGAACGGAGTTCCCTTTGGTGCCGTGCACCATAAAGCTTGTATTCAGGTCATGTGTTTCCCTGTTAAATCATATATTTATTGTGACTAGGGATGGGCTGCCGGTTCGGATTGGTTCGAAGTTCGATTCGAATATGTTCGAAGGTTCGCGAACTTTGAACTTTTTGGGACGTTCATGGAAAGTTCGAGGGGGGGGGGGGGGTTCGAGAAAAGAATCCAAAAAATGCTTAAGAAGATCCTAAAATATCTAAAAAATAAATAGACTCTTTACTGCAGAAAATAATAATAAATGGTTTATTAGATATTGCATTAAAACGGGAATATTTTTAACATTGAAGCCTATGGGATTCATAAACATTTCCCACTCATTGTTGGTCAAACATTTCCCACTCCTTGTTGGTCAAACATTTCCCATGGCATCAAATCGCGTTTAAACATGAGCAAAAGCGGTAAAAATTAGCTCAGCGCACAGCGGTGAAATGGCTCAGCACTCAGCAGTGAAAGGGTTAAAAGTTTTTTTTTTTTTTTTTTTTAAATTCATTGTTTCCTGTCCCCCAGGGCAGTACCCGGAACCCCATACACCTTTTATGGCCAATATCTTGCATATATGCCCTCTTGGAGGGGACCTTAATTTTCTAACGTTCGAGTCCCATTGACTTGCATGGTGTTCGAATTGTGTTCGAGATCGCGGTCGAACTTTATCGGGTGTTCGAATGCGAACCGAACACAGGGGTGTTCGTTCGGCCCATCACTAATTGTGACTTATCATACATTTCTGCTAAAATATATATATACTTAAGTTAAATATATAAGAGTCGAGTGTGTGTTTCTGTTAAATGTGAGATGATCATTGTGAATTTGGGGACAGAAATCTCGGCGAGTTCCGACACTTCTTTTTTTGTTAGGACTTGAACCCTGTATACAGTCTTGTAGGTTTCTTTTTATGAGCTTAATGTCAAAGGTGGGGGGCTAAGTTACCTTTAAATTTCGTTGTGCAATATATAATGAATGTGGCGTTCCAGTCTGGTGATTTAATTAGTGCTACAGATGTTTGTGTCGGCAGCCAGATTCTCCAATGTTTTTCCTGCACAGATTACTGCATGTAATGCGGATAGGTTTTCTTTTACATACATGACTTACAGATATAAAAAAAGAAATAGATGGCTACAGGTACTAGTGTTTATGTAAATTCTAGTATCACTGAATTTCTGTGAATTCCCTCTGTGCTAACAGAAAATTAGCTTTTGTTTGTGGTATGTACTGCTCTAGTTTCTGTTTTCTGTGCCTTAATTTTTAAAAAAATCTCTTTATGCTGTGTTCTCAGATACTCTTTTTTGTAACAATTCACACTGTTTCTAATATCTTTCTATTTCTATATCTGTGTGTTAATTTCTGCAAATATCTCTCTCTTATCATGCTGCTTTTTGGATTCTGAAGGTGGGAACGTTAGCAGAATATATCCTCCACTTTTCAATTATTCCATTCGCAATCCAAAGGCCTCATGTGCGTTAGATTATGGTGGTGGCTACAGTCACCACCTCGAGGTGCCAAATGATACAAAAAGGTCGACCAGCTTTAAGAATGGCTGGCAAATGACGCGGCAGAATGCCGAAGTGTGGAGCAGCACTGACGAAGCCGCGTCACCAAAACTAAAGTCTAGGAGTTGCGATGATCTGTTGTCTGAGGATCGAGGCGGCTTTTCTAATACCCAGTTGAAATCGGAGAGCATGGGATCCCTCTTATGTGACGATAAGTCTAATCCGAACAGTCCCTCAGCTTGGGACAGCACCTTTGCTCCAGACGGCACTTCTGCAAGTAAAATCAGGATCCGTCATAGATCTGCCCACGACACCCCTGGCTTCCTAAAACTCTACAAAAAAATGCACAGGATAAACCGCAAAGACTTGATGACATCTGAAGTTATATGCTCTGTGAAATCCCGGATATTGCAGTATGAACAAGAACAGCAAAAAAGTCTATCGGAGTGGCGAGCCAATTCTGAAGAGGTGCCAAGGGACATGGTCCCAAATAGGATATCTGAATTCGAGCAACTTATCCAGAAGTCCAAGTCCATGCCAAACCTTGGGGATGAAATGTTGTCTGCAGTGAGCATGGATATCTCTACTAATAGTTCATGCCCAAAGAGGCGGTTTTCTATTGAGTCTCTGCTTGATGAAGAGAGTCAAGAGAGACACCTTTCTCAGGTACAGCATAACGGGAAGCCTAAAACTCTTGTACCAGTACATATTGAGGTTACCAGTGACCAAATCCCAAGGTCTCAAGTCGAGTTTTCAGACAGTGACCCTGATGCAGTAGTTTCTGACTTGAGCGACTTTGTCCAAATCGAAGGATCTTCATTTTGCAGTGAAAGTGACTTTGACCACTGTTCTTTCACGTCCTCTGAAAGCTTCTGTGGATCTGGTCACCATCATCACCACCACCACCATCACCATCATCACCACCGGCATCTAATCAGCTCCTGTAAAGGGAGATGTCCAGCGTCATATACTCGTTTCACCACCATGTTAAAACACGAAAGGGCTAAGCAGGAGAAAATAGAGTCTTCAGGAAAACGAGAATCCGACTCTGGCTTGTCAAAAATTGCATTCCTTGTCAGCCCAGTGCCTTTTCGTCGGAAAAAGACCTCTACACCCAAAAGGCAGACTGAGAAGTCCAGATGTAAAGCATCTGTTTTTGAAGCCCTGGACTCTGCTCTCCAGGACATCTGTGACCAAATAAAAGCCGAAAAAAGACGCGGGAGCTTGCCTGATAACAGCATTCTTCATAGACTTATTAGTGAGCTCCTTCCAGATGTTCCTGAAAGGAACTCTTCTTTAAAAGCATTTCCGCTAGTCACTGCAAATCAGTTTTATCAGTTGCCTCATGATGGTGCTATACATTACCCAGTGTACCAGAATGATTGTGAAAGTCTACCCGTCAGTGCCTCTTACCAGCACATGGACACAACAAACAACAATTCTCAAGAAAGTGCTTTCGGTTTTCAAGGTGCTCCTCTCTCCTTTCATTAGTGTCCACGGTTAATCCACCCTTATCTGTTTCATTCCATCTGTTTTGAGCAACACACTTGTTCTTCATTTTTTACACTGTATGAAATATACCAAAACAACAGACTCGGTGTCTGAGTAGAGATGTGGTAGGAGCAGAAGATGGGTGGGATTTGGTTCCATTGAAAGACACCTACTGTACTTGAATTTTCTGTTTGGATATTCTCAACCATATTATTCTTAGTAATGTGGTGATATTATGGGGCAGATATTGGTTCTTACTAGCATTATAAAAGTGTAGAACACAATTGCAGCTTATTCCCTACTAGATCCGTCTTTCTGATATTCTATTCACATGTAATTAATTACATTTTTTTCATTAGAATAAGAATTGATCCTCTCAATATCTTCCACATCTCTACTCTATTAAATCCTTCATCATGAACTTCATGATCTCATGTAGTGATTGAAGACCAACGTGTTCCTTCCTTCACTAGGACTGTGTGCATGCATGATATAGGTCCTATATAGGCTCTAATTTCTTTTTAATGATTTTCATATTTTTATTATTAGATATTAGTACATTAATGTATACACATTATTTTTTTATTAAGTGTCAGAGCTATTTTTATTTTTCCTTACCAAAAGCAGGGTGCACAGAACATTTAGTGGAGTATATCGGAATCCCTGAATACCAAGATCGAGTATACTCAATCTGCAAGGCAGCATTGGACACCAGCATGAAGTATGCTCGATGTGGGCTAATACTGTAGCAATGCAAATAAATATTATTATTTTGCAAACACCGTTTATGTGTAGACGCCGTCCAGAATGTGCCTTCAAAGTTTTAGCAATTTAGACATGAAATCGAACGTGCCAAAACAGGTTAAACAGCTTGGATTTTTTTTATTCCAGAAGATAAAAAAGGATCTCAAGCGGTACTATGGAGTACCATATGGTAAATAGTGCTATTTGGCCATAAGATGACGCCATCTGCCTGTCAGATAATGCATATATTTGAAACTGTGCTCTTGATATTTGAATCTGTAATTGAAGCGCAATTTCAATGTTTGCACAGCGCAAACTTGTTTTCCATAAATCCACTGGGTCCTGGCAGTGGACTTTTGGAAAACAACTTGGTAGTGAAGAGGTTAATACTTTGACACTGGTCATTCCTGACAAGTTGTCGCCAGGTAATAATAATTCCGGTTAAAGAAGTCGGTCTTCAGGAAATCGAGTAACCCTATTGAAATGAGCAACTTTTATTGTTTAGAAAAAAATTGCTGTTGGAATTCGAAGAAATACATGTTTTTTGCTATTATGGAATAATAGGTTATTCTGTTTGTCTATTGGTCTTATCAAAACACTGATGTCTCTACACACAATTATACTGCATGCTGTATCCCTCATTCCATGCATGCTGTACTCATGATTTCATTAAGCACTTCTGTATTTTTCCACAGGAGAAAAATTATCGTATGATCTATATATATATATTATATATATATATATATATATATATATATATATAGATGTACTCCAATGGGCCGACTCCCCGATTTTTAATCTACCTCTATAAATCTAAAGTTTTTTGTTTACAAGCTACATGATTTATTACCACATGTCCCTCCTTAACGTAAAATGCAGTGGTTTGGGTTTGTTAAATTTTACCTACATTTCTTGCAACCTTATACCCGAACATACTGAAGCCCTAGCAAATATGTTGCAAATTTCAGCTCTGCCCTGGCAAGTTTATATACAGCGTGTATGGCCTTAAACTAGAATCCCATCTGAAACAGATGTTATTGTTCTGAGATCTAATTTTAGACACTGGTTAAAATAACAATATTTTTATTCTTTCAGTGGGTCATGATTCACACAGGAACTATTCGTCTGCCTTCACTGATGTGAGCCGCGGCACAACAAGAAGGGGGACGCAGGAAAGAGAGGTAGTCTCAGTATCCTTCTGGACGGCTTAATGCAGTGGTTCCCATCCTTAGTCCTCAAGTCCTCCTAACAGGCCAGATTTTAAGGATTCCTTTAGAGGACTGAATCCTGCAATCACTGCAAATCCTATCATCTGTGTTATGCATCAGCTATCTGGAAAACTTTCTCCTGTTGGGGGTACTTGAGGACCAGCATGAGTATTGGTGCCTAATACAAAGACACCGTTCCAGGTTCTTGTCTTAAACATTATTTTTAATTTTAGTTTATACATAATACCTTTTTTAATATAAATTTCCATTGCTTCAAACTAGGGATGCACAGATACTGATACTAATATTAGTGCTGATACTGGCATTTGCATGAGCACTTGGTACTCGTGCAAATGCCCCCGATACTTCTACCGATACCAGAAGTCAGCTCTGGCCAAAAAATTATAATAAGCACCACTTTCCAATAAATTATAATGAACACCACTTTCCAATAAATTTAGGATTTTGCTGAAAGCCTGTCCAATTTATGTTAATATTAAAATGTATTGCCAGACATTGCATTTACCCAGTGGGCTGGCTTGCAGGCCGGTATGCGCAGGACTGACAGAATTCCCTAACTGCATTCGACCAGCCCCATATGACTGACCGCATCCCAGCGAGCGGTCGCCAGCTTGCAAAGGTTTGAATGTGGCCTCCAGCCACGCTCTCGCGAGAATTCAGAGTTCGCAAGATCTCGTGGACAGCGGCCACGTTCTGACCCTTGCAAGCTGGTGACCGCTCGCTGGGATGTGGTCAGTCATAGGGGGCTGGCTGAATGCTGTTTTGGAATTCTTTTAGGCCTGTGGATACCGGCCGGCAAGCCAGCCCAGTGGGTAAATGCGGTGTCTGGCTATACATTTTAATATTGACATAAATTGGACAGGCTTTCAGCAAAATCCTACATTTATTGGAAAGTGGTCACATGTCATTAAATAAAAGTATCGGTACTCGGGCTTAAAAAAAAATGGTAATGGTATTGGTGCATCCATAACTCAAACCATAGAGACTAGCTCTGGAAATCTGCATATAATACTTTCATAAGCAGATGAGGTGCCACATAAGGTTGAGGACCTTAAATGTACCTTCTATCAATAGCTGGTTATAGTTCGTCATTGAGTTCCTGAGGATGTGAACTTGGGGATGATTTATGGTGTAATTTTATGTTTCATATACTGCCTGGAGGAATGTAACTCTGACTTGTAGCATATAAAATAAAAACCTCATTATATATGAATATGAGTGAACATAATGTTTAACGATGTGTATTATGGTAGATACATTCTTATGATCACCTTTATACCATTTCCATGATTAACACTCTTATATCTTTGTGTTTTTCTGCCATGCCCAGGCAGCCAGAGCAGTGTATGATTTCAGGGCTCAGACAGCAAAGTAAGTGTCACGTACTATGCGTTTTAATACATGTTTCTGACAACCCTTTGAAAAGATTTGACAGAAGAAAAGCATGATATATTTTTGGTAGAGTGTGTGTGTGTGTGTATGTCTTTTTTTTATTATTCTTTCTTTTTTTTTACTACACGTATTGGTGACATAATTTAAAGAACTGATGCTGAAACCTGTTAAAAAGTGCTTCTATATGTTGCAATACAGAGACGTGTTAACTTAATCACGTGTGTCATCTTCACAGGGAACTGTCCTTTAAGAAGGGTGATACAGTGTACATCTTAAGAAAAATTGACAAGAATTGGTATGAAGGAGAGCATAATGGAAGAATTGGAATTTTTCCCATTTCATATGTGGAAGTAAGTAGAATCACATTTCAGCAATGTAATTATATGCACTCTATCCGACACTAATAATGGATTTATTTATTCTTCCCCTCAATTACGCTGATTTCAGAAAATTGGGCCATCAGAAAAAGCTCAGCCTGTGCGACCCCCACCTCCAGCACAAGTGCGTGAGATTGGAGAAGCCATAGCCAAATATAACTTTACCGCAGACACAAATGTGGAGCTATCACTCAAAAAGGTAATTTCAGATGCTGAGCCATTCTAGGCTTATTTGTTAAATTGCAAGCTAATTAATTTGCTGATTTATATTGAATCAACTCACATTCCACTTAATTGCACACGCACATCCCCTACGGTTCTTGGCATAGAATAGCTCTGTTACATAAACCATTTCTGTATTTCCTGATAAGTGAATGCAAAGTCCTACCATACTGCAATTTTTTTTTCTTTTTGCGTCTTCAATGTAACCATTTTTTTCAGATTTCTTGTCTTTGACTTGAACTAATATTTCACAATATGCCAATTCATAAACTGTAACTGATCTTTTATTAAATTATTACCTCATGAAAACCAACCAGTATTAAGTCAGGACAATGTTGTATTCATGCAAATAGTCTAAAAAATATTTTTCTTGCACCCAATCATTCCCCAACCCTCAACTTTGCTTGTTATAAAACTCCATTGAGAGATTTGGGGTCTGCGTTGTGTAGGGAAAATTTTTCCTAGAGGTAGGAAAAACCCAACATGGATATAGTTATACCACCCTATTCCAACCTTTACGGAAGCTGGTAGAGGAAAATCATTGTCAGAACCGGTATCCTTTATCGGCCACTTGTTACCGGGCCTATTCCAACCCAGCTGCTGCTTGGCTGCTCAAGTCAAAGTAATTGGGAGCTGCCAAACCGATAACGGCATCTCGTGGCAAGGTCAGAATAACAACCCCAGCTGTTCACGTAACCACAAAATTGGAATAGCGCCGATAGTAAGTGTAATATAGCTGTGTGCCCCGGTTTGAGTATCTCTGTTAATGTTGCTCCCTTGCGGGACATTATTTCTCCCACCGGAGATCTTCTTTGCTTTCCCCAGTTCTTAGTCGAAGCTTAACATAAAGGAGCGATTGTAGCAGCCCCGACAAGAGGCAGTACTCAGTACTGTGGTAGACACAAACTGAGTTTTTAATAAAAACACCTGAACCAACTACAGTATATACTGTGTAAGGAGAAGCCAGGCGAATAATGGAAAGTGAACCCTGGTGCGCTCCACCGCCCTCCTGCTTTCCCCCTATGGATTGTGTATGCAACTACAGTCCAAACCCAAATAGAAGACTAACACCGGGTGGGCACCGGGCTGTCTGAACACGTTTGCTAGTAGATAACGCAAACACACAATGTGATAGAAAGGCAATGTTTGTCTCTCTCTAAACTACTACAACATGAGCATCCAAGAATAAAATCACCGCTGTAAAATGCATTTTCTGTTACGGGGGTTGGAAAGAGCTTTCAGCTTTATATACAGTGACGGGCGTCACTTTGGACTTGAAGTACATGGGCCTAGAAATGTATTTGAGAGGTGCAGGCCTGAAAATTCATCTTGTTTCCCTGCCCTTTCCTTTGTTAAAGTCACCCTGTATCTACAATTTTAGATGCAGGGTGTTTGTGTTTTCTGTGCCCTATTCCCTGTTGTTTGTGTTATATTAATATTCCCTTATGTATGTATTTATTGTGGTTTCTCCTGTGGTATATACTGTATACTTTTCCTTTGTGTATTTGTGAGTAATGGATTCCTTTGTTTTCACATGCTTCCATCAACCTTCCCCCCCCCCTTCCCACTGCAACGAGCTTGAACCGTGTCGCTGTGCCATTTCTAACCGTTTGTTTCAATGCTGGGCGTGTTTCCATTGTTTCTGTACATTCCCCCTGTGTGTGTTTTTTCCCCTATTGTGAACTGTAAAATAAAGTCTGTCTCTGTTTGGTTTTCACTCTGCGAGGATCTCCAGTTATTGCCAGGATTGTCACTGTCGGCGAGGGGAGCATTCTGCACGTGGGTAGGGAACCCCCACGTTACATATATAATAACAACAAAACATACCCACAGGCACCCTGTACCTATAAGGTGTACAGGGTGACTTGGACATAGGGCAGAGTTACAACAATATGATATCTCAGATCCACCAGAACCCGCAGTCACACATCTCCCAATCGTAATTCAAAGTCCAGGTACCCCCCCAGTTCAAATTTCCTGCACACAGTAAGGAATAACTGATATCCTCCAGATATATATTAATATACCTGGAACTCTTAAACACTGATATTTATGCTCCAAAAATATTAAAAAAAAATCCCCAGGACCACTTGTATCAGTAAATCAAAGGGTTAATCTCTTTTTCATCTAGTGACCATGTTAAAATTCTTTTATTTCTTTAAATAGGGTGAAAGAGTTATGATTCTGAAGAAAGTTGATCAAAATTGGTATGAAGGAAAAATTCCTGGAACTGGCAGACAGGGTATCTTCCCAACTTCCTACGTGGAGATCATGAAAAAGAGTCCTTCGAAAAACACCGGGGATTCCCCTGACCGGTCA
This sequence comes from Leptobrachium leishanense, assembly GCA_009667805.1. Classification (NCBI taxonomy): domain Eukaryota; kingdom Metazoa; phylum Chordata; class Amphibia; order Anura; family Megophryidae; genus Leptobrachium; species Leptobrachium leishanense. The sequence continues at coordinate 456,458,531 of CM019063.1, read as the reverse complement.
TTAAAACAGAGTTTTTCAAGTGATAGATTGCACAACCTAAGTACATCCAAGGTAAGAGAGAGCCATTTTCTGTTCTGGGTCCACCCCACAACTATTTTTCTTCCCATCTTGTGCTTTCTTTTACATTTTTCCATGTTTTGTGGTTATCATACCCAGATCACATCTTCACAGTACAAGCTTTGTGTGAGAATAACTAGTGTAGGGACCTATGGGAGAAACCTACCCTTGAACAGCTTTTACTCTTTTCACCCTCTGTTATTTTACCAAGGAACCTGCTGGTAAAGTTTGGGAAACACGTTTCTCTACAGATTATTTCAAAAGCAGTTTAAAAGGAAACTGGATTGGTTGCTCAAATAAATGTCTACTTGAATTATTGCAATTTCCAGCGACTATGCATAAAGGTTTCTTTTTTGGAGGCAGAAGATTCATAGTATTTTAAGTTTCAATGACGTTTTTTAAAGTTACATTTGGTGGAGGATATTAAATTTCTATTAAGTTAAAGAAAATTTCTTTCGCATCCCATTTTGCTTTGATGGTTTTCTTATCCATATTTAAAATCGTAATGCCTAAATATAAAGAGGGTTAGCAGTCGCATATGTTTAATAATCCTAAACTACAAAGTGTTATATATTGAGTAAATATTATTTGAAGAAGGGGATGCGCAGTTAACAATTAAATGTAGGGTAAAATGGCAAAATTGCATAGAAATTGTTATTCCTAAAGGGTTAAAATCTAAAACTAAATGAAAAGTTGCCAATTCCTAATTCGTCATGTATTAATTTATCCTTTTATCCTATGCCCTTCGGCAAGGCGGTCCTCAAATCTCCTGGGTGGCATAGCATGTCCCGCAGGCTCTGAGACCCTCATTCGGCCCGCCTCCTGTCCCTGATTTGAGGAAGTCCTGCAGTAGCCAATGACGCGCTAAGCATAAGCACAGGGGGGACGGGTGTAGGCAGGTATAGGGAGCCAGCGGGGCGTGAATGACCCCAAAGCTCTCCCTGTATTCTGCTCTCTCTCTCTGGCTGTTGAAATATAACAGGTTTGTTGAGCTTTTTGTTACAGTGAGGGTGGGGGCTTCTCTTTGTAGCTCCCTTACAATAATAAAGGGTGACAGGAGTGACATCTCTATGGGAATTTCACTTCTCAAAGAGAACACGCCAATCTTGCATTACAAAAGGTATGCAAAGGTGGTATTATATGCTACATGTTGGTATTTATTGTATTGAAATGCAAAATAGAGTTTGTGTTTTCGGTAGTGAAAGGGTTATGAAAGCTATTGAAGTTTATAATTACATTAAATGGCCAGAGGGCTGAGGTTTATACTTTTTAAGACACTGCAAGTAAAAAAATAAATAAAAATTCAATATGTAGGCCAATACACTGAGTAAATAAATACATAAAGCTAGGGACCAGGTAGCCACTGACGCTTAAAATTCCAACTATGTATCAAGAATTTCAGATTTAATCTATGCAAATTTATATAAAAACAATGGCTTGGTTTCTAAAAAGAAAAATAAATGTTGGCTTCTAGGTTTGATATAACTTTTTAAATGTTCTGCATGAAGCATAATTTTTTTTCTCCAATGGCTAGCTACAGGCATACACTGAAAAGTATGCACTCTGTATTGTGAATGGTCATATTTGGATTTTGGATAAAAAAAAATGTTAATTTTAGAAACTAATACCAGAAGGAACAGTAATGTAATAATAATTGACTGTCTTTAAGGGGAGCTCTACTTCACAGAAACCGAGTGTTCACGAATTTGTTCTTGGTAACTCACTAGCCACCATGACCACTGTAGACAATTTAAGTGATTATGAAGGCTAGAGTGTATGGGGCATAAAATATGTTTTAATCCCCAAGCAATAAAAAGAGGAGGGTGGGTGAGATCTGCAGGGATTAGCAATTCCTCTTTAAATTTAGAAAATACAAATTCATACAATCCCTGAGAACACACACTCCCTCCTTAACAATGAGAGATTAAGATCAGCCGGAACAGTCTGCCAGCTTACATAGTGTTCTCAGTATTTTTATCTATGCCGAGTTCAACAGTTCATGTTTCAGCTATTATGTCTGGTTGGGATGTGAGGAATATAGATTTATGAGCAAAAAAAAGGAGATTATTGAAACAATTCTTTAATTTCAAGGATTCGCGTGGTCCAAACAGGAACATTATTTTACATTTTGGGTAGAACTCAGTTTTTCAAGAAAACCTTTTTTTCTATTCTTTTATCAACATGTTAATGAATTAGATATGTATGCAGAAATAAAATTAAGAAACAAATTTGAATACTTTCTAAAACCTGAAAACAGTAATAAATCCCAGTGCACGGTCATATTACAGTCATGCAACTAATTAGGAGTAAGGCCTACTTTTAATAAATAGTTGTAAATGTAAATTAAGTGGTCACGGTCTTTGAAACCACATTTGTTCACAGTGATGCTTTTTTTCTTGTTTATTCAGTTTAACTACGCCATATCAAGCGATTTTTCAATAAGACCACTCTCAGAACCCAGTACATAATATGGGGCACTTGCAGGTGTTTTTGAAGGTTGCGTAAACGCAATCTTGGTAGAGCAGGGGTTGCACTGAGTTTTATGTATTATTCTGAAACCCCAGGGTCATATGCAAGAAATGAATGTCACATGCAGGATATGATTTAAGTCAGATAGCTTAAATCATCCCCTTTTGAAAGCACAAAGTCCTTTGTATTTTCTTCGCTTTATTGAGAAAGTAACAGCAAATAAAAGGTGTCTTGTGGGAAGAGAGGACTTCTCTTGGTATACTTTTTTATGGGGAGAAGGTAAAAACAGGATGCAATCACCCAGTACAGAACAGGATCGTTACTCACATGCTTCTGTGGTAGACTGGGGGATTGGCAGCTTGCTGGAGCAGGAAATGAGGCCGGACCAAACTGAGTTAGACAGGAAGACTGGAATGATCGATTCCAAGTAAAGGGATAGGGGAAAACAAATAAGGAATCTGGTTCCATGATCCGTATTCTGAGAAAAATGCCTTTTTCTGTATAAATCCTCACCAACCTATATCTCCAGTCACAATCCACCATAGATTAGAAAAACTTGGTCTGTCCATGATGTAATGAGTGAGCCTACCAAATTATTTTACAAAATGATTGTTCCTTGGCAAAATGTAATTTACACAATGATTATTCTTACTTAGTCTCTTAAAGGTGGAGTGGCTATGTTGCTTTTAAATTGACCTTCTAAATTTTGTTGAATAGATGATAGATTGAAAGGCACGTCAAAGGTTAACCTGTTTTTAACCTCTTCATTAAAACTAGTTTTACTAAAGCCTCTATTAGGAACTAGTGGTTTTATGGAAAACCACGTTACATCACCCACACAAAGAAAATGTGCTGCAGAATTCCATCCCCACGTTTACATGCTGTATGCCCTATTTGTCCCTTTACTGCTGCATTGCAGCTGGGAGTGCTGTGTCTTTGATAGACTCCAACATATCCCAGTACGTCAAACTGTTTTAGTATGTACAACGGCGGCTATGTCCAATGTGCTGGAACTATAGGAGCACAACTGGAGCCTCCTCAAACTCTCCACAGATGTATAGTTAATTTCAATACTTTCAGCTCTTCTTATAGATGGGAATTACTCCTAAAACCATTTAAGGAGAGAATAAACTTGGAGCTCATAGATTTTTACAGACCTGTTGTTTTATACGTAATTTTATTTTTGTAACAAGTTTATTTTATTATCAAAAGCAGAAAAAAGTCAAAGAATATGGTATAAAAAGATTATAAAGTGAGTAGAACATAAAGGGTGCAAATATCACATAATGCTATAAATAACATCCTTATCAGACAACAGAACTGCAATTTAACAATACTTTATCATATCTTTCCTTGTCGTTATACAAGAAATACGAAAGTCCTAGAAAGCGGTAGTTTGTTATTTGTATGGTTCTCATTTAACATCAAGTTGTTGCTAGTTAAATTAATACATAATAAATGTACATTTTGGAGGCCCTTTTGTGTGTTCATGTTTGAGATTTTTGTAATGCGTTTTCCTGTTTTGATATGTTTTCTATTTTAGTATCAGTTGTACATTCTTAAAAAAAAATCAACATGCATTTTCACTTCGTTTCATGATTTCATGTTTTGACTTTTGTTTCTTCGCTCCATAATCACCTTTCTCCCTAAAAAGAAATTCAAAAACATAACCCCAATCATCAATCGTTCTTGTTCCTGTTTCCACTGATTTTTAATGCATATGTTTACCATTTATACCGTGTTCCATTGTGGGTGCTGTAGGAGGCAGTCACACATGCCTGACTATGTTTGTTTTGGCAATGAAGCGGATTGTCTATTGCTGTCACCTTTTGGCACAGTCTGCTTCAACACCAGGACTAGGAATCTGCGTTTTCTGACACAGAACTGTTGAGGAAAGGATGGGGCCAAGGGTCAAGTCCTACAGGAATGCGTGGGAACGCAGTTCGCTCACTATTTTAGCAGGAAGAACTTGGTTTCCTTTTGGGTGATATACTAGGAAGCTCCAATACCTTTCTATAGAGACACAATTTTATAAAACTGTCTATTTTATCGTTTTTTCCTGGATTTAAGTACATTGGGAAGGCATGAGAATGATGGTTTCTCAATGCCATTCCTCTGGAAAACACTATCATGCATAAAGAAGTGCTGCAACTGCTGCGGCTCCTATTAATCTTTGAGACCAGAATATACAGAACTTTTGGTGAGTTCCCACAAATATTTTTGTAGGACTTGACCCCTGGATGGGGTTATGTACGTGACACTGATGCTGCAGTAGATCTCCACCATACAGGAGGTGGGCAGACAGATGATCCGTAGGTTGAGTGAACGCTATATTTTTCACAATGCTCTGCCAGCCTATGGCTGCCTAAGATTTCCAGTTATCATAGACTCACGTCAGGCGTACAGACAAAGATGGACATTGATAGAAGTAACCTGTTGAGTTCAAGTAGCTTTGTTATTTTTTTCTTCATAACTGAAGCCTCCGCAGCTCGCTTCAGGTTCTGCAGCTCCTGAATAACCACAGTGCACGCGCTCATAAAAGGCTGTGGGAAAGCTCTTCATATCCCGTGACCAGTGATTGGTATTTCATAATTGGTTATAATGTGTGTTTCATATCTTGTTTTGCTCTCTCTCGCAGTAAAGGGGTTTCAAGAAGCATGTAGCAAGAGCATAGTACAAAGAATAGGAATAATATTTGGTGTCTGGAGTGACTCTTGATAAAATGTGTACCACCCCAGCCTCTCCTGGCATGACGGGACAGTGATTTAACAGCGATAAGGCCATATCGGAACATTCAGTGTACTCTTAGTATAGAGTGAGCCATGGTTAATGGGTAAATACGAATGGTGTCTGGTGTCGCATTCTCCTGCCAGCTCTTGAAAAGAGATTTTCTGATGCTCCCAATTGACACTTCATTTACTAGGATGTCAGGCTGCTAAAAATATAACACTATCCATAGTTGTCTGTCATCAGCTCATTGCTATGTTTGGGGTTTAATTTTACAGCTACATAGGAAAAAAATAATTTAATATATTTATTAAAGTTATGTTCACCCTGCACCTTCTACAATTTCAAAAAATGAAGAGCTCTCACTGATACCAGAGAACAGGCAGCAGACATACCTATTCTGATATTACAGATGAGGTGTATTGACGTGCCATGTGATGATGGCCTTCCTTCTACAAAAATAGACACCCAATACAAAGAGCCAATGTTTGAAATGATTTAAAAAAATATCAAGAAAACCCAGTACTTAGATAATATCCAAATGCAGCACGATTCGCATTAATGGTTTTTTTTTTTTTTTTTTAAAGGAGCACTACCACCAAAAATTAAAAAATATTCTTATTTTATTTTATATCACTAATATATTACATCTTGTATAAATATTTTGCGCTATATGTGTCACTGGGAGCATACATTTTATGATATCCCCACACACACATTATTTTCACATCACTTGCTTCTCGCTCTGTGGCATTAAGCATAGAATGGAGTCTGTGGGTTATCTGAAAACTAGGAAATGTAATAAGATTTTCCTGTATACAGGACAATTACAAGCCTTTATAAAGTGCCAACAAGTTCCATAGCGCTGTACAATGGGAGAGACAGAACAACAAATATACACACACTACACACACAGAACAGTAGGAGAGAGGACCCTGCTCGAGAGCTTACAATCTAAGAGGAGAATCCGTAACACGCTAGGGGAGGGTTAGTAGAGAGCATTGGGGTGCATGTGGGCTGTGTGGGAAGATGGAGCAGGAAATGAACCATGGGGGAATCTTGGAGTGAGCTGATGGGCTTCTCTAAAGTAATGTGTTTTCAGAGACTTCTTGAAGGACTGGAGAAACGGGGAGAGTCTAATGTTGCAGGGGAGGGAGTTCCATAGAAAGGGGCAGCTTGGGAGAAGTCTTGAAGGCAAGAGTTTGGGGTGCGGGTACGAGGAACTGATAGCGTTAGATCATTGGCAGAGCAAAGTGGTTGGGATAGGATGTACCTGCTAATAAGGGAGGAGATGTAGTCAGGGGTGCGGTTATGGAGAGCTTTGTACGTGAGGACTAGTATTTTGAAATGGATTGTAAAGGAAACCGGGACTAAAAAGTGTAGATGGGTTAAGGTTCATTTATTGCATAGAAGAGCCATTGTGTCATAGTGACAAAATACAGACCATGTCATACACTGCAGCTAATGAAATTTTCTTTTCGTATGCTCCTTGGTTTTGGTTCTTGGGTTTTTTGTTAGCTGTGTAGAGATTTTACCCTTATATACAAAATAATCTGTAAAAATTGGGCTAGTTAAAGAAACATAGACTGATATTACGAGAAAGAACAAGGCCAGGCTGATTATGTTATTCCTATGTGTTATTCTCATCCCATTTATTATGCCCTTAAATACAATAACTGCATTATGTGTTTAATTTCGATTTAGTATAACCTGGCTGTTGTTTTCCTGCCTTTTTATACCTTTAAAATAAGGGAATAACAGCGACATCCCAGTAAAAATCCATTTCTCGTAAAAGATGGGTTGAGAATATTATTGTATGGTCTGCTAAAGTCTGTCTTTTTCTGTGACTTTAAACACCCCACCCTTTAGCCTCTCGCATCACATCGCTATCACGACCCTCATGCTGCCTCTTTGAATAGGGTGACTCAGAATTCACTCAGCGTTTGACATTTAAAGTCTCGTCCATGAGAAGATCTAGTTACACATGTGAAGTTGTTCCTTGCTCATCTTGTTTCATGTGCTAATACAATCTGGCATGCTTACCTGAAAAAATAAAAATGGAATCGTTTTATGTCCTCCATTTAACATCCATATGATTTTCTATTAATATATTATGTTTCGGTGTTGTTTTTATTTTATTTGTCTGCTTTTTTCCTCAAACTGTTTCCTTATTATTTCTAAAGTTGGCTACGTCTAAAAGGATCTGTCCACCACCTCTAACATTAAGGCAAGACCCACGCTCTTGCGCAGAGAGTAGTAAAGGGAAATTAGAAACTGTAACCAGTGAATGGTTGTCATTGACTGTTGGCTGCTCACCGTCAACCACACCTGCCCAGAGCCCTCCATCTTTTCCTCACCATACCGTTACCAGTACAGAGAAATTCAGCCCTATTCCCATAACTGTTGTAAAACCTGAACAGTTTAACTCCAGCACCATCAGTAACCGAATAAAAGACGGACAGTTTGTTCCGATCACATCACCAAAGACCATTTCAAGTTTCCATCTACCCATTCCTTCATCATTGCTTAACACTACCCCTCCCTCTCCCATAATTCAGGAGCTTGAGGTCTCTCCCTTGCCTGAAAATATTACCAGCACCAGCGACCTGACTGAGAAACAGGAGCACTATGGAATTCAGACAGGAACAAAAGGAGCAATGAGTAGCAATCTAGTCATCGAAATGTATCCTGATAACACCAGTACACCTGGAGCTGGGAGGACAGACCTGATCCTCTCAGATACTGCAACAGGGACATTGTGGCCTGAAAACCAAGCTTCGGCTGATGAACAAGAGGAGGAAATTTGCCAAGAGCTGCTGTCCATAATCCAAGGAGGTCAGCTTAAATGTCATCAAGAAACGGGGAGTTTTACCCAAATGCCACCTACAGATCAGCTCCCAAGCCTCTACATCGAGGAAGAGGGGACAAGTGAAAACATAACTTCTCCAGTACAGAACATGACACAACCTGTTGTATGTCTTGAAGAATATCCAAACAGTACCATGGCAGAGGTATTTCAATATTCCCTGTCAAGCCACCATGTTTGTCCTGTGCGTTTTAACACCGTAGTCCCTTGTTTGAGTAATATGATCCATAAAAGGAATCACCGACATGCTGCGACAAATCAATTCATCAATACATGTCATCCATGTAATGTCATCTGGTTTTAATTGCCATGGCTTTTTTTCAATTGTATGATCATGTATACATGTCTACGACCTGCTTCACCAGTAAATGGTTTACAAAGGTAAAAATGCAACTCTTAGTGTAATAAGTGCCAGGAATTAATATGTAAAGAAAGAAAAATACTTAAATCCATCAAAAAGACCCACTGAAATATAGACCTGCTAAATATGACTTTTCAAAGAGTTTCAAAGAAACTATATATAGCACAACTAAGCAGCATTTAGAGGATTTATTCAGTGTAATAAAATACAATAAGGCTAGGGTCAGACGAACGCATTTTCACGTTGTCTGTGAAAAAGTGCGTTCGAACGAATGGACGCATTTTTTCACGGAGTACGCGATAGCGGTCATACTATGCGCATTTGCGTTCGTGATTTTGTACGGATCATCAATAAAACACTTTGTGCATCTGGACGTTATGTTGGCCGGACATTAGCAGTGTCTGACATCTCAAATTCACGCACACACGAAGCTAGCGGACGCATCGCACTCTGTACAACCGTACTAGCGGTTTTACGTTCTCGACAAAATGCGTTCGTTTGCCACTTGCGTTGATCAACCGGACTTTTGTGCGACCATACTTCGTATATTGGCCGTCATTGCCCGTCATTTGCTGCTACTACGGCCGTGATTAAGTGCGCCTGCACGCGCGTTCGCACTGCCTCAGTCTGACCCTAGCCTTACTGTTAGTTTTTTTTCATGACATTGCAATCAAATTGAAAGTTGCAATATACACAGATGTATGTACACATAGTGCACTGTTACATAGTGTCTGCTGAAACGTGGGCGCTAAGGTTAGAAAACCTGCGCCTGTAGGTTTCCCTTTAGTATTCCCATTTTAGTACTTTAACCTTATTACGGGGCAGGCACTGTTTCAGCAGCCTGCCCCGTAATGCACCGCTATACCACTGGATACTCGCAGCAGCACTAATGCGCCGCCGCAAGTATCCCCTTCTGGAGTCCATAGGACCTCATGGAGGGTTGTGTTGCCGGGTCACGTGACCTGCTGGATCTCGCTCTTGTGAGATCCTGCAGGTCTACGAAGTGATCAAAGAGGGAGACTGGGGACTTTTTCCCCCCAGTCTCACTCTACTCCCGGATCAGGCCGCCGTCCTCTTCACGGGATGAGAGATGAGTATCTGATATTTTGGGTGAATTTTCCACAGAAGCAGAATCAATTAGCACCAGCTTCTAGCTGTGGTTAACTTTTCAGTTAACTGCAGTGGTGCGTAATTAGCGTTAGGACTTTGTAATCCTAACGCTAATTACTCTTTGCGTTCCCCACGTTAAGTATAGGGAACACAAAGTACAGTAAGGTCAAAGAAGCCAGCACAATTCCTGATGTGCTAATGGGTTTTATAACCCGTTAGCGTTCGGACTGTAATATGGGCGGTCTGCGCTAGGGCCACTTAACCTAGCATTAACGTTCACATAGCTGAGCACTAATGTTGGCGTTAAGATTGTAATATTGCCCATAATAGTTAGGAATTTAAATCTAGAACACCTTGTGTCTGCTGGGCCTTACATAATCACGTGATGTTTAGGTCTGTTTACTATGAGCTGTAACACTTGCAAAATTGGCACAGAATCCAGTTTAGTGACCGAACACTCCATGCAACAATAGCCAAACTAGATTACAAGAAGTAGCACTTTGACTAGCTAAATTCAGCAAAGCTCCTATTGAGTATCCCTAATAGTTCATCTATGTTATCGATTTGATGCTTTTATGTTCAACCCTAATTTTTATCCCCTTCAGTACCAAGTGTTTTCCATAAAACCAATGACAGGAACCAATGGTTTAATGTAAACCCACTGTACATATTCCCTATAAAATGTAAATATACCTTTAACCATCACACACAAATATGCAGTCTGAATGCACTGTAACTTTCACTACAGTCTACTTTGAGACTGTATGCACTATTTGTCAGGTGGGGGCTCTGTCTGCTGGTAAATCCTGGTATTGCAGCTGAGACTGCCATGAGTCTCTGTAGGAAAGCCCAGCAGTTGAAAGAGCTACTGTACATTGGCTGTGAGGTCTGATGTACTGTAATGTTAGGAATATATTCTGGAGCCCACTTGCAAATAAAATTAACTTGCAATAAATTAAATTTAATTTGCGTTTCTCCAGAATATATTGGGATCAAGTTACTTGGGCACCTGATGGTGTTTTCATTAGCAGTTGTGGTAGTGAAGGGGGTTAAAATGAATCCACAGCCAGGTTTGGAAGGTTTTTTTTTTTCAGTGATTCCTATACATGTAATCAATTGATGCTGACTGAACCATCATATGGGCTGGAAGAAGTTGTGCCACAGCGTATATGCTTTCCTGTTTTCTGCCTCTGATTCTTTGCTCTGTAACTTGTATAACCTGATCTTCTATTTAACATTTATTTTATTTCCTTTTTTTTTTCACACATTTTAAGAAGGCTTCATTGTCCTCTAGAACACATGGTCTCCCCGCATCCTCTTCTCCCCAACTCTCTTCTAGCCATCGATGTCACTCTGTTGGTGACCCTGTCTCTGAACCTCTTTGCACTCCATGTTTGTCCAATCTGTCACACTCCTCTTCTCCTCTAACTAAATTCACATCCAGGCAAGAAACACAATCTCCACGGTTTAAGGTAACTCCAATCTGCATGTGGTTTTTCCATGTCTGTCAGTATACCGAGGCTACTAAACACAGCTTAACATTAGATTTACAGTGTAACCCTATACAGGATTCTGAATACATCTCTTTATATTAACCTAATCTCATGCCATTAACACTCGGCATGCTTGCAGTCTACAGTAACTATTTTTATCTATTGTACAATGTACATGGTGGATACGTGAATGTGAAACAAGCTAGAGAATACAGCGTTCATGTTTGTAATGCATTGAGAACTGAGCAAGCTCAAGGCATATATAAGTGGCAACGTTTAAAATGATCAACAAATATTTTGGCCCAGTTAATCCGAATCGGGGGGGGGGGAGGATTAAAATAGCTAATAGAATGAAAACTTTCCAGAATATGTATTTTAAGTCGTTTTTAGCAGCTCTACTAGTAAAACAAAATGCAAAAAAAGCTTCTTGGAAAATGGAAACCTCTGCTAATTAAAAAGACTCGTAATAGAGATATATCTATTTTCAGCACATTAAGCAATGTTTTCCGTTTGCCAATAACCTGAACTGTAACAAAGCAAACAAGTCTCTGCTAGAAGAGGAACTTTGCGAAGGATTTTTGGAACTAAACCCTTAATGAAAGAAGATTATATATTTTTTATTATTATTACTACACCATGAATCTGCATGTGAAATGGCAAAAGAATTGCGCATTTTAAGTCCAAATAACCAAATTGGATAGACCTATCTGATGCTGCTCTCCCTGGCTAACACTTATAATTTTCACATCAATTCTCTTTGGTTGCCAGTGTTCTGACTAATCGCCTTTCTTGTGTTTAGACCATTACTGGTCAGCTTTGTATTCATAGTCCGCTGCCTGCCCACAGTAGCTGATGGCTGGTTTTAAACTTGGCTTTCCCAGACAGCTCACTCTTCAATTTTTTAAATTTGTTTGGATAAGCTAGCAAGGCACTCAATTTGACATCTCCATCTTGAGGACCATTCTGTGGCTGTAAAGTGAACCTTGCTCACTTTCCTGTAGTGGTCTAGTATGCTGGATAAATGTTAAGATGACGATATCGATTCGAAAAAAAACATACGTTTGTAATTGAAAGTTTTTTGTGACTCAAATTTGTGTGCACAGATCTGGCCTGTCATAAGTACAATGAAGGCAAAATGTCATTCACATATCACAGAATCCACAGCATTCCCTATCAGGGTTATTCAGAGACCGGTGAAAAGCAGGAGAATGACTGGAGAGTGGAAAATTCTAGGTCAAAATAGCCAAACCAGAAAAAGTCTCCCATTTATCTCACTTACCAAATCGGCTATTTTGACCTAGAATTTTCCATTCTCCAGCCATTCTCCTGCTTTTCACCACTCTCTGAATAACACTGTATGCATTTTGCATATACAATGCACCACAGCAATCCATGAAATGTTATTGTTCTGCAGTGTTTCCCAAACCTGTCCTCAGGACCCATTACCAAGACAGATTTTAAGGTTTACCTTGGGAACTGCAGGCTGAATCCTGCAATCAATGAGCAAATCAGCAAATCATATCACTCGTGTTCTACTTCAAATATCTGGCAAACCTGGCGTGTCATGGGGCCTGAGGACAGGTTGGGTAAGGCCAGGGTCAGTCGAGCATTTTTAAGAGCGGAAAGAAAGTCCGTGAGAGGACGTTCCTTCTACTCTGACACCCGTCTGGCCACCTCGCTGAGCGCAGTTAGTGCACTCAGCGCTGCAAGGCTCGATCCCCATATGGAGGATCGCACTTTTACAGCCCCTTCAAATTTGCGTCGTGGTGCTTCGATGGGGAGGCTTTCAGCACGACCGCAGTACGTCCGCTGTAGCACACGCAATTCGCGCGTGCGCTACAGCGTGTGGCTGGGCCCATTGAAGCGTCACAACACTGCGACGGACGCCGGGAGGCACGTCAGTACGGGTGCACATAGGCCGGGGTCAGACAAACACACTAACTGTTGTATTGACACAAAAGCCACATAGTTGAACAATGCCTTAATGACAATCCATTGTCTTGGTCGTCAGCAGAGGCAGTTCTGAATACGGTAAGGCCATACAAAAAGTACAAGCCTCATCTAGGTATGCAAAAAAAGGCAGAAATTTACCAACTCTTATGAAGGGTAGCTCAGACAACTCCCTTGGAATAGAGCAGTATGTGAATGTTGGAAGTGCGTTTTAGTGGAACGTCATTATGCAAGAGTGCCTTGGGCATAATGACATTCTTCACAATTCCCATAATACTGCACCCCAGTGTGAGTGAGGCCTTAGGCAGCCACATACTTTGCATAATCATAGGGCCTTCTTATGGTCATTAAGTTTGAATATCACCTCTAAAAGGGCCACCTTTATTAAAACACCAGAACAATATGACTATCCTGAAGGAGATAAGGACGGCTTATGAATTCTAAAGGAATCTGTTGCTTTCCAGTAGAACGTCAGCCAGACAGAAAAAAAGCGTATCCAAGCATACGTCTGTTTCTCTTTCTCATAAATTGTCTAAATAACATAATCATCTTGTTGATAGTGAAATGCAGGCGCTCTGCTTTTCCTGCCAGATTGTTTCCATTAGAACACAATAAACCCGCTAACACAGTCCCCGCCTAGTGATAAAGAGCTACATAAATCTTTTCTTGGCACATTCGCATTTGATGTGAACACTGTTGAAAGGAGCATATTTTTTTTAATCTTCTTTAATGTTCTGTTGAAATCAATTCCGTACTCCTGGATGGTCTAGGCTAGGTTATGGCATAAATGTTCCCTAGTAAACAACACACCATTTGCATGAAAAAGTGAGGGGCAGATCACAAGCCAGACTTTAAAGGTAAGACGCAAATGGAAAACGTCCATGTCTGCCATTTTCCATTCGCAGCCTATCTTTAACTTTATGTATTATGATCGAGGCGCTTTAACAGAAAGTGTCATAAAACTTTCCAACTGCAACTTTATAGCGCAGCTAGTGTTATCAGCTCCAGGAGTCCATAAGACTCCATGGAGACGGACTCAACAGTGGAGGGATATGTGAAGGAACACTGGGAACTATTTGTTCCCAGCGTTTAGCTGCCTGCGGAGCAAGGAAGCAGCGGATCAAGCTGCCCTCTGCATTGAGGGATCTGAGGTGAGTATGGGATTTTTTGGTGGGTTTATATTCCTGTGTTAAGTGATTGTGCTCAAGTATGATCACTTAACTCCAGCCTGTGAGAAACGTTATTCTTTTTCAGGATAACGTCAGGTGCAGATGGTGAATGAGCTGATTGAAATAGCTCATTCCTCATTTGTTGGGGGCATATTAACTTCTCCCATGCAAAGTATAGCAGTAAGCAGCCACTACATCCAAGACCTAAGCTGAACTTCCATCCCAGTCTCGGATGGAATAGAAGGAGTAAAATGAAGCAGACCACTCGACTTGTTATGCTGTGCAGCTCAAGCGCTGTGCTTTGCATCCCAGTTCTGATCTAGTCCAGAGTTTGTTAAAATAATGCAGGCTGCAACGTTAAGTGTTCGGGTAACAAGCCATCTAAAGTGTTAATAAAGCACTGTGCATTTTATTTATTATAATGCTATGTAGAGGCCACCTGTAATGTTATATTTATTTATTTACAAAGGATTTTACCAGGAAGGATACATTGAGATTTCTCTCGTTTTCAAGTATGCCCTGGGTCCAAGAACATATTAAGTCCTTACATTTAACAGGGGAAGAAACAAATATTTCCAGAAAATGAGCTGTCCTGCAATAGACCCTCCTTATCAAATTGGATCCTGCCTGGTTTCATTTTGAATGGATTGTCTCGAACTGCAATCCACCATGCAGTATATAAAATCCCATTTACCATGTCCTGTAAGAACAGGCTTCCCACATTAAAGTGATTGTTCACAAACCTCCGGTGCTGCAAATTCCCACATCACCTGTATTGCAGTGCCAATATATGCTGGCATTTCACAAAACAATTGCAGAGATCGACAGGATAAACGTCACAGTGTGGCTTCACCTGTCACTCTTTTGGATTATCATTTTGTGAAATGGCAGGGTTTGTCAGTTTTTAAAGAGCCCATCACGTTAAACATTTACAGTAAATATGAGTAACTAGCAACCTAAGAGAGAAGCTGACTGGTTTTTATGTATTTGAGTAAGCCCCCTCTCCCTCACTAAATGTACTTGTTGAAGTATCGGAATGTCCTGTGAGTCATTCTGTATCTAAATGTCAGTGCGTTTGGCTGCTTAACAAAATAACAGAGGTTTATAGGTATCAGGGCTGGCAGAGTGCTGCATCGTGGCCCCTTAGCTGGTACATGGAGCTACAGAGCTTAACTAATGGGCTCTGTTTATATATCCACCAGACATGGTCGATGCCTGTAGGGCCTCAATTAACTCTTGTAGGGTTACTTTAACAACTCATACACAACTAAATCTACTATGCGGCTTCAAACATGCATTTTTATAATTAATATCAAGTAAAACCACCATCTAGAGGCTTAATCACTCTACGGATATGCTTGCTATCTTTCAAAATACTTTATAATACACCTAAACCACCTTCTGGATTTAAGGAGGGCATCAAAATGCTTCCCCTCAACATTATTTAAACACGTAAAGAGTACATCAGAAATTGGTCCACCTAGACTTATTTAAACCTGACCCAGGACATACTTGAAAACGAGAGAAATCTCAATGTATCCTTCCTGGTAAATTAGTTTCTCAAAAAAAAAAAATTGTGAATAAAAAAAAAAAATGCCTCTCCCCACTTTTGGCCTGTGGTAACATAATGCTTCCCCCAACTTCATTTAGACTTGAAGTCTATTTTTTAAAAAAATTCTTCCCTACCAGCTTTATTTAAACTAGAAGAGTGCCTAATAAATGCTTTCCGCAGTTTTATTTAGACACTGGACGGGATCGTAAAAAAAAAATCCCCTCATGTTTGTACAAAAAAAAGCTACAAAAGTTTAAAATTTCTACAATAACATTGTGTTTAGATGTAAATTCCCCTTGAATAAAAACGTCTATTTTTAGTAAATGCATATAAAAAATATAGATATAATACATAATTCTCCATAATGTAGTCACAAATTATAAACCTTAGCGATATAGAGGTAAGTTCATTACATTAATCTATGGCTGATGGCCTTTGGCACAGACAAATCATTCAGGGTTATTCATAGAGCGGTGAAAAGCAGGAGAATGGAAAAATCTAGGTCAAAATAGCCAAACCAGAAAAATTCTCCCTTTCATCTCACTTTCCAAATCAGCTATTTTAACCTAGAATTTTCCATTCTCCAGTCATTCTCCTGATTTTCACCGCTCTCTGAATAACGCTGGTTAAAAGGCCCAGGCCGCTTTATGGTAATTCCTAGCATATAAAATCTAGTTTACCATGTTAGAGACTGAGCATCTGGTTTTGTCACATACTTGGGAAGCTGTAGTATAACACAATACTTTCTTGGTAACAAATTACAAGGGGCGATGTGATGTAAAATCTGCTCTAAATATCAGTGAAGCAGAAATGCATGACCATTTATGAGACAATACCGGCCTGGTCATACAAGTATTTACTGGCCAGCCCTCCCAAGAGGCCATTTTTATTCTATATATAAATCTGTATATAAACAATTATTGACAATCTGGCCTCTAGCTGTTTTGCATTGGATTTGCTTATTGCATGCCCTGAATGCGCAGAAGACAGAAGTTATAGTTTCCTTTTTTGTGTGATTTTTGGTGTTTTTCGAGGCATGTACAGTTGGCAAGATGGTTTGCAGAGTTTGTTATGAATCCAGCCACATGTGGAGACGTGCTGAATTTACTAATTTCTCGTAACTTTTTTCAGGCGATTCTTAAAAATGACATAATAGTTGTTGGTAAGCCGCCTCGTAGTCCTGTGATGTCTAGAAAGGCCTGCAGTTCACCAGTGAAAAGCCCCAGCCTCACACACAGGGTATAGTACCTCCTGTCGAGTTTGTTCGCTCCAGTCTTTTATACATAAGAAATAATTCAAAATATCTTCTTTCAGTAGTGTAGAGTCTTGCTAATGATGTGTGCATGATGGCCACTGGTCACTAGGATTGACGGTCAACTGGGAAGCTCCCTTAGGATTTAACTGCTTAGGTTCAGGTATTTTCTGAAAACCTGTAAAATCTATATATTATACGCGCACACTGAGCAGCCACAACAGCAAAACCACTGAAAGGCAATGTTAATAACATTGATTATATAGTTACAATGGCACCTGTCAATGGGTGGGATATATTAGGTGGGAATTGAACAGCGACTTCTTGATTTTCATGTGTTGGAAGCTGGAAAATTGGCAAAAGAAAAGGTCAGAGTGACTTGGACAAGGGCCAAATAGTGATTGCTAGACAACTAGGTTAGAGCAGTATGCAATGGTTAGTACCTACAAAAGTGGTGCAAGGAAAGACAACCAGTGAATCCGTGTCAGAGTCACGGGTGACCAAGGCTCATTGAATACGTGGGAAGCAAAATAAAACAAAACCTAGCTTGCATTCTCTGATCACACTGAAGGGCTGCTGTAGTTCAAATAGCTGAAAAACCTAATGTTGGTCATGATAGAAAGGTGTCCGAACACACTTGATACACTTCACCTACCTTAAGATTGCTGCAGACCGCATACACCCCTTCATGGCCATGGCCTTCCCCGTCAGCAGGACAATGCACCATGCCACATTAATAAACTGTTCAGGAATAGTTTGAGGGACATAATTATTTCAACGTGTTTCCTTGGCCTCCATATTCCCTAGATCCTAGATCTCAATTCAATGTGCTGGAACAACAAATTAGATCCATGAAGGCCCCACCTTGCAACCTACAAGACTTAAAGGATCTGCTGCTAATGTCTTGGTGCCAGGTACCACAGGACAAGTTCAGAGGTCTTGTGTAGTCCATGCCTTGACACATCAAAGCTGTTTTGGCCGCATGAGAGGGACCTACATGATATTATGTAGGTGGATTTAATGTTGTGACTGATCAGCGTATTTGTAGAAGAAGCAAAATGGTAATAAACATGTAAATGAGGTAAATTACAGCTCAACCACAACTTACATTCTTAGTAAAACGTCTTTGCAAATTTTTGTATAATTACACTATTTTGCATTTACAATAGGGAAACCTAAACCTGGACTTAAACGAGATGAATAAAAAATCTACACGTTTAAACCGCCATGTTCAGATTAGTTGTTTATGTTTTTGCCTGTGAGAAGCCATTGACAATACAACTGTGTAAAATTATTTACCAAAGTAATCTAGAGCATTTTTCTATATTTAGCATGTTTCTAAAGTAACTAGAGTCACACAAGATGTAGATTTTGTGACGTCGTTGTTTCCTGGGTTACCTCTGTATTTTCTGACAGAGATGAGCTATATGTGGTTTCCAATACCAGTTGTGTTTGTCCATCCAGTTGGTGGAAGGAAATCCAGGAATATCATTATGGCTTCACCTACATCACCTCTGGGGCCATGGGACGTTAATCTTCCCACTCAATGCTGCTATTCTATACCCATATAAATCACTGAACATGAGTGCTAGAAATACAGCCCTTCTGATGATTATCCATCATGAGGTGGTCCATGACCGAGGCTGGATAGCTGAGCCCCTATCTCCTGTGGAATACCCTCTTGAAAGATGCCTTTTTCCATGACCATTCGTCACCGGTCGTTTGCTTGAAATATTTTGCTACTATGGCAAACTTTACAGCAAATACGGAGTGGGTGCTCTGCTAACATTGTAACTTTATCCTGCCCTCTGTTACAGGATATGGCAAAGAACTTCTATTTTAGGGCGCTATCAATGACCTCATGCAGGGAGATAAATTAGCCTTATGACTTCATATTCTGCTATGCAGAGATAAATAGCTTTTATACACACATACACACACACACACACACACACACACACACACACACACACACACTTCATGTTCTCCTGGTTCTGCTCTATATGTGGTCTAAATTGATGACATCAATGAACTGTCCATGTTGTCTCCAGTTTGGATTTTTAAAGTATTCATGCTTGTTTACACTTAAACGGGCCTTCATATCTTTAGTTTCAGAAACCTTTTCCCATACATATAGGGCCTTATGATAATAGAAACATGTTGCTTTTCTCTTATTCCTCTAATGTATGTCTTATGTTTTTTTCTGTGTGTGTATTGAATGTGTCAAAGCATCCTCCCCCTAACATTGTGGTTCTTCCTTCCATTGATGTGTTATACAGATCTTATTATTTCATAATCCTATCACTTATCTGTTAGAGAAGAGTTTATTCCAGTAAACCTGACCATTGACTGATTCCAAAAGACAGAATTCAATCACAGAACCTCAATTAGGGCTCTGTCTAGTGAATGTTTTTTGTTTGGTTTTTTACCTTTTGTCTTGTTTTATTGCATTACTGTAATTGAAATGCAGAAAGGTTTTCTATTAACAGCATGTGTCTTTGTGTGTAAAGTATGTTATTTGACATATGGGACTTCCATACAGGAAATGGCATCCTCAGGATGTTGTTAATTAGAGCATACCAGCATGTCTCTCACGTACACTATAAATGGGTAAAAAAAAAAAAAACAATTGACTCGTGAATCACTAAATTGTTACTGGATACTGAGCCCTATTCAGAGGCGTAACTAGAAACCTCAGGGCCCAGGTGCAGGAACCATGACCGTGCCCCCCCCACCCTAGGCAAAAACAAATTTTGTCCCCCCTTCTGTCAACATGCATTGGTCCTCTCCAGGTCCACAATGTTGACTCCAGACAACCAGTGTCCTATTTTCTCCAGGTCCACCATGACCTCTTCAGTCCATCTAATGTAATGTGCACTATGTGTATAGCAATAAACCTCATAGTAATGTGCGCTGTGTATGAGCGTATCACAGAGCTCCACAGCAATAAAACTCACATTAATATGCAGTGTGTATCAGTGTAAATCAGAGTTCCACAGCAACAAAACTCACAGTACTATGTGGTATGTATGAGCGTAACACAGAGCTCCAAAGTAAAATAAATTTTAAAAAATAATTATATATATATATATGCAAGTCCCCAGGCAAGCGAGTGTGGGCCCCCCGGACTCAAGGGTGCGGTGGCACCCTCTGCACCCCTGGTAGTTACGCCCCTGGCCCTATTACAGCCCTATGTTGTTGGAAAAACAGTGATATTAAGTGCAAAAATCGTCACAAGCAAATTCACTTAATGCCAGGTTCTGGGAGTCGGTTCTTCTGTGAGAAATATCTGCTCCAGAATCAAATGAGATACCTTGGAATAGCTCATTCTTCTACTCCCAGCTGCAAATTAACACCTCCTATACAAGGTATAGGAGAAGATCATTTACGCTAAGGGTGCACTATGCCCGAGCCGCAAGCAGAAATTTGAGCAAGATCAGAAGACGTTATGATAACATACGGAGCCGTATGTACAGCCTCTCCAGCAGTTAACGTCAAGAAGGGGAATAGGGCCCAAAATCTGGTTAGGTCTCATAATCCTGGGATAGAGAGGACAACATCAGCTAAATGCTAGTAATCTACTCCTTGGTGTAAACATTAAAAAAAAATCTAAAATTGAAGACTACAAATATCCTGTAATGTAGAACCAACGTGTATACTGCCAATTCAATCCCGTATCTGAACTCTGTGCTCTGCAGCAATCCAGTGCTAATGCAGTAACCAGTCTATCCAGAGTTAGCATATTGCATGAAGTGCTCAGATAATACATTCATATGGGTGCTAGAGAACAAAACGTAGAATGCGTGGCATACTTTCCCAGGGAGAGCTCCGTAAGGCTAGTGGAAAAGTCCGGTGCAACGCCAATGAGGTCCGCCCATACCTCTGAAACATCCACAAATCCACCAAGGTGTGCGACACGGATGTATCCAACAGAATTTTTATTGAAAAAGAATTGACAGCAGACAAAATAAATATGACATTTCAGTCCTAAAAGACCTTAATCCTGTATAAATATACATACAGGTATTATCTCTCCTATATAAACAAAGTCAAACTCCAGAGAATCAAATAATTAGGGTGGTGATTGTTAATTATCACAATTGATCCATTAACTCTTTGTTCTCCCATATGACCCTTTACTCCGGAACATGTACTCAACATAAGGAGAGAATACCTCTAGAAAAATACATCACAAAGTGATACAAATAATACTTAATAAAACCTATCAAGATTGAACTCCCTATTGAGGCCTCTGGGCTACAATGTATCAAGTTTATGAATCCACAGTTTCTCTTTTCTTTTTAATAGCTTTAGCCGATCTCCACCCCTCTGTAGTGGAGGAACCCAATCTATCACCAAAAATCGTAATTGCGATACAGTGTCATGTTCTTTCAAAAAATGTTCTGGAACTGGGAGGTCTATCTTACCAGTGCGTATAGTCAACTTATGTTGGGTAATTCATTCTTTAATTTTCCTTGTCGTTTCCCCAACATGTAAAAGGCCACACGGGCATTTTAAAACCTATACAACATGGGTGGCATCACATGTGAAATATTCCCGTATGTAGAATTTCTGATCACTAAACGGGTGGGAGATGTAATTCCCACGTATGATGGCATTGCAGCAACTGCAATTTAAGCATGGGTATGTGCCACAGGTCTTATCTCCTAAAAATCTCTGGCGTTTCGTCTTTAATGGTCCTATATACACTTTTTCAAGGAAGTCCCTCAAATTTTTATTTCTCCTGTATGACACGAGGTGGTAATTTAAACTCATCCATCTCAGGAATCTATTGGGCAGGAGATTTCAAATGTTTACATAAGATATTATTAATCCTGTTACTTGCTCGATTATATTGACATACAAAATTTATCCTAGATTGCGTCGTCTAGCTCTCCCCGACTCAAGTTCCAAGAAAGAGGAGGGATATCCTCTATCTCTAAACTTCTTGGTCATTTCTTCCAACCTACTAGTTAGGGTATCCTAATCAGAGACCTTTCTAACTACTCTAATAAATTGGCTCCTCAGTAAGGAGTTAATGGTATTCATAGGGTGAAAGCGTGAATAGAGTAGAAGGCTGTTTCTATCTGTGGGTTTAACATATAAATCTGTTTTAATCTTTTGATCCTCGATAGTGAGAAGTAGATCTAAAAAATTATCTGATCGCTATAGGTCATCGTAAATTGAATAGAGGGATGTATATCATTCATTTCTTTATGGAACCTTTTCAATTCTTTTTTTGGGCCCCTCCATACGCCAAAAATATCATTGATAAAACGTCACCATGCTACAGCATGTTTGATAAAGAGATCATGAATATAAATATGGCGTGTCTCAAAAGAATCCATAAATATATTGGCGTATGCAGGGGCCATATTAGAACCCATTGTGATCCCTCTCAGTTGCTGAAAGATCTCATCTCCAAACAAAAAATAGTTCTTAGTTAACACTTTAGAGACCAATTTCATGAGAAATGTAATCTCCTCCCCACCCATGTTTTGACATTCCTGAATTGCCCTCATGCCTTCATCATTCGGAATGGACGTGTAGAGACTCACAATGTCCCATGTGAAGAGGATTGAGGGTCCTTCTACATCAAGATTACCCAATTTGCATAGTATATTAGAGGTGTCTAATATAAAGGATTTGGTACCCCTGACCAATGGTTGCAAGATACCGTCTAAAAAGACTGAAATAGGTTGTAAAACAGAATCTGTGCCTACCAGGGGGATTAATAGGATCCTTATGCACCTTAGGAAGTATATATAAAACTGGTAAAACCGATTTTCTTTTACCAAAAAATTTGTAAAGACTCCTCTTTAATCCCCTGGTCTCGGGCATTCCTCAAGACATTACCAATCTCCTCTATTAAATTCGGTATAGGATTACCATCACACCGTGCATACGTTTCAATATCCAGCAATTGTCTACGCACTTTTGCGACATATTTAACCTTACTCATTCATATGGGTGCTGTTTGAAAACTCGTGTTTAGGGTATAGTAAAGGCAGACCCATCACTATTACGCAGCGCATGTAGGTTTGTCAGGTACGCCCTTAATGACAGATTCTAGCATTATCAAGACTTCTTTAAAACCTGAATAGTTGGTAGTCCTGAGACTAGAGGCAACATTTAATGATCTAGACCAGGGATCTGGCCCCTCACCTGTTGACTGACTACTATTCCCCGAATTATTTGAATCCAACAGAGAGCCAGTGAGTCATGGGAGTGGTAGTTCAGAAAGATCTGGGGGGGCCCGGAGTTTGAGATCCCTGAACTAAACCCATAAATGTTATTAAATTAGGCCATTGTCTAGTGTAATAATAATGATCTGTGGTGAGGTATGAACAACTGTCCATTACATTCCCATCCAGGTCAGGTTGTCGGGAGGTCTTAAAAGATCAGGGCCAAGTACTATAACATGAAAACAGATTCACATCCATTTAATGCGCCTTCATTACTTTTTCATTATCGAAACTTCTTTCACTCTAGACATCCATTTTCAGTGTCCAACCCTTCTGGAATTGCATTTGGTTGTGTATTAGCCACACTAATCCTCCTTAACAAAGCCTGCTGTTTTAAATAAAAATAGACCTTCTGAAGGTTCCCTGACACTACAGCCTGCACATTTTTGCCTTGTAAGGTAATACGGTAAGAACAGTAATCAGTGGATTATACCCTCGTTATCTGGCCTGATCAGCATGCCATCTATGTATCTATGTATGACCTGTCAGTACTGTATAATACCGCATGGCGCTTAGCTTGGTTTCTGCCTCAATGTTCTGTCAGACATAAGATCAGCAGTGTCTGGTCAGGCTTCTGCGTGTTGGATCGTAAATGTGGTTCTCGTCATATTTGTGCTTTAAGAAATACATATGTATTTGCTCAGGTAAATGTAACTGCTTTGTCGTGTTGAGCAGCATATTGTAATATCATGTAATGTGTGTATTCATGTTTAGGAATGAATGAGAAGATATGTCATCAAAAGTATTTAAACACGGCAACCTTACTCTACAAAATGTTACCACTTTAATGTAACCTCTATAAGTGGTTTTAAAAAATGTGTAAGCCAGAATCAAGAAAGGTATAGACTAGCACTGCTCCTAATCTTTAATTACATAAGAGACCATTATAAATGCAGAGAAATGGGTAGAGAATGACTCGTGTGTGTGTTTGACTCAAAACCCAAGGGTTCTTCTTATTTATGGTTTGCTCGCTGTATGCACTTAATTTGTGACCGCAATATAAAGATCCTGTGTACATTTGTCTCTGTCTCTGGAAGAAAAAAAAAACGTAAAAAGTACATCTTCACTTCAAATTCAGATTATACATAATAAAAGCAAATTTAGTACATATTGGTACAATCTCTAATATCCTGGTATGTCTGATGGACAGCGGAGGATCAATTGGTCACTAGACATGTGCACAGCACAAAATTTCGTTTTGAACTAATGCATTAGTACTAAAATGCAATTTATTTAGTTGCTAAAGAAATTCGTTTTCAGTTCTTTAGTATGAAAACTAATTTCATTCATCCGAAAACCAGTGGATACAATTACTATTGCAGTGGCTCCTCAGAGGGCTGAGATCGCTGCTTGTTACAGTATCTCTCACTCTCAGCACAATGTGGGCCATATTACATAGCTGGTGCTAACATAACCAGAGCTGTTGTAAACTTCCCAGAGCCATTATAGCCTATGGAGGTTTTCAGTTACAACAGCTCTGGTTAAGTTAGCACCAACATTGCAATACTGCCCCATGTCAGGCAAAGCTGTTACAGTAACTGACTGCTGCTCATCACAGCGCTCAGAGTTTCAGTAAAACTAGTAATAATATTTTTATATATAAGACGTTAGAACAATATTATTTTCTTGTTTTACTGAAACTCTGAGCGCTGTGATGAGCAGCAGTCAGTTACTGTAACAGCTGAGCCTGATACATTGTACTGAGAGATAATGTAACAAGCAGCCGATCTCCACGCTCACAGCCACTGGATTTAAAGGGCTAAAAAAAAAAAGGCTCCTCTCTGTATAATGTTTAGAACATCCTCCTGCATTAATTAATACCCTCTCTGTATAATGTATACAACATCCACCTGCATTAATTAATACCCTCTCTGTATAATATATAGAACATCCTCCTGAATTAATGTCCCTCTCTGTATAGAACATCTTCCTGCATTGGCATGTGGAGGGTGCAGAACTTCGGATGTTCCGATGTTGCGCTCTTCATTGCTGGTCTCCTTCACTCATCAATATAATATCACAAAGAGGACTGAAACTAAAATGTAGTGCATTTTATTTTAGTTTCTTTCGTTTTTTGTACTGAGCAGTTTCGTTTCTCTTGAGTCATACTAAAACTAAATTATCCCAAAATTCGGACTAAATCGCTTTAGTACTAAAACGAATGCACATGTCTATTGGTCACTGGTCATGATTGAACATTCAGCTGTAGTGTGATTGGCTGGTTGCTTTGTCCATTGTGTGTGTGTGTATATTTGCATATACACTTTGCGCACACGCGTGTGTTTGAATTTCTTTAAACTTGTCTCTGAGCAGTGTTAATCCATTCCCAAAAAGTATCAAAAGTTCTTTTAAACCAGTGATTTTTCAAACACTGTGGCCTGTCACACTGGTGTGCCACAAATGGTGCTCAGGTTTCCATGGGAATTTGCTTTCAATGGCAGAAAGAGATCTGTGATAGTGTATTTATTTATTTATTTTATTTGCAAAGGATTTTACCAGGAAGGATACATTGAGATTTCTCTCGTTTTCAAGTATGTCCTGGGTTCAAGAACATTGAAGTGTTACAGTTACAGAAATACAAAGTAATAAAATGCAAGAAATTAAAAACAAAACACAAAAAATACAGATTAACATATCATGGGAAGGGCTAAAACGTTGGGTTAATTAGGGTGATTTGCAAAGTGGAAGCAGCTGGAAAGTAAGCTACAAATTTCAGACCAGCACTGGGTGGGTGGATGGGGAGGGAGGGAGGGAGGGACAGTAGAGTCCAAACGCAAGCGCTGTGGCAGTGGGTGATATGAACTAGCTTCAGGTCTGTAGGAGAAAGAGGATGTATGTGCAATAGAGCAATGGCGCAAAGGGGCAATGCATCAAAGAATAGAAGTTTAAATAGAATCTTTAAAGGACATGAATGCTTTGTCATTGTGCATTTAAAAACGTATAATGCCTTTTGAATAAACCAGAAGTCTCATTCAGCAGGCATAAAAAGGAAGTAAATTATATTTTTACATATTTACCTACTTTCCTATTTTAGGGTTTTCCACACCCACCTCAGGAGGCACACTGAGCTAACCAATCAGCGTGTATTCTGTGAAATGCATAAAAAAACGCACTGAGCATGTGCGACTGAGTTGCTCCACCTCTCTACTGCACTGTGAGCTGAGGGGAGGGCGGGGCTAAGTGCAATTTCAATCTAACTCTTTCACCCCCACCTACTGCAGAGAAAGGGAAAGAAAGAAACCAATACACACAGGGAGAAAAAGAGACAGCAGAGAGAGGGACAGAAAAACACAAAACAAAAACACAGACAAGATAAAGCAGCAAGAGCACAAGAAAAAAGCACAGTGACAGAGTGTACAAACGAGACAGACAGCATAAAAAGTGTGAGAGTGAGTGACCAGTGAGGGAGTTTGAGTGAGACATGTAAACCATGTAAAATAAAAAATGTGGGTATGTAAACCATGAAAGAATGCGAGTGTGTGAGCGAGTCAGCGGGAGAGTTAGTCTTGCAGATAGCTAATATTCAGTTCCTCGGTTTCCCCAGTCTGAGGTCGTTAGCGT
Organism: Leptobrachium leishanense; assembly: GCA_009667805.1. NCBI lineage: Eukaryota > Metazoa > Chordata > Amphibia > Anura > Megophryidae > Leptobrachium > Leptobrachium leishanense. Next base: position 456,431,719 of record CM019063.1, on the reverse strand, counting down.
GCACAGGTTTTCACGTGCTCAGCTTGTGCTAGTTCATATGAAGCTTTAATGGGTGGAGTAGTGGGTGGGGAGGAGGCGGAGAATATACAGGAAGTGGGAGCTGAAGAAACACCCCTAGCTGAGGGGCCTCACCAGAGATGAAATGACAGAGTTTAAAGCAAGAAAATTAAAAAATGTTTAAACATTCTTAAAACTTTTATTGATTTATTCTAGTTTGTCTGTTGGTATAAAATAATTTAAATGTCAATATAAAAAAATTCTAGACCTGCACTTCCTTTTTAATATCTTAATACTAAAATTTTTTAAATCCTAAAATCCTTAATGGCTGTTGTGCCTTGCCAATATTTCCTCCTTATCCATGTGCTGCAAGATGAAAGTTTGAAAATCACTGCTTTAAACCCATGCTGTCAAATGAAAATTGAAAATGTTAATATTTCATTTTTATTATTGCTGTGGTGAATTGGCCAGTATGGTTTTTCTATACCGAGTTATTGCACAAGACTGAATTCTTCACACATTTGCAGTGATATGTGTATCCATGCCTGACTTGTCAACTTAATGCTGTTTGAATATTTTTAGACTCTGCAGAGAATACTAACTTAATTCCTTTTTGTTTACCCCCACAGCGTGCTGTACTTAGTCATGAAAATATTCAAACCATGGGAGAACCGTAAGTTGCATTTCTTAATTCTGATTTTTAAATAAACATTTTGATTTAGAAATATCGATTTTCATGTGTTCATAATATATACTCTGATAATGTCTAAAAATACTTTTCAATACAGTTCAGCGCACATGAGATTACTCCATTTACGTTGGAGTGCAGGGATATTTGGGACAGCACACCATTAGTATTTGCAGTTAAAAAATAAATTTGCAGTAGCTGATTATTGGAATATATGCTTTTCTATGGGAAGAGAATACATATCATTTTTTTCTTTGTACAAATGGGTAGACATTCACACATGAGCGATTATGATGTTAAACTGACCTCTCATGACTACAGGGTCTCTATTGCCATGATTATCTTGAGAGCAACTGAGAATGTCAGGAATTCTGGATGTTTTTGAAATCTGCCTCATCTGAGACCACTGTAGACATGGTCAGTCTGGTGTAATGAAATTTCAGCAATGCACAGTTTTAAAGCTTTACCAGCTGCCACTACTGTGTTGTAATCACCATTTTAATCTATCCATATCAATTTTAAATATGCATAAGCTCACTCATTTGCCCTAAGCTAAAACGGGGACGCTACGAGAAAAAATTTGCAGTCGCAAATTTCCCCTTCCCATCCCCGTTTTAAAAGTGGATTACGAGGCAGGCGCTGAATCCAGCAGCCTGCCCTATAACGGCCGCTAGCTTATAGGATGCTCGCAGCAGCACTGACGTGCCGTTGCGAAAATCCGCTCCTGGAGTCCATAGGACTCAATGGAGACTTCTGCCGGGTCACATGACCTGCAGGATCTTGCCTCTTGCGATATCCTCCTGGCCTGCAGAGTGATTGCAGAGGGAGACTGTGGACTTTCTCCCCCAGTCTTACTCTGCTGCCGGCGGAGAGAAGTGGCAAATCAGGCCACCATTCACACCACGGGATGAGAGGTGAGTATTTAATTTTTTTTGGGGGGGGGGGTTCCAGCTGCTGGTAACTGATTCCGCAGAAGCAGTATCAATAGCTACAGCATAAAGCTGTGGCTAACTTTTCAGTTAGCCGCAGGGGTGAGTAATTAGCGCTAGGACTTTCTGAGTCTAACGCTTAATAATCTTTGCGGTCCACGTGTTAAGTATAGGGAGAGCAAAGTACAGTAATGTGTAATGTGCCGTTGCACATTATGCTCTCATAGCTTTTTCAATGCTTGGGCAGACTCATTACACAAAGGCACCAAGTGGTGTGTGTTGGGATCAGTCCACTATACCCAATGTGAACATCTTACCTGGAAAGTAGACTATTAAGGAAGAGCTGTATTATGGTATTTTAGATAGAGATATGTGAGGGGATGTGTGGCCATCTGAACCAGATCATTAGTATAAAGAGTAGAATAACTATTTATCAAGGCGTAAAGGGAGCAGGTCACTTTGTACAACCATTTCTCAAAGTATAGAAGGGTGGTGAATGAAACTGGATAAGGACACACATCCTTGTTGATATCCTTGATAACGCCTTTTATATTATGCCACGCTTTATCATAAAACCCTGGAGTCTGTAGTGTACAACTCAGTATGCCTGGAAAATGTGTAGGTCCGTGGGCACTTACTATTGTCTCTGTAAAACTAAGAAACAAATTTGCATGGAAAGAGGAGTGCGTTTACACCCTGCCATGGACCCTTTAGGCTAGGGTCAGACGAGCACATTCTGTGCAGACCGTGCGTCCGTGCACAACGGACGTACTTTCTGACTGACGACAAGGTAGTGGCCACACAGTCCGTTTTTGTGACTGACTTTTTTTGACTGATGTAGATGGGAAATAAAATTAATATGAAAAACATTTTTGTTATAGCTGACTGTACTATACCTGTGCTATCACTTTAACTAGTGGCTCCGCCCCAGGATGACACAGGTCAGAGGGCACGGCAGCCATCTTCAGGAGTCAGGTAGTGTGATGCAGTTATGAAGGCAGATGCATGATCCTGTAGTTATCCAAGACTGTATATAACAGTAAGTGTCCTGCAATAAAGCAATGGTGAACCTGACAGCCCAGCCTCATATCTGAACAAGCAGAGAGCATACCAGTGGCAACGAGAATGAGATTTGTAAAGGTCTGCTCAGCCTGAAGAAAAGAAAAAAAAAACAGGGATTGAAAGCCAGATAAAGCACACACTGCCATCCAGCAGCAAGATCATGGCACTGATAGGCACATTAACGGAGTTTTGATGGAGAGAAAACTTCCTGGAGCTCCTGGGCTGAGACATTAGAGCAGTACTTCAGTACTAACACCATACCCCCTGAGAGACAGGTTGCAGTGTTTCTCACAGCTGTGGGGGCTAACACATATGACACTCTAAGAGACCTTCTGTTCCCTGAGAAACCAGCAAGCAAGGCTCTACAGGAACTTCTGAAACTATTAGAGGATAAAGTTCAGCCAAAACCGCTGGAAATTGCAGAAAGATTTCGTTTTTATAAACGGCAGCAGCAGCCGGGCGAAGATATTAAAGCCTATGTGGTGGCCGGAATAGTGAAACGATTCAAAGGAAACTTTTGACAGAAAAGGGACTCACCCTTACAAGCACAGTTGAGATAGCATCAGTCATGGAGATGGCTGTCAGGGATACGGAGGAATTGCACCCTCAGATTCACAAAGAATGGGTGAAAGAGGACATTTTCAGAACCACAGTTGCTACAGCCAACTGGAGATACAGACCCAAACCCACGCCAGCTTGTTACCGGTGCGGTAATACAGACCACGACTCCAAAACCTGTCGGTTTAAGGATCAACCTTGTCATCAATGTGGAAAAATGGGCCATCTCAAACGGGTTTGCCGTAATAGGAATGTACGAGGACAAAAGCCGCAGTACCCTAAGAAGAAGACTTACAAGGTACAGAAATTTACATCATCTTCATCTGACTCAGACAACGATGAGGCATTACATAGTTTATCTATACATCGTATACACTCGTCACACCCTGCAATGACAGTACAAGTAACCATTGAAAGGAAGAGACTAAAGATGGACGTTGATACAGGAGCTGCAGTGTCAGTTATCACACAAAAACAGTGGAAACAACTTCAGATCCATGCAACTGTCCGCCCCACTCCAATAAAGCTGCAGACCTACTCAATGCAAGTACTCCATCCACTTGGTTGCGCAAAGGTAAAGGTATCATACAAGGGCCAGACAAAGAGACTACACTATATATCCTTTGGCAGAGATTGGATCACTCATCTGGGAATGCCAGATATCCTCAAGAATCCTTGCAACACCCTGACAGTTCCGTCAGGACATGATGATGGATGGGTGGAATCCTTAAAACAGCGTTTCCCTGAGGTTTTCGTTGACGAGTTAGGGAAAATCAAAAATGACTGTGTGAGGCTCAAGCTGAAACCGGATGCTCATCCCAGATTCTTCAAGGCTCGGACAGTACCGTTTGCCCTTGGAGTGGACGCTGAACTAATCCGGCTAGAAGAACAGGGTGTCATTTCCAAGGTAGAGCGCAGTGCTTGGGCATCACCTATTGTTCCAGTAAAGAAATCAAATGGTGAATTGCGCATCTGTGGGGATTTCTGCATGGTACTGAATAGCCAACTGGAGGTTGACCAGTATCCTCTACCCAGAGTAGATGACGTCTTCGCTTTACTTGCTGGGGGACAAAAGTTCACCAAGATTGATCTACGACACGCTTACTTACAGTTTGAGGTCCACCCCTCTTCTCGAAAATACCTCACCATTAACACTCACAGGGGTTTGTACGAATACAATCGAATGGTGTTTGGCATTGCATCTGCACCAGCCATCTGGCAAAGAAAGATGGATGAAATTTTAGCAGACATTCCCTTCACTCAGTGTCTATTCGACGACATGCTTATCACTGGTCGCACGGACCAAGAACACAAGTAGAATGTAGAGCTCGTTTTACAAAGACTTCAGGACCAAGGTCTCAAGGTAAATTTGACAAAATGTAAATTCATGGTGCCTAAATTGGAGTTTTGTGGCCACTTAGTAGATGCAGAGGGCATTCATACTGCTGAAGACCAGGTCGATGCTTTAGTCAAAGCTCCAGCCCCAACAAGTGTCCATCAACTACGATCCTACCTTGGCCTGCTTAACTACTATAATAAATTTCTTCCAGGCCTTGCTCATGCATTGTTTCCACTGCATAAGCTCCTGGAGAAACACTCCAGGTGGGACTGGTCAGCTGAATGTCAACATGCTTTTGAGTCCTCTAAACCGAAACTGTTAGCTTCACGTATGCTTGTGCACTACGACCTCCAGAAGCCTCTCACCCTGGCTTGTGATGCCTCTCCTTATGGTCTGGGCGCTGTTCTTTCCCACATCCTACCGGATGGCTAGGAGAAACCGGTGGCCTTTGCCTCCAGATCCTTGACGAAGACCGAGAGCAATTACTCTCAAATTGATAAAGAGGCACTTGCATTGATATGGGCAATTCGGAAGTTTCACCTTTACCTGTATGGTAGAGAGTTTACCATTTTAACAGATCATAAACCGCTTCTTCAAATTTTTAGCCCTGACAAAGGAATCTCTCAGACAACTGCAGCCAGTCTCCAGCGCTACGCCCTGTTCTTGGGAGCATACAGCTACCGCATACAGTATCGAAGTCATGATGCCAATGCAGATGCAATGTCCCGTCTCACAGAACTGCCTCTAGAGTCAACACCATCAGTCAAGAGTTGTAGGTACACCACCTCACACCTCCTGACTTCCAGAGAGATAGCAGCCCATACTGTGAAGGATACCCTTCTGACAAATGTGCTTACCCTTATACGAGACGGCTGGCCTGCAACGGTATCACAGGAACTTGAACCTTACTACAGGAAGCGAATGGAATTGTTTGTGAAGGATAATTGTGTCTTATGGGGAGACCGAGTGGTCATTCCAAAAACCCTCCAGAGACACATCTTGGACTTGCTACATACTGGTCACCTTGGAACCACGCGGATGAAACAGAAAGCACGGGGCTATGTGTGGTGGCCGAACATAGATGCAGATATCACTGCATATGTCAATGCTTGTGTAGGATGTGCACAAACTGCCAGAGACCCTCCTCGAGGATGCATTCAACCCTGGACTTGGCCCACAGTTCCCTGGTTTCCCCTTCACTTGGATTTTGCGGGTCCCATAAGGGGACAAACCTTCTTGATTATAATTGATGCCCACTCAAAATGGCCAGAGGTCATTCCAGTTACCCGGCTGACTACAAAGGCAACAGTTGCCATATTATTGCATCTTTTTGCTTCGTTTGGGTATCCCAGGGAGATTGTCACAGATAATGGTGCCCAATTCACAAGTCAGGAGTTCCAGAGTTTTGTTACGGTCCATAATATCAAGAACAAATTGACCGCCCCCTATCACCCAGCCACCAATGGGCAAGCAGAGCGGTACAAACTTTCAAGAACTATTTCAAGGCCTCAGTAGCTGTGACTAGCCAGTGGTCCATATCGCCTCAGCAGTTGGACTCTTTCCTGTTTACTTACAGAACTACACCACATGCCACCACTGGTACAACACCAGCTGAGCTTATGTTGGGAAGACAGCCATGGACTGCTTTTGACATGCTTCACCCTCAGACCGTTCATGAACATGTATTACAATCCCAAGAAAAGATGGTGAAGTCCAAAGAGTCTCCTGTTTTTGCAGCCCACCAGAAGGTCTGGACTCGATCGTATGGATCTGTCAACACTCGGTGGCTACCTGCTACCGTTGCAGAATCTTTGGGATCCAAGATGTACAGAGTCCGCCTGGAAGATGGTTCCATTACCAGACGACATGTAGACCAGCTACGGTCTCGTTCACGGGTGCCTGAACCCTTGACGTCCCCAACCCTACGGGGTCCGGTGTCCACATCTAATGCGTCGGACATCTGGAATGGTGTCTGGGTTGACTCGGAAACTTTGGACTCGTCTCCTGTGGGTATTTGTGACTCTGGTTCAGAGGTTCCCCCTGACCCCTCTGTACCCTCCTTGATCCCACCAGTTGATCTTTCATCCAATCCTACTGCCTCCAACACCCGCCTGCTGGTGGGAGTCCCCAACGTCACCGACGCCCTCCTGACCGCTTACTTCTTCAAGAACGGATAAGAGACTTCCGTCGGTCCTCGCGTAAGGCCCGGAAAGATACGGATGATGATTTGGCCCCGCAATTTTCTTCAGAAGACTAGTCATCAGTTTTTCAGTGACACTCTCCAAGTTCCTCCGATGAACTGTGTTCGATTGTTATGGTTGTTGATTTGTTACTAGGTTTTTGTTATGTTGTTCTGGTTTTGTTTTTGGGGTGGGGAGGAAGGGGTTATAGCTGACTGTACTATACCTGTGCTATCACTTTAACTAGTGGCTCCGCCCCAGGATGACACAGGTCAGAGGGCACGGCAGCCATCTTCAGGAGTCGGGTAGTGTGATGCAGTTATGAAGGCAGATGCATGATCCTGTGTTCCTGTAGTTATCCAAGCCTGTATATAACAGTAAGTGTCCTGCAATAAAGCAATGGTGAACCTGACAACCCAGCCTCCTATCTGAACAAGCAGAGAGCATAACAATTTTGTCCGTCAAAATGCTGGACATCAAAAGGCAGTCCGTCTTGACTACGTTCCATCACTCAAACACAAAGCTATGCGGACGTTGCGGACGCAGCGCATTCTGTGCTTTCGTTCTAGCAGATTTACGTTCTTGCCTAACTTGCGTCCATTTGCCACGTCCATTTGCCACGTCCGTTGTGCGTCCGCACTTCGTGTGTGGGTCTCTACTGATCATAATTGTATGCTACCACGGACGTTAAAATGTGCTGCAAAACACGGATGTGAACACTGCGCTCGTCTGACCCGAGCCTTAAGGTCGTCTTTTTAGCAGTCAATACAATAGAATGAGATTAGATGTTAATTAACAGCTAAGCGCCTACTACCTCCCTCTATCCAACTCACATAGCAGGAATTGGTGTAGTTACGCAACATATAAGTAAAGAGCATACATTTGAGTCAAAAGAGAGATGTCCTCAGCCTCATTTTATATAAGAATAACTCGCTAAAGCTGGGAAATAATGGCTAGAAATACAGAAACTGCTTGTATGAGTAACATGCAGAGTTTATTTAAAGAATCTGTACTGAATCTGAAACATCAGTGACCGTTCTCCAGAAAGCACTGCACAATGGGCTGCTGATGGATTAGTTGAGAATATCCAGCAACCTGGAACATGAAAGTGATCGCTGCATGGGCCTCTAAGAACACCGATGCTCAGCACTCGCAAAATGTGCTATACCCTCCGACTGTGCTACTCCCCATCTACAACCTACAAGAGTCTCATTCAAGAGTGTCAAATGTTTCTTCACACTGTGCTTTTACCTACTTTTATGAAAAGAGGCTCACAAACCTACCCAAATACCCATCACACACTGATGTTCTGCTGGTTTTCATCCCATTTTACAATCCCACTACTATAATCTATTCCTGCATTCAAAAGTGTACACACAGCAGCCCATGCAAAAAACACCTCTGCGTTAAAGTGCAGAATAAAACGACCATAATCATGTGCAATTTAACATCACTCACATACTTAGATCTACCAAGTGTGTTCTTTTTAAATTTAAAATGTAATTTATTTATATTCAACATTCTTCTTTTGACATCACATCAGCAGTACTACAAAGCCAGAGAGAATAAACGGCCAAGTGGCCTTGCATGACCAACACATAAAGGCTCAGATAAATATTTTAAAAAAAAAAAAAGGAAAATCTATAAAATAGATTATTAATACAGAAATATCCACAATCCGAAAGGGGAGAAAAGGGATGGGGAGGGAAGGAATGTAATTTAAAAAAAAAAAACACACACACACCAAATAGTACCCCAGGGCCCAAAAACAAAAATAAAACAGTGGTAGTAGTGACAAAGGCCACCTTCCTGGCTCACTCCCTAAAATGTAATTTTTGTATAACAAGTTTGTGATTTTCTAAAAAACCTTTACCTCTGGAGCTGCCATTCATAGTACATTCCAGCACTAATAAACCATATGAAGTATCCCTAAAAAAAGCATATCTGTGGTTTCCGATCTATTTAAACTTGCATATATGCAGCACTCTTATACAAACAAACTATATAAATAAGTCTCTTCCTCTGATATTCTTTCCTCAGTGCTTGTTGCTATGTTTTTTTTTACGTAATTTCACAATACTTTATTATTTTGTTCGCCAGCCAATGCATTCCGTCTGCCGCATGTTTTTAGCTATAACAATATATTTGTTCGCTCTAAGGTACCAGTCCCTGTACAACTACACTCCACGCAATGAAGATGAGCTGGAACTTAGGGAAGGGGATATTATTGATGTCATGGAAAAATGTGACGATGGATGGTTTGTAGGTGAGTCTGAATGTTATAGTATATTGCTGATAATGCACAGGACTTATACACAATCCCATTACCTGGAAGCAAGCCCAGAGTAGCCTAAATGTCTCTTGTCACTCTCAGTAAGTATTACAGTGTGAATGGAATGCTAGAGGGTAATGATAGAGCCAAATGCATCTATGATCTAATGTGCTGCATTATATAATCTGTTATCAAAGCCTGGAAAATTCCCTCTGAAACAGCACTGTATCTTGCCATTTTATTATTGTAAAATAAAATTCTATAAGGTGTTTGTCTAGTTTAGCTGAGGAAACGAACGGCCGAATCAATGTATTGACTTGTATTTCAGGAATTGTAACCTGAGTCACGTGGAACTTTCAGATTTGCATGTATTGTTCTTTTAGTTCATAGAGTTTACCTGGTGGGGTAAAAAAAAGACACAAAAAGAAAAAACGATTAAAAAAATAGACCATGTAAACCTAATATTTTGGCTTATGCAATGTAAGGTTGAAAATAAGGGCATGCTGACAGTATGCAATGTTATACAATGATATGGTTAAATAGACACTGTTCCATATAGCAATCCAGACTCAAACCAGGTCTGGCAAAGATGCTTCTCTTGGTACTCAGGCACCCACTATTTGACATGGCAGGTGATGGCCAACAATATCCTCTTAAAAAGAATTTAAAATGTCAAGCAATCTTTGAGAATCCCATTACTAAACTTCAGCAACATTTCATAGTATGATGATACATAATTGAGAAAAGAAAAAATATGTTCCTGATCCATCAGCCTTATGTTTGGCATAGAAGTCTGTGCCGTATTAAGACTTGATTGACAGGAGAGACTAAGAGTATCCCAGGCTGTCAACATAGCTCGCTGGTCAGTTAGTGCTACAGTGAATTAAGGATGTCTTGTTTGCCTTGCTTGGAATGGTTTCCAACCATGGCCAGTCATTGAGGGCAGGGGTGAGACAAATGAGAACTGCGGAGATCTGCAAGATTGAGGCACTTTCATCACTGGCACCAAGGTAAGTACAAATGTAAAACATCATTTAACAATGTGATATCATTGTTCGTTATGACTAATGATAGAGTCATGCAACATGAGATATGACATAACCAGATGCTTTTGATTAGGACCGGTTCACTGTATCTTTGCTCACACTATTGCAGCATGGCAGATGACATTTTTTAAAAGGCTTTTATATGCTTAAGCCCTGTAGTGTAAATGGGAGCAGAGCAGGTCTCCCTGTGTTTGTTTGGGTTTTTATACTTAAATACGTTTACTGTTGGTTTCTTCTCCATTTCAGGAACGTCTCGTCGAACCAAATTTTTTGGAACTTTCCCAGGAAACTACGTGAAAAGGCTTTGAGTGAAATTTCATTCTTCCACGACTGCACACCAACTTCACTTTTCTAGGAAGCACACTTCTGTTTTTGGGCCTGACAGTCTAATGTACCAGTTCACGTGTAATATGCCAATGTTTTCTAGCAGTATTCGAGTCCTTTGAGGCTCTTTTTAGGCACTTTTGAGGTTAGCTTGTCACCGCTTGCGTCACGCTTCCCAAATTTTGTTTCAAGAGCGTACATTGCCTCTATTGATGTCTTTGTGAGGTGCTGGCCATGCTTGGTTTAGCGTATTAGACATGTGACGTCAGACTATCTAGTACCTTGAGTATTAGCCAGTGAATACAGCTTCAATTTAATTGTACCGGTTACATGCTCGTAGGATCAACCCATACACAGGATAAAGGTGAAATATGAAGGGAGAGACATAGAACTACTATCATTATCTTGTGCTGTTCAACATAAGTTATTCATATCTTGATTGTGTCTATATCATGATTATGAAATCTCTTCATCAATCGGAGGAAGATCCCTTGAGCAACTGCTTGCCATCATGGGGATCTGTTTCTCCTGATACTAGCTGTCTGTGATGAAATTCATGCCTGAGAATTATCTGTATGCTAAGGACACCCCTCATATCATTCCACTTCAGTTAAAAACAAAAAAACATAATTAAATCTACAAATCAAGTTCTGAAATTGAAATAATATGTTGAAATAAAATAAGAATAAATATTGAAATGACAATGTTTAGAGCATAGCAAAAACACAAAAAAAACCAATTCGCAATAATTGCTTTATGGCCCCAATGGCTTTCAGACATTGAAGCCATGTGTCAGTTGGCTGTATCAGTTTCCTGATTTATATATATTTCCATGCTTGGATACAAGTTATCCTTTCATATAAATACAGTGAGGAAGGTTTTTACGACGAGTACAGATGAGATTACCTGATGATGGAGAACACAAGTGATTTTTCAGCCTTGATCTCAGCCTTGAATTCATAATTTAATGAACATTTCTTTCCGGACTGACCAACTTGATGATTTTTTTTTTTTTTATCCTTTTTTTACATGACAAGATCAGTCATGTCAGTTCTGCATGAGTTCTACATAATCTGCTCCAGGACTTACTCATGTAAAGGATTGGCCTTCAAATATTCGGGTGGGCAAATGAATGCATTAAGATTGCAGCCACCGGGGGTGTGTTTTACCAAACACTGTGAACTAGCCAAGAGTATATAAGAAACGGAAAGTGACAATGTCGGTCAAATCATTTTGCAGAATGATGGTCACTGCAAGCGTTTTATTCATTTTTATGCAGGTCATCGTATGAAGACGGAGGCTTCTTTAACGTCCAAGCATATGTTTGATGTCACGACAAGGAGTGTGTTCACTACATATTATATTTATGGATATCCTGAACATTTGTCTGAGTGACATATTGTTATTTTGGAATTGCGCCTCAAGAAACAAGAAATCCCAAGTATTAAAACTTGATGTATACTTTCATGCTGTGTGAATGACGTTCTTATTTAAACAGGAGTTATTTTTATGTTGTTAACACCGATGCAATAAAGCAATAGCAGTGCCATACTGTGGTAAGTAAGCTGATGTGGTAAAAAGGCAGATCTTACAGGAATTTAGTTAGGTCTTTAGGTAAGACTTCACAAAGGAAGAGTATAACCCAAATCTGTCAGACATTTATCCTTATTATGACCAATAACAAACACGTTTCCGGGAACTAAATTGTGTTCTACCATAAAGATGAGAAGATTCATTTATTTTTTGTACAAGAATGGTCTGACGATGAAGATCGCACAAGCCTAATGACGATATAACTCAAAATATAAGCTTGAGTTCTCAAACCTTTTGATAGCTTTTCTGCAGGGATACTTATCACATACTATGCGATTTGGTGTCAAGCGGCCAATTTATTCACATTTGATTCTGGAAGTCAGTGATTTTTCCAACCACGGCATAGTGGCACACTAGTGTGCCGCGGGGATTTGCTGTGCAATAGCCGGATGAGCTGTGTGAGTAACAGGGTAGTGGCAAAGGTGGGTGTGATGGAGCAGTGGCTCAAATGGGAGATATTTTATTGAACTGAAGCTTAACATCGACAATTTCTTGCTACTTATGTGTGCCGCAAAATGAAAAAGTTGAAAATCCCTGCTGTTGATTGTAATCACAGAATAGTACAGATACAAAGTAGACCTAGCACACCACCTTCAAAGAAACATGGAGAGCAGGTACACCAAGTCCTGTAGAGGCAGGCTCCATCGACACAGTTCAAGAATAAAGAAGGACCTGATGCTCAGTCTCCAGAAACATCAGGCTTATTGGAAATAACTTACTATGCAAGATTTTCTCAAGTCTTAAAGGCTCATCTAAAGCCAAAATGTTGCTGATTACTCCCAATAAATCTACAGTTTTTGGAGATCTAGTGCCCGGCGCTCTATTCTTTTAATTGCTGAATAAGTTGAATCAAATTTGGTCTATTACAAAAATAAAGGAATCCCTTCATGTCCATTGCTTTTTATGGCATCTTAAGGCTGGTCGTCCATTACATCCATAGTCGTATGACCGACTTGTTCATCAGGCTTTGGTGACCTAGGACTACTGTGAGTGACTATGGACAACCAGGTCAGAGATATCTGGTTTAAAAATTTGCATATATTGTGGGAAAATGCAGTAACAGGTTCTCCGTAAAAAAAATTTTTTACATAGAATAATATATCATTATAGAAGTGTGAAAGTTAACATGTGTCTAAATATACACTTGGCACACAAGGGGTGCAGCGCTGCAGAATATGCTGGTGCTTTATAAATAAAGAATAATAATAAGGCACAGCTGCAAAAGGACCGGAGTATGTTTCCCCCTACCCTTAAAATTATTGACAGGGATAATACCCCTGTCTCCCCTACACAATAAAATATGTATTTCATTTATTTATTATTTACTTCTCAGCATACATCTTGTGATATTTGTTGTACCAGGTCATCTGAATTCGTACAACAAATCCCATTCCAATAGGAACAGTTGCTAGTCTGATGTAGTTGTCTGGTGGAAGTCTAGTTAGTCGGACGACTACGGACTCCGTGGACGGCAAGCCTAATGGTGTTTACCACATTTATGTTTATACTAGGACCCTTCTTTTCAGTAGAATGTTATCTGCAGTTTCCTGGATTGCTTTAATTGTGTATTTGCACAGTGCCTCCTCTGTCCCAACTGCCCTGCTCCAAGACATTCATTCAGACTATTCATCTTTCTTGATGGAGTTCGGTGTGACAGAACCCAACTACTGGCTGCTCTGAGCTCTTGGCAAACTTAAATATATGTCAACCCTGTAAACTAGCCTTTTCCAAAATATTTTCTGCAAAGAACAACTTGGTTTTACTAGCGCTATCTAAAATGTATATATTTATTTGTTACGAAATGCTACTCAAGTAATCCTCTTTTTTGCATTAAACAGTATTTCACGTTGAAGAAAATAAAAAAGCTTTATAATTGGAAAGCTTTGAATTTTAAACATGTCCTATTGCATGCAGCTTTGCTATAGCGCTAACACCTATCTTTGATGCTGTTACAATAGAGGACTATTGTGTCCGATGCCTGTATTATTAAAAAAATCACACGGTTTCTACTTTCTGTACCGGAAGCTAACGGAACATTTTAAAACCTGAATGGCAGGTCGGGTTATCTTTCGGTTCGTACATGAAAATGGTATTTATGTTGGGTTTTTTCCCCCCCACTATTTCCAATAGGCCGCTAATAAATTTTGCCTGGATTAAAAAAATGCATCAATCTTTGCTTTTTGTTTAAATACGTAAAATAGGAAATTTTAAATAAATACATAAACTCTGATTCATGAGGTACCATCACATCAGTCTGAGTCCTCAAAACCTCAAGGTATCAATGAAGATTGAAGATACCACTTTCATTGCTGTTTAAACACATGCAGGGCTGCACTGGGACAAAGAGACAGCCCTGGACTTCATCCATACTGGCCTACTCCCATATGCAAACATGCAGGGCCGGATTAATATAGGCCTGGAGCTAAAGATTTATTTTTTATTTTTTTGGCATTTAATGAAATGAAAACATATTTTGTTATTTTAAATTGTGTGCAATCTTGGTCCTTTGTGTTTCGCTGCATTTCGGCGCTCTTCAGTGACTTAATAGTAAATTCACTGTATTTTTCGGTGAAATTAAGTGAATGTTCACAATGTTTTTCTGAAAATGGAGTCGCTGAAACCGTTATCGCTTGTCAGCAAAAACCTTGGAATTGCGCCAATAACTGCTGAATCGTGCCGAATTGGCATCTGAAAATCCCTCTGAACTGAAAAAACGTTTCCTATTCTACTAATAGGAGCTTAAATCCATAAAAAGTGTCTAAATAATAAACAAAGTCCATTTAAAAAAAATCTGTTACAAAATTAAAGTGTTTTTGCAAAATCTAAAATGGTGGTTTTTTTTTTATTAAAAAAAAAAAAGGCATCCCCAGGCTCGGCCGGTGGCTAGGACCAGGCTCAGGCGATCCCCAGGTTCGGCCGTTGACCAGTCCCAGGCTCGGCCGGTGGCTAGGCCCAGGTGATCCCCAGGCTCGGCCGGTGGCCAGGCCCATGCTCAACTGGCTCCCCGGCCCACTGGGAATCTCCCGGGAGTCCCGATGGCCAGTACATGCCTGGGTGCTACAGAATTTATCCATAATGTGCACAAGTCCGGTAGCAGAGTATAATTTGCAGTTCCTACTTTACGCAAGTTGTGTA
Source organism: Leptobrachium leishanense (assembly GCA_009667805.1). Classification (NCBI taxonomy): domain Eukaryota; kingdom Metazoa; phylum Chordata; class Amphibia; order Anura; family Megophryidae; genus Leptobrachium; species Leptobrachium leishanense. Next base: position 456,416,596 of record CM019063.1, on the reverse strand, counting down.
GTAGTGGAAATTGCATTGGACGGCTGCAGGGATTTACGGATTCGGGAGTCCCAGGGCTGAAAAGGAGGAGCTGTGCGCAGCGAGGGACAAAAGGTGTCGTGTATCCCTCTATATAGTACGACGCAAATCCCTTTAGGCAGTCCCTATCTACCCCTCCGATACTTAGGTGATTGTGTCTCTAGAAGTAGCCAGATTACCTACAACATATGTACTGTATATCTTATGAGGAATACACAGGATAGGGTTATACGGAGGCAGACCTGATATATGCAATAAAGCAACACAGAGTAGATCCGGATTGCTAGACAATGGCACCCTATGGGTGGTAGCAGAATCACTTAGAGTTGTCAGGAAACGCCAAAATCTGCTACACAGGGGTGGTTCTCATACAAGCCGAGTCACTTATAGATGAGAGAGGTGTAGCTGTCCCTGACTGCGCATCAATAGTCCAAAACCCTAGAATGCAATTGAAACATTTGCATATGCATATGTAGCGCTCACCCTCCGGAGGAGCTGCTGATTAATCACAGGATAGTCTCACCGCACCAGGAAATCACTATACACCAGCACTGTTGTGGATTTTTCTATATTATATACTTTACTGATCCCAATAAAGCAGCATATAATACACATATACGATATTTGAATGGCAGGAATTCGTAACGAGGGAAAAGCACGCGGCGGAAAAATAAACGGTTATCCCCCTCAGTTCAGGAGCGTAAGTCTCGTGAAATGGCTCAAAATATATATATATATGTGATGTCTAGGGTACCCGGGTACTGTTTAACTGGCCAGTGAACGAAAAGAGCAATCTTCAACTAGTCACCGTTGGGGCCCTGTGAATTTAAGCAATATAACAAGCGTGCGTTTTTCGTTTAGGAACTGTGGGCCTGGAGGCCTCTCACCAATCCGTCGAACAACCTGTCCAGCATTCGATGTCTCAACCAAAGGATCTTTCTCCGCTGTATACTGGGACTCTGTGCCAATGAATCTGCTCCCCGCTTGCCGAATCTCCTCAACTGGAACAATCGATCCGCCGCCTGCACTCCCAATAGATTGCCGCGGCCTCCAAACTCTGGGTACTGACGGAACCAGCTTGTCCTCCAAATCTCTCAGGGCTGAGTATGTAGTTGACAGCACGATCTCCGTCCCGATCTCCAGCACGAATAAAGCAGCGTCCCCACTCTGGCCTGGTTGTGATCCTTGACGATTCCAGCGTGCGTCCTACACCTCTCGTTGCTCAGCTCACACTCCCCGCGCCAAACACGAGGCTGCCGATGTATATCCTCCGCTTTGTTCAACCCACTTCCTGTCCTCATGCCAAGGGTGCTGGGAGATGGAGTCCACTTTGCCCAGCATAGTCCACAATGTCTCCAGCACTATCTCCCTGTTGTGGCAGCCATAGTCCAATGCACCAGAGCTAATATTAAAGCAGCGCTACACATATATGAATAATGGAATAAAGTGCATCAACAGTAGGCACAATAGTGAAATAAAGTGCAACAAAACAGTAAAGTGCAGCGGTGCCTTAAAAGACTAAAAACAACAGGGCTTTAGTGCAATAGTGCATATAGGAGGATACGTAGATCACCTGTAGATTTTAATCAATAAAGTGCACAATTTAAATGTCCAATGCTAGTCTGATGGGCATGCACAAAAAGTGCAAAAAGTGTCCAATATTTCAATTGAGTGCAATAGTGCGTATAGCAGTCTGTGAAAATGGAAGATAGAATACTCAGAAGTCTCAATGTTTGCGGTGCTCCTTCTTATTCCGGTGGAAAGTTCGTCACGTCCTCAATTTCATAAAAGAGAAGGGAGAAGCACACAGAGAAATCTTTGGTGCAGGAGATTTTATGACAAATTGGACAGAGATTATTACTGGTAGAGGTATATACCACTCACATTTAAATGAGCCTAAAGGTTTCCTGGCTCTAGGTTTAATCGCCTATGGCCATGTAGAGAGTGGCACTTCCCTTCTTTACCAAGTAGCAGATCCTAGACGAGTTAAGAACAAATGGGAGACAATGCTCCCATAGTGTAATACTGCAGGTTAACCAAACAGAGGTAATTACACAGTGCACTTACCAATTAAGGAGCCTTTCAAACTCCGGCTCAGTCAGTACAGCCTTAGGCATTCTTAGGTAGGTGCCCCGGACCTCTTTTCCTCGTTGGCAGGTTGAGTGGTGTTGTTCTCATGAGGTATCAGGTTGGAATTAGCAAAACACGTCCAATAAAGGGTTAAAAGTAAAAAATATATATTTATTCCATAAAAAAGGGACATAAAATTACCGAGACGCGTTTCATCTATGGTAGCCTTCCTCAGTCGGTGTATTGTCCTGTAGTATCTCTGTTTAAAAAAAAAAAAGTCACTTATAGAGTGGTCAGGGATAGCCAAAACTGTTACACAGGGATGGTTCTCATACAAGCCGAGTCAAAACAGTAACTGAACAAAAGCACGAATGAGTCAGTGAATCGCACAACGAATCACTCAGCACCGAGGGAAGGAACTCCATGACATCGCAATGAGCCGGATCACTCTGTCTGCTTTTAAACTCAATGGGTCCGCGTCATCATACCGCGCCCTGCCTCTGTCCTGGCTACCCACATGAGCTTCGGAAGCCGGCGCAACTCCTGGCACCCGGCTGGTCGATGGCACCGCCGGGGCCCCTCTGAGCCCCAGACGTGACAAAAGGTCAGTTAACCTCCCTGACGGTCTAATTTTTTCAAAATTTTGTGTCTAAAAGCGTCTCATTTTCTTTTTAAAGGAAACGTGTTTTTGTACATAGTTAGCCTGTAATAATTCGGAATCACGCACTGAAATCCGTGCGATCAAGAGTCCTTACTGGTAAAATCCTTTATAAACAAATAAAAATAAAAAATAGTAAATACACGTAGTCCGATGAAGTTTGAAACACGACATAATTTATTATCCCAAAAATAATTATCCAAAATAATGCAAATAAATGATAGTCAATAAAATACAACAAAAAACACTGAAATCTGTCTGAAAACAAGGGTGAGATGATGTATGGTCTGTTTCTTATCCTGTAGTGCCACCTAGTGGCCGTTCATAAACATTGCACATTGGATTATACAGTGTATTATAATTTTTTTCTAAATTTGCTGCCTGGTCCCGCCCCCTGCATCGTGTGACTCGCAGGGAGCCTTACCAGCAGGGGTCAAGTCCTGGGAAAAAAAGTGAGGGAACTCACCCACGAATTCCACAACACCCATTACCTGAAGGAAAAATATATATATCACGAGTATAGCAGTACGTGGTGATACCATTTCCATTGGGTTAACATTACATTTAAAAGACAAGCTTTCAAGAGTGTAACGCTCTTCTTCAGGTCTGGAAACTATACTGATCAGTGAAAGGTATCACTACGTACAGGTATACTCGTGATTTTGGCAACTGGACTAACACGTGTTATATAATATAATTATATATATATATATATATATATTTATATTATATCACATATATATATATCCAGGCACAAACCCCCAGAATTATATACACAGGCACAGACCCCCCAGAATTATATACCCCGGCATTGGACCCCCAGAATAATATACCCAGCACTGAGCCCCCAGAATAATATACCCAGCACTGGTTATATGGATATATTTGCCCCCAGCTCACATGGATATATTGCCCCCAGCTCATATGGATATATTTGTCCCATGCCAGCTCATATGGATATATTGCCCCCAGCTCACATATGGATATATTGCCCCCAGCTCATATGGATATATTTGCCCCATGCCAGCTCATATGTATATATTTGCCCCCAGCTCACATATGGATATATTGCCCCCAGCTCATATGGATATATTGCCCCCAGCTCACCTCTCTACCAGGCCCGAAACAATTTAGCTGGCCGCACATTGCCGGTGGCCGCGTGTTTTTCCTCCTACGAGCAGCCGCTGGCATTAAGTGCGACCGCTCGCCTGGTATCGATTCAACAGCCAGCCGCGATCTCGCGGAGTCCACGTGAACTCTGCGATCTCGCAAGATCGCGGCTGGCTGTTGGATCCCAGGCGAGCAGCCACACTTCATGCCAGCGGCCGCTGGCAATGTGCAGTCAGCTAAATTGTTTCGGGCCCGGGCAGAGGTGTAGCAAGGTCATATGGCGCACGGGGGCAAATCCCCCCCTGGTACGCCCCGCCCCCCCCATTTTTAGATGAAATTATCTAAGTGACACTGTTTGCGTTTATAAACGAATAACGACACTGTCTCGGAACAGAGCCCACGTCTCCTTTCTCACTGAAAACATGAGACAAAGCAGGAGAAAGCGAGACAGAAAAAGCAGGAGAAAGCGAGACAGAGCAGGAGAAAGCGACAGAAAAAGCAGGAGAAAGCGACAGAAAAAGCAGGAGAAAGCGAGACAACGCAGGAGAAAGCGAGACAGCAGGAGAAAGACAGAAAAAGCAGGAGAACGCGAGACAGAGTAGGAGAACGTGAGACAGAGCAGGAGAAAGAGACAGCATAAGAAAGCAGGTGAAAAAGAGACAGCAGAAGAAAGCAGGTGAAAGAGAGACAGCAAGAGAAAAAAAAAGAGCAGGAGAAAAAGAGGAACAGGAGAAATGGAGATCTAGAGGTTGAGCTGATGACAGAGGGAGCATTTTTAAATCAAGATTAGCAGTGTGTTGTTTTTTTGTTTTTTTTACTGCTTGCCTTGATGTTGCTCCGGCTGCAGCACGTGGAGGAGTTCAAAGATCCTTTGCCGCGTCCTCTCTCTGTTAGATTGCGGCATCCGGCAGCGTTTGGTCTATTCGCTGACCCGGAACTGATGGCAGAGGAGCAGGGAGGGCACTGACCTCTGGGGTATGAAGTAAGCAACGTGCAGTTCACTGTGCGTTTTTTTCAAAGCGCAGCCTGGGCTCCTGGTGCCTGCACACTGCCCCTTCATATATATAATACGGCCCTGGCCTCCGGGAAAGTGTTTCTATGCTGCAGGGGTGGCCAGGCAGCACGTGCAGCAGCCAGAAGGGACGGCACAGAGGGGGAACCTCCTTGCGCCCGGCGCCCCAGTTCCTGATAGGCTGACAAGCGCCCAGGGGGCAAGTGCCCCCCCTCGCTACACCACTGGGCTCAGGCCACAGCGGGAACCTGCGTTCCCGCAGCGTTCCCGCTGTGAGAGGAGTGCGGGAACACCGTTCCTGCGCGTTCCTGCAGTACTCGAGCCCTGCTTACCAGGAAGCAGCTCGCCACGATCACACTGCAGGGGACAGCCAGGGAGCCAGGAGGTGGTGAGTATGCATCCAGCCTGACTGTGGCTCGGGGTAATCGTTCATGGTAGTGAAATTTAACCCCGAGTCACACTCGGGAATACCGCCAGGGAGGTTAAATCACCTATGGAAAAAATAAATAATTGTGCAGAGGCTGTCAGCAGCATCTGCCCAATTATTTATGGAGCACAGCTTTTTAATAGTGGCCCTTTAATGAATTTCCTGCTGCAAGCTCTATTAAATATTAAATTCCAAAGATTCATAAGTTTGAAAGGTTGCACATCATCAATATGAGAAGCTCCCGACCGAATGAGCTGGTTCCTGGTCTGTGAAGAGATATCCACAACAATCGTAAAGCCTGGAGAATTACATTAACTTTTCAAACTTTACAAGTAACTATTTAGGTTTTACTTTTTCTGCAACTGATTTTTATAAATATTCAAACATAAAAGGCACTATTCCCTAGTGAACGCCAACCCGAGTGTTCGGGTGAGTAAGCCTTAGCGTCAGGTTTAGTGACTTTAACACATGCCACCCGTATTACCTTCCTAACACTAATCCTCCTAAAAATTTGTTAGCACATCGGTGATTGCTCTAGATTGTGTGCGCTTACTGTACTTCGTGCTCCATATGTTAAGTATAGGATGCACGTGCCCAGGGGTGCAGTGACACGCCGGAGGCAACTGCAAGAGTAATAAGGTAGTTTATTGAGTGTAACACAAGACAAGGCTGGAAAAGGGCTAACAGACCGGGAACTGAGGGACAGGAATTGGTTAACTAGAGACAGGTGGACTGGTCAGGTGCAGAGATGACAGATACAAGGGGAATACAGATAGAGGGAAGAGGTTAACAGAGGGACAGGGCAGGAACAGGGCTGAAAGCAGATGCACGTTCAGTTCCTCAGCCGTTGCAAGTTAGCAACTTGGCACTGAACGCTGTGCTGCAGTTCACCGTGCTTCTCTGCCCAGCACTGATCTCTCCCCACAGAGAGACAGCGCTGAGAGCAAACACACACTAAAGGCTGTCCCTGGGTGGTGTCACCCCCCCAAGAGGGTGTCATCTGGTATGGCCTGCCCCCACCCCCTCCTTTTGACACCACTGCCTGGCAGTACAACCCTCCATGGAGTCCTATGGACTCCTGGAGGTGATAAGGCGCAGGGAGGGTAGCACTGCATTTTGGGGCAGTCTGTTGAATTAGCAACTGCCCCGGAATAGCACGATAAAATGGGGACGCTATGGGGAAACCTGCAGGCGCAGGTTTTCCTCGTTCGTGTTCCCATTTTAGCACAGGGCATGGAATCAGTGGCGTCACTAGGGTTAGTGTCACCTGGTGCGGTAACTTATGGTGTCACCACCCCCCCCCCGAGTTTTATGGGGTTTTTTAACTACTCTTACTCCTAAATCAGTACTTCCATATAACACTGAATGCTCATACACACAGTGCACATTACTGTGAGGTTTATTGCTGTGGAGCTCTCATATGCTCACACAAATTTTTGCCAACTGCCAGCAAGTACAGTGCCTGTTCGAAGGCAGTGAAAGCACACATGGATATACATTGCCGCCAGCAGCTCTGGATATATTGCCCCCAGCAGCTCTGGATATATTGTCCCCAGCAGCTCACCCATGGATATATATTGCCCCCAGCTCACATATGGATATATTGCCCCAGCTCACAATTATATATTGCCCCCAGCAGCTCACCCATGGATATATATTGCCCCAGCTCACAATTCTATATTGCCCCCAGCAGCTCACCCATGGATATGTTGCCCCCAGCTCACATATGGATATATTGCCCCAGCTCACAATTATATATTGCCCCCAGCAGCTCACCCATGGATATATATTGCCCCAGCTCACCCATGGATATATATTGCCCCAGCTCACATATGGATATATTGCACCTCAGCTCACATATGGATATATTGCCCCCAGACCAGCTCACACATGGATATTGCCCCAGCTCTCATGGATATGCACCCAGCACACATGGATACTGCCCCCCGCACACATGGATACTGCCCCAGCTCACATGGATATGCCCCAGCAGCTCTCATGGATATGCCCCAGCAGCTCTCATGGATATTGCCCCAGCAGCTCTCATGGATATGCCCCAGCAGCTCTCATGGATATGCCCCAGCAGCTCTCATGGATATGCCCCAAGAGCTCTCATGGATATTGCCCCAGCTCCTCTCATGGATATTGCCCCAGCTCCTCTCATGGATAATGACCCCAGCTCCTCTCATTGATAATGCCCCCAGCTCCTCTCATGGATAATGCCCCCAGCTCCTCTCATGGATATACTGCCCCAGCTCCTTCATGGATTTTGCCCCAGCTCCTCAGGGCATGGATTCTCACTTCACTCGATCCATTTACCATATTCTTATGTTTAAAACATTGCTCTCTAGAAGCTGATGACGACTATCCCAAGATACTCAGAAACAACAGTGAAATGCTACAGTTAAGTGATCCATGACAGACTTCTCTTCATCATCAACGTGTTAAACCGCGAAATATGTCTTGAACCATACAAATGTGTTAGTCTGGCCAGGCATTTAGTCACATAGAGATCCTCCTGTTCTGGTTTTGTTGGGACTAAGGCAAGGGAATACCATATTAGTCTTTCAGCTGTCACTGTTTGGGTGATATTTTCAAGGCCAGCTCTTCCTTAATAGCTGCTACTAAATTGCATGACAGAAACATAAAGACTAAGGAGGAATTTCCAATCTGCACTTCGATCCTAACTCTGATTTTCGCTTTCTTCCAAAAGTAAAGAATCACGTTTTATAGGGCTTTTTAACGGAATCCTTATGCCAATGCCAAATGCTCAGCTGTTGTTATTGCTGTTTTTCTGTTTACCGGCTTCACATTCTAAACAATATCCGGATGTGGCTTTGCACATTTAATATCTTCAATATGTACTGTCTTCCTTTTATTTAAATGGCACCACGTGGACCGCGATTAACACTTTCGGTAACTGGTAAGAAGCCAGCATAAAAATAAAAAGCGGAAATCCCATTTTAGGAGGAGACAAGGTGCAACTACCCTACAGAAATCCTCTTTGCGCTGTACAAAAATCTGTACAATGTATTTGTTTTCAATGTTTTTATTTCCTTTATTGTTAATTTAAATGTAACAGAATTTATATGTGCTCTCCTGACTTGACTATTGTATTAATCTTTTAGCTGGTCTCCCTCTCTCCCGCCTCGCCCCCCCCCCCATACAATCCATTCTGAATGCCTCTGCCAGGCTCATCCACCTCACCCACCGCTCTGTCTCTGCCGCTAATAATATTATATGGAATGTCATTTCCTTGTCTTATCCACATTTACAACTAATTATGTATGCACTATACTCCTTCCGGCATTCTCAATAAAGATTGTCAATCTTAAAACAAACATGTACAATGCTCACTGCAAATAAGAGATGAACAAGAAAACTAGTCTTACTATCAATTGCTTAGCCCCTTCACCACAAGCACTTTTTTTTGGAAAAAAAGTTCACAATTATTTGAAACATGGGATGCGTAGTTACCATTAAATATAGGGTAAAGTAGAGATCTTTGTTTTGAGATGGTTATAAAAAAATTCAATAAAAATGTGCTCATTTTTATTTTTCAATGTATTTGTTTATCCTTTACTGAAATATTGTTTGAATGAAAGAATCAGAACTCTAGAGGGTGTCCCATTACCTTACAGAATTTCACATGGGGTCTGCATTAATAGCATACAGGCAGAAGTGGCCTTTGTGTCAAATACAGTAAATGTGATAAAGATATATAAAAGGAGTGGTCAGATCTCCTGCTTATGGGGATTTGTAGTGACCATAGAGTAGCAATGCTACTTCCAAAAAATACCAATAGGATGAAATAATATCTGTATGTGGCATAATGCCTGTTTGTGGAAATTACAATAACACCATGTATCTGTGCTGTACAGGGATTTTCAGCCATTATTACGCCCCCTCCCCCCATCTTATCTCTGTACAGCAGTGAGTGCCCTCAGAGCTTTCCCCAGAGGCGTAACTAGAAACACAGATTACAATAGTAATATGGGAATCCATGAAGGCCCCTCCCCAGTTGAAACCATATTTTGCCCCCCTCCTGTCACCATGCACTGGACCCCTCCAGTTCCACAGTGTCGACTCCAGACAATCAGTGTCCCATTTTTTGCAAGGTCCACTATGAACACAACAATAAGGCTAGGGTCAGACGAACGCATTTTTATGTTGTCTGTGAAAAAGTGCGTTCGAACGAATGGACGCATTTTTTCACAGAATACGTGATAGTGGTCATACTATGCGCATTTTCGTCCGTGATTTTGTACGGATCATCAATAAAACACTTCTTGCATCTGGACGTTATGTTGGCCGGACATTAGCAGGGTCTGACATCTCCAATTCACGCACACACGCCTCTAGCGGACGCAGCGCACTCTGTACGTCAGTACTAGTGGTTTGACGTTCTCGAAAAAATGCGTTCATTTTCCACTTGCGTTGCGCAGCCGGACTTTTGTGCGACCGTACTTCGTATATTGGCTGTCATTGCCCGGCATCTGCTGCTAGCACGGCCGTGATTAAGTGCGGCTGCACGCGCGTTCGCACTGCCTCAGTCTGACCCTAGCCTAAAACTCACAGCAATGTGTGGTGCATATGAGCGTATTACAGAGCTCCACAGCAATAAAAACATTCATTGCTGTGGAGCTCTGTGATACTCATACTCATACACACTGCACATTACTGTGGAGCTCTGATTCACAGCACTAAAGCTCACAGTAAAGCGCGGTGTATAAAATATTTTTTTGTGTATTTAAATTAATTAAATATTATTTTAATATAATGTACAAAAATAATTAAATTGTGTATTAAATTTATATTATTTTAAAAAATCTATACGTGTTACCTTTCCTAACTTGTTTGCAGTGAGGGCGCTGAATTCCTCTTCATACAGAGGAAGAGCTCAGGCCCCAGCCATGGCTCAGGCAGCCGATTGTGGGGCCCCCTAGACTCAAGGGCCCGGGTGCAGTGGCACCCATTGCCCCCCTGGTAGTTACGCCCCTGGCTTTCCCTGTATTCTAACCTCTGGTTGTTGTAATGCAGCAGCAACATTTTTGTTACAATGTGAGTGAAAGCTGCAGCTTGTTTACAATAAGATAGAGTGGAAAGGAGAGGGGTAAGACAGTGGATTTAGTTTCTCCGCAGGGGCACACTAATCCTACTTTAAAAAGGTATGCAAATTGGGTTTTGAATTTTGATATGCGAATGAGTGCTTCTCAATATATTACAATGCAAAATTGTGTTAACTCCGTTAAACAAATTTTCTTGTAGTTTTTATCCGCATGGTAAGTGTGACCGACCACCTGGCACCCCAACTGTGTGCCTCCATCAGACTCTAGCTTTCTCCAAGCTGGAACTTGAAATCCAGCAACTTCAGCCCAAACCTCCCTAAATTACCAGGCAGAACCAGTAACATTTGGGGAAGGGAACAAATAATAACGATTTACCCCAAATCACTAGGCAAGATGAGAGTTCAGAGTAACCGCAACAGAACTAACTCTTTACTCAGACATACATTCAGGTATACAGTTGAGGGACAACCCCTTCATGAATTCAACACCGATTAGATCAACAGATCAAATAACTGGACAGAGGAAGGGACCGTCAAACAATGGACAGTTTACATAATCACTTGGCAACTATTATCTTAATATGGCTGCTAGGGAAATCCACCGCCTCCCCCCCACACACACCCTTGGCTAAAGACAATGAAAGGGGATGTGGCTGGGATATCCAGTCCTAAGCCAGTTCCTGTGGGTTTGGTTGGAAATAGTGGCAAGGAGCAATAGTTTGCACACAGAGTACACATAGGGAAAACTCCACAGTATATACCACAGCAGACGCTACAATAAATATAAAAGGGAATAATACACAGACACAGTTCAACATAAATGCTGGATTCCCTGGGCAAACCATTTGGCAAACCTTAGATAGCGCCTTGGTCCATAGTAGGAAGGAGGCTATCCCCCAGGCTACACCAGCTGCTCCAGTGATGGCTGGGTCGGTCACAGTAATGATGTAGACTGCAGACAACTCTGATTGCACTCCTTCTGCAAGTCTCTGACAAAGTTTAAACAAAAAACGCTGAATTTTTCAACATTTTCAAAGCCTGCTGTTTCTGTGGTTTGATTTGGCCTGTATTTTGCAATTCCCTTTGAATTCTGTCAGTTGTCTTCAGGCCTCCTGTGCCTGAGGTCTTACCAAAAAGAGACATCCAGGCACTCTCAGGGGCTACCTAAAACATCGAATGTTGTGGCTTGTAGCCAAAGCTGCTTGATCTTTATTGCTATAAGGAACCCCCAGGATCTTTCTGGAGCCATTACTTACAGTGTCATTTGTTAGGGCCCCCTCTAGATATGTGAGGCACCCAGAAATGTTCCATCGGGTGCTGCTACTGATATCCAATCTCTATGACAGCCTGTGACAGATATTGAATGTCCCAGTCCAGGCTTCAGAGCTATGGGCATCCTCGATACTAGTTACAGACCTGAGTTCCTGGATGGCAATGTGAATTTTAAGACCTTTATGCCACTTCAAAGGAAACAGATGAAAACAAAAAAAAGCTACAAACCCAGCAGCATAGTATAATATTTCTTGTCTTCAATTTAAAATGTTTCCAGACATACAGGGTAGTTCTAAAAGCAGGACAAAAATATAATTATTTTTCTCAATCTTTAGGTTTTTCTGCTTATTATAATGTATTCTTTGACCTAACTTAGACAAATAAGTCATCCTAAGAAAACTATTTGTATTTATACTCTGCCTAATACGGATCAGTGTCATAAATATTTACATGTATCAGTGTGTTTGGATGACAGGAAATTCTTGATAAGCAAATGCATAGTGAGAAAAGGAAAGCTGCTGCAGTGTTTAGTGCTGAGAATTTGGGGGAGGGTAGACATTAAGGAGTTAAACCAGCAATAATTAAAGTTCATGTAATGCTGCTATAATACCGAATGGAAACTTACAGAAAATCATGGTCTCAAATCTATTCCACGTTTGCACGTATATTTATGCCAGTGAGTCATTAAACCTGGTGACAGAAATCAACACATGTTGTAATCCCTATCTAAAGGAGATGATTGCACAAGGCAACTCCATAACTATTTAATTGCTAATGAAAAATTAGAGGAGTGGAAGATAACTGTGTCTGGTCACAAACAAGTAAAGAATGCGAGTGTTTTATATATATATATATATATATACAGTCAGGTCCAGAAATATTGGGACCTCGGCACAATTCTAACATCTTTGGCTCTATACACCACCACAATGGAGTTGGAATGAAACAAACACAATGTGCTTTAACTGCAGACTGTCAGCTTTAATTTGATGGTATGTACATCCAACTCAGGTGAACGGTGTAGGACTTACAGCAGTTTGCAGATGTGCCTCCCACTTTTAAGGGACCAAAAGTAATGGACAATTGGCTTCTCAGCTGTTCCATGGCCAGGTGTGTGATATTCCCTCATTACCCCAATTACAATGCAGATAAAAGGCCCAGAGTTCATTTCAAGTGTGCTATTTCATTTGGAATCTGCTGTTGTCAACTCTCAAGATGAGATCCAAAGAGCTGTCACTATCAGTGAAGCAAGCCATCATTAGGCTGAAGAAACAAAACAAACCCATCAGAGATAGCAAGAACATTAGGTGTGGCAAAACAACTGTTTGGAACATTCTCAAAAAAAGGAACGCACCGGTGAGCTCAGCAACACCACAAGACCTGGGAGACCACGGAAAACAACTGTAGTGGACAAATGAAAGAATTCTTTCCCTGTGAAGAAAACACCCTTCACAACAGTTGACCAGATCAAGAACACTCTCCAGGAGGTAGGTGTATGTGTGTCAAAGTCAAAAATCAAGAGAAGACTTCACCAGAGTAAATACAGAGGGTTCACCACAAGATGTAAACCATTGGTGAGCCTCAAAAACAGGAAGGCCAGATTAGAGTTTGCCAAACAACACCTAACAAAGCCTTCACAGTTCTGGAACAAGATCCTATGGACAGATGAGATCAACTTGTACCAGAGTGATGGAAAGAGAAGAGTATGGAGAAGGAAAGGAACTGCTCATGATCCTAAGCATACCACCTCATCAGTGAAGCATGGTGTGGTAGTGTCATGGCGTGGGCATGTATGGCTGCCAATGGAACTGGTTCTCTTGTATTTATTGATGATGTGACTGCTGACAAAAGCAGCAGGATGAATTCTGAAGTGTTTCGGGCAATATTATCTGCTCACATTCAGCCAAATGCTGCAGAACTCATTGGACGGCGCTTCACAGTCCAGATGGACAATGACCCAAAGCATACTGCAAAAGCAACCAAAGAGTTTTTGAAGGGACAGAAATGGAATGTTATGCAATGGCCAAGTCAATCACCTGACCTGAATCCCATTGAGCATGCATTTCACTTGCTGAAGACAAAACCGAAGGGAAAATGCCCAAAGAACAAGCAGGAACTGAAGACAGTTGCAGTAGAGGCCTGGCAGAGCATCACCAGGGATGAAACCCAGCATCTGGTGATGTCTATGCGTTCCAGACTTCAGGCTGTAATTGACTGCAAAGGATTTGCAACCAAGTATTAAGAAGGGAAAGTTTGATTTATGATTATTATTCTGTCCATTACCTTTGGTCCCTTAACAAGTGGGAGGCACATCTGCAAACTGCTGTAAGTCCTACACCGTTCACCTGAGTTGGATGTACATACCCTCAAATTAAAGCTGACAGTCTGCAGTTAAAGCACATTGTGTTTGTTTCATTCCAACACCATTGTGGTGGTGTATAGAGCCAAAGATGTTAGAATTGTGTCGATGTCCCAATATTTCTGGACCTGACTGTATATACACTCTAAATATATTTGGATATAAAGTAATATGGGGATTGGGTTATGCCATTCTCTCACTCTGCCGTATCAGCATTACAACTATAGCATAAGTGACTCTATAGAGTAATAGAGATGTGGTACATTTCTACATTTTATATACATTTTCTGGATTTATTTGTCCTCCCAGTAGATCACTGCTGAATTATTTTATCCAAACAAAAGTGCTACTTGGATTAAAGCAACTCAATAAAAACTTTCATGATATTATTGCTTTCCAAAGAAAATGCAGATTTTTCTGTAATGAGTGTACATGCTTGTTAAAATAATAAAATATACAGGTATTTATAATAAAACATTAATACCTTTATTCTAGAAGTAAGATATCCTGGGCTGACACACACACAGGTCTATTCAGTAAAGGTGAAACTCAGGAGAATTGCCTGGAGAAGTGAAAATTCTAGGTCAAAATAGCCAAACCAGAAAAATTCTTCCCTTTATCTCACTTTCCAAATCGGCTATTTGGTCTTGATTGTTCTCTTCTCCTGCCAATTCTCCTGACAGAGATGAGGATAAATAGCAGAGACGAAGTAATGGAATGCATGGGGACTGTGTGGGAGATGGTTCAGAAAAGGTGCGTTGGGGAGAATATAAAGTCAGTTGATATGTGTCTCTGAAGTAAAGTGTTTTTACAGAAGTGTTTAAAGACTGGAGGCACAGGGAAAGTTAAATGTTGTCATGGAGGGAGTTCCATAGATAGGTGGCAGCTAGGGAAAAATCCTGGAGGCGAGTGTGTGGGATGTGGGTACAAGAAGATAACAGATCATTGGCACAGTGACTAGGAAGGAATATACCTGGTAATAAGAGAGAATAGATGTAGACAGGGGCATGGTTATGCAGAACTTTGTGAGCACCATAGGGGCATAGGTGTCTCTACAGGGGGGCAAGGGGGGGCAATTGCCCCACTAAGTTATTCCTTGTCCCCATGTGCCCCCCCTACCAGGAATCAGCATCCAGCTCCCACACTTACTTCGGCCTGCAATATCTCCATCCACATGCGTAACTTTTTTCCACAGGTTTGAAATGACTCGGAAGTGAAGGGATTAAAAATCACACTATATTACATTGTGTATTACTATACAACTAAAACAAGGCAAAAATGAAAGTGAGGGTTAATGGCCAGGTTTCATCCTAACCAGTAGACATTTCGGGCAGTATTACATAGTTGGTGCTAACTTAACCAGAGCTGTTGTAAACTTAAAACCTCCATAGGCTATAATGGCTCTGGGAAGTTTACAACAGCTCTAGTTAAGTTAGCACCAACTATGTAATATGGCCCTTCATGTTTTCCCTTGATTACTGGTATTTTAGGGGTTAATGAGTAGGCTACAATGCCTCAGTGTATACATTTCGGGCTATGTTACAATCTTCGTGCAAAAACCCTCGCGCAAAGCGACATTTTTTGCTCCAAGCGTTAAGCTTTTGCGTGCGCAAATCACCGCTGGAATTACAATCCTCACGCGTCTTTTCATCCGCCGATCAATTGCGCACTCAAACAGGACACGCCAAAATGCTCGCGCAGTACCGTTTTCTCGCGATTCAGCCAATCAGAATTAAGAACCATAATTATTTTACGTTAAGTTTTTGCGCCTGCCAAAGTCAATCTGAGTATATATGCTGCAGCAATAATACATGCACACACAACTTCTGCATGTTATTGGTTTGGAATGAGTAGAATGTGTAACTATACTTTGCTGCATTTTTTTTTTGGGCTGGTGTATTTGGTTTCGGCCAGGTTGATAGAATTTTCCATTAACACCAGCTTTTAGGAGTTGCTAAAATTATGCGCGCAAAGGCTGTGCGTTACAAACTGTGCATAGATTGTAATTCCATCCGCGTACCAGTGCACATTCGCATTTGCGCTCACAATGTTAAGTATAGGACGCGCGACGTACAGTAAGCGTTCGCGCAGGTTCACCCTCGGTAGAAGATTACCCGCGTTTGTTGCGCTGACTATGACTCTTACCCCTCGCGTTAATGTTTTTTTGCGCGAAGATTGTAATTTAGTCCTTAATGTTTTACCTTGATTACTGGCATTTTAGGGGTTAATTGGTAGGCTCCATGCCTCACAGTGTATTAATTTCATGTTTTCCCTTGATTAATGGCATTTTAGGGGTTAATGGGTAGGCTACATGCCACAATGTTTATTATTTTTATTGTATTTCCCTAGGTTTATGGCATGTATGGGGTTATGATGGAAGTTAGAATCTAAGGGGTCTATTCTTTAGATCCTTTGCTTTTTGTCACATTTCGCGGAATCAATTTCGGCAAAAATATGGTGATTTCCCTATTTAGCGAATGGTCACTGTAATTTGCGAACACTGGAATCGCTGACGCTGAAGCAGTTAACGGCCATCGGCAAAAACCACCAAATAAACTATTGAATTTAAGTATCATTGCATCACATTACTCTGGGATTTAGGAATCTTAGTTATATATACTTATTTCGTTTTTTTCAGTGGAATGATTTAGCTGCAAAAATTACTAGAGCCCCTACAATATTGACTGTGGTATCTTATGTGCCCCCATATATTGTTCCTAGAGTAGCCACTGCATAAGGGCGAGGTGGGAAATGTACGGGATGTGAGGTAAATGAGTGTGGGAGGTGTTTATTACAGCCTGATAATCTGGGATCATTTAAAGCCAATGAGAAGGAATGGTTGTACCATTCACCGGAATGTATGCAGATGGAGGAAAGACAACAAGTTCAATATAGGAAAGTTGAAGTTTATGAAATGAGCGGTCATCCAGTTAGAGGCTAGGCATGTGAATTTCGTTTCATTCCGTATAAAAATTCAGACGAAAGTTACCAGATTTGTATTTCAGAAGCACTTCCAAAATGCGGATCTGATCCGTCTGGAACAAAATGAAACAAAAGGAAATGAAACAAAATACAGTGAATTGATTCAGTTTTTCAGAATTAATTCGTTGTATTTTGTGGTGCACTCCGAAATTGTTCAGCAATTTCACCCAAAAAATCCTGAAAAAAATGGCAAAAAAATCCTAAAAAATAGACTTTTTGCTGCAAGTGAAAAGCATAAATGGTTGAATAAATATTTAATAAAAACAGGGATTTTTTAAATATACAAACCTATAGGATTGGCCTGATTAACCACTTGGCTGCTATGGACGCGCTCAGCGCGTCCAGCCAAGTGGTTCTCCTGTGCTACGGACGCGCTCAGCGCGTCCGAGCACAGGAGGCAGCAATCCGCCGGATTCCGGCGGATTGCTGCACCCCCCCGGTGCGGGCTGACAACTTGGATGTCAGCCCAGCACTCGGGAGCCTGGCAGGGACATTAGATGTCATCGCGGCGACGCGATGACATCTAATTCAGGCGCCCCCCCGCATGTGCGGAGGAGGCGCCTGAAAGGGAGGGGGGGTCCTTCGGACCTCTCTCCCTCCCGATCGCCGGGGAGCAGGGGGTTAATACAGGCACCGCTTGGAAGGGCCGGTTCGTGATCCTTTCCCGGAGCTGGCCGACATCTTGGATGTCGGCCAAGCCTCAGGGAACTCCCCCTGAGGACTGGCGTCATCGTGCATAGCACGATGACGCCAGTCCTGGAGTTAACCCCTAGCTGCCACCAACGGTGGAGATAGGGGGTTCCAATGAACCCCCTATCTCCCGATCTGTGGCAGCTAGGGGTTAATGTTTGGTACTGTTGGATCGGCCAGAGCATGGCTGTTCCAATGATACCAAACACGACTGTGAAAAAAGTTTTTTTTTAAAAAAAAAAATTAAAATAAAAATAAAAAAATATTTAAAAAACAAATTATAAAAAAAAATAAACAAGTTTTTTTTTTTTTTGGTTTGTTAATGCAGCAATATTGTTCCCATTTCAATTATAATGTGAACAATGATGCTGCACTAACGATTTTTGTATGCGGTGCGTTTGTTAAAAATCGCGTAATTTCCCCCAAAAAAAAATGTAACGAGACCCCATTTCTAATTTTTTTAACAAGCGCAACCCATACAAAATATAACCACAATTGCTCGCATGTTAAAATGTGAAAAAAAATACACTTTACACGTTGTAAATTATTGAAAATTCATATTTTATTGCATTTTTTGTTATAATATACAGACAGGTCATGACGTATACATATAATAATGACATATTATTAATCTGCCGAGTCTGACGGAAAGAACGATATATAATATGTTTGGGTCATATACTAAAATAAGCCTTCAAAACACGTTTAAACATGATGAGCAAAACCGGTAAAAATGACCTCAGCACAGAGGCGTGAAACGCCTCAGCAGCGAAAGGGTTAAACCTGTCGAACGAATCTCCAAAAATCAGGGTTAGAAATTAGGGTTAGAATTCTAGCCCTAATTTCTAACCCTAGCTTTTAACCCTAATTTCTAACCCTGATTCTCGGCGGTTAATAGATTTAATAGATTCAATAGATTTAATCAGGCGAATCCCATATGGTTAACTGTAAAAAAAGAATTTAAAATCCCCGTTTTTATTAAATATTTATTCAACTGTTTGTTTATTCTTTTCATTTGCAGCAAAAGTCTCTTTATTTTTTAAGATTTATTAGGCATTTTTCGGGTTATAAATACCAGCCGTACAAAATAAAATACAGGTAGTACTATAATAAAAATACCAGCCTTTCAAAAGAATCCCATAGGTTTCATTAAAATATTCCCCCGTTTTCATATAAAAAAAAAAAACGTTTAGACTTTTTGTTGCAAGTAAAAAGAATATTTATTTTTTAGGCGTTTTGAGTATTTTTCGTGAAATTTTTGGATACCTAATTTATTTTAAAACCAGGCTTTTTATCTTTGCCAACCGCAGCAGATTTTTTTGCTTTCCTTCAGTCTTGATGTGTTCGGCGTGGGCTGTTTATGGTGCTGAAAGCTATTCAGCACCAAGGACGGCAGTTATTCTTGGTGCTGATACCTATTCAGTACCAGCTACAGCAGCTATTCTTGGTGCTGAAACCTAATAATGATTAAAAGAAGGAAAAAATAAAATCAATTTAAAAAAACCCTGTTCCCTAACCTCTAAATTATTTAAATAAAACAAAAATTGCTTTGAAAATAGAAAAGTGCTAAATGCACTTATTGTCATAGAAGTCGCAAAAAAAACATGTAACCATTGGGTATTTCTAAACTCGTGACTAAATTTTTAAATTATTTTGCTGGGGTCTTTGTTGGCGGTTGTAGATGCGCAAGAGATTTTGAGGGCGAAAGTTTGAAAAAGTGGGGGTTTCCATCAGATTTCAGAAGTTTTTTAATAGTAAATTACACGATATGATGAAAATAAAAGTATCTTTAGAAAGTCCATTTAATAGTGAAAAAAAAACCTGTATATAATATGTGTGGGTACAGTAAATGAGCTGCTACCCCTGGTGTTGAATAGGTTTCAGCACCAAGAATAGCTGCTCTCCTTTGTATTGAATAGGTTTCCTCAAGTAAAATTCATCTGTTTCACATTCCGAAATAACTAATAAAAATGAAAAACGAATTGATCTGAAAAACGATATACCGATAAAAATGAAATAACGAATCAACCCAAAATACGTATTACCAATCGTCCGAACCAACGAATCAATCCAAAATACCGAATTACTGTTACATAACAAACGGGGGAAAAATGGAACAAAATTATACAAAACTATTTTTTTCGCCGTGCACATGTCTATTAGAGGCACAAGACAGAAAGGTGGTGCCATGATCTAACACGGGGAGAGAGATTAGGTGAAGAGAGGTAGACTTCGGTGTCATCATCGTAGAGGTGATATTGGATATCATAGAAAGAAATTAGATCAAGAGAGGGTGGTACAGATCAAGAGGATAAGTAGAATGAAAACAAAGGGTGCATTCACTAACCACTCTTGTTTTACTGAAGTTCAAGTTCCCCAGAGTTGCAAACTACAGTGAGCAACGGCTATCCACAGAAGGGAAAGCTAACAATGGCAGGTGATGTTGCTGCAAAGACAGATGAATAGGAATACCACCATTATTCTTCTGGCTGTTCTGCAGAGATTTTCCATTTGCTGCTGTTTGCAATGTCAGCAATTGTAAAGTGACAATCTTCTTTGAACTCTTACTGAAACAACGGGGAAAACAACACTAGACAACTCTGGCAGAAACAACGGTGGAAACTACGGTATAACTTCTCTCTGTAGCAAATTTACCGTAGTTGACCCACCACTGCTGTAACAATGTTCACTACAGCAGAGCTTACTGAATAACTCCTTAAATGTAGATTTTTACTCCTAAAGATATACCACTGACTCCACAGCTCTGAGGAAGGGACATAAATTAAAAATTAAGCACACAATTTGTGATATATTTAGGTGAATTCAAGAAGCAAGGTGGCCCATGTTCAAAAAGCCATGCATTCTGGATCGTCTGTTCCTCGTATACTTCAATAAGGAATAGCCTTTTGTTGTGAGATTTGGGACCTTCCCAGCTCTGTATATTACGTCTGAGCTCACGCCAGTCTTAAGGGAACAGCTTATGTTCATTCCATCGTAATTCAAGCAACCTTTTCATACTATTCGTCCGTTACACAGGCAGGAATTAGCGGCTCCCCTTCTGATTTCTCGCAGTCTTGGCACGTGTCCCACTTGGAGCTCCTCCAATTTAACTCTCCTGGAATGAGCCTGCTCAGTTTCCATTTGCCAGACAGGGATTTGAGTTTAAACCAAATAAGGAAGCAGCCTGCCAAACACGGGGGTGACGTATCCCACCAGCTATTAGCATGGAGTTTTGCCACTGATGACTGAATGGTCAGCCGCAATTTCAGATGCTCACTCCGAAGCCCATGATGCGGAGAGTTGATGCTTTGCAAACCGCAACTAAACTGCAAATTGGCATGCCAAACAACAGACAGGAATATGGATGTGAATCATGAGCAACCCTAAATATATGAGTGACATTAAGAAATAACCATGTTTCTAAGCTTTATGACTTATCGCATCACATTAAAAAACCCAAATTGCCATAATGAGTTATGTAAAGTCGTGTACAGTATGTTATGAAGTTTTACTATCGGACCTGGATCGGTGTTTCAGAAAACTGGGCAAATGCCAGATGGGCTGCGATGATCAAGGGCAGAGAGCTGACTGGAAATATCCTTTGTAGAAAGTCTATGATGTGTGGGGATTCTCTCTATATACAGTATACCTATTGGGCTATCAATACTTCTAGTCCTGATATTTTGCCACATATTCCTGTGATTCCTCCAGTTCCTGAAAGCTCCAAAGGGTCAACAAGAGAGAGGAGAATTTATGAATATTCATTTTATCCAATAAGTACATACCATCATTTGTATGTTTGCCTAGAAATAATTTAATGACACTGTATGGTTGAGTAAAAATTCAGTAAAACTTTGTAAGTTTGTTTTGTTTTGCTTTTTTATGCCTATTTCTACAAATGTGACAGGCTAGTTATCGGGGCTCTCTTCGTGGATATGAGTTAATTATTAGAAGGGAAACCGTATATAAATTATGCTTAAATAGATTTATACTTCTTGTAAAATCAGATATGTATGAGCATTTCATAACACCTGATATTTTTGTCATGTTTTATTACTTTTTCCTCACAAGGCAATTTCTCATGTAATCAGGGCTGGATCTGGAATAAAAACCAACCCTGGAAAAATCAAATCCTAAACCAACCTTGTATTGCACCAAGTGCAAACGAAAAGGATACTAACCATTTATTCTCCATACATATTTCAAATACCCTCATTTCATTTTGGCCATATTTCATATCCCATTATCCACTTTTATTTATTTTGCCCACATTTCAGCCTCCCTTTCACTTAATTTGCCCAAATTTCACCCCCCATTTCATTTAATCTGTACTAGGGCTGAAACAACTAATCAACAACTAATTGATAATGAAAATAGTTGTCAACTATTTTCATTATTGATTAATCGGCTGTCGATTAATCAATTTGTGCACAGCACACACTGTTTAACCCCTTGACGGTATTCCTTAGTGTGGCTCGGGGTTAACTTTCATTGCCGAAAGCGATATCCCCGAGCTCCACACGGGCTGTATACATATCTGTCCTGCGCTACCTCGCTGACCTCCGCGATTGCATTCTCCTCCGGCGAGCGCAGCGTTTTGATTCCTGGTTCCCTTCTCGCGAGAAGGGAACCAGGAAATAGGATGTCGCGTTCGCCGGAGGAGAATGGGGACAGCGAGGGAGCGCAGGGACAGGTATGTATCCAGCGGCATCCTGAGTGTGGCTCGGGGTTAACGTTTTCTGCAATGCATTTAACCCCGAGCCACACTCCGATACCGCCAGGGAGCCAAATAAATTGTTCAGATTCTGACATATAAAATATGCAGAATCGGAACGCTAGGGAGGTTAAGAGTCAGACTCAGTTAAACGTTATAACCTCAGATTCTGCTTCGTCCTGTGCCACCACCCCAACCTGCCTGTCACTCCCTCTTTGGTCTGGAGATGCCATTCTTTCACTTTTGGTCCCTTCCCACAAACTCCCTCCCACACTCAGGTCCGTTCTTTTGCCCAAACCCACTCCCTCTCACACTCAGGTAAAGTCCCTTGCCCAAACTCATTCTCTTCCACCTCCAGATCCTTCTCCCGCTCAGTTTGTTCATGAAATTATTGTAAAGGGACACTCTAATAAGCTAAAGTGGTCAGGCTGCGTGGAGTGTCCTCCTTTCTCATCCTGATTTTGTGCTGACATCATCATCTCTATCTGAGTGCTTGTAGCAGCATTCATTTTGGGGGAAGCAAACATGGGATTAAGCTGCGTACGCAGCATCACTGTGACTAGGTGCTCATGTACCTTGTGTGCAAAAAGTATGCAATTTTTATATATGCTTTTCTTTTATCCGATGACTCGAAAAAATAATCGGCCAACTAATCGATTATGAAAATAATCGGTAGTTGCAGCCCTAATCTGTACGCATTTCAGCCCCCCCTTATTTTGTGCACATTTCAGCCCATATTTCATTTATTTAGCACATATTTGAGCCCACCTTCTGTTTATTCCCCCCCCCCCATATTTACCACTTAAAAGCCTCCATTTCTGTTTTTGAAGCATAACTTACTTTATGCTCTTCTGTTGATCAGGATACGGGGGCCGGCAACCGGCTGACTCTGTGACTCTAGGCCACGCTCCTGCGAGATGTCATACTGTGAATTAAAATTTTATTCTGTGTTTCAAGTGTAATAATATAGAACACTAAAAAGGATAAAATACAATAAGAAGAAAAATAATACACGTTTGGCAGTTCACAGGGAAGAATAATGTGACGTCACTTTAAAACTCAAATGCATGCATTGAGGATGGGACCAGTGAAAGTGTTGACCACACGTAATAAGTGGAGAGCTGATAGTGGAGCACAGTTTTAGTGGAGGTGCTCAGTGTTCACAAAGCATGTGTCAGGGTTCTCAATAACTGAATAACAGATGTGAGCCCCGGATGCACTAAAACACTAAAGCACTCTAGCACTCTAAACATAACATGAAAAATAGTTGTCATTTGCGCTCACCCACACAGCTTCATGCGAAACATAACAATCACAGGTTTTGGTTTACTTGGATGGTCATTAAAGTGTAAGCCCACCCGCCACGTCACGGCACTTCTGGTCAGATGGGTCCTAACCTAATGAAACTTGCTGCTTCTCCACTAAGAGACAGGCTGGTGGGTTTATATTTATACGCTCCCCACAAACATTTCCACTTTGGGGTTGAAAAAGAAAACAAGGAAAAGGGCAGCAGCAAAAATGACCTGGCTGGGGATACAACAAAATATACATATACGCAGAAAAAAACAGTTTTGTAGGGTAGAAGCCTGTGTCAATGGCGCCACCTAGAGAAGACAATTGAAAATGTTCCACAAAAACTAATTGTGTGCGGATGAAAAAAAAATTGTGAGAAATGAACAGTTCTTAAATTGAATCAGCTGCTGTCTCTTTCGATAGGTGGTATATCCAAACCCACCAGAAGAAAATAAGTGAAAATCGAGGGAAAGAAACGATCGAGTCAGCGCTTCCTTCAAAGAATGTCTTCTTTCTGTTTATTTTAAAGGTACACAGAAAGAAAGAAGACATTCTTTGAAGGAACCGCTGACTCGATCGTTTCTTTCCCTCGATTTTCAAAAACAGTTTTGTGCCTATTTCCTACCAGGGCAGCTGCGTAAACCAGAGGTATCCGGCGCACTTCATGTATAAAACAGAACAAGAAAAAAGGTAGTCATTTTCGCTCATCCCCATAGGTAAAATATGTTTTATACATGAAGTGGGCTGGATACGTTTGGGTGACGCAGCCGCCCTGATAGGGAATAGGCACAAAACAGTTTGTTTCTGTCATATATGTATATTTTGTTGTATCCCCAACCAGGTAATTTTTGCAGCTGCGCGTGTTTTCTGTGTTTTCTTTTTCAATCATAAAATGGAAATGTTTGTGGTTCGTATTTTTGGACCGATCTGAAAATTCGGACAGCAGGTTTTCGTTTTTCAGATCCATTCATTTTCTTTTTGTTTTTATTGTTATTTCGGGTTTATTCGTCAATTTGGACGGCCAGTATTTTGTTTTTCAGGTCCATTCGTTTTTAAATTTTTATTGTTAATTCGTGTTTCAGGTTGATTCATATTTTGTTTTTATTACGTTTGTTATTTCGTATTGTCAGAATGTGAAACGGATTAATTAATCACTTAGATTAGGGTGAAAAAAAAGTAATCCCCGTGCTCCAAAGCCTCGAGGGGATTACTGAATAGGTTTCAGCACCATAGATAGCCCCAGTGGATGCAGCCAGACTGAAGGAAAGAAGAAACAAATACAACACTGCGTTCGGCAAAGAAAAAAGCCTCATTGTTTTAAAATAAATTTGGAATCCACAAATTTCACCAAAAAAAAAAAAAAAAAAAAATCACAAAAAATGCCTAATGAATCCTAAACAATCGAGACTTTGCTGCAAGTGAAAAGAATAAACGGTTGAATAAGTATTTTTAATAAAAACTGGTATTTTTTTAAATTTTTACTTCGAAACTTATAGGATTCGCCTGATTCTCTCTGTGTACTCCCTGCCTGTTCTGTTTGCCTCCTGTTGCTACTGGTGTGCGCCGATTCTCACCATATACAGTAGCGCACTACAAGTGCCTAAACTAGGGTTCCCACCTGTCCGGTTTTGACCCAGACCGTCCGGCTTTGGAGTCATGTGTCCGGGTTTGACACGCTCTGCCACCCGGACACATGACTCCGAGCCTCGGAGAGGTTATACTTAATTTCCTGAATTCCCCTGGTGCAGCGGTCTTCTCCTCCCGTCTGTTTTTTCAGCTTGAAGAGGGATTGGATGGTCCGCGTCATCACGTGTCGTCCTCTCCGCCTCCTCTGAGCCGCTGTCAAGTCACGCAGGCACAACGGGCTCACGCACTCACGTGACGACGACGTTCACGTGATTACTCGTGTAGCTCCTACTCCTCCCGGCTGGGCAGTGACGGTGCGGCTGCATGCGTGGTCTCGCTCTCGTCGATCTCGCCAGGCCAGCACCTGCTCTCCATCCACTGTCTCTCACACTCTGACTCCGCCGGTCAACTGAAGCAGGTTCTGAGCCTCTGACTGAGACGCCGACAGGACGGTGAGTAGCAGAGTAGTCTACTCAGTCTAAGCCCCTATACCAGTCTGCCTGCCAGTGCTATACTACCATCATTGTGCCATAACCCCATAAGAGTGTGCCATAACAGTGTGCCTTTCCAGTCTGCCATGCATAATACCAATGTGTGCCATAACAGTGTGCCAGCCATACCAGTCTGCCATGCATAATGCCAGTGTGTGCCATAACAGTGTGCCGGCCATACCAGTCTGCCATGCATAATACCAATGTGTGCCATAACAGTGTGCCAGCCATACCAGTCTGCCATGCATAATGCCAGTGTGTGCCATAACAGTGTGCCGGCCATACCAGTCTGCCATGCATAATACCAATGTGTGCCATAACAGTGTGCCAGCCATACCAGTCTGCCATGCATAATACCAGTGTGTGCCATAACAGTGTGTCAGCCTTTCCAGTCTGCCATGCATAATACCAGTGTGCCATAACAATGTGCGAGCCATACCAGTCTGCCATGCATAATACCAGTGTGTGCCATAACAGTGTGCCAGCCATACCAGTCTGCCATGCATAAAACCAGTGTGTGCCATACCAGTGTGCCATGCATAATACCAGTGTGCCATACCAGTGTGCCATGCATAATGCCATACTACCAGCCTGACATGCATACCACATGCCATATTATATACACATAATGTAAATATACACATAATGTATACGCTACAAAAAAAAATGGCCGCCCAAGCCAAACACTAGAGTATTCGGGTTTGGCTTGAAGAAAAGGTGGCAACCCTAGCCTAAACGTTGCTGACCGGTTTTGTTATAACAACTACTCTAGCTCTGCGCCCCTGTCTGGTATATTCCGCTGCTTGTTACTGCTGGTGCGCTTCCATCCTGCCATATACTATAGCGCAGTACAAACATATATTGATCTCAGTCTGTGGTGTATATTGTTGGTGCTGTCTCCCTGGCCTGTGTGGCTGCTAGAGGTTAGGTTTAGTGGTCCCAAGTCCCGACCATCCTAAGGATCGGAGGGTTAGAGGTCTCTTACCAGGGATCCTACCAGGTCTGTCCTGGGGAATCGTTACAAATATGCGGTGAACGCCGCAGCAAATGTTAATGCTCATGCAAAATAATGCTCAAATAATGCTCATGCAATTTTAATTCACCTGTTACTTTCATCCAAAGCCTGCATAAGTTTCATCATAATTTAGCCAAAAAAAAATCACTAAACTTGTTCTGCGTGTCCTAAAACGTCTCCTCTTTTCATACAGGCTGCCGCCCCAAGCCGTTGTTTATGAATAGATTAAAGAAAACCATTTACCATCATTTGAAATGTCATTTTTTTCTTTTTAAATGTTTCTATACATCCTACAAATCCACCACTTCACGGGCAGGTTATGGGGACCTCCTAGGCACGATTTTTGATGGAAAACTAACTGTTCCTTTAAAAACGTCTTTTTTTAAACTTTTTGTCCTTGTTTCCTGTCCCCCAGGACACTACCCGGACCCCCATACACCTTTTATGGCAAATATCTTGCATATATGCCCTCTTGCAAGGCATTCTAAAAATCGAACGTTCGCGTCCCATTGACTTGCATTGAGTTCGGATCGTGTTCGCGTCCAAACTCGAACTTTTGAAATTGTTCGAGTTCGAATGCGATCCGAAAAACAGGGGTGTTCGGCTCATCCCTAGCTAGGGTGAGAAATTAGGGTGAGAAGCTAGGGTGAGAAGCTAGGGTGAGAAGCTAGGGTGAGAAGCTAGGGTGAGAAGCTAGGGTGAAAATGTCTAACCCTAGCTTCTAACATTAATTTTCGGTGGTTTGTTCAACAGGTTTAATCAGGCGAATCCTATAGGTTTCAATGTAAAAAAAAAAATCCCCGTTTTGAAAATTCAGACGGCTGATTTTCATATTTTGTGAATGCTTTGCTGAAATACGAAAATGCTAATTTTCGTCCAAATTTTGATTCAAAATGAAATGCACATGTCTAGTAGGGTCCTAAATGGTGAACAAGCAGGATTAATTCACTAACCCCATTCAATTCTACGCAATTAACCCTGCAGATAGAACCATAAAATTTGGCTTTAGGCCATCTTAGATTTTTCTTACATGTTTCCTTTGTACAGAGACCTTGGCAACTCCTACTTACTGTGACATTATCAATGGTTAGAAACCATGACATCATTGCTAACCGGATCAATGACCCTACAAATGGCACATTCTACGGCATCCTCAAAAGGCATAACAGAGAATGCTTGTGGGTGGCATAGGAAAGTCATTTCTGAAGAACGCAAACCATTTTTGTGTCGACATGGAGATCTCTACATGGGAAATAAACTTCCTGTGCTCGACAGATGGGAATAACATGGCTTTTCAGAAGAAAGGTCAATAATACAGCACATTGGATACTCAAAGGAACAGGAACTCCCATGATTTCTGAACATTGTACACAAATAAAGAGCTATGAAATTAGAAAAAAAAATCTAATATGTGGAGCCTTCGATAAAGGATGTTTAGAAAATAATATTAAAGAATGCACAATAATGTAATAATTTTTTTTGCACTATAAGCACTCTGGCCCCTATTCCGTCTCAACCAGTATTATAGAACTTCAAAGACATAAATATGGTGCAACCCATTATGCCATTGCAGAGGTCCCTAATACTGCACAAATTATGAGTAATCAGGTGATTTTAATGGTGGTCAGACCCAGTTGTTCAGAACCAATGGTATTCTATCTATCTTGGGTCGCACAAACACTGCACAAGTTACCATGAATTCTTGTGGAATTGCATTTACCACAGAAGGACAATGGATAGATACTTGTTCTTCATATACTTTTATCCACTGTGAGAGAGGGCAGCGGATTGAACTCTCCCTTTACCAAGCGGTCAGATTAGGGATCTCAAACTCCGGTCACCCAAATGTTTACTGCCTACAATTTCCAGAATTCTTTAAATGAAATAAAAGGCAAGAAAATCTGGAAGGTGTAGTTTAGAAACACCTGGGGGCCAGAGTTGACATCCCAAAAAAACCCCATACATTTAAAACTTCCCTCTAGTCCAGGGCTGTCAATTGTTTTATAAGTTGTAATTTTGCGGAGCATATTGGCAGAGCTGTATAAAACATAATGGAAACATATATTTGGCATTTAGTGAAAGCCTAATACAGTCTTTTTATACCAATATTATTATCCTAGTGACCTACAAGTAACTAAAATTGGATGAATATAAAAATGTGATCCACAATCTCCTGTTCTTAGCTTTACCAGGACAACTCCTAAATTGAGAAATATGTCACATGTCGCAGGTTACAGCCCCTCTTTCTCCCAATGTCTAGGCAAGGCTGACAGCCACTTTAGGACCAGGGCCGATCTGGCCGGTGTGCTAGCCCTGTCGGGGGACCCTGATCCCACCTCCCATGCCTCTCTATTGTGCTCAGTGTGTTTTTCTGTGCTACATAATTCACGCATCCCCTCCCCTATGCAGCATTGAGAATCTGGCCATGCTACTTACAGATGGACCCAGTGAATTTGCACACAAGAAGGCACCAAGCATGGGTTCACAAATATAGCAGAAAGGCTACCCCTTTACCATCAACCACAATAAGAACTACACATAAAAGTCAGGTGATGTTGTTAGGGTGAGTGTGTTTGTATGTGAGTGTGTGTCAGGTTGAGGGTATCAGGATCACTTTGTGTATCTAGGTCGCTGTCTGATAGTGTCAGTGTCTGACAGTGTTGCTGTCTATCAGGGTTATTCAGAGAGAGGTGATAACCAAGAGAATTGCCAGTAGAATGAACATTCTAGACCAAAAAGTCGATTTGGAAAGTGAGATAAATGGGAGAATTTTTCTGGTTTGGATATTTTGACCTAGAATTTTCACTTTTCCAGTCATTCTCCTGAGTTTCACCTCTCTCTGAATAACCCTGTATGTCTCTGTCAGTTTCTTTGTCGTTCTCTGTGTGTCTTGTGTCTTCCATTGTCTGAGTCTGGCAGTACCTCTCTGTGTGCTTGTTTATCTGACAGTGTGTGTATATCTATACATCTGGTAGTGTCTGTGTGTCTACATGCAGGCTCAGACTGGCCATCAGGCGTACCGGCACCACTTGAGGGCATCTGTTCTGGCCGGCCGTACAGCCGGCATAGCTCCTTCATACTTAGAGCAATACGGTCGGTCTGTGCTGCAATCACGCACAGACTGCATTCACACTGAGCTCCACTGCGCACTGACTCCGAGCGCAGTGCACGCTGATGATGTCATCAGTGTGCGGCCCCCAAACACACTGTCAGTAGGCAGGGTAGGGGGAGCCAGTGGGAGAAGAGCCTAATTTTTTATTAATTGCTGTGTCATTGCTGTGGAGCTCTGTGATACACTCATACACACTGCACATTACTGTGAGTTTTATTGCTGTGAAGCTCTGTGATACACTCATACACACTGCACAGTACTATAAGTGTTATTCCAAGAGAATCGAAAAGTCACCACACGTTCGGTGACTTTTCATTCTCTTCAATTCGGTGCAATTTGTCGATCCCATTTCGGCGACCCTGCGGTGTATTCGGCAAGCACCATAGGGCCGTCGTAGTGCAGGGAAAAGCCGTCACAAACCTGCCGAACACTCACCGCAAAACTCAGTCGAATGCGTACCGAAACCGGCAAAAACATCAGGGTTAACCCTGCCGAACACGCCGGAGAAACCCGAGCAGGAGCCGATCAGAGCGCAAAGCAGCTGCCGGAAACACCCGATACTGCAGACGAAGAGAGTGAAAAAAAAAGACAGTACGCTTGAATGTTTGAAAAGTAAAACGCTGTTTGCAAAACAAACTACAGAACGAAAATGTCTGAAATTTACATATAAGATCCAATGAATGATAATAAAAAGGTCTGTTACAGAAAAAGAAAAAACGATTTAAAAAAAGGAAAAAAGCTTGCAAAAAAATTCCAAAAAATGCCTAAAAGATCCTAAAAAAATCTATATATAAAGAGACTTTTTACTGCAGAATATTATAATCAACAGTTTATTAGATATTGAGTTAAAACAGGAATATTTTTAACATTGAAGCCTATGGGGTTCACCTGAATAAACCTGTCGAATAAAGCCAACGAATGGCAGGGCATTTCGGCAACTTTTCACTGCTGGTTTTTGCTCTCTGAATAGACGAAGCATTGCTTCTCTATGGGGGATTCACTGCCCTCGAACAGGCACCGTATGTGTAGGCAATTCGCCAACATTTGGCGAAGTGCCTGCTCTCTGAATAGCCAAATGGCCAAGAAAGGTAACCAAACGCTGATTTTCAGTGTTCAGTTACCTTTTGGCAGCCATTCGGATCTCTTTGAATAACCCTGTATGAGTTTTATTGCTGTGCGCCTGTATAGGTGTATAATATGAGTGGGTAGGCTTATGTGTATAAATATTATGGCTGGTACTGATTTAAATTTTCGAGTTCGATTAATCGATTTTTTTTAATCGATTAATTATAACGCACATACAGATCATAGAGATCAGAAAAGAAAAACTTTAAAAAAAGGACATAACATCTCTCCACAGTAATAAAACTCTCAGCAATGCGCGGTGTGTATGAGCGTATCACAGAATCCACAGCAATAAAACTCACTGATATATAATATACGATGGATATATTCGCCCCAGCTCACATGGATATATTGCCCAAGCTCACACATGGATATATTTTCCCCAGCTCACACATGGATATATTTGCCCCAGCTCACACATGGATATATTTGCCCCAGCTCACACATGGATATATTTGTCCCAGCTCACACATGGATATATTTGCCCCAGCTCACACATGGATATATTTGCCCCCAGCTCACACATGGATATATTTGCCCCAGCTCACACATGGATATATTTGCCCCAGCTCACACATGGATATATTTGCCCCAGCTCACACATGGATATATTTGCCCCCAGCTCACACATGGATATATTTGCCCCAGGTCACATGGATATATTTGCCCCAGCTCACATGGATATATTTGCCCCAGCTCACAAGGATGTATTGCCCAAGCTCACACATGGATATATTTGTCCCAGCTCACACATGGCTATATTTGCCCCAGCTCACATGGATATATTGCCCAAGCTCACATATGGATATATTTGCCCCAGCTCATTCATGGATATTTTTGCCCCAGCTCACGCATGGATATTTTTGCCCCAGCTCACGCATGGATATTTTTGCCCCAGCTCACGCATGGATATTTTTGCCCCCAGCTCACGCATGGATATTTTTGCCCCCAGCTCTTACCTCCTGCCGCCGTGTGCTTTGCTCCCTACGAGCGTCCACTGGCATGAAGCTTGGCTGGTCGCCTGGGGGAACCACCTGACCAGCCACATTCTCACAAGATCCCGGAGTTCATGTGAACTCCGCAATCTCGCGAGAACGCGGCTGGTCAGGTGGTTCCCAGGCGAGCGGCCAAGCTTCATGCTGGCGGACGCTTGTAGGGAGTAAAGCACGCGGCGCAAAGCACGCAGAGGCCGGCGGTCGATTAAAATATATTTAATCGACCAAAGAAATTAACGATTAATCGATCAATTAATCATAATTTCCACAACCCTAATAAATATGTGTGTGTTTGTTTCTGTATCGTGGTAGATGAAAGTGGGCTGCTCAACTTAATATGCCCAGGCCTATTTTTTTGTCCCAGTCCAGGCCTGTCTACATATGTATACATGACTATCTCCATAAGTGCATCCATGAGCAGAATTGGAGAAGATGGTCATTTCAGGTACAAATATGTCACTAATTGGTAGTGACGATTTGCTTTCATTTAGCGAGCACAGCCAATTGGGGGGGGAGGGGGAGGCAGTAGATAATTTTCTTCGCTGTCCACCAATAATAACCTTCACCATAAGAATTTGCAGATTATGTGAGGGGATTAAAGGGGAAGTGAGGGGCCCAAAGGGCTTGATAAGAAGACAAGGTTGGAGAGAGGGGCGCATAGTACTGGAGGAAAGGCACAACATAAAGTAAATTAAAGTGGCAAACATTTCGGGAAGAAGCTACAAAGGAGGGCAAAAATGGTCCACAACGGGAAATATTAAAGTGGCAATAAGGGTAGGGAAAAGGGCAACAAGTCTCCAATGAATTACCATATGTCAAAAATCCATATTTTACAAGTAAGAGGTGAGCTATGCGGACCCCCTTAAAGTTTTCGCAAATTGTTGGGCAAAAGTTGCAACAATGGGGATTTTTTTTACCATTATATTTGCAACTTTAGTGAACTTCCACAACAGTGCTTGGTGAATAATCCTTTATATGTGCCATTATCCTCAAAGCCAGCCCAGCAATGCCAATATTAGAATACAAGTATATTTCGTGTGTATTTAGAATCTTAACAAAATGTACTTTTTGAAGCCAAATCTTTATTACCTTTACTGACAGTATTTTTCTAAATCATGTATCATGTTGCACCACCAGTTTCAACATACTGAAACTGGCATGAAAGGGTTGTTAAAAATATACTTTTCACTCGGACGAAACACAAAAGCCACTGTCTAGAGAGAAGCAGGTATACAGTCAGGTCCAGAAATATTGGGACATTGACACAATTCTAACATCTTTGGCTCTATACACCACCACAATGGAGTTGGAATGAAACAAACACAATGTGCTTTAACTGCAGACTGTTAGCTTTAATTTGAGGTATGTACATCCAACTCAGGTGAACGGTCTACTACTTACAGCAGTTTGCAGATGTGCCTCCCACTTGTTAAGGGACCAATGGTAATGGGACAATTGGCTTCTCAGCTGTTCCATGACCAGGTGTGTGATATTCCCTCATTACCCCAATTACAATGTGCAGATAAAAGGCCCAGAGTTTATTTCAAGTGTGCTATTTGCATTTGGAATCTGTTGCTGTCAACTCTCAAGATGCGATCCAAAGAACTGTCACTATCAGTGAAGCAAGCCATCATTAGGCTGAAGAAACAAAACAAACACATCAGAGAGATAGCAAGAACATTAGGCGTGGCCAAAACAGCTGTTTGTAACATTCTCAAAAAGAAGGAATGCACCAGTGAGCTCAGCAACACCCGGGAGACCACGGAAAACTGTGGTAGATGACTGAAGAATTCTTTCCCTGGTTAAGAAAACACCCTTCACAACAGTTGGCCAGATCAAGAACACTCTCCAGGAGGTAGGTGTATGTGTGTCAAAGTCAACAATCAAGGGAAGACTTCACCAGAGTGAATACAGAGGGTTCACCACAAGATGTAAACCATTGGTGAGCCTTAAAATCAGGAAGGCCAGATTAGAGTTTGCCAAACAACACCTAACAAAGCCGTCACAGTTCTGGAACAAGATCCTATGGACAGATGAGACCAAGATCAACTTGTACCAGAGTGATGGGAAGAGAAGAGTATGGAGAAGGAAAGGAACTGCTCATGATCCTAAGCATACCACCTCATCAGTGAAGCATGGTGGTGGTAGTGTCATGGCGTGGGCATGTATGGCTGCCAATGGAACTGGTTCTCTTGTATTTATTGATGATGTGACTGCTGACAAAAGTAGCAGGATGAATTCTGAAGTGTTTCGGGCAATATTATCTGCTCACATTCAGCCAAATGCTGCAGAACTCATTGGACGGCGCTTCACAGTGCAGATGGACAATGACCCAAAGCATACTGCAAAACCAACCAAAGAGTTTTTGAAGGGACAGAAGTGGAATGTTATGCAATGGCCAAGTCAATCACCTGAACTGAATCCCATTGAGGATGCATTTCACTTGCTGAAGACAAAACTGAAGGGAAAATGCCCCAAGAACAAGCAGGAACTGAAGACAGTTGCAGTAGAGGCCTGGCAGAGCATCACCAGGGATGAAACCCAGCGTCTGGTGATGTCTATGCTTTCCAGACTTCAGGCTGTGATTGACTGCAAAGGATTTGTAACCAAGTATTAAGAAGGGAAAGTTTGATTTATCCCTTGGTCCCTTAACAAGTGGGAGGCACATCTGCAAACTGCTGTAAGTCCTACACCGTTCACCTGAGTTGGATGTACATACCTTCAAATTAAAGCTGACAGTCAGTCTACAATTAAAGCACATTGTGTTTGTTTCATTCCAACTCCATTGTGGTGGTGTATAGAGCAAAAGATGTCAGAATTGTGTCGATGTCCCAATATTTCTGGACCTGACTGTAGGTACACATTGGAAAATCTACATTCCTCTAGTCGAATGTAATATACAGTGAATCAATAAAATAACTTGAAAGCACTGAAATAGATCAAAGAGATGATTTTTATTACTTCAAATAATGTCAAAATTAAACCCTTGCCACCAGGAGTTCCCATCAGCAAGGTGGTACCACAGTGCTGTGGCGCAGCATAGCAAGCCCCGCTGGCGCTGGGTAAAGCCTTGGGCCAAGAAAAGGTTTCACAATACCTATATATGGAGCACTGGGTGAGGTGGTGAAGGTACTCTGTCTGTAATAACAATTTTTAGAAGAGAGAGACACACTCCAGAGCGCAAACCTGTACCTAATGAAAGAGTGGGAGGAGAGGTCTTTTCTCTCTAGGTGGCGTATTGCTCAAAGGTTGAGTCTATATGTACATATATTCACACAAAATTGCATACATTCACACAAAATTGCATAAGCAAAGATGTAAGCATACATATATCATATAAAATTTAAAAACAGCATTGCATATATGGTCTGATTGATATAAAAGATCCTTTGTAATGCAGTATTGGTGGTATATCGCCACCTAGTGTCCGTATTTCAAAAAGTCTTTCAATTGAAAAAATGTGTAATAAATAAAAGTTCTTTCCGATCTGCAGCACTTCTCTGTCTCTCTTGTACCTCCGAGAGAACAGGAGAGTGTGATTAGAATTGTGCCAAGCACTGCATATTATTAGTCTGAATGATGGATGCACACTTACGCAGGTTTATTCCTCGTGCTGCAAGCGGCTGGTCTGTGAAACCACTCTTCTTTTGGTGCTTACTCCTCTGTTCCTGTGGTGATCGGTCCCAGGGCCCAGCAGATCCAGGACTTCCCTTCTGGGGGTGCTAGGATTCTTTGTATGGTGCCTTGGTTGAAAGCAATACCGGAAGCAGGGATGGCCAATAAAGAAGTGGATTTTATTCACATAAGTATAAAAAAACAATAAAATGGGCTTGGTGGAGATATAAAACAAATTAAAATAAATGATGTCCTTTAAAACGCGTTTCACCACTCAGGTGGCGGCTTCATCAGTCATGGATGAGTTGGTGTATATGGACAGGTCTTATAAAGGATTTTACTTCCTGTTTTGTCCTGAAAGCTGCCAAGAAACTGTGGGTGCCGCCATCTTGGGGGAGTGGTAATGTTTTCCAGCTGCCTGATTGGTCACGCCATGTCACTTCCTGTTTGGCGGCCATCTTAAGTGCGGCACTTCCTGTTTCAGTGATTCCAGTTTCAATTTCGGCGGCCATGTTTGTAGAGCAGTCCTAATATGGCAATTCCGGCAGCCATGTTGGTAGGGCACACTAAAAGTGGCTGACTAATGTCCTGAGGACTTTATATCCTCCTTGTAATAGCGATTTTACATTGGTGCAATAACGCATTTACACTGGTGCAGTAATCATTATTTTTTAGACTACACATAGAGGGTTTCAGTGTAATATCCCTTTAGATACTTAGGGGGTTTCAGTGCAATATACATTGATCAATTCTGTTAAATACACACAGGTGGTTGCAGTGTTATATTTGTGTTAGATATATGCAAATGCATTACTCAGTTAATAGACTCTTATGGGTACAATGATTTTTTTATTTATTTTTTTGTAAACTAAAACAGTGCTCAGTTTATAAGGACGTAAGGGTACAATCCTTTAATATATAAAGGCCTAATGGTTCGCAGTCTGTAGATGCTTTTATATTAAAAAAAAAAAAAACTGAATGGCTCACGCTGTATAGATGCTTTATTCCAGCGCTGCGGAATATGCTGGCGCTTTATAAATAAAGAATAATAATAATAATAATAGACCTTATAGTCATTAGTAGTAGGGTACTTGTTGGCATACATTTGTGGGGTATACACGCACAAAGTTTTATTATTGTCTTAATTGAAAAGATTTAGTGGTATTCGTTTGAACAGGTGTATTGGGTTATCAACGTTTAATGACCAGACCATAGCGCATAGGAATAATATATCTATGATGCTAATTAGATAGCGCATGTGGACAGAGTTGGATTGTGGAAAAGGGGGGGAAGAGAGTATTTCTGGTGCGGAAGAGTATATTTTAGTTCAAGAAATGGGAAAGTTCAAAGTCGATGTTTAGGCCATGTGGGTGTAATGTATGTAGGTTATAGATGTAACGCATCTCTTCTTTACCTATTTCTTTTTCTAAATCTCCTCCTCTCCATTGGTTGCGTACAATTTTTAGACCTGTGAATACGAGGCCTGCTGGATCTTTGTTCTGTTTCACTTTATAATGTGCCGATACACTGTGATTCAAGGCCATTCTTTATATTTCTGACATGTTCCTGTATCCTCTTGCTGAGGGGTCTTGTGGTTCTTCCCACATATTGGAGGCCACAGGGGCAAGTGAGGAGGTAAATTACGTTCCTAGTGAAACAGTTCATCAAATCTGTTATTTTTATTTTTCCTCTTTCTGTGGGTATCTCTGTAACAATTCTTTTTTTGCTCTTAGTGTTCCTGCAATTTAAACAGTTCCCACATCCATAAAATCCTGGTTTGACACCAAACATGGATTTTTGTTTTTTTTGGGGGGGATGTTGACTATGTGTAATTCTCTGTTTCAAATTCTTTGTTCCTCTGCATACTAGGTTAGGTTCTTTTGGCAGAATGTCTTTAAGAAGTGTATCCCTATGGAGGATTGGCCAGTATTTTCGTATAATCTTCCTTATTTGTCGGTTCTGTTGATTATAGTTGTATATGAGCGGTATGTCTGTTTTATATCTTTCTTCTTTATTTTTATAGATTAATAATGGTTCCCGTTCCAGATCATTTATTTGTTTTTTTGTGTGTTGGAGGGTTTTTCTATTGTAGCCTTTTTCTTCAAATTTTTCGAGGAGTATGTTTGCTTGTGTGTCGTAATCTTGGGTTTCTGTACACTTTGCACCCGGTGATCACGCCATTGGTGTTAAAATACATACAAATAATAAATGCCTGGATGCACTAACATAAACCACCTGGCAACATGTATGGTCCAATAAATAGAAAATTAAAATAATCAATAATAAAACCAACTGGAGGTGCATCCTGAATAAAGTCCAGGTAGACTATAGTATTTACCTTTGGACACGCAGAGTAGCTAAGGGGGTTAGATCACTAATCTCAACATTTTGACTTCGCTGGGTGTCACCCTGAAAGGTTTCAAATAATTTAAAATCATCGGGTGTCATGTCCAATGTGTTTGCATTTCAGGGGCATCATGTTCTGGAGCCCATTTGCGAATGAACTTCATCAGCAGTAAATGAAATTCCTCTGCAATGCTCCATAATTGATCTTACACAAATGTACCAGCTTAGAGATTCACTGTGGTCAAATTTCAAGAGTACTGGTTCCATGAACGATCACTATGAATACCGAAAATGGCAGAATGCATGCACAAAGCAAACAAAAATGGCTAAAGTCCAATACTTCTATGAAAATCTAAACAATAACATATCAAACCATAGAAACTTTTGGAAAACCATAAGTAACATACAAGCACCCCCCAACCACTCCCAACCGACTGCTGTCAAAGTAAACAACCAAACCCTGCAACACCCCCTAGATGTAGCAAATACCTTTAATGA
Source organism: Leptobrachium leishanense (assembly GCA_009667805.1). Classification (NCBI taxonomy): domain Eukaryota; kingdom Metazoa; phylum Chordata; class Amphibia; order Anura; family Megophryidae; genus Leptobrachium; species Leptobrachium leishanense. The sequence goes on along the minus strand of CM019063.1, from coordinate 456,378,100 downwards.
TTATTTAGTTGGATACGCCACCACCCTGATTGCTAAGCTAGGAAATGACATGCAATCAGAAAGGCCGCACACAGGTCAGGGCCCTCCAACTGTGCAAAGACCCTGTATCAGAGAGAAATTCAGTTTTAGACCAGTGCCTGTCAGTGTCGTTACTAAACTTCTCCGTAACCAAAAAATGAAATACCAGTCTGGACCTGATCAAATACCAACAATGCTGCTTAAAATCAGTGCGCCAGCAATTGCAAAACCGTCGCAACCCTAATCAATGAATCACTGGTGACTGGATACTGTCACGTATCCCCCTGAATACCAGAATATTGGTCCCTATACGCAAGACGCTCTCTAGCCTTCCGATCCTTAAGTGGTCGGCACGTCTAGATAGATATTTCGGTTCACAAGACAGAGTACCCACAAGGGTTAATATCAGACAGATATACAAGGCCTTTAGATAGTTTGTTCTCCCCAGGACTTTAGTAATATAAGAGGTAGTCTGCTGTATGCTTAGGGTTACACACAGACTAACACCGGTACCAAAGTTAGGAGCAGAACCGTTAGAGAAGTCGTTGCCAAAATCAGGAGTCATACACAGAGGTGGTTCTTTGCCAATGCCAGGGGTCATACACAGAGGTGGTTCTTTGCCAATGCCAGGGGTCATACACAGGGGTGGTTCTTTGCCAATGCCAAGGGTCATACACAGAGGTGGTTCGTTGCCAAGGCCAGGAATCATTCACAGAGAATATTATGCAGCCAGAAACAAAGGTCAGACACGGACAGTACCAAAAATCGCAAGAGCTCTGCGGGAATGCAATACCACGTCAGGGCACGGGTAAAACAGTGAAGCCGGGTTTTAAAACCGGCGGGTCCGCGTCATCACGCCAGGTCCCGCCCCCCGGCGTCCCACGTGAGCGCAACCGGCTGCAATATCAATCGGCGCCTGGCCAGCGAGCAGCGTGGAAGCCGCTGCCAGGCGCCCAACGGATCGATACGTTACAGAACCCCCCCTCAAAGGGCGGCCACTGGACGACCCCCAGGGGCACGAGGATGAGCCAAATAGAAGGCTTTCACCAACCTAGGAGCATGGACTTCCGTAGCCGGGAGCCAAGAACGATCTTCTGGACCGTAGCCCTCCCAGTCAATCAAGTACTGTAAAGTCCCCCTAGATATCCTGGCATTCAGAATGGCCTTAACCTCAAACTCCTCCGCACCCTCCACGGAGACAGGAGGAGGCGGAGCATGGACCTTGGTATACCGGTTGCATAACAATGGCTTCAAGAGGCTCACGTGAAATACATTGTGTATCCTGATATGAGGAGGCAATGCCAAAGCATAGGAGACCGGATTGAGTCGCCTCAGAACTTTATAGGGGCCTATGTATCTAGGTGCCAACTTCATGGAGGGCACTAAGAGTTTGATATTCCGCGAGGAAAGCCAAACCATGTCTCCAACCTGATACACAGGTGCTTGCCTCCTGTGTCTGTCTGCCTTAATCTTCTGGATGGCACTGCTTTTCTCCAGTGCCTCCTTAACTCTCCCCCAAGTCTCCTTCAAGGATGCCAAATGCTCGTCTAAAGCAGGTATTGTGGTATCCGGAAACGTAGCGGGGAGCACGGGAGGATCGAAACCGTAAACAGTGAAGAAAGGTGAATGTCCTGTGGATTCACTCACTGCATTGTTCAAAGCATACTCTGCCCATGGTAGAAGATCAGACCAGTTATCCTGTTTGTCAGATATAAAACATCTTAGATACTTTTCTATATTCTGATTAGCGCGTTCTGCTGCTCCGTTAGTCTGGGGGTGATAGGCCGAGGAGAAAGATAAGTCTATCCCCACATTCTTACAAAAACCCTTCCAGAATCTGGAGACAAATTGGGTACCCCTATCGGAGACAATCCCAAGAGGAATACCATGTATGCGGACCACGTTGTTTATGAATATGGGCACCAGTTCGAGTGCCGAAGGTAGTTTACGAAGAGGAACATAGTGGCCCATCTTGGAGAACCGATCTATGATAGTAAGTATTACTGTATTACCTCTTGAAACAGGTAACTCCACTATAAAATCCATTGCCAAATGCGACCATGGTCGTTCTGGGATTGGCAGAGGCTGGAGTAAACCAATGGGTACTGTTTTGGGACTTTTATGTCTTGTGCACACCTCGCATACAGCTATGTAATCTTTTACATCTTGGCGTAACGAGGGCCACCAGAAGATTTTACTGATGCTGGACACCGTTTTGGTGATTCCCATATGCCCAGAAGTTTTATTGTCATGGTAAATGTTTAGTAATTCCTCTCTTTCATTTTCAGGTACAAAGAGTTTCGCGGGAGGTCTCCCCTCAGGAGCTGTGCCCTGAACGGTTTGCAACCTTTTCATCAAAGGAGACGAGACATTAATCGTGGTAGAGGCTATTATCCGTTCTTGGGGTACAATGGGATGCTGATCTTGGATATTATGCTCGTAAGATTCATACTGTCTTGATAGTGCGTCTGCTTTGATGTTTCTGGATCCAGGTCTATAGGTCAGGACATAATTAAAACTCGAAAGGAACAACGACCATCTCGCTTGCCTGGAATTTAGACGTTTAGCATCTCCAATGTATGTGAGATTTTTATGATCAGTTATGATAATGATGGGATCACTAGACCCTTCCAGTAAGTATCTCCATTCTGCCAAGGCTGAAACGACTGCTAACAACTCTCGGTTTCCTATGTCATAGTTCCTCTCTGCCGGGGACAGTTTCCGGGAATAGAAGCCGCATGGATGCAAGGGTTTATCGGGTGCCTCCCTTTGGGACAAGACTGCACCAAGACCTATTTCGGAGGCGTCAACTTCTACTTGAAATGGCAGAGTCGGATCTGGATGTCTGAGAACAGGGGCAGTAGTGAATGCTTGTTTGAGCGCCTCAAAGGCTTGACTGGCTTGGGGTGTCCATTTCTGATTTCCCACCCCTTTCTTTGTCATAGCCGTGAGAGGAGATACCAAAGCTGAAAAGTCTTTAATGAATCTCCTATAATAATTAGTAAACCCCAGAAACCTCTGGATGGCTTTCAGCCCCTGGGGCAGAGGCCAGTCAATGATTGCTGAGAGCTTCTTAGGATCCATCTGAAAACCGTCAGGAGTTATTATGTAGCCAAGGAAATGTACTGTTTTTATGTCAAATAAACATTTTTCCAGTTTACAAAACAACCCAGCCTCCAACAGTTTTTTCAATACTTGTTTCACATGGACATGATGGGTTTCAATATCAGGGGAGTATATCAGGATATCATCCAGATATACAATGACAAAAACTTGTAGAAATTCTCTTAGGGTATCGTTTATGAGGTCCTGAAAAACGGCTGGCGCATTACATAAACCAAAGGGCATCACTAGGTATTCATAATGTCCACTTCGTGTATTAAAAGCCGTTTTCCATTCATGGTCTTTTTTGACCCTTACCAGGTTGTAAGCTCCGCGTAAATCGAGCTTAGTATAAATTCTGGCCCCTTTTAGTCGGTCGAATAGTTCCGTGATAAGAGGTATGGGATATGCGTTCCTTATGGTTATCCTATTCAAACCTCTATAATCAATGCAAGGTCGCAGATCTCCCTCTTTTTTGGAGACAAAAAAGAAACCTGCTCCTGCTGGAGAGGAGGACCGTCTGATAAATCCTCGCTCTAGATTCTCCCTTATGTACTCCTCCATAATGTCGTTTTCCTTTTGCGACAAGGGGTATACGTGTCCCCTAGGAGGCATAGTACCGGGGAGTAAATTTATTGCACAGTCGTATGGGCGGTGTGGTGGTAGGACCTCAGTCCTGGATTTAGAAAACACCTCCTTTAATTCTTGATAACATTCAGGGACCTCTGTGGATAAAGGAGGAGCTGTGGCAATGTTGAGGCTACCGATCACATTGACCCTACCCAGACATTTTGACTGACAATGAGGACTCCAATATTTTATGTCTCTCTGGACCCAATCAATAACTGGGTTGTGTTCTACCAACCATGGAAACCCAAGAACGACAGGACATGAAGGAGATTCAATGATCTGAAAACATATTGTTTCATGGTGCAATACTCCTGTTACCATACATACATGAATAGTGTCGTGAGTAATACGTGGACAGGATAGCGGGTTCCCATCTATGGCTTCTACCATTAGAGGTTTTTCTTTGAGAACCAGAGGTATGAGGTTTTTTGCAGCAAAATGTTTATCCATGAAATTACCTGAGGCCCCAGAGTCCAAAAACGCCTCAGTCTTGAGGTGAACCCTTTCCCAGGTTAGAGAGATTGGTAACAGAATCCTGGATTTTTTTTTTCATTATCCACAAAGGAGGCATAAAGAGAACCAATAACCTGGGTGTTAGCTGTTCTTTGGCTTGATGTACCACTGTCACCCCTGCTACCCCTAGGTCTTTGAGGACATTGAAGGCGAAAATGGTCTGCCCCTGCACAATAGAAACATAGCCCCTTTTCCCTTCTGTGAGCTCTTTCTGCGTCCGAAATACCAGTTTTTCCTATCTGCATAGGTTCTGCACCTGGCATTTCCCCTCTTACATTTTCCTGGTTACTGGATGTGCTGGTATTTCTAGACAATAGAGGTAAAGGAGGCAAGACCCTTCTGGGTCTATCTCTAGGATGTCTCCTTTCCCTAATTTGATCATCCATGGCAATACAAAAATCAATAAGGTGATCAAGTGTCTCTGGCAATTTTAATGGAGCCAACTCGAACATAAAAGTATCGTTTAGGCCTTCAGTAAAGGCTAATGTTAAGACATCGTTAGGCCAGAGAACCTCTGAAGTCAGAGTTTTGAAGTCTATAGCGTAATCAGAGACTCTCCTATTCCCTTGTTTTATATGCAACAAAGACCTACCCGCATTAGTAGCCCTTCTAGAGGGGTCAAAGGTCCGTTTTAGCTCTGAAGTAAAACCCTCGTAGTCATAAATGATAGGTTTCTTGTTTTCCCACAAGGTGTGTAGCCCACAACAAAGCTTTCTCTGTCAGATGGTTGATCAGATAACCCACCTTGGCTTTATCCGTCATACATGACCCTGGGTTATTCTCAAACAAAATCTCCAGTTGAGTCAAAAAACCCCGGCACAAACTTGGGGTACCATCATACCGTAACGGCGCCTTCATACTAAGCCTATTTCTTTCGGGAGAGGCCGGACTAACAATAGGCAATACAGGGTCCGGGGAGGTTGTGGTTCCTCCACTGGACCGATTCAACAAGGTCTGAAGAGCAAGAGCAAACTGGTCCATTCTATGGTCCTGCTCTTCTTGTCTGGCTGCGATACGTGCCAACTGTATAGAGAGGTCTGCGGGATCCATTGGCCCTGACGTAATGTCACGTATCCCCCTGAATACCAGAATATTGGTCCCTATACGCAAGACGCTCTCTAGCCTTCCGATCCTTAAGTGGTCGGCACGTCTAGATAGATATTTCGGTTCACAAGACAGAGTACCCACAAGGGTTAATATCAGACAGATATACAAGGCCTTTAGATAGTTTGTTCTCCCCAGGACTTTAGTAATATAAGAGGTAGTCTGCTGTATGCTTAGGGTTACACACAGACTAACACCGGTACCAAAGTTAGGAGCAGAACCGTTAGAGAAGTCGTTGCCAAAATCAGGAGTCATACACAGAGGTGGTTCTTTGCCAATGCCAGGGGTCATACACAGAGGTGGTTCTTTGCCAATGCCAGGGGTCATACACAGGGGTGGTTCTTTGCCAATGCCAAGGGTCATACACAGAGGTGGTTCGTTGCCAAGGCCAGGAATCATTCACAGAAAATATTATGCAGCCAGAAACAAAGGTCAGACACGGACAGTACCAAAAATCGCAAGAGCTCTGCGGGAATGCAATACCACGTCAGGGCACGGGTAAAACAGTGAAGCCGGGTTTTAAAACCGGCGGGTCTGCGTCATCACGCCAGGTCCCGCCCCCCGGCGTCCCACGTGAGCGCAACCGGCTGCAATATCAATCGGCGCCTGGCCAGCGAGCAGCGTGGAAGCCGCTGCCAGGCGCCCAACGGATCGATACGTTACAGATACATACCCACACTCTGGAAGACTGCGAGAGTGGTACCTATCCATAAAAGTGGTGGCAGTACTTTGGTATCCAAATACCGTCTGATATCATTGCTCCCTATAATGTCAAAAATTCTGGAAAATGTGTCTACACTCAATTACGTGATTATTATCAATATTGGAACCACTTAACCCCAGATCAATCAGGCTTTCGTCCAAATCACTCAACTACAACCGCCCTTTTAAAAGTCTGCAATGATATCCAAGCTGGCATGGAACAAGGAAACCTAACTGGAGCCATTTTCCTTGATTTTGCCAAGGCCTTTGACACAGTAGACCATGACATCTTTTTAAAAAATCTTAAAAACTCTGGTATTGGAGATCTCACGCTAACCTGGTTTCAATCATATGAATCCGACCAATCACAATATGTGTCCATTTTTGGCAGCTCCTCCCTCCTCCTCCCAGTCACTTGCAGAGTACCCCCAAGGCTCAATACTTGGCCCCCTGCTATTCACGATATTCATAAATGATCTGCCTAACATCTGCAAAGCCTCAACTGTACACATGTACGCAGGGCCGTCTTTAACATTGACTGGACCCTGGGCAAATATTTTCTTGGGCCCCTCCATGCAATTTTGCTCTCCTCAACATCCTAAAAAAAAATAAAAAAAATAACGCTCTGAGGCTTGTCTCAAAAACACAAAATCAATTTATTTATTTTATATATTTTTTACAATTACACATCCTATATACACGTACTGTAAAAAAATATATAACACACTACATCTCTGTGCACGTACCATTGTATTCACAACCTGTATACACATACACATCTTATATACATCATATACGCCTCATTCATATTTGCACATCATATATATACATACACACACACACACATTTAAACATCATATTTCCACATCTAGGCAACATATACACATTATACATTCAGCATATATACACTTAATTTGTCACAATTTAATTTTATGTGTTAATTAAGTGGGAGCTGGAGGGAAATGGATGGAGGGGGTGGGGGAGCTGGGGGTCCTATAAACAGTGACTGTTTAGGGCCCTCCTTCTTACCTGCATATTCTGTATTTACAGGCAGGCAAAGCAGAGCACTGCCTGCTGTCTGTCTTCTCCATGCTGGGTGGACACAGCATGGTGAGGAGGAGGGAGGAGCCAAATACGTCTCCCATGGGGCCTCAAGGAGAGCTCTAGACCAGCATGCCGCTGGATCACCTACAGCTTCGTTGGGATGATGTAATTTCCTCTCTGTGGTCACCTGTCACTATGGAGAGGAAGCAGCCTGCGAGCTCCTGGTCTCTGAGGGCTCAAGGGAGTGGAACAACTGAGCTGCCAAACTGGGCCCCCCGACAATGGCTCGGCCTGGGGCAGCTGCCTCTCTTGCCCCTCCTTAAAGACGGCCCTGCATGTACGCAGACGACACCGTAATCTATACCAGCAAACCAAATCTCCGGCAGTGTCACGGTTCCTGGATCCCACCACGCAGTACTTAACCCCCAACACTCCACAAAACTCAGAAGCTACCAACAGTGTAGCTGTGAATGATCCCTATCTGTCTGGTCCTTAGAATTGGCCAGGTAAACTAGCTAGACAGAAAAGGGTTAACAATACGGAGAGGAGTCAGCCGAGCCAGAATCAGGAATACAGAGTACAGAATGGTCAAATGGAATAGCCAGGTCGGTATCAGAGCAGTAGCATAGTACAAGAAAATAGTCTAGGGCAACAGAAGGCAGAATGGTCAGAACACAAGCAGAGGTCAATAACAGGTTAAATCAATTTAGCAGTCAGGTACAAGGAGCTCAGGTAGGGATAACCACGATCTGGCAACTTCTGAAACTATACTGAGGGTTTTTAAAGACCTTCACCAGACCACGCCCCCCACTCAAGCCACACCTCATGCAATCACCTCCCTGCCTGTCTCCATTTAAACCGGGCAGTGGTCAGCGAGCAGCATCAGACTTGCTGTCCTCAAGCACACAGGTAGGGCTGGAAGCCCCCAACGTTACAGGCAGCTGGAGGCCGTGCTGCAAGAACAATTCACAGAGGTAGAAAAGTGGATCAAACGCAACAAACTTTTTTTAAATACTGACAAAACTGTAACGATACTCTTTGGCACAGCACCTAAACTACACAAATTGCAAACACCCCATCTATGTGTTGGGACAAAATCAAATGGCACGCTGACCACAGTCACTTCTCTCAAATATCTAGGTATGTGATTAGACCCAAATCTATCCTTTGGCCCCCACATCGAAAAACTCTCATCTAAACTTTACCCCAAACTAGGTGCCCTGTACAGAAACAAATCCTGCCTGAACCCCATGGTAAGAAAGCAAATTGTACAACAAATGCTTATGCCAGCTATTGAATACGGAGATGTAGTGTATGCAGCCGCCCCGCAAACACACCTTCATAAACTTACTACATTGTACAACTCATTCTGCCTCTTTGCGCTACAATGTAACTACATGACCCACCATTGTGACATGTTAAAAGAGCTAACTGGCCATCGCTGGAGCCTAAATGCACCCTTCACCCTTCCAACCTGGTGTTTAAGAGCTTTTCTGGGAAGCTGCCACCCTACCTGAATAGACTGCTTCCTCCAGCAGTTCCCTCGTCCTATAACCTCCGATCCAGGACCTGCACCTTACTTGCAATACCACAATACAAAAAGGCAGTGGCTCGGTCCTCATTTTCCTACAGAGCACCGCAGCTATGGAATAACCTCCCAAACGCCATCAAATCTTCCTCCAGTTTAAAGTCACATAAGAGCTCCGTATTAACATACCTCAATACGGAATGCACCTGTAAACATGTAACATAATGACCATTTCCTACATATTTATTTTTTGTCAACCTGTGTATTTGCGTTTTTAATATCTTGCATTTTATTACTTTGTATTTCTGTAACAACTGTAACATTTCAAATGTTCTTGAACCCAGGACATACTTGAAAACGAGAGAAATCTCAATGTATCCGTCCTTGTAAAATACTTTATAAATAAATAAATAAATTGGCCCATATTGAGTATACTCCATATTGGGGCATCTGCAGGTGTTTTTGAAGATTGAGTATACGTGATAGTGGTAGCAAAGGGGTTAAGAATGCAATTCCAGGGGGCGTGGCCGGCGATGGACTGAGACACACGCATGCTTCCAGAGCTCCGTCTAAGCTACCACTAAAAGCGACTATTTTAACACTTTAAAGACGAGACAAAAGATTCAGCTGAAGCCCGAACGTCGGCCATCAGGTGCTGCAACCCCGGAGCTTGTTTAGTCCCCCCTCCGGACCCGCAATTCGGAGGAATACGTTTCAACGGCTACATCCCCGGTCATCGGCAGCCATCTTGGAGGCCTGCAGTGGAGGCGCTCGCCTAGCTCTGCACGAGGACGCTCTCCATAAGTATGGGGAAGAAGGGTAAGGGCACCGGAGTGGTGGAGAGCCCCTGCACTCCTGATATACGTCTCTCGCTAGGAGGGGGATTGGGACGGCGGCTATTACGAACGAGTTCATCTGATGTTGGTGACCTGCAGACAGTGGAGGAGGCTGCTGATCCCCCTGCAGCGATGCTTGGCCCGAGGGACGACGCGCTTCCCGCCACAAAAGGAGACATCAGAACCCTGCTGGAAGATGCACGGAGGTCCTGGCAGGCAGACTTCCAAGCTCTTGAGGCGGCAGTTGAGGTGACCCAAACCCAGGTAGGGGACCTGCAGACCCGCGCACAGGCACTGGAGAGAACGCAGACCGCAACTACCTCATCTATGCAAACCTTGCAACAGCAAATTTGTACCTTACAATCTGCGGTGGTGATGCTGGAGTCGAGACACAGACGTAGGAATGCAAAGCTTCGAGGAGTGCCCGAGACCGTGTCGGATTCGGATCTGCAGTCCTACGTTACACGTTTTCTGGAAGTGGTTATGGGTCCCTCAGACCTCCTGCAGAACTCTGCCTTCAACGCTTACCGGGTGAGAAAGTCGGCCTTGGCTCCCATAAAAGCGCCGCGCGACGTCCTTATTACTTTCAAAGACGCAGCCTTCCCCTCAGCATTGTTTCGCGCTGCACGGAATTCGCCGACAGTCCTGTTTGATGAGGCGCCCATTGCTGTGTATCGGGACCTACCTTTTTTAGTTCTGGCGGCTCGACGGCAGTTTCGGCCGGTTACAGCCCTACTCCGTGCCCACTCAATAGGATATAAATGGGGCACCTCTGGCTCTCTCATTATTACCCCTGCCGATGGACAGGTCCTTGTGGCTACATCAGCGGAAGATGCTGGGACTCATCTTCGGTCCCTGGGACTACTCCCCACTGCTAAGGGCCAGGAAGCTGCGATTCGACCTGGTGGCTCTCCATTACCCCCCGGCGACCTGGACTGAGACTGCACTGCTGGGGGCGCCTCATCGGATACCCCGAGTATGGGGATTTTTGTTGTGTAGCTGTCGCTGCCTCTGCGGCCCCCCCCTCGTATATCATCCTTTCCTCCTTTTTTCCATTTCTATCCTATTCTAACCAGGGTGTCTATCCCGCGGGAGGATCTGTTCTCTTCCTTCTTTAATCCCCCTACCTCTCTTCCCCCCCCCTTTTTTCCTTTTTTTTATATATATTTTTTTTTTTTTTGGCACATTCCGGCTGTGTGTGAGGCGCGCCATCATGATGATATTTGTCGTGCCTGGCCCTCACACTCCCGGGCCTCGTGACATTACCCCTCCATGGCCTCCCTTGGGAGCGTGCCAGGAGAGTCACGGTTTTGGCTTTTGCCGCTTCCCCCTCACTTCCCCCTCCCCCCTTTTTTTTTTTTTTTTCCTCTCTTTTTTCTCTTCTTTCCATCCTCCCATCGGAGACATTCTCCTCCCCACAGTGAACTGTCACCACCCCATGTTTCCCGTTTTCCCTCTCTTCCCCCCCCCATGCATTATTGAATTTATGCAGTCAGTATATATCCAGTCTACTGTGGACTGTGCGTAGCCTGGGGACACTTTCAAACGCGAACCGTCATGACTTTCTGTGCAGTTACCTAACCCTTTCTCGTTCACGTGTTGTTGATTTTTGATGTGGCCCTGCGAGTCCACTTTTGTTGGTCGACTTGTGACCCCCGTTCAGAAATAAAATTTCAAATTTAAAAAAAAAAAAAAAAAAAAAAGAATGCAATTCCATATGAAATTGTCTTAGGGAGCAGTTAATTTACAAATTTGGAGCAAACCATTATTTATTAGTGGCCCCTATTACCGGCTCCATTATGAGGTGAGCCTCTATGTCAGATGCTCTACTTCTAATATATGGGAGCCACTAACATTTACATGCATTGCTGCCGCGCACCATGGAGACCATGGAGCGATCTGCGAGATTTATGCACTCTTGTAGGACTGAAGGAAGGACATTGAGAGCTATTTGTTCCCAGTGTCTTTCTACTTGTGGGGAGAGGATGTGTGGATCGTCCCTTCCTCTGCACATGGGAGCAGAGACGAAAAAAATGTTTTTTTCTTTCATTTTATTTTTTTGTCTTTCATGATTTGGGAGCCAGTCATTTTTTTCTTAATATCGTCTTTGATAAGAATAATGACCGTCCGGTGAAATCTGTGTTGTATTAATTGTTAGTGATCTAATTCATTTTAAAGTATTCAATTAATATTACAAGTTAATTACAGTATAAACAATACTGGTATTTTTTCCAGAGTCTTACTTTAAATAACCATCTGCAAGGTCTGAAGTCGGGTCCATAATTTGAACCATTCACATGATACCTAAGCAGCACTGAACAGAATATGCTAGGAGTTAAAAGGTCTGGAAAAAAGCCAAGTATGACGTCATCCCTCATGTTAGACAATTCTTTCTGAAACTATGTTGCAGGCAGCAAGTTCCAGGGAAGCTCAGCATTGCAAATGTTCAGGAATTTGCTCTGGAGGTAGCTCCTCTTCTTAATGTTACTGCTTGTCCTGTTGCTTCTTTTCCCTTATGTTCATACTCCTCCACCACCACCCCTCCTCTCATTCCCCTCTCCCTGGTCTTCTGGCCAGGCAATGACGTCAGCACAGGGGAGAGGATAAAGAGAAGATCATAAGGCATCAGCCTGCTACAGTTTTAAGAGGAGGGGGACATCACATCATCCCAGGAACACTGCCTGAGACCTTGTTACAAACGTTCCATTGCTAAAGTTGGAAGAGAGAAGAAACAAAACCATGCCCCAAAATGTGGTCCTTCCTGGACCTGCTCCTTGGGGTTTTAGACTAACAGGAGGCATAGATTTCAATCAACCCCTTATCATCTCTAGGGTAAGTGAACTTTACCTTGATGCTCATTCCTGATGATTCTTTTATCTTTTTTTTTGCTAATGGGACACAGGACTTTAAAGTAATGTAAATCTTCTTTTTCTTAGAATTCCTAAATGATCCTTATAGACGGTTGTTTGCAATAAAATGTATATGGTTAGAGATTATTGTGAGATTTATTTTTATAAAAAGATTTTTTTCTCTTGATTAATGAATAATAAAGCTTGTGTGTGTGAGCGCGTGTGTGTGGTCTTTCAAGACTCCCATGCACAACATTTGGTGATGTCTATTACTGGTGGCCTTACATTTGCTTATAGCAGGTGATGCCCTTTTGGGAAGTTCAGAGGGGTCATTAACAAAGCTTCTAATTTGGAATGGTTCTATGTGGAATGGAGAAACAAATATGTTACACCATGACATGCTACATAATTCACAATACATCAGTGACTGGTCTGTTCTTGAGATAGATCAAACGTGCAACTTAATTAAAATGTTGGTTTTGGATCATAATTCTACGTTTGATGTTAAATAGTATATTTTTTATTACAGAAAAGAAGATACATTTTTTGTAGCAACATAATCCTGAGTTAAAAATGTGTTTGCATTGTGTCAATGGAAGGATCGTTTGTATTTTCTTCTATTTCTACTGATTGTGATTAAAAACTTTTTAAAATACCAAAAAATTATCGAAATATGCTTTCAAACATACGATTCCCAAACTCCATTTGCTGCATTATAAAATGTATAGGTTGTAAATAATCATTTTACACATGGTTGTAAAGAGACTTCAGAAAAAGGTGAAACGTCCCAATATGTGAGGGTTTAATTATATGGCCAAACAATGGTGTTACAACATTGATTCAGTTTTCTGGATAAAAATAAACTCTTTGCTGAACCGCCTGGTAGGGCATTTATACCTTTTTTTCTGTATGCCTACCTTATGTCATTAGATATTCAGATATTTCACTTTATCCATGTTCGGAGCTTCAAACTGTGTCAACAATTTGTAAATAAAATATAACTATGGAAATTAAGTAGACATCGATGGCATCACATAATTAATCCAATATGTCTGGATGGTTATTCTGCAACAAACCACATCTGGATCCTTTCTGTTGTCACAGTAATGCATTTTTATCTTTATTGAAGAATTTCTTTTGGCTGCAGGAGATAATCCGTTACCTAGTTTGTTAACCCCTTCACTGTGGGGAACGTCATGGGGATTCCCCACTATATGCTGAGGACATTCCTCACACGTCTTCTGCGGGCTCCTCTTCCCTATACACACTTCTCCCTCCGTGGTCCCGCAGTGGTCTGACTTACTTGAAGTCAGACTACGCTTTTATACCCCCTCCCAGTGCGACGGGCGCAATGATGTCAGTTTCAGGCACCCCCCGGCAAAGCCGGAAAAGCACCTAAAAGGAGAGTGGTCCTTCGGATCCCTCTCCCTCCCAATCGGGAGGAAATTGAAGTAAAAGAGAGGCAGCGCTGGAAAGGTCACATTGTGACCTTTCCAGCGCTGCTTCTCTTTAACCCCTAAGGTGCCAGTCCTCTACTGGAGGTTCCAGACATCTTGGATGTCAGCCAAGCCTCAGGGTCCTCTCCCCGCTCACTGATGTACTGAAGTCATTGCGCATGGCACGATCACCACAGTGTGAGAATTAACCCATAGCTGCCACGGGGTTTCCCTATGGAAACCCTATGGTGGAGATTGTGGGGTCATTCGGGCCCCAGTATCTCCTGATCAGTGGCAGCTAAGGGGGGTCATGTTGGGTATCATTGGAAAGGGTAGAGCATAGCCTTTCCAATTATACCAAATCTGACCATGTTACAATTAAAGAATTTAAATAATAATAATATAATTAATAAATAAGTAGTTTTTTTATTTTTATTATGCAGCACTATTGTTCACATTTCAATTATAATGTGAACAATGATACCGCACTACTGTTTTTTTTTTCAGTTTTAGCTAAAAATCAAATCATTTCTCAGAAAAATAACAGGTTCCCAGTTCTAATTTTTAAATAAATAAATATAGCTAAAGTAACGCGCACTACTGTTTTTTTTTTCAGTTTTAGCTAGAAATCAAATCATTTCTCAGAAAAATAACGTGTTCCCAGTTCTAATTTTTTTAACAAGCGTACCCCATAAAATATATAACCGCAAAGGCTCGGATGATAAAATGTGAAAAAAAAAACATTTTACACGCTGTAGATAATTTAAATTTTAATGGAAAATTCAAAATTTGTACATTTTTTGTTATAGCATTCTGGCAAGGCATGACGTATACATATAATAATAAAATATTATGAATCTGCCGAGTCTGCCGTAAAAAAAGGATATATAATTTGTCTGAGTCGTACAATAAAATATGACTTCAAATCGCGTTTAAACATGATGAGCACAAAAAATTTGCTCAGCACACCGAGGTGAAATGGCTCATCAGTGAAGGGTTTAAAGGGACGATGGGACGATGGCATGTAAAATATGGTGATGTATTATTTAAATGGTCGTCCCCCTGATATTTCGTCTGCTCAGCACAAGATCCAGTTAAGTGATGTATCGTGGATACCAACAACAGACTTCATCCCTTTTGGATTCTAAGGTACAGAAAGATATTTTCTGCCTGCACTTACCCCTAGCTTAAGCCAATCTACACAGGGGTTGGAATATGTGAATAGGGCCTTCAAATGTATTATTTCAACCCTCAGTTGGTTTTTCCATTTTAATTTTATACAGATCAGGCTCGTTTTATTGGGTGATAATATGGAAATTGCTTTGATGATGGAGATTTATGTCTTGTGTCTTAAATGACAGTGTTACTATATTTAGGTATGTAAATAAGTGGTAGTCAAGTTCAAGTGACTATTTAACAAGTATGTGTTATAATGTTACAACTGCTTGCCAGTGGCCGTAACAAGGTTTCTTTAAAAGTTATAAATTAATTTGTGTGAGAATTCTAGTATTTCAAGTAAATCCCTGTCCTAATAGAATATGCAAACTTCAAAATGATTTCCTGAAGCTTCTGACTGGAACTGCTGTGCACATGGGTCTTTAGGGTGCTCCGGGGGTGTAGCAGAACACATACAGAGGGATCTAGTCCAACCTTGGTGTAAACATCCGAGAGGCATTATAGGGCCTGATCAAGATGTTTGCATCCTGCCGTTTCCATTTGTGGCTCCCCTATAACATCCATATTACAGTGACAGAGCCACTATCAGGGTTATTCAGAGAGAGGTGAAAACCAGGAGAATGGCTGGAGAAGTGAAAATTCCAGGTCAAAATAGCCAAACCAGAAAAATTCTCCCATTTATCTCACTTTCCAAATTGGCTATTTGGTCTAGATTGTTCTCTTCTCCTGCCAATCTCCTGGTTTTCACCTCTTTCTGAATAACCCTGTATGCCAGCAGCTCAAGTAGTAATACTTTTGAGCCTCAACTTGAAACTGGTGGTATCTGCTCCAGGAGTCCGCAGGACTCCATAGAGACAATTGTGATCGATTGTAGAGTGAGATCTGGCCAGGGCAGCGAAGGGATATGTGGAGTATTTTTTTTTTCCTATTTGTACCCAGTGTTCCTCGCTCACGGAGTGAGAAAGCAGTGAATCGCTCCGCTCTCCCCGAGGGATCTGAGGTGAGTATGGTATTTTTTAAGGTGATTAGTTTAATGTGTTATGTGATTGCGCTGAAGAGCAATCACTTAACACCAAGGTCTGAATAAAGTCAAACACAGACGGAGAGTGAGCTGGTTGGGCTAGCTTGTTCTCCCTCTGCTACCTGCACATTAACGTCTTCCATACAAAGTTTAGGAGACATTATTGTAAAGTAACCTGACGCAACATCCGAGACACAAGCTGAACTTGCATCTCAAATGGTATTAAATAAATTAAAATTAAGCACAGCTCGCAAGCTGTTATGTTGTGCGGCTTGAGCGCTGTGCACAGCATCCAGGTTGTGATCTGGCCCAAAATCTATGAATTTGAAAAGTTTACAACAGCTCTGGTTAAGTTTACAGCGCAGTTGAAATACAGGCCAGGGTGTCGTGCCATACAGACAATCTCTGTGCAAACAATATTGCTACTAATAAATACCTTGACTTGGCTTTATTTGACTTGGTTTGAAAATTTTAAACTACAAGGCTGGTGTCAGACGAGTGCACTGCAGAGTGGAAGGAACGTCCATGAGAGCAGACGTTCCTTCCACTCTCCGCTGCCGCTGACTGCCCTCAGCTGTGCAAATTGCGATCCTCCTATGGAGGATCACGCTTTGCAGCTCCGTTGACGCTGTTTCTAGCGCATCAACGGATTCATTCCCTAGACGGAGTTTGTGCGCGCGCACAAGCGTGTGACCGGCGCCCGTCGCTGCATAACGCTCTGTGACAGCCGCCGGTAAGTGCGGGTGCACAGCCGCACTAGGTGCGCTCGTCAGACACGAGCCTTATTGGGGGTAAAAAAAAAGAAAAATTCCAGGCTTAGAAAATGGGCAAATTCAGCCTTCACCCTAACTGAACTTTATTTATAGACTTCCCTTATGAGGGCCTAAGCGATGCAAATGGGACTGAGAAATAACATTAAAATGAAAAAACAAAATCTGATCCAGGCAAAGAAAGACTTTATTTCCTAAACTTCCTCTCGTGCAAAATTATGTTATATGCAAATTAAAAACAAAATCTAGTTCCTAACCTCATGTATTATTCGTGGCTATGTGGAGGCTGTATGCTGCGCTCACACATTAGAGAAGGCAACAGCCTCCTGTTAGTCACTGGGTATCACTCCAATACTATTTCCAGATCAGTCAGAAGTCTATTTCAAAGGCACTTGCACTCAAATGGTTAATGATATGCACAGTGTTACCATTTTCAAAAACAAGGGCAGTATACAGCTCCTTGGCATCAAGAGCATTGACTACTGCAATTTCATGCAGCTCCCCAACACCAAGTACCAGACCATCAATTGCAGTAGATGTCAGGCAGCTCCCTTACATATAGCATCCAGGTCATCAACTCTAAAGATACCATGCAGCCCATAGTGTCTCTAGTTTAGGCCAGTGATTCCCAAACGCTGTCCTCAGGTGCCCCTAACAGGCCAGGTTTTAAGGATTATCTTGGGGAAATGCAGACTGAATCCTGCAATCACTGAGCAGCAAATCATATCACCTGTGCTGCGCTTCAGCTATCTGCAAACCTGACCTGTCGGGTGTACTTGAGGATCGCAGTTGGGAACCACTGGTCTAGACTATCATTTGTATAGATGTCATGCAGGCCCTAGCACCCAGGTCAACGATTGCAGTGTTATGCAGCTATTACTTTTATTTTGGGCTGATGTTCTTCTTGGTTATACTCTACAGTTCACAGAAGTATTTTCCTTTTTTTTGTGAAACTAGGGGAGGGCCAGATTGAGAGCAGGTGGGATCCCAGTGTAAGATGAGCTCCTGCCATTCCCACATAAAGCCGTATGATTTTATGCTGTACTTATTGCTGACTGCAATCCTTGTCTGTCACATGAGTGTACATAGGTCAATGTTCGTGGGTGGTTCTTGAGTTACTTAAAGGGCCACTGCACCAAAAAATGAAATGCTCTTATTTAGTTTATTTTTTTGTTGCTGATAACTTACATGTACTTTGTTTTTCCCCTGTGTGGCTAGTTAAGAAAATATTTTACCCTACATGTGTCGCAGTGTGCTTCCATATTATGATATTTTTTGTTGTAAACGGCCCCCCCCCCCGCACACACACACAAGGTATATCTACAGCACTTGTTCCTCACTGTGTGGCATTGGGCACAGAATGGAGTCTATGGGTCAGAAGTCCAAAAAACAACTCATAAAATTGCAGGTGTGTGTCATGTATGCGAATGACAGCACCAAGAGGATAGCATAATATGTTGGAATCCCACTATCCTATCGCTTTTAGCTGTCATCTTTTATCTCAGTGGTTTGGACAGCACAATAGATCCCCTGCAGCCATGTCTAAACATACTTTCCCATTGCTCTGAAAAGAAAAATAGGACAGTAGTATGTGTTTTATAATGTTTTTTTAAAAAAAATTGTAACACATAAGTTATCTAGTTACGACTTATATTAGTGGTACTGTTCCTTTAACTGATTAAGTATTAGATGAGTCCCAAGCCTGGGCCACTTCTTATGTTGACAGACCATCTTAATGGTACATGGATTTAATAGCTACATGCAAACAAGCATGCCAGTGAAGAAATCCAAGGAAAGCCATCAAAACAACCTTTATACAATACATTTTTATTCATTTTTTAATGAACAAGCATTACATGGTCTATGAAAATCAAGTTCTTCTTTTTTCAAAAAATTGCACTCTTTTTCTTTAGTCATCTGAATTTCTATGAACCTGCTTAGTGTTCTGACGAAAGGAAAGTTCACTGACGGCTTCTCCAATAGGGCTTGAAGAAACTGCACATTATTCTGGTTTGTTAAAAATTCAGCAAAACAAATACACAATCCCAGGCACACACTGTGCATATGTCTATGTGTGAGGCCTACCTGCTCCGGCACTCCCAGGCACACACTGTGCATATGTCTATGTGTGAGGCCTACCTGCTCCGGCACTCCCAGGCACACACTGTGCATATGTCTATGTGTGAGGCCTACCTGCTCCGGCACTCCCAGGCACACACTGTGCATATGTCTATGTGTGAGGCCTACCTGCTCCGGCACTCCCAGGCACACACTGTGCATGAGGCCTACCTGCTCCGGCACTCCCAGGCACACACTGTGTATGAGGCCTACCTGCTCTAGCACTCCCAGGCACACAATGTACATGAGGCCTATCTGCTCTAGCACTCCCAGGCACACACTGTGCATATGCATATGTGTGAGGCCTACCAGCTTTAGCACTCCCAGGCACACACTGTGCATATGTCCATGCGTGAGATCTACGTCCTCCGGCACTCCCAGGCACACACTGTGCATATGTCGATGTGTGAGGCCTACCTGCACCAGCACTCCCAGGCACACACTGTGCATATTTCCATGTGTGAGGCCTACCTGCTCCGGCACTCACTCCATGTGCCGTCTGCTCTTTTGCTCTTTGTCACATTCCAGCTCGCTTCTTGTGGCCCTGTCCTGCCTCTTGGTGTTCCATGTAATGCTGTCTGTTCGTGCATACTTCTAGTCATTTGAAGCATCACAACACTAATTACTAGGCAACCGTACCTCATTCCAGTGCTACCGCACATGCACTTTCAGAATAAGCTGGGGTCTGGTTACCTATTTAAACTCTATCCTGAACGGTGCTCACTGTCCTGCTGTGTTTGTCCTTATGCCGGTAGCCTGTTATTTTCTTACATTTTAAGTTTTCCGAATCAACTCTGTGATAATAAATATCTTTATTAATTATACATGTTAATTTTATTTTTATTAGCTTTCCACAAGTTAAAAGTGCGGATTCAGGAAAAAAAAGGAGGGGGTTATGGGGTTAAAGAGACTCAACATGTAATAATTGGATTTGGCCATGGTGAAATAGAATACAACGTTAATTTCTATTAAACATTATTAGATCATAAATGCTTTTAAAGCAACAAACATGCAGAATTTTAGGAATCGATTTACTTTATGGAAATATTTTTAAGTGCTGCTAACTAATATATGTAAGCAGAAATCATTTTACAGAACTGATTCATTTTGTACTTTTTGCCAGGTATTTATTGTGGTAAACCTGTTAGTTCCCTTGAAAACCTGTCCAGCTAGATATTGACAGGACAGACTTCTGTCTATGATATGATGTCAAAGGAAACCTAATAACCATTCAGGAGAATCTGGTGGCTCTGTGATAAGAGCTTTCACAATGGACTTTCCGAACTTAAACCTAAAGGATCTATTCAGAAGATTGGTTTGTGTTGACCAAATGATTGCAGTTGTTGGGAATGAGCGACAGAGCTGAATAAATTTTTATTACAATGTTGCACATTCCTTACCTATGCTAGCCCACCCACTGTTTACCGAATGGAGTAAAGTCAGTGAATCGGAGTTGGTTGCCCTTGACACACAGTGTACCAGAGTCTTTATTTAATTGGATACATTTGTTTTCCAGCTTCCAAACATTGCAATTAAAATCTTGTATAGAGTTTTGCTCTGTATAAAGTAACACACCGATGAGGTGTGTATTGCTGCCAAGTGTAGCATCGCATTGGCCTGCTGTAAATTATTCATCTGTTTACACCTTTCGCTGTGAATATATCATTTCGCACGGAGCTCCTGCCTCCAAGAATATCATATGAATGTTGTGTTATGCAGGATGCCCTTTTCAGAGGTAGGAGGTTATGTTATCTTATATGAACATAAGTACAGGAGGAGCATAGGGAGGTCAGGGTCTACTGTCCAAATGCCAAACGGCTTCATCATGGACACAATGTCTCAGTGGCACAACATTCACAAGGGTTGAGTTGGCATGTGGTCCATCTGTCACATTGCCAGGACAGGACAAACATTAGTAGTTGTCAAACCTGAAGTTACATTGTGTTTCAGCTGCTTTTTGGAGGTTACAACTTGCTTACTTTAGCTATTGGGCTTAATACAACCAGTCTTATTTAAATAGGCCATGTCATTTTTCTTCTAGGATGACCCTTTAATTATTTATTCCCTGCTATATATATATCATTTTAAAGCATTAACACTTAAGCACACTTTTAAGGTTGGGTGGTTCTTCATCATAGCATATTAATTACAAATAATAGAGGCGACACATGATTACTCTACCAGACGGTCTACTCTTGACTTTGCCAAGCACATTGTGACCCCGCAGTCAGCCAGTCTCATCTCTCACAGGCACCTGTTCCATGGACTTGTCAACAAAACATCCTGAGGTCAAACCTTTTATGAATTTACAGTTCATAATCAATTTAACTCTTCAGCTTCAATTATGAACAGTAGAGAGAAGAACTAATCTACCTGGTATAGTAGCAACTATGAGGAGGTGGAAACCTGGACATAAGATTTATTTTCAACATGTCGCATATTGTGTTAAAGTAACATAAGAGAACTTGGGTATATATGAAAAAAATAGATTTTAAATAGTATAACTATATACATATCTAAAAATATATATTCTAAAACACTAAGGGCCATATTACATAGTTGGTGTTAACTTAACCAGAGCTGTCGTAAACTTCCCAGAGCCATTATAGTCTATGGAGTTGTTAAGTTAACAGCTCTGGTGAAGTTAGCACCAACTTTGTAATATAGCCCCAAAGGTTTTTAATAATAAGTGGAGTATTTTCCTATCAAACTATTGTGATCACTTGTAGTGATGAGAGAGCGGGGAAAGGCCTTCCTAAAGGGCGATTGTCAGCTGAGATACTGACTAATTAGAGCATCAACATAACAGCATGAAGCCGGTCGCTCAGAGTGGCATGATTTCCCTCATTCACTGACACACATGCAGGAGAGTCATGGTGGTACCTGGCACTGGAGCTGAGCAGTGCTGATTACAGGTAGTGATCGACGACCGGTTCAATTTTTAAAAGTGCATCAATATAATACAATATATTAATGATATTTTGTAGAACATACAATTGCAGTGCTTGATTGGATTCAGTGCACAGTATTTACATGTGATACACTATCACACACATTATTATGCAGTTTATTGCTCTGGATCCCTTTTGACACTCACTGCGCACATCACATGACATTGCTGTCATGTTCTGTGACAGAGCGAAAAATATCATCATGGTTTAAATCACATTATAATATGTTGATAGCTTTCCCTTGCTTCTCCGAATACTTCCTGGAAACCAGGAATTCCATTCTATTCTAAGATAAAGTGCAAGATCCATCAACGTTAATCCTTCCACTTAATTGTTTCTCCGCTTACACTGGGCAAATCGTAATGACTTCCTGAGAAATTAGCCACCAAAGGAGCTAAACGCATTACGTATTAATTATTTTAGGAAAGAAAATATCTTTAGAAGTGGGCCTTAACACGAACCTGCATATCATTTTTTTCCTGTAACTGAAACGGTGTGCCACCTGAAGAAGTCAGAAGGCGAAACGCGTTTCAATGCCTTTTTCATTTTGATTCTTTAAAAAATTGTATCTACTATTTTTGATTTTTGTTTAAAAGACTATTTCGATCATAGAAATGGATTGAATCATTCTCGAACGGATCTTCTAGTACCTAACAAAACTCTACTAGCGAACTATGAGAGCTGGGATACTAGACTTGGGTCATGTGAGCTTGAATACTTGCCTTAATTATTCTGCAATTTGAAACTGAGAACAAAGCATATAAGAAAAGAATGGTGAAGCTAAGGTTATTGTCATAAAGATAAAACCTCCGAGCCTGTTCTTTACAGCTTTTGGGAAATGTGAGTGGCACTCCGTATTTTCAAAACAATTTCTCTTTTCAGGATCAACTATATTACACTAGTATATTTATTTTTAGTCTATTTTATATTTTTGTTTGAGTTTTTGGAAACTGTCCTGAATTGTCAAGCATATCTAAGATAAATGGTGTGTATTTTAAATAATACTGCATGACTGCTGGCTTTTGAACGGCTTTAATTATTGTATATGCCAATTAGCCTAGTAGTCAGGATAGCATTTCTGTTCTAGGAAAACAATGTTGGATACTAAATGACCTTGGGATGTTAAGCTATCAGAAGGGACTCTGCAGCGCCTGTGAAACCAGAGTGGACGGCATTTCCTTCAGTGGAAATGTGACACTTCCTTTGGTACAGTAAGCCCTCCGCCAGGGTATATGTGTGGCACGTTGAATATTTAGGCTTGAATGAAGACCTAAATCATTTGATCTCTATTGTTGCACATTGCTACAGTTTTAAAACCTTATGGCCACTATTCCATTTCAAGAGTTAACAAACATGCAAGGCATGGTAATAGCCCCCGTGACTCACGTAATTTGCGTAAAATTAATAAATATGGTTCTAGTAATTCAAAAGTCGCCTCGTCAAGCTGCTACAAATGTTGCCAAGAAGTATGGGAACCAAAACCCTGCTGTACTGCGATCTCCCAAGGGTAAAATTAACACAGGAAACAAATTAAAAATGATACTTACTCCCAATACCCTAGTGAAGAGATGAGCATGATCTGCTGACTCTTCTTGCTGTGAGCAAAATGACAATGGGGTCAAATAGTTGCTCCTCAGTGACCTTCTGATGTAACTCCAAATAACCATGTGACCGAGTCTACTGAGCCTCTTTGCAGTCTCATATTAACACTCAGTGGAGTTCCATGGATTCCTGAGCATAGACCGCTATCAGTGTTATCGGTATATATAAGGGGTTATTCACAAAGCACTGAACATTCAATAAAATTTGCACTTCAGCGATTCCATTTCACTGAAATTATGGTGAATTCACTATTTATCGCAGGGTCACCGTAGTGCGCCGAAGATTGAGTCGCCAAAGCCCCAAAAAAAGTTGGAGAATGTCACCAAAGAGCACCAAAGAGTGGTGAATTGACCTTGGCGAAATCCACCGCGCCGGGGAAAAAAACAGAACTCTTCTATTCTTCTAATAGTTGTTTAAACCAATTAAAATATATTAATGTGTCTAAATAATAATAATTTCGAAAATAACACAATGGTTTGTTACAGAATTTTAAAAAAATCATCAAAAAATACAAAAAGGTGTTCAAAAAACTAAATAAAAAGGCTTTTTGCTGAAAATGAAAAGAATAAATATTTTTTTTAAAAAAAGAAATAAAAATTATATATTTTTTACATTGAAACCTATGAGATTCGCCTGTTTAAATCTCTAAATCTGAGTCCCCGATACTGAAATCATGACATTTCGCCAACACGGTACAGTTTGGCATTCTCTGAATAGATTAACCATTACTTCTCTATGGGACAATTCCGCTGCCACCGAAGATCGCAGAACTGCACTGTATTTTGCTGTCAATTTGCCAGTATCTGGCGAATTAACAGTTTAGTGCAAGACGAACTGCCACGAAATTGCATCGTATGGTGAAATTCACCATTTGGGGCAATTATGTGGCAAATTCGGCACTTAGTGAATAGTCCCTATAGTGCTATTAGTGGAATTGATGCTAGGCATCCAAAACCAGGCGCTTCACTCGACATACAGTACGCCACTAACAGTGAGTGAATTACCACACAACGTTGAATCTGCACTGTCTACAGAAAGACAGGACCTAAACGTATTCCATGAAAATGTTGTTTCAGTGCTTGGAATGTCCATTTAAAAAAGAAATGTAGACATATGTTGCTTTGAATGACCTAAAAAAAATCTTCTTGATGACCCATTATGGCATAAAATGAAAACTGTACATTTATTACAAACACAGAACACATTATCCATGGGACAATCCGGAAATAGAGAATCTTACTGCATATTACACCTTCTAAAGTTCTACTACTACAGCATAGCATACCACACATGGGCAATTGCTGTCTTTATTGTGAACCTGTCCTACACAACTTGTGCCTGACAAGTTTAAGGACAGGTGCAGGATTATTGACAACTGTACTGGCCACCCTATATAAACAAAGCAACCTCACATGCCCACCACAATCTGCTGTGTAAAGTAAGACAAGAAAATAGTCCTGTACACTATATAAAATTATACATTATTTAAAATCTCTTACAGAAAAACTCATACTGGAGAAAAATGCAGAGAACTCTATACATTTAGAGAAGCCTATAGGCTCACACCATGATCTCCCCACTGTCATTTCCTCCTCTTCCCATTCAGCCCTCCTGCAACCCGTCACTTCACTTACCCTATTCACCCTCACCTAATGTGTCACCTTTTCCTCTTAGGCCGGCGTCAGACGAACACAGTGATCACATCCGCGTTGCCGCACAGTTTAACGTCCGTCGTAGCATAGAATCACGAGCAATAGAGACCAACACACAAAGTACGTGCGCATTGAAGTGCGGACGCACCACGCAGATGGCAAACGGATGCAATTTAGGCAAGAACATAAAACCGCTAAGACAGATGCACAGAGTGCGCCACGTCCACATAGCGTTCTGTGTGCGTGATGACACAAAGTCAGACGGAGCGCATTTGCGACATCCAGCACCTTGACGCACAAAATGGCTTTTCATATCATTTTCAAATTTTTATAATTTTTCATATTAATTTTGTTTCTCGTAATTCCCTTTTTTTTCTACGTCCGTCAAAAAAAACAGACCGTGCGGTGTCTACAGTATCTTCCGTCAGTACGTCTGTCCGTTACGCACACAGAGTGCGCTCAGACTGCGTTCATCTGACATTAGCCTTAGATCGTAAGCTCTCAAGCAGGGTCCTCCCTCCTTCTGTTCCGCATCTGTAACATGATGTATGTATATTAGTTATTCTGTTTCTCCCATTGTACAGCGCTAAGGAATTTGTTGGCGCTTTATAAATACTCGGAACTATAACTGTAACTGTACATTAGCATGGAGAAAAGGGAGAGAAAATCCCGCATTATGTAATGAATATTTAACAAAATAAACAGCGAAGACGAGGCCTGACTTACAAATTTTGACGCATGAGACTATATAAATAATATAAATTATATATTGTATATTTACTGTACATGTGGAGCAAGAAAAAATTATTATGGGAGCTCTGGATGGGGCCTTCCTATTCAGGATACAGTGTAATGAATAGGTTCACTCTAGCCACCTAGATTCACCCATCCATAGAACAGTCATGTGTCCCAAAATGTAAAAAAAAATCATAATGTGGCTTATCCAAAGAATAAACCGATCAACATAAGATTTTGGCAATATAATATTTAGTATTATTTCATTTCTACACCACTTCTTCAGGAAATCCTTGATTATCAGATATGATGGAAAAACAAACTTCCACTTGTATTAAAACTTGTCAAGAAGGGACAGATTTATTGCCATGACACAAGAGCCCCATAGCTACAATATAGAAATCCCAGGTCTTATACAGGGTAAAGGAGGCATAGGAGGAGGCGTGGGAAGACTGTTAATCAGATGATTGGGGAGGGAATTGACCTTCTTGGGTCATCTGATGCCTCACTTGTGTCATCCATTGCACTGACTTGTTATACGAATGAAATTAACATTTGATGCTATTGGGATTTGCTTGAATCAATAGAAAATTTCCATATAAACCTATAAAATATATATTATAATATTTATTAGCATTTGTTTATGCAAACAGTAAGGGCACAAAGCAAACCGTGTGCTAGGCTTGTGTATAGTACTAAATATTCCCATATGGTTGCTATTCACATTAGTTCACTCACTAACATTATGATTAATATAATCATTTATATAGCACCAACAGTTTCCCCAGCACTTTACAAAAACCAACGGGAATGAGACAAAATTACAACACACAGGAACCAGGAACAAGAAGTATAGTAGAGGTGTGCATTCGTTTCGTAACGACTCTCAATTCATTTGGAAAATTCGTAAAATTGATAATTCGAAAATTCAGAAGTACTTCCAAAATTGCGAACTGGTTTCATCAGAATTGAAACTAAAGCGAAGTGGTATATAACAAAATTGATTCGTTATACTCTTTCACAAGAGAACCATTGATTGATTATTTTTTTTTAGTGATCCAAATCGATTTCGAATCCACTTTGAATCGATCCCAAATTACAAATGAAATTATGAAAACAAATCAGTTTCGTTTTACTGGTCCACAAAGCACCCCGTCCCTGTCAATTGTCTGTGGTGCTAAATCTGTTGTATTCAGCACTACAGGCCAATAGGCAGCACAATGTTTAACCCTAGCTTGCCTTTTCACCCTCATGTTTAACCCTAATGTAATAGTAATTGAGCAGGATTTGATTTACTGTTTTTGTATTTTATTTTAGTGATCCGAATTGTTTTACGAATCGATACCAAATTACAAACGTAATTACGAAACAAATCAGTATTCAAACAAATTCTGTTTCAAACAAATTTTTCAGCTGTGCACATCTCTAGTGTACAGGGCCCTGTTCAGAGGAGCTTACAGTCACTAGAACGAGGTTTTCTGAAGTTACAAATTTTGCTGTTTTACCAAACTTAAAACTGAAGATACTTTTAGAACTTTATTGCATTTAAATATTTCATTTTTTATATGATCTACTGGCCTTTTAACATTTCCTGTGTCAAATATGACATTGTATTTACGACTCATTATTTATTATTTTGTACTCTAAATATGAAACTAGCTACAGAATTAATTGTGACAATGTGATGTTTTAAATGTGATTCTTTTGCTATTAAATTCGTGTTTTTTTTTTATTGTTCTACAAAAATCAATATAAAATAAACCATGATCTTTCACGTTCTTTTTTTGTTTCCTTTAAAATACCTTGAGCTAAATTACAATCTTCACGCAAACGTTTGCGCCGGTACAAAAAAACATTAACGTGAGGGGTAAAACCATTTGCGCCTAATCCCGTATTACATAGTCAGTGCAACAACCGCGCGCAAACGTCTACCGCGGGTGAACCTGCGCAAACCTTGCGCGAGCTTACTGTACTTTGCGCGTCCTATACTTAACACTGTGAGCGCAAATGTGAATGTGCGCTGGTACGCGGATGGTATTACAATCTATTCGCGGTAATTACCACATAGCCTTTGCACGCATAATTTTAGCAACTCCTAAAAGCTGGGGCTAACGGCAAATCTGAACAACCTGGCTAACCCAAAAAATACAGCCCATAAAAAGTAATGCAGCAACAATATAATGGATGATGGCAGGTGTGTGTGTATTATTACTGTAGCATATGTGCTCATTTTGCATCATAGACGCAGAACCCGTCTCCGATGCCTCTGGCAGACGCAATTCAGTTGCGTTTGATAGGCGTGGTTCTTCATTTTGATTGGCTGAATAGGTGCAAAAAACTGCGCGCGCAAAGATTTTTGCGCGAGACAGCACTGAGCTTGCTTTTGTGCACGTACTGTTTGCACGCGCAATTGATCGGCGGAAGAAAAAAGCCGCGAGGATTGTAATTCCAGTGGTGATTTGCGCGCGCAAAAGTTTAATGTTCGGGCAAAAAAAATCGCTTTGTGCGAGGCTTTTTGCGCAAAGATTGTAATATAGCCCCTAATGTCTATCAGTTAGAATGTTTGGGTTTATAAAGATTCACATACATATATAGATGTATACAATTATAATTAGTGTAAAAATGCATAAAACTGAAAATTTAGAAAAATGATGTATTCGATAGTTTCTTATATGAACATCTATTACAGATCACCCCTGGAAGCAAGTCATCCGTGGCAAACCTGTGCCCTGGAGATGTCATACTTGCTATTGATGGCTTCAGCACCGATAATATGACACATGCAGAGGCACAGGACAGAATTAAAGCTGCTACTGATCAGCTCTGCCTAAAGATTGAAAGGTAACTGGCCAATTGTGTTCTTTTCACAATGTCCATTACTTTATTTTATTATTTTCTTACAAATAAACATGATCACCAGGTGGTTTGTTTTTAAATCCAGATTAAGGCAAAAATCTAAGGATATAAACCATATGTTTCCCCTACTTAACCACTGGTCTTGGAGGAAAAACAGATTCCTCTTCCACGCCTCAATTCATTCCCCATATATTGCACAGAGAAATTGTAAGCTTCATCTCCTGTACTGGAATCTACAAAGGTCCTACAGTACAGTGCTGCTAAATGGAATAGAAGAGGAGAAATCCAAATCCAGATCCACAATAACCGCCTGTACCTTGTCACACGAGTGTGTGTGTGCGTGTGTGTCGGCATCTATATACACATATATGTATGTATAAATGGAACTATTTCGTCAATAAAATAATACACACCAACCAACCAAGAAATAAAAGAATAAATTATTTTTTCCAGGAGATCAATCCAGACATGCCTATAAATAAAAATATCCACTTGTACCTGTCACATATAAAGCCAATTTAATACTACTTTATCAAAATAGTTTATATATCTTTGCTCAATCAAAATAGTTTTTTTGTTTTTTTTTTTGTTTCTATCTTGTGGCTTGGTGCATGTAAATATTAATCAATGACAGCAATATACATTCTTTGTTTTTCTTTTTCCTTCCAACTTCCAGGGCGGAAACCAGGATGTGGTCTCCCCAAGTCTGCGACGATCCTTATAAAATAAACCTTGAAGCTGAACAACAGGTTAGAAATATATATATTTTTTTCCCATCATTTTTCGTTGTCATTACATCATCATTTACAATCCTGTTAGAAGCGGTTCGAAAACACTGATGTACTAATCAAGATGTGCAGCACAGATTGTATCAGGTATAAATAAAAACAGTGAATGTCCAGCACCGAAGGGTATAGAAAAATGCAGCAAAAACATCCTGTGACGTACTGTGAGCCACGTTAATATATAGTACAAAAACAAACGTGTTTTTTTGCACAGATCTACCAATCTAAATAATAAATGTCCTTATAGTGTCCATTCAATATTCATTAATATAAATATAGCGTAGTATATAGCGTAACTCAGACTGTAAAAGCACGTGGGGGATCAAGAACGCTCAGAATTTTGGGATCCCACTATTCTAGGTAGGCAAGCCGGAGGAGCCGCCAGTGAGCCGCGGGGCGTGCTATTATGCCCCGCCGGCTTTCAGACCCACTCGCCAGGCACAAAGGGTTAATGAATACAGAATGGACACGAAGGATGTGACGAACAACCACTTTGGGTTTGAGATTGTAGCAGATTTGTTCTATAAAAGTGTCGTAGTTGTGTCAATTTTTTGGTTTGTTATTGGAATAGCTGGGATAATGCTTTATGTTTGTGGTATGTATGGGGACTTTTTATTTATTTATTTTGCATATAAAAAGAATGGGACTTAAGTTGTATGCTGCAACACGTGAATGTGAAAATATTGATAGCACGCCTTGTGGAATTAATACACATTAATCTGCCCTTAATATGCCTGTTTCTTATGTGTCCTATGGATGTTGTGGCGTAAAAAAACAAACACTAAACACTTTAACTATGAGTAAATCTGTTTATTGTCCTGCGTCATTTTTGTCGCCAGCTTTATCGTGAACGAGGTGCTTTAGAAGTGGCAGGGTTGGATTTGCATCTCATGAGCCTGTACGCACAGAAATCTACCCGCTGCCCTCCCCTGCTAAAAAAAAAATAATAATCGTGGGAAGATACTTTAATTTACTGTTATTGAGTTTTCTAGATCCAGCATCCACCCAAATAGCAGTTCCCTCTTTTTTCCTGGGAAACCCTTGTTGCGGTACATTGAAAACCAAAAATAAATTACACCGGTGTCCAAAATTGTGGATACACCTAAAATTTTTACAAACCTTTGCAGTTTAAAGTACTTTTTATCTAAAAAATCTCTAAAAATGTCATAGCGCAAATAAAATATAATATAGTAAATTAATGCCTTAACAACGAAAAAATCTTTAAGTTCAGTTTTGGCTGGAAATGTCCCATAATGCATCTTGGCTATCATATAGCATAAAAATGATCATTTCAAGTTTGTCACAGTGTGTTTGTTCAGTAACGTGTTGGATAGCCTTTGGCCTTTACTGCCTGACACCTTCTAGGCATTGACGCTACAAGTCTTTTGACATCCTCTTCTGTGATCAAATGATGCCAGGAATTGATTATAGCCTCAATGAGTCCTCACTTGTTGCTTGGATTCTTGCTCGAGACCATACGTTTCCATCTTGACCACAGATTTTCGATGGGATTCAAGTCAGGGTTATTTCCAGGCCAGGGAAGCAGAGGAATTTTCTTGTCAACCAAAACTGACAAAATCTGGTGTATCCACAATTTTGGTCACTAGTGTATGCGCACACATGCATTAAAAATGTTGATTTTGATTTCCAGACCATGCTTGCTGTTGATGTGCACAATGCTTGGGGTGTATACATCTTCTCGTCAATTTAAGAGAATGACACCTGACATATTTATTACGGATTCTCAGTGGGAGATTTCAAATTTAAATATATATATATATAATTATTATTGAGTAAAATTAATAATGGTTTATGATGTGCGTGCCACATACCGCAGGTTAATGTTTGCCAACTTCCGAATGAGTAAAAAGCGCATAATGTGTTTCTGTGTGTTGACTCTTCTCTGTGTTGCTTGTTGTGTGTTTAACCCGCATGAACTGCAGTTTGGTGTGTTTTCATCCAAATGTACCCAGGAGTTCAAGCCTATTGGTACGGGTCATAACAGGAGGGCACAGCCATTTGTAGCAGGAGCAAGCATTGGCGACAAAAAGCAAGTAGTGAGCTCTTCGTATAACACCCCAATTGGGCTGTATTCATCTGGCAACATTAAAGATGCTTTCCATGGACAGATGCGTGGACTTATTCCTAACGCAGAGCAGATGTAAGTATTGGCTGTAACATGCATGGGAATGAGTTGAGACTCTGCTGATTCCTCTGTTATTTTCTAACACCGTTACTAAATTCAGAATGGCCCCCTGTGACTTTCCTCTTCATGTGCCGGATATGATTGAGTATCAGCCGGTGCGGCTTTATGCTGACTATGCTGCTGTTACCGATACTGATGTTTTCATCTTTGGTTATCCTAGTACAGTATTTATTTATATATTTATAAAGGATTTTACCAGGAAGGATACATTGAGATTTCTCTCGTTTTCAAGTATGTCCTGGGTTCGAGAACACTAATATTGCAGCTAGTAAAGTCATCACATCCAGGTTTTAATAATTATGGATTAACTGTGCTTCATAAATGCACCACAAAAGAAAATATACAGTATAACTATGATGTCCTCTGGAACTAGTGTACACGCTGTGTAATCCTACATAATGTAAGTGTATAGTCTTGGTCTGAAGGTCTGCAGCCATGGTGTAATCACAAGTAGCAGCAGTATCTTTCTCAGATTAGGGAAATACAATGGCACTATCGCGTGTCCTGAGCTAAAACCAGGATGCTAAGGGGAAAAATGAGCGATCGCTAACTTCCCCTTAGCGTCCCGGTTTCCCCAGCAGATTGCGGGGCAGACGCCGAGTCTGGTAACCTGCCCCATAGCAATCGCCGAGCTCGCAGATGCTGGGGCATCGCTACAGCGCTGTCCCCAGCATCCCCTCCATGGCATTCATAGGACTCAATGGAGGATCGTGCTGCTGGGTCACGGGACCGGCAGGATCTCGCCTCTCGCGGGATCCTGCTGGTCGGCGGGAGTGATCGTGGAGGGAGACAGGGGACTTTTTTCACCCAGTCTCCCTCTGCTCCTGGTGGCCAGAAGCATCGGATTGGGCCGCTGTTCTTGCCGCGGGATAAGAGGCATTTGTTTTTTAGGGGGGTTTTGAGCTGCAGGTAACGGATTCTGCAGCAGCGCAATCCATTACCTACACCTCTGAGCTGGTGTTAGCTTTTTTAGGTAGCGCTAGCTCTTAAGATCACTTGGTCCTAACACTAGCTAATCTGTGCTTTCACTTTGCGCTCCCCATGTTAGGTATAGGGAGCACAAAGTACAGTAAACTCACTCTACGTATCGCAAATTAGTGAACGCTAATGTTTTTTTTTAACCCGTTAGTGATTTGAAGGTGTTCTGACCACAGCGCTATGACCTTTTTAAGCTAGCGCTAACGCTGACGCTAGTGTTGGCTTGAAGGAGGTGATAGAGCCCAATGTCTTCTAATCCAAACCAAGAGACAGTGGACAAGCTCCCAATTGATAGTGTACAGCAATAACATCACCCGAAACTAAATGACATAAATCGAAAATAAGGTAACCTTTTACAATACATTTCTTACTATACCAAAAGGCAAAATATTGCACTCACTTTTTTTCACAGCCCTTTTTAGCAGCTCTGATCTGTCAAGCTTTCAAATGGATTACAAATTCCCATTTATTTTTTTAACTTTTGATATGGAGTCTTTTTTGTGGTACATGTACTCCTTTTTGTCTTTCTGACATAGAGGACACAGGATTTGTAATTCATTTGAACACTAGACAGATCAGGGCAATTTCAAAAGGGCTCTGAAAAGAGTGAGTGCAATATTCCACCTTTTTACAACTATTACATTTTAAACATTGCATGTGTGTAGATTTTTCCTTTTCTTTTGTTTTGTAACTGAGGAACATTTCCTTATGCAAGTCATTGATTTTAATGGTAACGTTGTGTCTGGTGCGCTGAACCCACTATCATTTGGTTTCTTTCACAATGTATTGTGGAAATGTGCGTCTTCAATTTATTTATATTTTCCTCACATTGGTTTCATTATTGGGCGGTTCTTCGTGCAAGTTTATTTATCTTATACTTTCAAAATATGTCTATAAAAATGTACTCTGTATGGTACTGTGCTAGTCCTGTCACCGTGGTCAAAAGGATATCCCTCAAAATGTACATAGAAGTGTTCCTACCATAAATATTTGAAGAAAAATCTGATTCGAGGTTACAGTTCAATTAAATGTCATATTTTGGGTATTGGTTTATCCCTGTATTGTTTCGTAAACAATCCAATAAATGGCTATGTTTTACAGGGAATATAAAGAGTCACTGCATAAGGTTGTAACATGTCATCTCTTTATAATAGAATATGATATTGGATATAGCTGTATATAACAATATACTGTTCAGATAAGAATTGTTTGGTTTGTTTCTTTTTCCTGATAATAAAAATGAAATGCTTGTTTAGCCTTCTGTTCTGTAATACCTGATTTTTTTTTTATTGTATCCCTCCCCTATTTTACGTTCTGTACCCCACAAAAGTAATTTTGCAAAAAAAGACCAAAATGTCAAGATTTTGGTTTTTTTTTTTAAAAAAAAAGGAAATGCTATAAAAGGGAAAATAAAAAAAACATAAGGCATAAGGGTGATGATATTCCACAAAAAGAGCAGATTCAAAACTTTTTTTTAAAATTAATACCAAAGGTCCTTCTGAAAACCAATTCAGGCGGATTTTTGTCAATAAAATTTTTATGTGCGGACATGAAAATATAGTGATGGTTGTAACTTTTTCTCTGTCCTACAGGATTTGGGGTACTTTGAGCACAAGCATAATATCAGACCCAAACCTTTCGTACTGCCTGGCCGCAGCAGGTTATAACCATTTCTTTGTGTGTTTTGTGCATGTCAATCTGTAGAGGGTGTGGATATCTAGTGGTACGTTTTTGTTTTTTATTTATTTCATCCAATCCCCTACCCTAACATTAGTCTGGTCTGCGAAGTAATATCTGACTTTATTCTGCTGACGAATTTAACCAAGGAGGACTACGATGGTCCCCCTGCATGATATAATGGCATCTAATAATGGGAAATAGTTTTTGTGGCATGTGTTGGAATGTCACACATTTCTATCCAAGCTCCATGAGTCCTGCTAACTTCGAATGACTAGAATGAGCCTTAGCAGAACAAATACCAGACAGGACCTTGTTTTGTGCACCTAAATATGGTATCCACCAAATGCTTAACTTGATAATGTAATTAATATACAATGATTTAAGTAAATGGCATTAAGGATGAACTACATCAAAACACCACCTCACAGTGCGTGTCACTTAAAGCTTTTCTGTAGATCCAGAACCTCCCAGTAGGTATTGAAAACCAGAAGGCCTTGCTACACATTATGTTCTCTCACACAAATCACTAGAACAGTAAAGTGCACCTATCATACTTGTCTGCAGGACGCTACCATAATCAGGGTAATAGCATAGGATTCCAAATTCCTTTGCCAATCAGAGCTGCCGATGTTAACCAGTCTAGTGCAGTGGTTCTCAACCCTGTTCTCACGTACCTCTAATCGGCCAGGTTTTAAGGATCACCTTGGGGTAATGCAGACTGAATCCTGGAATCACTGAGCAGCAAATCATATCACCTGTGCTGGGCTTCAGATATCTGCAAACCTGGCCTGTTAGTGGTACCTGAGGACCAGGGTTGAGAATGACTGCTCTGGTGAGTTTGGAATAACCAGCCTTTTGGATAAAGGCAATGGCAGTGCCCAGCAGTGAGAATTGTGGGAACACTTTAAAACGTGCTACTATTTGATGATGAGTCCAGGATAGAATCATTGAAAATGTGTAGCACTCCCGCTAGCCATGCCTACAGGACATTTGCCGATGAGGTCCAGTGGTTATCCCATTGTTGTGTACAGCAAAATTATTGTGAAACGATCACTGCTCCTAGTTATGGCTATGGGAGAGCCATAAGGATAATTGTATAAAAAATGCGGTTTTCTGTGTATGGGGGATAAACTGAGAGTAAGGGATTCCCTTATCTGTGCCTGTGAGAGAATCAATACAACATGCAACATTGTCCTCATTCATATACATAGGATAATCACTAAACATGGACAGTGCTTCTTATTCTTGTCTAGAGAAAGTATATTTCACCACAGCCATTAAAACATACAGAATGTGGGAACCCTAAAACTCTAGCTCCTGCCCAGTGGGATTG
The DNA here is from genome assembly GCA_009667805.1 of Leptobrachium leishanense. Classification (NCBI taxonomy): domain Eukaryota; kingdom Metazoa; phylum Chordata; class Amphibia; order Anura; family Megophryidae; genus Leptobrachium; species Leptobrachium leishanense. Next base: position 456,342,475 of record CM019063.1, on the reverse strand, counting down.
TCTGCTGTACTAAATAGCAATGGTAAATAATGGTAAAATACTTTATAAATAAATACTGGCCAGCTGATATATACAGGGTTATTCAGAGAGCGTGAAAAGCAGGAGAATGATTGGAGAATGAAAAATTCTAGGTCAAAATAGTCGATTTGGAAAGTGAGATGAAAGGGAGAATTTTTCTGGTTTGGCTATTTTGACCTAGAATTTTTCATTCTCCAGTTATTCTCCAGAAATTCTCCTGCTTTTCACGCTCTCTGAATAACCCTGTTAGAATTTGGTGGAAACTGTTCTTCCACACCTTCTAGTACATGGGTCAGCAACCTTGGTTCCCTGATGTTTTGGGAACTACATCTCCCAGGATGCTCAGTCACCCATTAGGCTGACTGTGCCACATGGGAAATGTAGTTCACAAAACATCAGGGAGCCAAGGTTGTTGACCCCTGTTCTAGTACAATGAACAATCTCAAATATCCCTTAATATTCAAGCATCCCTCAGCATGATTTATACACTGGAGCTGGTAATGTAGGTGTGACACAGGAGCACATGTGTGTGATTTGAAGTTGAAATAGAAGTGGTTTGCACATCATTTGTGACATTAGTTCCATTTCCAATGAAAGCATTTCTTCAATGTTTCTGAGTGGCACGGCGTTCAGCGTTCTTTCAGAGAAGTGAAATGCTCCCCTAGGTGTCTTGTATGATTTTTATTGTATTGCCATATTGTGTAATCTAAACCATAAATTGTTAAATACACACATGTAAAACAGTGATGGACGTCTGTACTAATGTGAATTTTTTTAAAAATATAATTAGGGCTGACACAACTAATCGATAATGAGAATGGCTGACAACTATTTTCATTATCGATTAATCGGTTGGTTGATTAATCGGTCTATGTACAGCAAACACTCTTTAGTGTCAGATTGAGTTAAGCGCTAATAACCTCAGATGCTACTTTGAAGGTGATTGGAGAAGACGTGCCGCTGTTTTACGCTGTGTTTTTTAGTTCTAGGATTAGACAAATGTGATATTGTGATTTAAAGGAACACTCTAAGCAAAAATTCCCCCCCCCTGTTTTTTTACACTAAAATATACCTATTCCCTCAATAAGTAGGTAGGGATTTTTTTTTACTGTAATACTTACCCTAAAATCCACTTGTTTCCAACGGCGTCTTTTTTTTTTTTTATACTCACCTCCCTCCTCTTCCGCTCCCGTATTTCTAACTCTTTCACTTGGCTAATGGTTTACGTGAGAAGCGCGCATGCACGCCTCTCACGTAAGCCAGCCAATCAGCAGGCTTCCCCCCGGCTCCATCTTCTTTGATTAGTGTTGCGCGCAAGAGGATGCGCGCAACACTAATCCTCAGCCGCTGCCGCCAGCTACTGCGGTGAGTTGGAGACGTCATCGCGCTGAAAGCGCGATGACGTCTCCTACTCGGCAATAGTCGGCAGAAGCGGGAAATATGAATCCCGCTCTGCTGACTGACAGCTGGGAGGGCGGAGTAAAGTCCTCCGCGTCTCTCAGCTGTTTTCAGCTGTTTCAGCCGATCGGCTGAGGGGAGGGGGGACAGACAAGGGCATACTCAGGGCATCATGACCACCTAAAAAAGCTTAGGTGGTCATGTTGCCTAGAGTATCCCTTTAAGGGCAGGTTGATAGATCACCAATTTGTCAGCAGGTGGATGGAATCCATCGATATAGGGTTAATCCCCGACTGCCTACTGATTGGGACTGCCCAGCTGTGGATCTCCTTGGGAAGGCAGTCTTTTTGCTGGGACCGGCAGAGGAGGAGCATGACCCTGCATGCTTAGGAAGTAAAAACCTCTTTATTTTCTGTTAAGTGTTGTAACTGGTAAGCAGCGTGGCTGTCCAGTTTTGTTAGGAAGGGAAGACCTGTTGTTAGACTTCGAATGAAGGAGTAGGGTTTGGTTTATGCTTGTTTTCATTTCATTTGGACTCTGTGCTTGCAGTCGTTGGCGGAAAAATAAAGAAAGCCTTCAAACATTATATGGTCTCTGCAGTGGCTACATCACATCACATCAGATAAAGCAGATTGTTCTTATCTAGTTTATAACAGCAGCAGAACTATAGCACAACCCCTGGAGTACTGTCAAAGGGTCAAGGAGCTGTACCGGTGTTTTATCCTTACTTGAAGCTGGAGTCCTCTGTAGCCACCACCCCACCCTTTCTGCCACCCTCTCTCCGGTCAAGAGCTGCCATCTCTCCCTTTGGTCCGGTTTCTTCTCCCAAACTCCCTCCCATACTTTGGTCTGGTCTCTTACCTAAACTCACTCCCTCTCACACTTGGGCCAGTCCCTTGCTCAAACTCACTCCTTCCCACCTCCAGTACCCCCCGCCCCCCTCAATTTGTTCATGAAATTATGTTAAAGAGACACTCTATGCACCCTGACCAATTTAGCTTATTAACGTGGTCAGGCTGCGTGGAGTGTTCCCCCCCTTCTCACCCCACATGGAAAGATGATTTCATCATGTCTATGAGAATGTCCGTTTATTCTTTTCTTTTGCATCAAAAAGTCTCTTTATGGATTTTTTAGGAATTTTTTTTAGGCAATGTTTGGCAATATTTTTTTTACAATATTTTTTTCTGTAACAGACCTTTTTATTATTTTTCATAGTACCTTATTTATTAATTCCCGTCATTTTCATGTAGTTATTTTTTGGAAAACACATTTTAAAAGTCACGGTTGTTTCTGGTCTTTTTTTACCCTGTTCAGCAGCTTGTTGGCTTTTTCCGGCAGCTGGTCGGCACTCTGTTCGGCGTGTCATTGGCTTTTTTTTAATCAATTCGGCAGATCGGCAGATCGGCGGATGCATTTGGCGGTTTTTGCGCCGTTTTTTCCGATTTATACAGCGGTTTTTCCGATCAATTCAGCAGGTCGTTCTTTGCATTTCAGGGACCCTGGTGTGAATGCCGAATTCACCGCAGGGTTGGCGAATTTTACTCACCGAAGTGCAGTGAACCAGAGACCACCGAAATTACGATGACATTTCAGCTATCTCTGAATAACCCTGATAGTAATTGTATGTGACGTGCTTGATATAAAACACTTGGTCTGCACATAACACAAGTTATTGCTTGTCAATCTATTTTAAATGTACAAATACAATAAAGAATATGTAATGTACAATAATAATGCTGGGGACTTTAAAAAGAATTTCGGACTGTAGGTTTGATTGTATTTCTACAAGACCCTATGCTATATTACCCTTTAACAGAAAGGATAGAAAAATATAGTGCTGTCAAAGTGATTTTTACGGCAAATTTCCCAGTTAAGATCTGATTGTTTCATACAACACACCACATTAAAGAATACCATTTTCAGCCCCTTAAAAGATAAAAATGGTTCTGGATATTGATAATATAAGATGACCAATGTCTATATTCCCAAACAAGAGTCTTCTCTTTAATTCTACCGCTTCTTCCACCAAGCTTAACCTGCCAACCTCTTTTCACTGTGTATTCTCACTTTGCCTTTTTCTCCCCCACTAACGTCCACCCCATCCATCTGAGAGATAGTTCACTAAATGCAGTGGTGGCCCTTCAAAAATGGAATTGCAAATATTGGTTCAAGAAAGCAGGATTTGATATTTTCCATTAGTTGCAAGTGCCACATCATTCCCGTATGGGTTGTCTTTTTTGTTTGTTTGGTTTTATGGGTTTTCTTAATAAGTTTTTTAGTGTTCATTATAACCGCATGTCAGCATGGCTATTGGTTTTTTTTCTTCATTGCATGATTCTATTTAGCCAGTTTGTCCTCGCTTTCTCTGCACTTTGACTCTGCCCTTTCTCACTGGCTTTTCACACAGTGGGAGCAGCACTCCGTCAGGCTTTGACCCTGGCAGTGGTCGCAGCACCCCTTCCACCGCAAGCACTGTTGGCACTATAGATCCCTATGAGCTGAAAGCCGCCACCAGGATTGCACCTAACATCCCCTTGGAAATGGAGCTCCCAGGGGTTAAGATTGTCCACGCTCAGTTCAATACTCCCATGCAGCTGTACTCTGATGACAATATTATGGAGAGTCTGCAAGGCCAGGTCTCCACCATACTAGGAGAAAAGCAACCAATGAGGTATATGGAGTGAAAATATGCATGCCCATAGGCCTAATATTGTGTCCAAAATTGTACGTTCTTTTTATTATTCTGAAAGAGAATACTATATCACCGTTGCTCTTTATTGGGAGAAAGTATTTGATGACTCAGATGGGTACTTGGTTAATTTATTGGGTAAATTGTTTCCTCTTTTACATCACCTTTCTATCAAACAAGACTAGGAGCAGTAAATGGAAGTCCATAAATAATGCAAAATGTAATTACAATGTATCTAAAAATATTGAATCGTGGGATGCAATCTGCAAAAGAAAAAAAATGAAAAAAGACATAGGGTAAAATCCCACAGCACCAAAAATATACAAAAATTTATATAAGCCACTTACATACGTGACCAAAAATCAGAAACAATCAATCGTTATGGATCCTGTTGAAAAGAAGATCTCTCCTCCATAGAGGGCACACAATCATAAAAACAAAAGTAAAAAAATAAGGAAATGAAATGAATTAAAAAAGTCATAGATCCATATTAAAATGATTTTAATGCATACTTTAAAAAAAGGTACAGCATAAAAGTAATCAAAAAGAATTTTTTTAAAATCAAGTACAAAAAGGCATACAAGTCCCCCCCAAAATCCCAATAAAGGGTTAATTATGCAAATAAATACTGAACCTGTCAAGGTCCATAAGGAGGGTATGCGTGGTAATGAAGACTCGACGCGTTTCGTCCTACTGGACTTCATCAGGAGCTGAACAGATTAAACTAATGTATTATTATTATACTCAGAGTAAATAAGTAAACTTTAATTGTTCTTCCTTTCCTTCTTCTCCAGAAGTAGACTTTAAAGGGGCAGTCTAAATAACTTTGATGGTCATAGTACGTAAAGTGGCCGCACAACCCTGAGTGCTTCTGTCCCTCTCGCCCCTCTAGATGGGGTCTTGGAGGACTGATTCAGTTCTCCATTTGCAGGTTCTAAGGTTCTAGGACGAGACTATCAACAACTTCTCGACACATAGTCCATCTGATGTCTCTAAATCTGCTCGGAATTGAGAGCCATGGGTTTGTCTGTTTTAGTGAAGTCGCGTGACATACAGGAAGCTGCAGCATGACATGTATGGACCAGTGGCAATGGAGCCCAGTGCTGGATTCCAGGATAATACAGAAATACAGTCAAGTGTCCCACTCTTTATCTATTACTATAAACAAAACCATTTCAAATTGCACTTATGTATGTGTCCGTGTATACATTACTCTGCAAACCTGTGGCTATGCAGATGAGTTCATTTTGTTTTTTCTCAATCTAGAAATTTGAAATATCGATTTCCTGTTGGTTCAATATACCTTTAAATATAATGTAAATGTTAACACGTGTTGCCGATAAAATTGAATTCATGCATGAAAAAAAAAATAGGTGGACTGGATCTTCATCCCGTGTCTGTAATCCTTGATTCAAGTTACAAATCTGGTATTGTAATTGTTTTAAATATGTGAATGTTTGCATTGTAAACTGGTAAAGGAAGGTTGCAGTGGAAATTCTGTGCTGGAACCAGTTCATAACAATCCAGGGCTGTCTTTTCAAAGTATTTATATGAATAAATAAAGGAAAATTCCATTTAATATGCAATCATTTGCAAACCATAAAATTACGGCCTGTACAGTATCTTGCCTCTTTGACTAAAATAAATGTATTGCATTATATTTTTTGCACAAACGTTTCTCATGATTCTTTCATTTGGTCCAGCGATCCAGTCTCTGCCAGCCCCGTGCCTCAATCAGATGTCTATAGACTTCTCCATGATGATGCGGAACATCCAAGCAAGCCAAGGCAGTCTGGCTCATTCAAAGTGCTGCAAGACATGGTTGATGATGACCCAGGTAGGCTGGAGTATTAAGTAATGTATTGTAAAACATTGATTCTGAAACCTCACTAAATAGGACATCATGGAACCTGGATCCCAATGACCGTGGAGCTATGCAATTCAGCTTTATTAGAGGTTCACTTGTGCAAAAATGGAAAAGAAAATTCTCTTAACATGCACAGGTTATACTTGCTTACACCATGCCGCCATCCTCGTGAGGTGCAATTAAACCTGGCCATGTTTATTAGTCAGGTGAGATCAGAAAAGTGGCATACAACAGACTGGTAATGGTGGCGTTCGGCAATGAGCATGGCGGGTACCAAGGGCAATATTACAAAGTTTGTGCTGATTTAACCAGATCTGTTGTAAACTTAACAACTCCACAGAGTATCACGGCACTGGTAAGTTTACACCTGCTCTGGTTAAGTAAGCACCGACTATGGAATATAGTCCCAAGTGTTTATGTTGTGGCTCAGGTTGGGAATAGAGCAGGAGGCTGATTTTATTTATTTATTGTGTGTGTTTAAGGATAACGTGTAAAGATTGGTGACTGAATGTGCCAGACATTCCTTCTTTCCTTCCACAAACTGAAAGTGTTAGATGTTATAATATGTCTTGCACTCAGGAGAAGCTATTGCAGATTACGTGAAGTGTACAATTACTAGAGTATTATGAATGTAGTTCCATTGCCATTTTTTTCTTCTTTATTCCATTGAAAGAACGCCCAACCGGCACTAGAAGTGTCAGGCCACCAGTGAACAAGCCCAACGCGGGAGCAGCAGCCGTGCAGAAGGTGCCAATCTGTGACCAATGTGGGAATGGCATTGTGTAAGTACAGCAAAAATCTACGGGGGATTAATTTCCGTCTATGGAACTTGTATACAGTGATCTGTTATATACCGTATGTTTACCCAGTATATAAACACCCAGTCATCTCTGGAGGGGGGCCAGGGGGGCAATTGCCCACCTAGGTTATTCCTTGCCCCATGTGCCCCCCACCAGGGATCAGCATCCAGCTTCCCCCACTTTTTTGGACCACTGTATCTCCGTCCCCGTGCGTCATACATGGTCGACCAAGGTGTCGTTCAGTGTAAAATAAAAATCATAAATAATAAAATATAAACTTATCAATTTATTTTCACACAGTTGAAATGGCTCATCAGTGAAATGGTTAATGATCAGACTATATATTACATTGTGTATTACTTTTGTTTTTGCCTTGGTTTAGTTGTATATTAATGGTTAATGGGCAGGCTTCATCCCTCACAGAATACATTTTATTTTTTCCTTGATTAATGGCATTTTAGGAGTTAATGGGTAGGCTACATGCCTCACGGTGTATACATTTCATGTTTTTCCTTGGTTATTGGCATTTAATGGGTAGGCTACATGCCCACAGTATATTAATTCACTGTTTTCTCGTGATTAATGGCATTTTAGGGGTTAATGGGTAGGCTATATGCCTCATAGTTTATTCAATTAATGTTTTCTCATGATTAATGGCATTTTTGGGGTTAATGGGTAGGCTACATGCCTCAATGTATTCATTTCATGTTTTCTCGTGATTAATGACATTTTAGGGGTTAATGGGTAGGCTACGTGCCTCACAGTGTATTCATGTTTTTCCTTAATGGCATTTTATGGCTTAATGAGTAGGCTACATGCCACACTGTTTATTATTTGTATTGTATTTCCCTGCATTAACAGCATTTTAGGGGTTATTATGGAAGTTAGAATCTAAGGGGTCTATTCTTCTTTAGATCCTTTGCTTTTTGTCACATTTCAGCAATCAATTTCACCGACAATATGGTGAATTCCCTATTTAGTGAATGGTCACTGTAATTTGCGAAAATTGGGGTCACTGAAGCAGTTATCGGACGACAGCGAAAACCGCCGAATTACAGCAAATAAATATTGAATTTATGTATCAGGTTATTACAACAAAAAGGTGCCATTGCATCACATTACTCTGGTATTTTGTAATCTAATTTATATATGCTTAGTTTTTTTCAGTGGTATCATTTAGTGGCAATAAATATTAGTGCCCCCCCCCAGCTTTGACTGTGGTATCTTATGGGGCCCCCTATATATTGTTCCTAGAGTCGCCACTGCATACACCACTGTAAAGGATATTTAAACAAATAGGACCCATTAATATGTTTTAATGTAATTTATAGCAGGGGTCAAGTCGAGTAGAAACGGAATGTACACCTTGACTACTGTAACCTCCTTCTCTCTGGCCTTTAGAAGTCCAAGATTCTCCCTCTGTGGTCTGTGATGAATGCCTGTGCTAGGCTCTTACACCTCACCACCCGCACCTTTCACACCTCACCACCCGCACCTCTCACACCTCACCCCTTTGTCAGTCTCTGCACTGGCTTCCTGTTTCCTTTAGAATTCACTTCAAAATACTGGTGCTCACATACCAAGCTCTCCGTAACCGCGCCCCTGCCTACATCTCCTCCCTTATTAACAGGTACATCCCATTCCGACCACTACGCTCTGCCAATCATCTGATGTTATCTGTTCCTCGTACCTGCACCCCCAACTCACGCCTTCCAGACTTCTCTCAAGCTGCCCCCTTTCTATGGAATTCCCTCCCCCGCAATATTAGACTCTTCCCGTCTCTCCAGTCCTTCAAGACGTCTCTGAAAATGCAATTCTTCAGAGAAGCCTATCAGCTCACTCCATGATTCCCTTGCTGTACATTTTTGCGCCATCTACCCACACAGCCCCCATGCACCCTGCTACTTCAGGTTCTCTATTTACCGTCACCTAGTGTCACCCCTCTCCTCTTAGATTGTAAGCTCTCGTCTCAAGCAGGGTCCCCTCTCCTACTGTCCTGTGTGTATAACTTGTATGTATATTGGTTATTCTGTTTCACCCATTGTACAGCGTTATGGAACTTCTTAGCGCTTTATAAATACTTGTAACTATAGTTCCTCCACTATTTTTGCAGAGAGAACTGAGTTCCCGTTTGGCAGACACACTGTATAGCATTATATTTTTAGGTTTAGGCTTTATCTTTTAAGTCACAGTAAATATATGATAATTATCATAATGGTTTCATAAAACCAAGCCTAGATATAGTTTTACTAACAACAGAATACTTACGTGTGAGCTATTAGCAAGCAGAAAATGATTAGTGGGTAGCATATATCCAGAAATCCTGGTGAGTTTGCATTATTCTTTAAGTTGGGCTTGACCTCTGGTTATAGGAAGAACTTTTCATTGATAGTAATAAAGTCCTTATAATGCCCCTATAAATGAATAACTTACCCCCATAGAAGCCTCTCTCCTGCAGTGCTATGTGGATGTTCTTGAACCCAGGACATACTTGAAAACGATTGAAATCTCAACGTATCCTTCCTGGTAAAATAATTTCCTAAATAAAATAAATATAGGGCCCTATTACATTCTCTGCGCAATTGCGCTCGCGCAGCGCAATTTTTTTTGCGCACAAAAAACGAGATTGCGCGAAAATTAACGTGGTATTCCGATCCGAGCGCATTTTTTCTTCCTCCAAGATTTTTCGTGCGCAAATCCAACGCGCAAAGCCGTTCACAAATGAACGTTGCGTGCAGGAATCGGTGGGCAGACTGTTTTGTCACAGGATTTGTCACGGGATTCAGCCAACATCAATCACCCATTTCCAATAAAATATTTACAAACTAAAAAAAAATAAATTAACAATCACCAGCCAAAAATAAAATAAAAATTAACAATGACACAATTTATTAATTTTAATGTTTGGGTATGTGTAGAACGTGTAACTGTACTGTGCTGTATTTTTTTTTCGTGCTGGTGTATTTCGTTTCGCCCAGAACGATCACATTTACAGTTACCACCTGCTTTCAAAGACGTAACGAAAATGCGCGCAAACTTTCGTTGCGCGAAGATTGTAATATCATCCGCGCACCTGCGCACGAACACATTTGCGCTGACAATGTTAAATATAGGATGCGAGCAGGAAAATTTGTTCGCGCAGGGTCAATCGCTGTAGACGATTACACGCATTGGTTGCGCGAACGTCGTAAAACGACGTTCTGTGCAAATGGTTTTGCACTCGCGCAAATGCGCATTTGCGAGCGTGCAAAACAAATGCGCAAAGAATGTAATAGGGCCCATAGACAGCCAAGTGCAGCTAATACTGTGTTTAATAAGGTGAAGAATGTGGCTGGGAGGATGTGTCCCAGGGGGCAATTGCCACCTTACCCCCCCCCCCATGCCAGTCCTCCACTGTCCTGTACAGTGAATGTAGCTGTAATGCATGATTATAAGATGCCAGGATTTTCTTTCTGGTGTGCAGAGGAAGACGATGAATACTACTAGCCATGCTTCTTAAGAGGTGATGCAGCTGGGATTGCTCCAACCTCCAATTTAAAGACTATTAATTAGTGAAATGTGTACAACTCTTAAAACGACTTTATAATAAATTATATTATTTGATTATTAGTTGGCGCATATTAGTGAAACATTTCCTGACTCTTAGAAATGTATATAACCAGATTTTTGTCATTGTTTATTGCAGGGGCACAGTGGTGAAGGCGCGGGATAAGCTGCGTCACCCAGAGTGCTTTGTGTGTGCGGATTGTAACCTGAATTTGAAGCAGAAAGGATACTTCTTTGTGGAAGGCCAGCTGTACTGCGAAGCGCATGCACGAGCACGCATGAGGCCACCAGAAGGATACGACGCTGTCACAGTCTATAACAAGGCTTAAGATTCCCATACCTGGCAACCACTAAGACAAGCTTCGATAAACCTGGCAGCGCCAAGTGTTAGGAGGCAGAAAACATCCCTTATTGTACATTTACACATGCTTTTAGTTCTATAGAAATGGACAGCTCATCACTGATGATTAAATAATGCCAGAAACGCCAACCCATAGTACATCTGAGCTATAGGTTGTAAGTACGATCACTGCCAGAAATGTCATTGTAGTGCTTTGTGTAGTCACGTAGGAGCCAACTCATGCAAAGCCTGGGAATACTGGGAATTTCAGACGTTGGCTTCCCTTGCTATAAAGAGACTTGCGTAGTCTTTACTTAACTTGCATCACTGTTGAACATTCATGGATTTCTTCTGAAAAACACATCAGATCCCTTGTGTGAATGGGGTACCAAACAAACGTCCATGTCTAGATACAAAATAGGGAAATGCACTGAGATGTAACCATAGTGGCAATCATAGTGACATACATTAGGTCAGGGCTCAAGTCCCATGCTACTAGCTAGGCCTTAAGAGTTACTCACCACTAGTTGCCCCACCTCACCCCTACCCTGTCCTGCCTGCGACTGCATTCCCACTCGCCCTCATGTAATTTCCACTTGCCCTCATGTAATTTCCACCTGCCAAATGCGAGCAGGCGAGTGGAAATTATGAGGCCTGCATTAGGTTATCTATAATGTGTGAGGGGAAAAAAGCACAAAAAAATCATCTGAATACAGGACATTCATTCACTAGGAGGAAACCGTGAACATGACAACATACAACAACCAGAACATTTTTAGCTAGTATATTTAAGACTGAAATAGATTTACACAAACACCGATACAAACTTTAATGAAAGTAGAGCTTTATTAGAATTGCATATTTCTCAACGTTCTTTTACTTAGTAGATCATTTGATTTGATTCCGTTTTTGTTCTTGCACACGGCTTGCTGCAGGCTATAACAGGTCAGCTAAGTTTAAAACAAACCTGTCACACATGGCTACTGGGACTGAGCCGCCATCTTGGTAACAGCACTGACGCGGCAATCTGAGTTCCAATCAGAGCTGCTGATGTTTACAATCAAGTGAGATCAATCAATGGCAAACAGGCAATGGCGGCTCCCGGCAGGTGAATATGACAGACGCATTTTAAAGCATCAACTTAAGTAGTAGATATTGGGTTTCTCCGTTTATAGAAACTCGGTTTACTGGCAATATTTATCCAGTTTCTGTCACAGCGAGATGCCGGGAAAAGTTAAAATACAGTATTTCAGTCATCTTAAAGCTAAACTATTGATACATAAATCGTGGAATATTTTTGGAACATTTTCAGAAAGCCGTGCTAGAATGTTTCTCCTTTGTTAGTTTTGTCCATCGCTCATCAATCACATATTTTTAAAACAGAGCTGTTTAAATTTTACCGTAACATTTATTTCCTTAGGGATACGTTACTTTTTTTTGTCGAGTTCACAGCCAGTGCTTATGTCATTGTTATATTAATCTATTTTGTAGGCTCATGCCATTTCAAACCCGTTTTCTCTGTTATTTTGTTATATAACTATTAATAAAGTTAAAAATAAAAATACATTTCATACCTTCTTTTCTGTCTTAATGTAGGGGGTTATGGGATGCATACTTTTTTAATTGATTTGATATACCTGACAGGTTTATTGACTGACATTTTGGAGCTGGGAAATGTAAATCCGTGCCCCTGTCTTCAGTTTTCCTAATCAAGTCCTCTTTATCAATTTCAATTGAAATATTGAGGATTTTCGCTGTGAATCTGTACCAAGGGTTGTACTCACAAACACTGACAGACACGCAAACCAAACTAGGAAGAGGTCAGCTATTTTGGGCATTAACCTATGCTTAGGGCAGCCATCAGAAATTTTGAGGCCCTTACAGAACCTAGAGATGGGGCCCTCCCCCCACCTTTAAGGGCTCCCTTCTCTTCCCCTCCAAAATACAAAATAGTAAAGAGCCAAAATACAAGGGGCTAAATTACAATCTTCACGCAAACGTTTGCGCCGGCTGCAAAAAAACATTAACGTGATAGGTAAAACCATTTGCGCCTAATCCAGTATTACATAGTCAGTGCAACAACCGCGCACAATCGTCTACCGCGGGTGAACCTGCGCGAACCCTGCGCAACCTTACTGTACTGCACGCGTCCTATACTTAACATTGTGAGCGCAAATGTGAATGTGCGCTGGTACGCGGATGGTATTACAATCTATTACGCGGTAATTAGCGCATAGCCTTTGCACGCATAATTTTAGCAACTCTTAAAAGCTGGTGTTAATGGCAAATCTGACCGAGCTGGCCAAAACCAAATACACCAGCCCAGAAAAAAAATGCAGCAAAGTATAGTTGCCCCTTCAACACATACCCAAACAAAAAAATGATGAAGTTGTGTGTCCATGTATTATTGCTGCAGCATATATACTCAGATTGACTGTGGCAGGCGCAATTTTTTAGTGTGAGATAATTGTGGTTCTTAATTCTGATTGACTGAATCACGAGAAAAAAACTGTTCGCACACTGTTTTTTGCGCGAGACGGTACTGCACGAGCATTTGGCGGCATCCTGTTTGCGCGCAGTATTGATCGGCTGATGAAAATACGCACGTGGATTGTAATTCCAGCGGTGATTTGTGCACGCAAAAGTTTAACGCTTGGCGCCAAGATTTTCACACAAAGATTTTCGCTTTGTGCAAGGTTTTTTGCGCAAAGATTGTAATATAGCCCAAGGCAGGGAAAGGGCTGAATCCCTGGCATTCCAGTAATACAGCCGCGTTGCCCCTTCAGCTGGACTGGTCCCCCCCCCCATCCCTGGTGCATCCAGCACAGACCTCAAACCACTCACACAGGACCTGTACTACTCATAGGACCTGTACCACTCACACGCACTCACACAGGACCTGTACCACTCATAGGACCTGTACCACTCACACGCACTCACACAGGACTTGAACCACTCACACAGGACCTGTACCACTCATAGGACCTGTACCACTCACACAGGACCTTAACACTCACACAGGACCCGAACCACTCACGCACTCACACATGACCTGAACCACTCACACAGGACCTGAACCACTCACACGCACTCACACAGGACCTGAACCACTCACACAGAACCTGAACCACTCACACGCACTCACGCAGGACCTGAACCACTCACACAGGACCTGAAACACTCACACAGGACCTGTACCACTCACACAGGACCTGTACCACTCACACGCAGTCACACAGGACCTGATACACTCACACAGGACCTTACCACTCACATGCACTCACAGAGGACCTGTACCACTCACACGCACTCACACAGGACCTGATACACTCACACAGCACCTGAGCCACTCACACACACAGCAATCAAACTCACTCACACAGAAACACTCACATACCATCAACCCCCTCTCCTTCCTCCATATTGTGCTGCAGGAGATCTCAGCCTGGCCTGTTTCCTGGTCCTTGGGAAGGAGAGCTCCATGTGGGAAGAAGGGAAGGAGCGCTCCAACGATGTACTAACCTCCCCCAGTGAAGCAGGGGCCTGGCTGCATGTTGAGGACGGGGTCAGGTGAAGGGTATAAGGGGCGGGGCCTATTCCTGGTAGCGACACCCTGAACACATTATTGGCTGTAATGCCCTGAGTCTGGCTGGACAGCCGCACCATGGATACCTGTTCTGCTGTAGCCCATTTTCCTGCACCAATATAACAGCCTTAATAAAGAGCATGCGGGCCATCACCAAAACCAAGCCCATAGCTACACAACTCAACTGTAACTAACGGTATCTGTGCCTGAGTGGGCGGGGCTTCCGCGAGAGGGCGGCGCGCTAGCAGAGATCTGTTGGGGCGGAGCATGGAGGAGGAGCATCGCATAGACAGCGCCACCTGTGAGGAGCTGGTTATCACCGCAGATTCTCAGGTAAATAAGGAGCCCTCCCCTGCGGAAACCGTGTGACTCAGCTCAGTGTACCGAGAGAAACTGCATCCTCCCATCTGGAGCGATGTCAAGGCCGATTTGCTAGTTTTGGTGACAGGTGGAATACAGTGTCTGTCCCTAGAGGAGCTCAGCATAGGGGTACACTCACTGTCCTGATATGTGCCCCCCCAAATCCATGGGAAGACTGCAGGTGCTGAGGACTCCATTTCCCATCACTAGCAGAAAGGACCTGCTTAAAACCCTGCCTTTATTGCGGTGTATTAAGATACTACTAGAATTTACTATAGTGATCATTATTTGGTCAATACGTGTATATTGTTATTATGTCACCTTCCTGCACAGAGAGTTTCTGGCCTGTAAGGTAGGTAGCGGGCCGGCTTTCCATGCTATCACTAGCCTCCAGTTTCCCATGGATTCCCTGACACTTTATGCTCTTATGATTTAATATGATAATATATAATTTAGATCAAAATGAATAGTATGTAGCTGCCTGTATCCTGCTTTAAGACGTTTCCAAACATGCACAAACCACTAAGGAGCTATTCAGGAGTTGGGAATTGATGAAGAATTGTATATTTTGGCCACAGTAAATTAATTTATAAACCTTTTAACCTCTGGTATTGTTTCAGTGTGATATTGGTTTGACTAAGGTCAGACGAGCGTTTTTAAGAGCGGAAGGAACGTCCGTGAGAGTGGGATGCCCGTCTGACGCCTGTCTGACCTCCTCGCTGAGTGCTGTTAGTGCACTCAGGGCTGCAAGGCTCCTATGGAGGATCGCGCTTTGCAGCCCTGTCAAACGCACATCCTAGCGCTTCGACGGGGAGACTTTCTAAACGGACGCAGCACGCCTGCTGTAGCGAGCGCAATATGTGCGCACGCTACAGCGTGTGGCTGGCCCCGTCGCAGCGACACAAGGCTGCGACTGACGCCAAAAGGCACGTCAGTATGGGCGCACATTGTGCGCTCGTCTGACACCAGCCTTATGCATTTCCCATGCAGTTGTCCACCAATTCACCTCTTAGTGGAGGACTCTCAGCAGTGTCATGCTACTCTAATGCTTTAAATGTATGTCTGCTGACTGTGACGCTCTGCTTTTCAGGTGCTTCAGCAACAGCTCTGTTTACTCCAAGCTTTCCAGCAGCAAATACTAAGAGATGCTAACCTGGTAAGCTTTAAAAAAATATTATAGGGGTTATTCAAAGAGCACTGAAATTTCACCGCTCTATCATTCGGCGCACTTCGGTGAGCTGAATTAGCCAACCCTGTGGTGAATTCAGCATTCACCACAGGGTGCCCAAAGTGCGCTTAATGGATCTGCCGAACGCCGTCGACAAACCCCCGATCACATCCGTTAAACCGCCAAGTAATCAGCGACCCCATCACAGAAGCAAGATTCACAGACCGGCAGGATCTAAGAGTGCTGCTAGAGTATATCTGAAAAGTCCTACTCAAGCACAATGCCGCAAAGTTACAGGACAATCAGCAGGTAGAGCAGGCCTTCATGGGTCTAAATACGCAAAGCGAAAAGGCTAGTCAGTCCCAAATGAAGTGCGGCAGTACACAGTGTGACGGGTTACCCCCAAATGGATTGTTTGCAGGTTTATATTCCTTCTCTCACCTTTGAGTGGTGGAACCTCTTCTGCATACACATATATATTTTTTCTTTTTTTCTTCTCTGTTATAGGCTCGGGTCAGACGAGCGCAGTGTTCTTGTCCGTGTTGCCGCACATTTTAGCGTCCGTGGTAGCATACAATTATGATCAATAGAGACCCACACATGAAGTACGTCCGCACAGAAGTGCGGACGCACAACGGATGCGGCAAACGGACGCAAGTTAGGCAAGAACGTAAATCCGCTAGAACAGACGTGCGGAATGCGCCACGTCCGCAACGTCCGCATAGCTTTGTGTGTGAGTGATGAAACGTAGTCAGACGGACTGCATTTTTGACCTCCAGCATTTTGACGGACAAAATGGTTTTCATATTAATTTTATTTCCCATCTACATCAGTCACAAAAAACGTCAGTCACAAAAACAGACCGTGTGGCCACTACCTTGTCGTCAGTCAGAAAGAACGTCCGTTGTGCAAGGACGCACAGAATGCGCTCGTCTGACCCTAACTTTACCTGTACAGTTATATGCATCTAATGCATGAAAGGCATGGAAATAATATATAAGGTCCTATGAATAACAATAAAAAAGTCTGTTACAGAATAAATTTAAATGATTCAAAAAAGCCATTTGAGAAAAAAAAAACAGAATCAAAAATTTCACCAACAAAATCCAGAAAAATGCCTAAAAAAATCCTAAAAAATAAATTAATAAAAAGACTTTTTTTCTGCAAATGAAAAGAATAAACCGTTGAATAAAAATTTTATGAAAGCGGGGATTTTTTTTTTTTACATTGAAGTCTATGGGATTCGCCTGTTTAAACCTGTCGAACGAAACCACTGAAAATCTAGGCATTTCGCCAACTTTTTGCTGCTGTTCGGGGTTCTCTGAATAGACTAACCATTACTTCTCTATGGGGAATTTCTCTGCCGCCAAATTACACCAATTTCGTTGGCAATTCGCCAATATTTGGTGAGTTGGCAGCTTTTTAAATAGACAAATATCCATGAAATTTCACCGTACGGTGAAATTCACTGTGTTCGATGCAATTCGGTGGCAGGTTCGGCTCTCTTAAATAACCCCGTAAAGTATTTAACTTTTTGCCTGGATCCTAGTCTTGCCCATTTAATAATTATTCGTATGGGTGCACTGCAAATATACATATTATGTATTTATTTACTATGGAAACTTTATTAATTCCTGCAACATGTCAGGTTATTTTTATATATATATATCTACAAGGGTTGTAGTGGAGGACAAAAAGTGAGATAAAAGGCATCCACACTATAATAAGTGTGTTTATTATTGCAGAACCCACTTGCACATAACAGCAATTCCATGAATTGCATCCCAGAGTTCCTGTGCCACATTCCCCATATGCAGCAAGGAATTCTGGGTAGGATATGCAAATGAACTCTGTCTCACTTTTATGCATCCTGGGTCTGTTATCAGGGCAGCCATCAGAAATGATGGGGCCCCTTACTAAACCTCACGATGGGGCCCCCCGGCTCTCCCTCAAACTCTAACCGCTTTTCTCCCCCTTCAAAAAAAGGACATAACATAGCACCACAGCAATAAAACTCCCAGTAATGTGCAGTGTGTATGAGCGTATCACAGAATCCACAGCAATAAAACTCACAGTAATGTGCGGTGTGTATGAAGGTATCACAGAATCCACAGCAATAAATCTCACAGTAACGGGCTGTATATGATGGCCTCTGGGTCTGGGCCTGGTCCCTGGGGTCTGGTTTGGCCTGGGGTCTGGGCCCTGGGGTTTGTGCTCTGGGCCTTGGGGTCTGGTCTGGGCCCTGGGTTTGGTCCCTGGGACTGGGCCTTGGGGGTCTGGTCCCTGCAGTCTGGGCCCTGAGTCTGGCCTGGGGTCTGGGCCCTGAGTCTGGCCTGGGGTCTGGGCCCTGGTCCCTGGGTCTGGGCTCTGGGCCTTTGGGTCTGGTCCATGGGGCTAGGCCTTGGGGCCTGGCCCCTGGGTCTAGGCTGGGCCTGGCCCCTGGGGTCTGGGCCCTGGGTCTAGGGTCTGGGCTGGGCCTGGTCCCTGGGGTCTGGACTCTGGGTCTGGGCCTTGGGGTCTGGACCCTGGGGTCTGGTCCCTGGGTCTGGGTCTGGTCCCTGGGCCTTGGGGTCTGGTCCCTGGGGTCTGGGCCCTGAGTCTGGTTTGGGGTCTGGGCCCTGAGTCTGGCCTGGGGTCTGGGCCCTGGTCCCTTGGTCTGGGCCTTGGGGTCTGGTCCATGGGGCTGGGCCTTGGGGCCTGGGCCCTGGGGTCTGGGTCTAGCCTGGGCCTGGTCCCTGGGCCCTGGGCCTTGGGGTCTGGGCCCTGGGCCTTGGGGTCTGGGCCCGGGGGTCTGGACCCTGGGTCTGGGCCCAGGGGTCTGGGCCTTGGGGTCTGGGCCCTGGGTCTGGGCCTTGGGGTCTGGGCCCAGGGTCTGGGCCTTGGGGTCTGGGCCTTGGGGTCTAGGCCCAGGGTCTGGGCCTTGGGGTCTGGGCCCTGGGTCTGGACCCTGGGTCTGGGCCTTGGGGTCTGGGCCCAGGGTCTGGGCCTTGGGGTCTGGGCCCTGGGGTCTGGGCCCAGGGTCTGGGCCTTGGGGTCTGGGCCCAGGGTCTGGGCCTTGGGTCTTGGGGTCTGGGCCCAGGGTCTGGGCCTTGGGGTCTGGGCCAGGGGCGGATCCAGAGACTAGTCTCGGGAGGGGCACTGACAGAAAATAAGGTGTTTTAGCAGAGAGTCCGACTCACGAGAATTTACAGAGGGCCCAGGTCACAGGAGCTTACAATCTAGAGGAGCAGAGGGCCCGGCTCATAGGAGCTTACAATCTAGAGGAGCAGAGGGCCCGGCTCACAGGAGTTTACAATCTAGAAAAGCAGAGGGCACCCAGGAGCTTACAATCTAGAGGAGGAGAGGGCACCCAGGAGTTTACAATCTAGAGTAGCAGAGGGCACCCAGGAGCTTACAATCTAGAGCAGCAGAGGGCACCCAGGAGTTTACAATCTAGAGGAGCAGAGAGCCCCCAGCTCACACATGGATTTGCCCCAGCTCATGGATTTGCCCCAGCTCATGGATTTACCCCAGCTCATGGATTTGCCCAGGTCATGGATTTGCCCCCAGGTCATGGATTTCCCCAGCTCATGGATTTGCCCCAGCTCATGGATTTGCCCAGCTCATGGATTTGCCCCCAGGTCATGGATTTGCCCAGCTCATGGATTTGCCCCCAGGTCATGGATTTGCCCCCAGCTCATGGATTTGCCCCCAGCTCATGGATTTGCCCCCAGCTCATGGATTTGCCACCAGCTCATGGATTTGCCCAGGTCATGGATTTGCCCCAGGTCATGGATTTGCCCAGCTCATGGATTTGCCCCCAGCTCATGGATTTGCCCAGCTCATGGATTTGTCCCCAGGTCATGGATTTGCCCCCAGGTCATGGATTTGCCCAGCTCATGGATTTGCCCCCAGGTCATGGATTTGCCCCCAGGTCATGGATTTGCCACCAGCTCATGGATTTGCCCAGCTCATGGATTTGCCCAGCTCATGGATTTGCCCCAGGTCATGGATTTGCCCCCAGGTCATGGATTTGCCCCCAGGTCATGGATTTGCCCAGCTCATGGATTTACCCCCAGCTCATGGATTTGCCCAGCTCATGGATTTACCCCCAGCTCATGGATTTACCCCAGCTCATGGATTTACCCCCAGCTCATGGATTTGCCCAGCTCTCACCTGGATATTGCTCCAGGCCTCCAGCTCCGGTGTTCAGGGGACCCAGATGCCGCCGGGCAGCGCAGGAGCGCCTGCCCGGTCCTGAAGAGTGCGTCCTTGTAAAGGGGAGGCGGCTGCGTGCGTGCGCAGGTCACGCGGTCCGGCCAGTCAGGTGGTACAGAGACTCAGTACCACCTGATTAGCCGGACCACGTGACCGGCTGCGCCTGCACGCAGCCGCATCCCCTTTACAAGGACGCACTCTTCAGGACCGGGCAGGCGCTCCTGCGCTGCCCGGCGGCATCTGGGTCCCCGGCTCAAATCTCGGGGGGGGGCAATTGCCCCGTTGCCCCCCCCTGGATCCGCCCCTGGTCTGGGCCCAGGGTCTGGGCCTTGGGGTCTGGGCCTTGGGGTCTGGGCCCAGGGTCTGGGCCTTGGGGTCTGGGCCTTGGAGTCTGGGCCCAGGGGTCTGGGCCTTGGGGTCTGGGCCTTGAAGTCTGGGCACAGGGTCTGGGCCTTGAGGCCCTCACACACTGCTTGGCCCCGCCCAGCCAGGAAGTGAAGCTGCCAGGAGCCGGAGGAGACACAGTGTCTCCTCCGGCTCCTGCAGCAGCAGCAGGGGGGGACACAGCTCCGGATTTGGACTCCTCGAGTCCGATACCGGAGCTGTAAGAGGGCGACGCCGCTGCCGAGGGGGGCCCGGCCCCCCCCACCGGGGCCCAGCGGCCCGGACCCCCACCGGGCCCCTTACGGCAGCATGGGGCGTAATGCCCTGATGGCGGCCCTGTCTGTTATTACACAGAGCCCTAAAATCAATGCTATGCCACACTGTGGCTTTGTAGCAGACAGTGGCGTAGCGTGGGTTGTCAGCACCCGGGGCCAGCCAAGAATTGTGCGCCCCCCCCCAACCTGTGGACACGTTATCGATATTGCCCCAGCTCTCACATGGATATTGCCCCAGCTCATGGATTTGCCCCAGCTCATGGATTTGCCCCCAGCTCATGGATTTGCCCCAGCTCACACATGGATTTGCCCCCCAGCTCACTCATGGATTTGCCCCAGCTCATGGATTTGCCCCAGATCACTCATGGATTTGCCCCCAGCTCATGGATTTGCCCCCCAGCTCACTCATGGATTTGCCCCAGCTCATGGATTTGCCCCAGCTCACTCATGGATTTGCCCCAGCTCATGGATTTGCCCCCCAGCTCACTCATGGATTTGCCCCAGCTCATGGATTTGCCCAGCTCACTCATGGATTTGCCCCCAGCTCATGGATTTGCCCCAGCTCATGGATTTGCCCCCAGCTCATGGATTTGCCCCAGCTCACTCATGGATTTGCCCCCAGCTCATGGATTTGCCCCAGCTCACTCATGGATTTGCCCCAGCTCACTCATGGATTTGCCCCCAGCTCATGGATTTGCCCCAGCTCACTCATGGATTTGCCCCAAGCTCATGGGTTTGCCCCAGCTCACTCATGGATTTGCCCCCAGCTCACTCATGGATTTGCCCCCAGCTCATGGATTTGCCCCCAGCTCATGGATTTGCCCCCAGCTCATGGATTTGCCCCCCAGCTCATGGATTTGCCCCAGCTCATGGATTTGCCCCCCAGCTCATGGATTTGCCCCCCAGCTCATGGATTTGCCCCCAGCTCATGGATACTGCCCCCAGCTCATGGATTTGCCCCAGCTCATGGATTTGCCCCCCCAGGTCACACATGGATTTGCCCCCAGGTCATGGATTTGCCCCCAGCTCTCACCTGGATTGTTGCCCCAGCTCCGGCAGGGGGTTGAGGGACCCAGATGCCGGGCAGCGCGGGAGCGCCTGCCCGGTCTTGAACAGTCCGTCCTGTGAAGTGGATGCGGCTGTGTGCGTGCGCAGCCGGTCACGCGGTCGGCCAGTCAGGTGGTACAGAGACTCAGTACCACCTGATTAGCCGGACCGCGTGACCGGCTGCGCACGCACACAGCCGCATCCACTTCACAGGACGGACTGTTCAAGACCGGGCAGGTGCTCCCGCGCTGCCCGGCATCTGGGTCCCTCAACCCCCGGGCCAGTTTTAGGGGCGCGAATGCGCCCCTAACAAAACTGCGCCCGGGCCACGGCCCCCCCAGCCCCCCCCCACGCTACGCCACTGGTAGCAGAGATAAGGTTTATGCAACTGGTCAAAGCCATATTTATATATATATATATAAAATTCTGAAGCAATCTGTTGTGAATTGACTGACAACTGCTTAGAAAAGCAAAATTATTGACTATTTAGTAGCACACACATGCAAAACCGTGTAAAAAAATTAATTGTTCTGGGTGAACCACTACCCAGGTTTTGTCAACTGTAGTTATATCGATTTTCCACTTGAGGGAGACATTATCTTAAAAAAATTATCCTTTTTTTTTTTTGCTTACAGGCTTATTCAGAGAAGGTGAAACTTAGGAGAATTGGCAGGAGAAGAGAGCAATCTAGACCAAATAGCCGATGTGGAAAGTGAGATAAAGGGAGAATTTTTCTGGTTTGGCTATTTTGACCTCGAATTTTCACGTTCCCAGTCATTTTCCTTAGTTTCACCTTTCTTTGAATAGACCTGATAGTGCCACAGATTCCGCAGCACTTTACATGACCAGTGTACGAGGGGTTGGTGCATTAGAATACCACACATGGTGGATATAACCTGATTCAGGGGAATAAATTACTATTCTAAATTGATGATATTCATCATAAATTCCACTGTCTTGACTTATTTTGCCATAGGTATTGATAGTTTTGAAAAATAATACATCACAAAGCTGTCCTGCTCTTCCCAGGTACAACTGAAAATAAAATCAATTTTAAGCAAAGGTCTTCAGGAGCAAGAGGGGTGGATTCTCCCTTACACAGCTACTCGTGACTATATGGTAAGTCATGATCCGCTCCTAAAACATGTTAAAATTCATATGACTTTGCTATTTAGACTGATTGTTGTTATACTCTCTGTTTGTGAAAAATATATATATATATATTTATCTACACAGGTGTCTA
This sequence comes from Leptobrachium leishanense, assembly GCA_009667805.1. Classification (NCBI taxonomy): domain Eukaryota; kingdom Metazoa; phylum Chordata; class Amphibia; order Anura; family Megophryidae; genus Leptobrachium; species Leptobrachium leishanense. Next base: position 456,319,557 of record CM019063.1, on the reverse strand, counting down.
GTCCTTAAACAGTCAGATATGCAAGTGTTACAGCCAGGATAAGTGACTTTAACGCTTGCCCCCTATATCACATTACTGACGCTAAACCTGTAAGAAATTATTAAGAACATTGGTTTTTGCACTAGCTTCCACAAGCTTACTGTACTTTCGTGCATCCGATTCTTAGCATGTGGAGCGCAATCATTAATTAGCGTTAGGATTAACAAGGTATTACAAAGTCCTAGCGCTAATTACCGCAGAGCAGGGGTCTCAAACTCAAATTACCTGAGGGCCACTGGACAAGTTTTCATATTCCATGGGGGCCGCATGCAAAATTTCAAAGTCTTTTTTTCCATTTATAGGAAAGTCGTTTTATTTATTTTTAGTTCCTAAGCAATGGCATTGTCCATTTGTCCCATATAAAATGAGCAATACCACTGCCATTACTCACTTTCTCATTTCCCACACTGCGAGCAAAGTCAGTGGTGTTTTATACATTGTCATATTATTCATCATAAAACACAATGCGGCAAAATTCGAAATGCTCATTGCATTTAAGGCTGCACCGCGGCACAGAAGGTCCCTGTGGCACACGTGGGAAGCTGCCGCTCGCCTTTCAGGTAAGATAGTGTACCTTAGTGGTACAATTGTACACGCTGCACATTACAGAGCTCCACAGCAACAAAAACTCATGCTCATACACACCGCACATTACTGTATCACAGAGCTCCACAGCAATAAAACGCACAGTAATGCGCAAAGTGTATGAGCGTATCACAGAGCTCCACAGCAATAAAACTCACAGTAATGTGCAGTGTGTATGAGTGTATCACAGAGCTCCACACCAATAAAATTCACTAATGTGTGATGTGTTTGAGCATACCACAGAGCTCCACAGCAATAAAACTCACAGTAATGCGTGGTGTGTATGAGCGTATCACAGAGATCCACAGCAATAAATCTCACAGTAATGTGCAGTGTGTATGTGCGTATGACAGAGTTCCACAGCAATAATAGGATGGAGTAAGACATGTGGAGAGAATTAGGAAGAGACGGGGAAAGGCACGTAAATGCTTTCATACTTAAGGGGAAGGTACTGGAGGAATAAGACTAGGGAATGGACTGAGAAATGGAATCTCACTGGAGATGACAAAAGGACAAAACAAATAAGGGCTGACTGTAGAAATATATTAGCGATAGTGGGAAATTTGATGATCAAAGGTGAGATGTGTGACTGATAGAAGGAGAAGGTTGGGAAACACTTATATTCTTTAACCCTTTTGCTGCGGATGACGTGTGGGACACTTCCTCATTTACTCCTGCTATATGCGGAGGATGCGATGACATCAGATAGCAGGGGAACCCCTAGCTGCCTGGGGATTTCCCAAGGAAATCCCCTGGCGGAGATAGGGGGTTCCTTTGAACAGGCAGCTAGGGGGTCATGGAGGGGGTCATTCGAAAGGCCTGAGCCTGGCCTTTCGAATGATACCCAACATGACCAGGTATAAAGTTAAAAAATAAATAAATAAATTTAAAAAATAAAAATAAAAACATGGGGGTTTTTTGTGTGTTGTTTTTATTAATGCAGCAATATTGTTCACATTTCAATTATAATGTGAACAATAATGCTGCACTAATGTTTTTTTTCTATGGGTGTGTTTGCTACAAATCACGTAATTCCCCCCAAAAAATTTAACAAGTCCCCATTTCTAATTTTTGTACAAGCGCACCACATAGAAAACATAACCACAAACGCTTATGTGATAAAATGTGAAAAAAAACACTTTACACGCTGCAGATGATTAAAAATTCTAATTTTATTGCATTTTTTGTTATAATATACAGGCAGGACATGACATATACATATAAAAATAATATATTATGAATCTGCTGAGTCTGCTGGAAAGTACGATATCTAATATGTCTGTGTCATATAATAAAATGTGGCTTCAAATCGCGTTTAAACATGATGAGCGAAAGCAGTAAAAATGAGCTGAGCACACAGTGGTGAAATGCCTCAGCAGTGAAGGGGTTAATGAAAGCTACAGAGACACTTTGAAGGCATTTTGGATTAAGGGGCACATTAGAAGTTTTGAGACGGGCATAAGGGGTATCAGGGATCTTCTTTCTTATAAGTGTTTTAAGTCTTTCTTATAAGTCATTTTAGTAAACATGAGGTGACTTTGTGAAAGGGAGCCAACTCCATATCCATGGAACATATGAAAGTATTTCATGAATATTGTTTCCTGTACAGATATGTTGGTCTGTGTGACTGATACGCTTGGTGCAGAGGGACTGGTACTCTTGGTGCAGAGGGACTGGTACTCTTGGTGTAGAGGGACTGGTACTCTTGGTGTAGAGGGACTGGTACTCTTGGTGTAGAGGGACTGGTACTCTTGGTGCAGAGGGACTGGTACTCTTGGTGCAGAGGGACTGGTACTCTTGGTGCAGAGGGACTGGTACTCTTGGTGTAGAGGGACTGGTACTCTTGGTGTAGAGGGACTGGTACGCTTGGTGCAGAGGGACTGGTACTCTTGGTGCAGAGGGACTGGTACGCTTGGTGCAGAGGGACTGGTACTCTTGGTGTAGAGGGACTGGTACTCTTGGTGTAGAGGGGATGGTACTCTTGGTGCAGAGGGACTGGTACACTTGATGCAGGGGGCCCACAGTTTGAAAACATGCCCACAATTAATGAAAGAATCCAAAGTGGTGTTGTCAAGTCAAGGGGGACTGCACGGAAACACAGCGCCCAGTAATAGTTTTTTTGACAGTAATCATGGGGGGGGGCATCAATCTTAGTGACTCCACACATATTTATTTAAGACTTGACCCCTGCAAAGCATTCATGGTATTTAATGGTTTTCACATTGTTGTCTTTTTGCAGATACAAAGTGTTGACTGCATGGCTGAACAGGACAGTGTTTGTAGCACTTCCTGCACTGGACCCCTGGATTCTGCTGTGTATTCTTTGAAAAGCCATGAAAGTTTGTGTTGCCTGGGTAATGTCTGCACCAACCAAGACAAAGAAAAGAAATGTATGAAATGTCAGATACTGAATGGAAACAAACACATTCAACCAAAACTAAAATCACTCCTAGTAGCAGTAACAACAGATCTCAAAGCCGTCAAAATCGACCATGTATTAAATGTCCAAGATATGGAGAGATCTGTATTTCATTGTGAAAAAATGGTCATCCAGGTCCAACCGGACAGGAAGGAGAACCTATTATGCAAGAACATAGTAGCACAGCTTTGGTTAGGAACAAGAAATATATTGGAAGAAAATGCACAGCTCAAGGAGGAAATTAAGACAGTTAAGATACAGAAAAACATGAATGAGCAACGTCTGGCCAGGGCAGAAGAAGATGGTGAATACTATGTCATGGAGTTAAAGAAGATCATCAGTAAATGTGAAGATTTCCTTATCCAAAGGAAGCTCATAGAGGATGAGAGAAACCTCCTACTGGCCGAGAGAGGGTTCATGATGAAAATGCTTCATGACAGAGAAGACGAGAACTTGCAAATGCAAAAGGCATTGGCTGAAAGTGCTCTAGAAAAAGAAGAGATCACAGAACATCTGAAATCTACCCGGTGTAAATTATTATGTCAGATAGAACAGAAACAGCAACTGCAGATAAAGTTAGGACGCACAATGATGGAAAACATCCTACTGAAAGAACATCGGACAGTGGCACAAACCCAGAGGATGAAGACAATACAGACTAGTGGGTTGGATGATAGGAAAGAAATGTGCCTGGACTTTGCAAGCTTTAGAAACAATGAACTGGCACTAGGACCTGTGTCCGAGAAGAGCTCGGTGATGGCCAGGCGCTCGTTTAACAACGGATTTCAGTCTGCCGAAGACCTCAAAGAACACGTTCTTCGTGAACTACATGATCTAAAAGCAAAAAATATGATGCTGTGGTTTAGGTTCTGTGACAGCGAAGAGGAATATCATCTTGTAGCCAGATTGGTCCAGTGTCTTAAAAAAGAAAACAACATGCTATGCGTGGAGCTGGAGGCACGTGTCATATCTAACCAGCAGTTACAAAGAAGATTCAAGGATCTAAAAGATAAAATATGTCTCATTGACCGCTACATGACCACCCTGGAGGATCAACTGGAAACGTTCAAACATAACCTACAAAATATACAGGAGCGATACCATCTTCGGAGCCAGGGCATAAGTAAGAATTAATCCGTCAATCGTTTCTACTAGTAATATGTTTGAAGGAGGACCCTTAGTGGCCAAGATACCTGAAGCACTGTATTCTGATGGACTGTTAATCATAACGCTCCCATACCTTTCTAGCCGAGAGGCTATATTACATACTGCCCTGGCTATTATGATGTCACGTGACATCACTTTACTTCTACATCTGTATATGTCAGAATGGGTGTGGCTTTTCATCTGATATAGACAATTTATTTTTTATTTATAAAAGGATTTTACCAGGACGGGTACATTGAGATTTCTCTCGTTTTCAAGTATGTCCTGGGTTCAAGAACATTGAGTGGTTACAGAAATACAAAATAGTAAAAATGCAAGATATTAACACAAGACCAAATATACAGATTGACAGAAAAATAAATATGTAGGAAATAAAGTTATTATGTTACATGTTTACAGGTGCATTCCGTATTGAGGTATGTTAATAGGGAGCTCTTGAGGGACTTTAGACTGGGGGAAGATTTGACGGTGTCTGGGAGGTTATTCCATAATTGCCGTGCTCAGTAGGAAAATGAGGATCGAGCCACTTCTTTTTGTATTGTGGTATTGCAAGTAAGGTGCTGGTCCTGGATCTGAGGTTATAGGATGAGGGAACTGCAGGGGGAAGCAGCATATTCAGGTAGGGTGGTAGCTTCCCAGAAAAGCTCTTAAACACCAAGTTGGAAAGGTGAAGGGTGCGTCTAGATTCCAGCGATGGCCAGTTTAGTTCTTTTAACATGTCACAATGGTGGGTCATGTAGTTACATTGTAGCACAAAGCAGCAGAATGAGTTATACAATGTAGTAAGTTTCTGGAGGTGCGTTTGAGGGCAGCTGCATACACTACATCTCAGTATTCAATGGCTGGCATAAGCATTTGTTGTACAATCTGCTTTCTTACCGTGGGGATCAGGCAGGATTTGTTTCTGTACAGGGCACCTAGTTTGGGGTAGAGTTTAGATGAGAGTTACATGTAACATAACAATACGTAAAACAAAGGCCGCATTAGTTCTTTTCAGTAATAAACAATAGCTTAACAATACACTACTTGTGAAAGCTGAATTTTAATGTGTATTTCAAATTCATTACTTTCAAATATATATATATATATATTTATTTTTCTGTTAATCTGTATGTTTGCTATTGTGTTAATATCTTGCATTTTACTATTTTATATTTCTGTAACACTTCAATGTTCTTGAACCCAGGACATACTTGAAAACTAGAGAAATCTCAATGTATCCTTCCTGGTAAAATCCTTTATAAATAAATAAATACAGTGACACTTTTAGCTGAATAATAATACATCTAATGCCTCTTATCGATTTCTAAATTACTCTATCAGGGTTATTCAGAGAGCGTGAAAAGCAGGAGAATGACTGGAGAATGAAAAATTCTAGGTCAAAATAGCCGATTTGGAAAGTGAGATGAAAGGGAGAATTTTTCTGGTTTGGCTATTTTGACCTAGAATTTTTCATCCTCCTGTCATTCTCCTGCTTTTCACGCTCTTTGAATAACCCTGTATGTCTCATTTGTTTTGTTCCTCTGTCCCTCTATCAGCTGATCTCAAACCTACTCCTAATCCGTTGTATTTTACTTTAGTTATTTTGTCCACATTTTGCAATTTATTCAAAATACATTTCCCCATTAACGAAATGTAATTGTTTTATTTGCGCACTTGTCCATCGCTCACAAGTGTTATTTGATGAAATTCATGCAAGATATTACTGGTAAATTAGATGTATGACGCAGTTTCAGGGACTTTATGTTAATGAAATAGATTTTTGTACCAGCTTTCTCGTGTAATAGCAATATTATTATTTTTTTATTTTAGTAAAGAGAAAGGATATTGGAATGTTGCAAGAAGAAACGTTTCAAAGCGTTGCCACCTGTAGTCCTGCAAAGGAAAAGCACATTTCAGTGCTGAGCCTTGAATCTGCCTGTCCTGCATGTACAGAGGATAATGTGGACACACTGAAGATCTTGCACAACAATCTTAGCAACGTGACTGTCTCTGCGAGTGCTTTGGATAGCGTTTATCGAGACATGTGAATAAAACTTTCTGAACCAGATTGCTCATGTTTAGTATATGATATTTATCAGAAACTGCAAGCTGTCTCTCATTCGTCCCTCGCTGTATTGACTTTGGGTCTGATCTGACCTCAGTTGTCATACAGGGTCTGATCATGTGATAACTGGGACTATTTGACAAGAACTTGCTCGATCAGTGTAATTAGTGATTTCCTTTCTAACCATTGTCTAAAGCTATTTACACCTACGGGTTTGTGAATTTCCTCGTTGTCATGCCCCCCATCTGCATCCATCCCCTGACGCTCCTGGCAGCATGCTTCCTATGCTGCCCCTGTTTCTGCAACCTGCATTGTCAATAACATCATTCAGCAGTGAACCAGTTAACCACCAAACCACACGTAACACACATTCAAAATAAAGGGCACTGCCCCAGGTTCTGCTTTGGCTGTTCATTGCAACTCATTCCCTGACAGAGCAAGTTCACACTCTCTGTTAGTCCTGAGTTATCCAGCTTGTCTGAGACCCAAACCCTCTACCTGTTCCTGATCACCGGATCCCAACCATCTTACCAGATTCCAGTAACCTCCTCTCCCTCTGCAATATCAATACCTGTCAGTTTCCATTCATCCTCCATACTCCATCCTCCTGTCTGTGCAGATCACTGAACCCTGGGCTCACCACATCCCAATACCCCGGCACCACCCCCCCCAACCCTGACACTCATTGATTAATATAAAACCATGGGAATAAAAAGTATAAGGTGGCTGTCACTCGAGAGGTCCAGTAATGTAGTTTATTGAGGCAACCAGCAACGTTTCAGCCCCACCAGGCATTATTTCAGCTTGAAAAAGGATCCAGGTGGCTGAAACGTTGTGGGTGACATCTGTCTTGAAATAAATTACTCCAATGGATCGCAAGAGTGCCGGTGTTCCGTCGAGAAATGCCTTTCATCAGATAATGCAGCCGACGAGCTTTGCCTGCACAGAAGTGATGTCACGCCAGCTGATCTGGCGACCGGTTGGTCGTCACGTCACACCCGCGCATTCAAGGATCCTCAGAATAGCCAGCTCCAATGCAAGAGTGGAGGCAATATCTGATCATCAGATAATGCCTCCCCCTCAGTCTGCATGCATGAGACACGCCACTCAGGTAGGGGGGGATATAGACCTGGCTATATACTGTGCACAGTGCAGAGTATCATTATTATTATCTTTATTTATAATGCGCCAGCATATTCTGCAGCGCTGTACAATTGGCACAATACAGACAGGGTTACAATACATAGAACAACATTTGACAAACCAGTACAGGAGGAAACATGGGCCTTATTCCCGTGGGAACTCACAATCTAGAAGGGTTGGGGGTGGAAACAGGAGGAGAGGACTGCAAGGTGGGAGTGATGGACTGGTTGTGTCAGTGAGTCGGGTGCTAGGCTTCCCTAAATAGGAGCCCTGAATCTGCCTGTCCTGCATGTACAGAGGATAATGTGGACACACTGAAGATCTTGCACAACAATCTTAGCAAAGTGACTGTCTCTGCGAGTGCTTCTAGATTGTGAGTTCCCACAGGAATAGGGCCTTCATTTCCTCCTGTACTGGTTTGTCAAAATGTTGTTCAATGTATTGTAACCTTGTCTATATTGTGCCCATTGTACAGCGCTGCAGAATATGCTGGCACTTTATAAATAAAGAATAATAAAAATAATAATGTCTTAATGGAGCGTTTAAAGGAAGAGAAACTAGGGGAAAGTCTGAACGTACGAGGGAGAGTGTTCCAGAGGATGGGGGCTGTGCGGGAGAAATCCTGAGGCCCGTTCAATACCTCAGCAGCTGCTGAATTGATGCAGCGCAGCAATTCAGTTTGCTGCAGCACTGACTCTGAACGCTTTGGATTCGAATTGCAAAACAAAATGGCGATTTCTGTAGTTTCTGCAATATCCGCAGTTTTATTAGCAGAAACTGAGACTGAGGCCAGCTTTGAAATAACTAAAAGCAGTCAGCACAATCCGTTTTCTATGCACACACCACAAATTATAGTTTTTATTGAATAAACGTAATGGTTACTTCTGAAAAAAATATATAATTGAACCGTAATATATGTCTATGTGAAGGGATAAATAATAAATATTTTGTGCTTTGGTGAACAAAAACCTCAAAATTAACATTGCCGTACTGAATTTTACTTGCTTCATGGCGGCGGCCATCTTTACTACGTCACACTTAGCTACTCGCAACATCTCCTCGAGTCGCTGCAAGTGCTAAGGTAGCAGTGCTGAGCGCTGAGTGGCTGAACGGCGTTCAATGGCAAGTTGCTAACTTAGCACTTGCAGCGGCTGAGGTATTGAACGCGCCTCTGTAGTCTATCATGGGAAGAGGTGATGTGGGGAGAAGCTAGGCACAGGAGTATACTGCTCACTGACAGGAGGGGTAATATGTACATAGATACAGAGCGCAGGCAGATACCAATAAACTGCCGATTTTTATAATCCCTGCATGCTCCTCACACGCAGACCAGCCAGCCACAGCCAGGGAAGCACCTTTGTTGATGGCCAGTTCCAGGGAGGGCCAGGTGCCCCCCTTGCCCCATCCTGTGGCCGCCCATGAGCGCAGCATATGTGTGTATACCACTCACTGCTATCTGTATACATCAATGTCGATATCCCTCCCCCTCTCTGTATGTGTGGTGTGTCTCACTCAATGCCTCCCGCTCAGTGCGCATGAGTGAGACACACCACACATTCAGAGAGTGAATAGACACTTATGGTTTGCTATGAAAACTTTATATTGTCCATAAGGAACCATTCTGAACATGTCAGACCTATGCTATAACAGATATATAGACACAGAATTATGTTCTGAGGTGTCTAAGTGTACTTTATTAAGAAAATAATATAAAATGTAAGAGAACTGTCCAATGGTTTAATCGTTGCAGTCAAGTATTCATCAGGTCGACTCTTGGCCTAATACGACATTAATGTCACTGTCCTGTAATTTGCAGGAGTCACTGATCTGAAAAAAAAAAGGAAGATATATCAAGTAGAGAGTACTGCGGTGATTAGGCATCAGGATGGAGAAACATCCAAAAATGACCTTTAATTAGAGAAAAACAAAATTCCATTTATGTGAATTGTGCCACTACTGACCTTGAGATTATTACAATGCACGTTACAAAATGATCTCAAAGACCGTCCAGAAAGGGGATACAAAGACAATTCACTTACTTTATTACATTAGATGCCAAAATGCTCTGCACTGGATAGGATTTAGGTCCTGCTGGTGGGTGAAATGGCTTTCCTCCTTTTGCACTGATCTTGCTTTTTGCTGATTTCGATGAGTAGGGATCATTGGAATGGTTTGGATACTGATTGAACGTTCCTGCTTTCATGCCACCTGCCTGACATGACAAATGGATAAATATAATCACACTACCCATAAGAGACAAGGACGGTGACTCTGTGTATAAGTTGGCTGGTTTTATATTTTTGTTATTTGCAAAACACAACAAAAAAACACATGTGGCTTTATTACAAATGTAAAAGTAACGTTAGCGCTCAGATATGTGAGCGTTAACGCTAGCTTAAGTGGCTTTAGTGCATGATCCCCCTAATAGGGATATGCCGAACACCCCCGTGTTCGGTTCGCATTCTAACTCGAACAATTTCAAAAGTTCGAGTTTGAACGCGAACACGTACCGAACTCAATGCAAGTCTATGGGACTCAAGTTCGATTTTTAGAGTGCCCTCCAAGAGGGCATATATGCAAGATGTTTGCCATACAAGGTGTATGGGGGTCCGGGTAGTGCCCTGGGGGACAGGAAACAAGGACAAAAAGTTTAAAACCGTTTTTAAACGAACAGTGAGTTTTCCATGAAATAAGGGTTAAAAATAAAAATGAAAAATTCCTTCAAATATCGTGCCTAGGAGGTCCCCATAACCTGCCCGTGAAGTGGCAGATTTTTCGGATGTATAGAAATATGTAAAAACCAAAAAATGACATTTCAAATGACTGTAAATGGTTTTCCTGTATCCATAAACAACTGCTTGGGGCGGCAGTCTGTATGAAAAGAGGAGACATTTTAGGATACGCAGAAAAAGTTTAGTGATTTTTTGGGCTAAATTATTGTGAAATGTATGCAGGCTTTGGATGAAAGTAACAATAGGTGCTTTAAAATTGAGCCTTTAGAGTCGGCAACAGTGCCGTCACACAGTAACCCCTCTGAGGATATGAATCTGGTACAGGCGTCAGTGTCAGTGCACCCAAATATTGTGCCTTCGGTGGCAGAAAGTGCCATCATACAGTAACCCCTCTGTGGTATTGTGGAAGAGTGATGTGGTGGAGGTTTTGGGAATGTAGAAGAGATCCCCGATCTATTCAGTTACATCAGCATTCAGCATCAGGGTTGTGATAGCTGCTGATCCAGGACTGATTCATTTTTATAAACGTCAGCCGGTCTACAGAGTCGGTGGATAGACGCACTCTTTTGTCTGTGACAAAACCTCCAGCGGCACTGACCGTCCTTTCAGAAAGCACGCTGGATGAAGGGCAACCTAGTAGCTGCATAGCATATTGCTTGGGGCGGCAGTCTGTATGAAAAGAGGAGACATTTTAGGACACGCAAAACAAGTTTAGTGATTTTTTTGGCTAAATTATGGTGAAACCTATGCAGGCTTTGGCTGAAAGTAACAATAGGTGCTTTAAAATTGGGCCTTTAATGTCGGCAACAGTGCCGACACACTGTAACCCCTTTGTGGTATTGTGTGGGAGTTCAGTGGTGGAGGTTATGTGAATGCAGAAGAAATCCCCGATCTATTCCGTTACATCAGCATCAGCGGATTGATAGCTGCTGATCCAGGACTGATTCATTTTTATAAATGTCAGCCGGTCTACAGAGTCGGTGGACAGACGCACTCTTTTGTCTGTGACAAAACCTCCAGCGGCACTGAACGTCCTTTCGGAAAGCACGCTAGATGAAGGGCAACCTAGTAGCTGCATAGCATATTGGCTAAGTTCTGGCCAGTGATCCAATCTCAACACCCAGTAAGCCAGTGGATCATCTGCTGGAAAGGTATCCAGGTCTGCCCTTGCCCCTAGGTAGTCCTGCACCATACGGTGAAGACGCTGGCAATAGGTGCCTACATTTGACGTCCCTGGGCGTCGCGGACTAAAAAAATTTAAAAAGGCATCAGTCAAGCGGCCCCGGCCTTCAACACTATTCCTCTGATCATCCGCAGCCTCAGAAGCACCTGTGTCATCACTTGGTAACCTACCAGTGCCTGGAAAGGTGTTACACAAGTCTCGCTTTAGAGCGTCCTCAAGTTTTTTCATCCTGTGCTCCCTCTGTGCGGGCAGGATGAGCTCTGCAACTTTACCCTTGTATCGTGGATCAAGAAGGCTTGCCAACCAGTAATGATCCCTCTCCTTGATAGCACGAATCCTGGGGTCCTTTACCAGGCTTTTCAGGATAAGGGAGCCCATGCAGCATAGGTTGGAGGTGGCATTAGCTTCCGAGTCTTCCTGGTCAATGAGGAGGATGACCCCATCGTGCACTTCCTCCTCCCAGCCACGTACTAGTCCTTGTGTTTCTGGGCACACAAAACCCTCGAGGAATCCCCACGTTCAATGCCCACACTACTTAAATATTCCTCCTCCTCCTCCTCCTCCTGTCACGTCTCGGCCTTGCCCCCTGGTGGTGAAGGGTCTTCATGTTTGTTTTTCCTCTATGGTGTGTCTGGCTGTGCTGTTTAGGGCTGATCTGGGGTTCTGTTGTGATCTCCTGGTCTGGGGTCACATGGCCCAATCACACAGACCCACTCCCTATATATTCCCAGCAGCACAGAGCCTCATTGACTGTTTGTGGAGTTTGATGGTGGTTCTGTCTGGTTCGTGTTTCCTGAGTTGCTGCAAAGCATTCCTGTTCAAGTGTTTTCTGGTTCTGACCTCGGCTTTATTTTTGACTATCCCTTCTACTCCCCCCTGGTACCGTATATTTCTGATCTGTTGCCAACCTCTGCCTGATTGACGATTCTTGTATGTTTCATGTTTTATGTACCTAGTCTGTCTTAGTTTAGTATATTATTCAGAGGCCGCTTTTAAGGACCTCTTTTAGTATAGTTTGTCTGTTTTGTTTACTGTCCTGCAGCCTTCTCCCTTCACGGATTGTCAAGTGTATCTTTGTGTTTCTGAGTGTCCTAAGTTGTCTGTCGGTCTTGAAGCCTTCGGAACTTAGTGGCAATTCTGTTCTGTTTTTTGGTGCTCCTTGGTTTTGGAGAAATCCATCTGTCCTTGTGTCCAGTCAGTTACTCACCTGCCTTAAGGGCTTCATCTCATGTTCCAAGCCACCACGATGGCCCAAGCAGGGGCTAACCGTTACACCTCCTGTCTGATCTGAGGAGGACCCGCTGGAATGCTGTCTGCGGAAAGACTGGGGCCTTGAGAGCTAGGGAAGGCCTCCTCTTCCTCCCGCTGCTCTGCCTCTAGAGCCACAACTATAATTCCCTGCAGAGTGTGCTCCAGCAGGAACACTAAAGGAATTGTGTCACTGATGCATGCACTGTCCCTGCTCACCATTCTCGTTGCCTCCTCAAATGGTGACAGTACAGTGCATGCATCCTTGATCATCAGCCACTGCGGGGGGATAAAAAAAAAACAAGTTGACCTGAACCTGTCCTTGTGCCATACTCACACAGGTACTCGTTGATGGCCCTCTGCTGCTTGTGCAGACGCTGCAGCATTGCTAATGTCGAGTTCCACGTGGTGGGCATATCACAGATCAGATTGTGGGAAGGTGGAATTCTCTTTGAATTTCTGCCAGGCGAACACTTGCTGGGAATGACCGTCTGAAGTGGCTGCAGACTTTTCTGGCCTGGCTGAGAAGCTCTGCCAGCCCTGGGTACCTGGTTAGGAAACGCTGTACCACCAGATTTAGGACGTGTGCTAGGCATGGTACATGCGTCAACTTACCCAGGAGTAGGGCGGAGAGAAGGTTGCTGCCATTATCACAGACGACCATTCCCAGCTCAAGCCGGCGTGGTGTTAACCATCTCTGCACCTGCCCCTGCAGAGCTGACAGAATTTCTGGCCCGGTGTGACTCCTGTCCCCTAAACAAACCAGCTCAAGCACAGTATGGCATCTTTTTGCTTGAGCCATTGCGTAGCCCCTGTCAGGCGTCGGTTTAACTGCCACTTCGCCAGAGACACAGAAGGAGGAGGAAGAGGGAGAGGTGGTGGTGGAGCAGACAGACCTCATACAAGCAGCTTTCTGGAGGCCTGGTGGATGAACAAGCTCCAGCAGAGAGCCCCGTCTTGGATCCCTCTCAGCTGCAATCAGAGTTACCCAGTGTGCCGTGTAGGAAATGTAACGGCCCTGTCCATGGTTGCTGGACAACATGTCTAAAGTCACATGCACCTTGCTGCTGACTGCCTTTCCCAATGACTCCATAACATTGTCTTCCACGTGCTGGTATAGTGCTGGAATGGCCTTCCGTTAAAAGTAATGGCATTTTGGAACCTGCCACTGTGGTACAGCACATTCAGCAAATTCATGGATTGAAGCAGAGTCCACCAGCTGGAAAGGCAGCAGCTGTAATGCGAGTAATTTTGCTAAGCTGGCATTTAGACGCTGTGCTTGGGGATGGTTGGGACTATATTTTTTCTTATGCTGCAGCAGCTGGGGCAATGTAATCTGACTGCGTAAATCTTCAGCTGATGGGATGCTGTCACATTGTGAGGAAGGACCTGGTACATCCATTACTGTAGCATCATCCCTGTCAGTGGTGGTTGTAGCAGGCAATGACATGGCAGGACATATAGTGGGGGTAGAGACAGATGAGGAGGAGGAGGACCTATGCAAAGTGTTGTGCCAATGGGATGCGTGGCAGGTGGTCATGTCGCCTCAAGCACGTGGTACCCAAGCGTCCGGTGTCTTTCCCACGCTTGAGCCTCATCTGACACAGATTACAAATAGCAACGGTGCGGTCTGCTGCACATTTCTTAAAGAACTCCCAGACAGCAGAGTTCCTGGATGTGTGGTTTGAGACAACAGCGCTCTGCACCTGAGCAGCTCTGACATCTGACGCCTTGGACTGGCTAGTGCTACGGTTGGTCATAGAGGACGTTGTGCCTCGTGTTTGTTGTGCCTCCTCCTCCTCACTTGACTCCTCTGTTCGATCAGGCACCCAGGTGGAGTCAGTGACCTCATCATCAATGTCATCTTCACCCCTATCTCCTCATCACTGGAGCCAACTTGGCAGTATGCTGCAGCTGCTGGGACAACATGAGTGCCAGTTATTTGTGTGTCATCACTGGCATCTCTAGGTTGCCTAGGTTGATTATATTCCCTTCCTCAACCTCAGAGATTGAATCAGAGCACTGTAGTTGCTGCGCATCCTCAGGCAGCATGACAATGTCATTGTAGTCAAACAATTCAGCTGACTCCTCTGTGTGTGATAGTGAGGCTATGGCAGGAGTAGCTGTGGACATGGAGGCTGCATTAGATGCTTTGGCAGCTGAGGTGGACTGTAAACCACTACAAGCCTGGCTGGCAAAGGACTCGGAGGATGAGGATGGCCTGGTTAGCCAATCCACCAAATCCTCTGTATGTTGCTGCTGCTGCTTAAGACGGCCAGCACCAGTTATAAAGGACAAGCGTGCCCCTGCAGAAGATGCACCACGTCCACGACGACCAGAGGCACAGCCTCCCAACAGAGGCTGCTTGCCCTCTTATCTGTGCCTGGGAGCGTCTGCCTGTCCTTTTTGGTCTTTCTGACATGTTGAGTGATATATAGATTAAAGATATATAGAACTCTGGTATAACTCTGTGAGACACCCTGATAGCTGGCAGCCAGTGACAAGACACAAATTACAATTCCCAGAAACCACCTACAAGTCAGTGAGACCCCCTGATAGGACCCCCTGATAGCTGGCAACAGTGACAAGACACAGATTACAATTTGCAGAAATCTGCTAGAAGTATGTGGGACCCCCTGATAGCTGGCAGTGAGAACACAAAGATTAGAACAATTCCCAGATATTTTGTAGAAATGAGACCCCCAAAATTGCTGGTGGCAGTGAGAACACAAAGATTAGAACAATTCCCAGATATTTTGTAGAAATTAGACCCCCCCAATAGCTGGTGGCAGACTGGCAGTGAGAACATACACTAACACAACAATCTCCTCTCAAAAAACACGTGCTGAAGCGCTGTGTGAAGCCTTATATAGTGTGCTGCGGGACTTAGCTCTGTGAGCCCATGATTGAGCCGTGATTGGCATAGTCCTGAACCTGTCTTGCACCTGACCTGTGGTCAGGTGCAAGGCTGTAGCCAATTACAAGCTTCAGGCCAGTGGAAAAATGCATTGTGGTCCATTGTGGTGCATTGTGGGCGAACACGCGGAAATGTTTGTAGTTCGCGAACAGGCGATGTTCGAATCGAACTCCGAGCCGAACAGCTCATCCCTACCCCCATTACATTCTGAACGCTAATGGGTTAAAAAACTCATTGGCACATAGGGAATTGCGCTCGCTTCCGCAAGCTTACTGTACTTTGCGCTCTCTATACTTAACATGGAGAGCACAAAGAGTAATTAGCATTAAGATTACAAAGTCCTAATGCTAATAACCACCCCGCTGCGGCTAACTGAAAAGTTAACCACAGCTAGAAGCTGGTGCTGATACCGTTTCTGCAGAATCAGTTAGCACCAGCTGAAACCCCCCAAAAATCAGATACTCACTTCCAGGGGTCAGGTCCTAAAGAAAGAAGCGCAGGAACTAACCAAAGTCTCTCTATATATATATATTCGTTCAACAAAAGCGAAAAAGCCTCAATATGTCACCTCTCCCCAGACCCACCACACACACACAATGCCACCAGGCACCATGCCACTTCACCACACCATGCCACCTCTCCCCAGACCCACCATGCCACCTCTCCCCAGACCCACAACACACACCATGCCACCACTCCCCAGACCCACCATGCAACCTCTACCCAGGCCCACCATGCAACCTCTCCCCAGACCCACCATGCCACTCTCCCCAGACCCACAACACACACCATGCCACCTCTCCCCAGACCCACCACACACCATGCCACCTCTCCCCAGACCCACCACACACACCATGCAACCTCTCCCCAGACCCACCAGACACCATGCCACTTCTCCCCAGACCCACACACACCATGTCACCTCTCCCCAGACCCACCAACACCACACAATGCCACCAGACACCATGCCACCTCACCACACCATGCCACCTCTCCCCAGACACCATGCCACCTCTCCCCAGACCCACACACACACACACACTATGCCACCTCTCCCCAGACCCACCACACACACCATGCCACCTCTCCAGACCCACACACACACCATGTCACCTCTCCCCAGACCCACACACACACACAATGCCACCAGACACCATGCCACTTCACCACACCATGCCACCTCTCCCCAGACCCACCATGCCACCTCTCCCCAGACCCACACACACACCATGCCACCACTCCCCAGACCCACCATGCCACCTCTCCCCAGACCACAACACACACCATGTCACCTCTCCCCAGACCCACCACACAACACAATGCCACCAGACACCATGCCACCTCACCACACCATGCCACTCTCCCCAGACACCATGCCACCTCTCCCCAGACCCACACACACACACACACTATGCCACTCTCCCCAGACCCACCACACACACCATGCCACCTCTCCCCAGACCCACAACACACACCATGTCACCTCTCCCCAGACCCACCACACACACACAATGCCACCAGACACCATGCCACTTCACCACACCATGCCACCTCTCCCCAGACCCACCATGCCACCTCTCCCCAGACCCACACACACACCATGCCACCACTCCCCAGACCCACCATGCCACCTCTCCCCAGACCCACACACACACCATGCCACCACTCCCCAGACCCACCATGCCACCTCTCCCCAGACCCACCACACACACCATGCCACCTCTCCCCAGACCCACCATGCCACCTCTCCCCAGACCCACCACACACACCATGCCACCTCTCCCCAGACCCACCACACACACCATGCCACCTCTCCCCAGACCCACAACACACACCATGTCACCTCTCCCCAGACCCACCACACACACACAAGCCACCAGACACCATGCCACCTCACCACACCATGCCACCTCTCCCCAGACCCACCATGCACCTCTCCCCAGACACCATGCCACCTCTCCCCAGACCCACCACACACACACAATGCCACCAGACACCATGCCACCTCACCACACCATGCCACCTCTCCCCAGACCCACCATGCCACCTCTCCCCAGACACCATGCCACCTCTCCCCAGACCCACACACACACCATGCCATCACTCCCCAGACCCACCATGCCACCTCTCCCCAGACCCACCATGCCACCTCTCCCCAGACCCACAACGCACACCATGCCACCTCTTCTTCCATGTGTAAATTCTTGCTGCAGGGACAGCCCAGGATTTTGCAAGGAAAACTTCCTGCTCTTTTAAAAAAGAAAAAAAAAAACATTCGAGGGCTCTGGACCTTCCCCTCCCCATCGTAGAATGCAAGGTGGAGGGGGGGTTTGTGGAGAGAAGACAGCTGGAGGTTTGTTAAGTACACAGCCCATGCTGTGAGCAGACCCCAGGTTGCTCCTTCACACAGAGCTATTTGCACGATGGTGATATCAGAGATGATGGAGAGGATTGTGTCCTTCTATGCAGGGTCGCGCTGTGTGACCTCACACAGCCAGCACACGTGTCATGTGCCTGCAGCTGGGCACGTGATTTCCGCAGTGCCTGAGTGTCGGCCGGGAGAATTTCTATCAGTCTGCCCAGACTGGGTCCCCAAGTATCAGAACGTTCCTCATACGTTCCGCCTGCAGGAGAAGTGAGGGAACGCCGTTCCCTCGCGTTCCTGCAGGACTCGAGCCCTGCTCACTTCTCATCCCGCAGCGTGAACGGTGGACCGATCCGGAGTTGCTACGTTTTCAACAGCTCTGGCTAAGTTAGCACCAGCTTTGTAATACTGCCCATGGTCTGTTAGTGCTTCCTCAGGACAGGGTTGGGAAGCACTGCCTTAAAGGGACACTCTAGGCAACATGACCACCTAAGCTATTTTAGGTGGTCATGATGCCCGGAGTATCCTGCCCTCTGTCCCCCCTCCCTCCGCTCAGCGGTTCAGCTGTAAATGGTGAAAACAGCTGAGAGAGGCGGAGAACTTTACTCCGCCCTCCCAGCTGTCAGTCAGCAGAGCGGGAATCATATTTTCCGCTTCTGCCGACTTTTGCCGAGTAGGAGACGTCATCGCACTTTCAGCGCGATGACGTCTCTAACTCACCGCAGAAGCTGGCGGCTCCCTCTGAGGGTTAGTGTTGCGCGCATCCTCTTGCGCGCAACACTAATCCTCAGAGGGAGCCGGGAGGAAGCCTGCCAATTGGCTGGCTTACGTGAGAGGCGCGCATGCGCGCTTCTCACGTAAACCAGAAGGCAACTTCAATGCAAGAAGGACGGGAGCGGAAGAGGAGGGAGGTGAGTATAAAAAAAAAAAAAAACACCGCTGGAAACAAGAGGATTTTAGGGTAAGTATTACAGTTACAAGTAAAAAAAAAAAATAAAGATTTATTAAGAGAATAGGGATAGGTTAGGATAAAAAAACGGGGGGGGGGGGGGTGATTTGAGTAAAGTGTTCCTTTAATCTCACCTGTTTGGATGGTGAACTTGGCACAAAAGGTTTCACTGGTCCTTTTTTCGTTGGTTTCTCCTTCAGGGGTGGTAAAGGCTTGTCGGAGAGGTATGGATTTTCATCAAAATAGTCTTTTGGGTGAGCGTTTAGCCTGAAAGGTCCTCCCTTTAGTTTTTGTTTGTGGCTTTCATGCTCTTTCTGTGACAAAATAAAGAACGCAGCCAAAATACATTGAGTCCCAGTTGTATTTTGTTTATTGTCACATGAGGTGCCGTACATCATCAGCTAAGTTCCTCTTAGTTTTGGCAAACCTACTACTCAATAGCACAGACAGTAGTCAGTATACACAACACTGATATATTCCTGAGTGATGGAAGGAATACAATTCAAATGTTGCTTATTCAGATAGAACTGAGGGTCCCGAAACTGCATCGAATGGTGAATTTCCCCATACAGTGCAATTTCGGGGCCATTCGGCTATTGAAAACCTAGCAATTCGCCAGTGAAATATGGTGTCTGTTCGATGGCAGTGAAATCCCCATAGAGAAGCAATGGTTAATCTATTCAGAGAACACCGAACAGCAGGGAAAAGTTGCCGAAGTGCCCTGATATTCGTTGCTTTCATTCAGCAGGTTTAATCAGAAGAATCCCATAGGTTTCTCAATGTTAAAAATATTTCCATTTTTATCCAATAGCTATTAAACCGTTTATTCTTTTAATTTGCAGCAAAAAGTAAAAAAAAAAAAATTCTAGGCATTTCTCAGCAAAAATATTTTCAGAGTATTTTTTTTTGGATTATTTTTTTAAAATAGCATTTTTTTTCTAACAGACCTTTTTATTGCTATTTATAGTATCTTATATATTAATTCTAGGCATTTTCATCCAGTAGCTTTTTTGCAAACAGCATTTGAAATTTTGAAAGTTTTCTTTCAATCTTGTTCGTTGGCTTGTCGGCTTTTTCCGGCGGCTGGTCGGCACTTTGTTCAGTGGATTGTCGGCTTTTTTCAGACCCGTTGCGGTGGATCGTCGGGTACGTTCGGTGGGTTTTCTGTGGCATTTCGAATTGATCCGATTTTTTTCGGACCGTATCGGCGGGTTATCGGTGGATTTTCAGATCCATTCAGCGGCTTTCCCCTGCACTTCGGGGACCCTGCGGTGAATGTGCTGAATTCACTGCAGGGTCGGGGAAATTGATTCCCCAAAGTACAGGGAACGAGAGAGCACCAAAATGTCGGTGACATTTCGGTGCTCTCTGAGTAACCCTATAGTCTCTGATTGCGCGATTTTGCTTTTCAACCTCTGATCTTCATTCCAAACTGATCTAAATCATGGCGGCATACAAACTGGGGAGACCCGAAAAGGCTTTTATTAATTATTTTTTTCACTGGATAGTGAGCTAACACATTTGGGTGGAATACTGAACACTAAAGAGTGAATAAGAAAAAGTTTTAAGAGGTTATTCACTAACCTCTGAATTGGCCCCAAATTGCACTGGATGGTGAATTTCATCGTTCGCTGCAAATTCGGGCCAATTCGTCTATTCACTAAACTGTCAATTCACCAAATACTAGCATATTGACAGCAAAATACTGTGCAATTCACCAGCACTGACATTGCCCCCTAGAACACTGTTGTGCCTATTTCCACAACGCCGAACTGCACTGAAATTCTGGCAAAATTCACAGATTTTCGGTGTTTCAATTTGACAGGTTTAAACAGGCGAATCCCATAGGTTTCAATGCAATAAATGGAATTTCATTTGAATTATTTTTTTTTTAAAGACCGTTTATTTTTTGCAAAAACCCTTTCTATTTTTGCTAACACATTTTTGTATTTTTTTAGACGACACTTTTGTTTTTCTGATCTTTTAAAAGACTTTTTTATGTTGTAAAAAAACTTTCCATTATTTTTTAATGGACCTTTTTTTATGATTTAAATTCCTATTAGGAAAATAGGAGTCTTCCTTTTGTTTCGTTGACGTCCGATGTCTGTTTCGGCGACTCCAATTTTGCCAAAAGACAGTGAACATTTGCTAAATAGTGAATTCACTGTATTTTTGATTAAATGGAACCGCCGAAATGCAGCGACATGCAAAGCACTGAAATTGCACTAAATTTCTGTGCTTTTTGAAAAGACCCTCTAGTTTGGTTTTAAGGTTATTTCCGATATAAATAATGTGGGCGAAACTAAGAAAATGATTTTTAATGCATAACAACTGTTCAAATTCAGATATTTTATGTTTCATTAAAAAGTCTGCATTCACCTTCAGCAGAGCCTGTGATATATCAAAATCGTCAGCAGCATATTGATAGTCTTTACCTAGGGACACGTTAGGGTATCTGTTGAAAGACAACAGTATGATAAGCAAATGTCCAGTTTGGAAGCGAATTGTCTGTGCAGGGGAGATATGAGAGCCTTACCCATATCCAGTGCCATGCTTGGAAGGATTTGTGTAGAAATTCTTTCCTGGTGCTGTGTAGGCTTTCCGCTTTTTTAGTTCGGCGCTAAATGCTGGGATTGGACCACTCAATGTGCCATAGAAACTGCCCTTCCCGGATCTAAATAAAAGAGACCACAGACAAACAAGATGACAGATATCTTTGCCAGATATCTGAAGCACATCACAGCTGATATGATTTGATGCTCACTGATTACAGGATTCAGTCTTTATTTCCCCAATGGAATCCTTAAAACCAGGCCTGTTAGGGCTCCCTGAGGACAGGGCTGTCATGCCCCCCATCTGTACCCCATCCTCTGATGCTCCTGGCAGCATAACTTTCCATGCTGCCCCTGTTCCTGAATTCATGCATAACACCTGCAAGCGGTGACAGAGTTAACATCCAGCACACTACTAGTTGACACCAAAACACACCTCACACTCTTAATCAAATAGAGGGCTGTGCCCCAGACTTAACTGTGCTGTTCATTGCGACTCAATTCCTGACAGAGCAAGCTATTCATTTTGTTAGCTCTGAGATTCAGCCTGAGACCCTATTTACCCACCTGCTCCTGTTGACCGGATTTCCACCAGGTCTCCAGATTCCAGCAACCTCCTTTCCCTCTGCAATATCCATACCTAGTGTAGTCAGTTTTGCATTTATCCTCCATACTCCACCCTTCTGTCTGTGCAGATCACTGCACCCTGGGCTCACACATCCCAATACCCTGGTGCCACCCGGGTACCATCCCCACGACCCTGACAAGGGTTGAAACCACTGTTGTAGGTTTCGTCGTAAACGTTTCTAATTTTCACGGAAATAGACACTTCACATCAAAACAGCAAAATGACACAATTAGTCTTCAACTCAGCCTTGTGTGTTGTTGGGTGGTACGGCTCCTCATGGAGGACTCAGTAGCTCAAGCTTCATTGGCCTGTCTTACAGACTTCTTCTGCCAGTGCTAAGACTCATTGAGGAGGTTGGGAAGGGAGCTCAGAATGGCTAACAATGTCAAAGAAAGATATGTCGAATAAATGGGAACATAGATAAAAGAAGGAATGGGTTACGCAAGGGGGGAAATTGTAAACTGGGGCTGGATTTAGGGTTTTAGGAGTTTAGCATTCGTCTGTCCCCTTATTGTCACACTTGCTGTGTTTCTTCTCCATTCTGCTCAGCCCAAGGGCGCGATTCCTAACTTTCTGTAAACTTAACTGGCGCCGTTGTAAACCTAGTTACTCCATAGACTTCAATGGCTCTGGTAAGTTTAAAACTGCTCTGGTTACATTTATACCACGGTTGGATTAGGGCCCCAAATGTGTCTTTCTTCTGTCCCTGTCAGTGCTATTTTACTGTGGGTGTATTTTGAGGGAAATGGCCTGGAACAGCATCTCCAATAGAAACTATCAGGTTTATTCACTAAAAGGTGAAACTCAGGAGAATTGGCAGAAGAGAACATTCTAGACCAGTGGTTCCCAACTGCGGTTCTCAGGTACCCCCAACAGGTCAGGTTTGCCAGATATCGGAAGCACAGCACAGGTGATATGATTTGCTGCTCAGTGATTGTAGGATTCAGTCTGCATTTCCCCAAGATAACCCTTAAAATCTGGCCTGTTAGGGGCACTTGAGGACCACGGATGGGAACCACTGATCTAGACCAAATAGCCGATAAGTCAGATAAATGGGAGCAGTTTTATGGTTTGGCTATTTTGATCTAGAATTTTTACTTTTCCTGCCAGTTCTCCCGAGTTTCGCCTTTATCGAATAGACCTGTATGTAATCAGGCCTTGTTATAGACATAAAGAGAGGGGGAAAAGGGGTGAATTAGGGATGTCAATTGGAATATTATGAATTAGAGGTGAAAAAGATGACAAGTGGAGTGTTGTGTACAAACCCATGTACCCCTGTGCACAATAGCCACTGGAAAACGTTTTCTTAAATCCTGAAGACTCACATAGCACACATTACACTACAGAAATAAAAATTGAGACAAAAACTATAGTTGAATTTTCAGACTTACGGCTTTATCTCTCCGCTAGATGGGAGGAAGGACTTTCCCATATTTCTCTTGGCCTGATCTATACGGTACTTCCTCCTCTCTTTCAGTGGATCAGAATAGGATTCGCGCTCGAATATTCTTTTGAATTCTCCGTCGAAGTAGCCTCCTGTTGCATTAGCCATAGATTTGGAACCTCCAGGTATTATCTGTCTGTTCTTACTAGCCGATTCATTAAATGATTCTAAGAGAAAAAATAAATAAATGAGAACACCAAATATTACAGTTACTGATGTTATGATCAGGGCTGCCATCAGGGCATTACAGCTAGGGTTCCCACCTATTCGGGTTTTACCCGGACAGTCCAGTTTTCGAGTCATGTCTGGTTTTCAGACCCCTTGCCACCCGGACATATGACTTGTGTGGGCACATGGGTGCCTGCCCCCTCCCCTTCTACCTGGCTGTGTACAGAGGGGACAGAATGTAGCTGCAGTGTCTGCCTGTGTCTCCCCTCCGTGCTGGCCCTGCACCCTCCATCCTGGCAGCAGCAGGTCCTAATACACAAGCAGGTCTCTTCTCCATCTCTTCTCTAGCCTCTCTCTTCTTCCCCTTCTCTCACTTCTTCCACCCCATTTCCTCTTCCCTCTCCACCCTTCCCTCTCTCCCCCTTCTCACTGCCCCCCTTCTTCCACTCTTTCCTTTTTCTCCCTCAACTTCTCCTTTGTCCCCCCTCCCTCTCCCCTTTCTCCTTCCCCCCTCCCTCTCCCCTTTCTCCTTCCCCCTCCCTCTCCCCTTTCTCCTTCCCCCTCCCTCTCCCCTTTCTCCTTGCCCCTCCCTCTCCCCTTCCCCCTCCCTCTCCCCTTCCCCCTCCCCTTCCCCCTCCTCTCCCCTTTCTCCTTCCCCCTCCCTCTCCCCTTTCTCCTTCCCCCTCCCTCTCCCCTTTCTCCTTGCCCCTCCCTCTCCCCTTCCCCCTCCCTCTCCCCTTCCCCCTCCCCTTCCCCCTCCCTCTCCCCCTTCTCCTTCCCCCTCCCTCTCCCCCTTCTCCTTCCCCCTCCCTCTCCCCCTCCCTCCCTCACTCTTTTTCCTCCCCTCTCTCTCTCCCCCTCCCTCCCTCACTCTTTTCCCTCCCCTCTCTCTCCCACCTCCTCTCCTTTTCTCCCTCACTCTCTCCTTTTTTCCCTCTTTTTTTCTGCTCCAATTTCACTCACGCTCTCCTTCCCTCTCTCTCCTTTTCTCCCTCTCTCTCCTTTTCTCCCTCTCTCTCTCCTTTTCTCCCTCTCTCTCTTCTTTTCTCCCTCTCTCTCTCTCTCTCTCTCTCCTTCTCCCTCTCTCCTTTTCTCCCTCTCTCTCTCCTTTTCTCCCTCCCTCTCTCTCTCTCTCTCTCCTTTTCTCCCTCTCTCTCTCCTTTTCTCCCTCTCTCTCTCCTTTTCTCCCCCTCTCTCTCTCCTTTTCTCTCTCTCTCTCTCTCCTTTTCTCTCTCTCCTTTTCTCTCTCTCTCTCTCCTTTTCTCTCTCTCTCTCTCTCCTTTTCTCTCTCTCTCTCTCTCTCTCTCCTTTTCTCTCTCTCTCTCTCCTTTTCTCTCTCTCTCTCTCCTTTTCTCTCTCTCCTTTTCTCTCTCTCTCTCTCTTTCTCCCTCTCTCTCCTTTTCTCTCTCTCTCTATGTATGTATATGTTGATTTGAGGTTCGGGTGATTGGGGCTGAAGTGGGATGTTAAAGGTTAGGAGTGACGTGTATATGTGAGTGAGCGTCTGGGTGACAGATACCTGTGAGCAACAAAAATATTTTGCCACACAGTGCAGGAGTATTTGGGTTTCGCTAGAAGAAAAGCTGGCAACCCTAATTACAGCCCATGATGTGTTCAGGCTCCCGCCAGCAAGGGAGGGCCCTGCCATTGGGGGAGTCCATCTCTGATCATGGCACACTCAGGGTCTGGCTAGACACATTCTGCAAGGCCAGCTGACTGGCCCTACAGCCAAGCTGATTGGCCCCCTTCCTCCACTATTCGTGATGGTCGTGGGAGCACTATGTGATCTGTGCTTTCATCAAGCGTAGATTGTATAGCATGTCTCCGCACAGTGCCCCGGCACTCCATCTTCAGACAGAGGGCATGCTGCACCAAAAAAGCTGATTGAATAAAGGGAGAGATTCCCTATTAAATGGGAAAACTTGTTAAGCCGATAACAGATTAGGACGTGTATATGTGAGTGAGCGTCTGTGTGACAGATACCTGTGAGCAACAAAAATATTTTGCCACACAGTGCGGGAGTGTTCCGGTTTCGCTAGAAGAAAAGCTGGCAACCCTAATTGTTGTTAAACTTGTTAAGCCGATAAAAGATATTTATTATTAAAGTGAATCTGTTAAGTTTTATTGCTGTGGAGCTCTGTGAAATGCTCATATACACTGCACATTAATGAGTTTTATTGCTGTGGAGCTCTGTGAAATGCTCATATACACTGCACATTAATGAGTTTTATTGCTGTGGAGCTCTGTGAAATGCTTATATAGTATACAACACACATTAATGAGTTTTATTGCTGTGGGGCTCTGTGATATGTTCTTATACAATGCACATGTCACAAATCCCCCTTGGGTCTATGATATTGGTCCCTGAATATAGTATACTATCTACCCCTCCGATCCTTAGGTGGTCGGTACAACTAACTATCTTAGGGGAGCCCAATATGACTTACCCAGCAAGGGTTATGATACCACAATATTATACCAGACTTGGGTGATGGAACAGGGATCTTAGTACCAAGAGGGAGACTCAGAGTAAAGCACAGAGTAAAATTGTCAGGGAATACCAGGTTGGTACAGAGTAGGGTTGTCAGCGAATGTCAGGTCGGTACACAGAGCAGGGCTGTCAGCTAATGCCTGGACGGTACACAGAACAGGGCTGTCAGCCAATGCCTGGACGTTACACAGAGCAGGGCTGTCAGGGAATGCCAGGTCGGTACACAAATAGCCAGTAACAGAGCGCTGAGGGAAGTGATAACCACATCAGGGCACAGGTGTAATTGAGATGCTGGGTTTTAAACATGGCGTGTACCGCATCGTCAAGCCACACCGCACACCCTGGCGTCTCACATGGCCGCAAGCCCTGTGTCCTTCACTCGGCGCCCGGCCAGTGAGCAGCGAGCAGGATGCTGCTGGGCGCTGGGTATTATTAGAGGGGAAGGTGAGAACACATTACTGAGTTTTATTGCTGTGGAGCTCCGTCATACACTGTATTTTGGAGGAAAGCAACCTGTTAAAAGTTGAGGGAGAGCATGGGAGGGCCCATCCTAAGGTTCAGTAAGGGGCCCCAAGTATTCTGGCTGCACAGATTATAATTAATAATCCTTGTAGTGAAGTGAGGTAAAAGATTTTTAGTTATCGAGTCCCCAGATGTTACTCTTGCTGCTGCCAGAAGCAGCCCTTGAGATCTGAGCCCTTAGGTAAAGTACTTATTATGAAGAAAATGCAGAAATTAACCCAATACATTTTAATTGATATATGCTCCCTATTCTTTCTTGGTAAATGGGAGTATAGGAACGCAGGAGTGTATATATGAGGCATGAATGGCATTTACAAACTGTTATTCCACAGAAATTCCAACATGCAAGGGCCCTATACGTGTGAGACCTTAGGTGACCACTTATTTTGTCTACTTAACATCCTTGACCAAGAATTGGCAGAGTCCATCAGGAACATCTCACTCTGCTCTAGCCATGGATGAGGTTGGGCAGGGATGTGGGGACTTATGCTGCATGTTTGAGCCGTTCAATAGGCTGAGCAGCCTCTTTGTGATAGGGGCTGACGTTTACTGCTAGCACTTCTCCATATCTTGCTGCAGCTATAAGGAACCATAGGCAAGGAGGCGTCTCAATAGGGGGCTTAAATTATCTATACAAGGATTATATTTGGTTAAAATGTTAAATTTCATAAAAACCAAGCTATTTCATATGGACATAATATTGACATGTGACACTGGGGAGATGTTTCATGGAGCTCTCACTAAAGTGGAATGGAATCCAGGGCTCATTCATTTACCGGGGTCACATGAGCGCACTATGTACACCCGTACTGACGTGCCTTCCGGTGTCTGTTGCAGCAATGGGACACTTCGACGGGGCCGGTCACAAACTGTAGCGCGTGCACGAATTGCACACGCTACAAGCGGCCGTGCAGAAAGCCTCCCCGTCCAAACGCTAGAAGTGCGTTGGACAGGGCTGCAAAGCGTGAGCCTCCATAGGAGGTTGAGCCTTGAAGGGCTTAGCACACTAACTGCGCTCATTGAGGTGGCCAGACGGGCGTCAGAGTGGAAGGACATCAACTCTCACTGATGTTCCTTCTGCTCTCAAAGACGCTTGTCTGACCAGTTAGTGAAAGTCAAATGAAGGACTGTTCTGACTTTTTTCCCTCTTGTGGTCCAACAGGTCAGAGTGACAAGAGGTGGAGGGGGGTGATTCCTCTTTCAAGACACCACCTAGCTAGTAGATAATGGTTGTCTGACCCACCAGGAAAAAAAAGGTAGGGTGCAGTCTAGATACCCTCTGCCAGGTGTTACACTGTGCGGCCTATGTGCCAAAAGGGCTAATAGGGTGGCCGTGATGGATTGTGTACTTACTCGAGCCAGAAGTGACATATTTATCTCCGATACTGATATAACCCAGCTCACTGAAGAGGCCAATCCTCTCCATGTCAGTTTTTCCATCTCCAGGCATAGTTTCACAAAGCAGATTCAGCTCAAGCTATCCTGGTGATTTATTCTTTCCTTCTTTGGCATACGTTCCTTAGAAAAGAAGAATACACTTTCAATTATATATATTAAATATATATATTTTTACAATTCTAATAGTGAGTGTTAATACAGAGTGGTTACTGTGCTGTACCCTGATTAACAATACTGCCTATTACATTATACCTCCATGCATTAAGTCTATGAAGGGTAAGGGGCAATAAAAGTTATAGGTGGTGTATACTTAGTGTGACAGAGGCCTCTGCCACCTTTTCAGTGATTTATGTTCCAGGTGTCAGGGACTGGCTGGAGCGGGCACTCACCGCATTGCCTGCACTACATATTGTCATGCCCCGCTCCGCGGCCTTCCCCCGGCCCACTCCGCCATGCTGGGAGAGGTTCCCTACTCACCCGAGGTCCCTCGTGGCGCGTTGCTCCGAGTTCCGGGTCCGCAGGATGGAGAGTAAGAGCCAGGAGACGCCCCACGCCGCCGACTGGATCCAAGCCCTGTAAAGGAATGCGCGCACGCGCGAGAACAGACCCTCCTATGTACTGTAAAATCAGGTACTCTGGCGCCCTCGGCTGGCCGATTAAGGGTACTGCGGGACACCTGCTCTGGAGATCCTCGAATGCCTCCCATTGACCTATCAAAGATCCAGGTACCTCAACTCCACCTACGAGAACCAGGTGAGAGATATTCTCATGATCCCATGAACCCTATTTAAATCCGCCTTCCTTCTCAGCACATTATCCAGGTTCTACTGTGCCTTCCGCCTCAGTTTTCCTAGAGTTCCTCGTATTCCTTGATCACGTATCTTCTGACCCTTCGACCCGGATTGTGCCAACGACTACGCCACCTTCTTCAACCCTTCGACCCGGATTGTGCCACCGACTACGCCACCTTCTTCAACCCTTGGACCCGGATTGTGCCACCGACTACACTACCTTCTTCAACCTTCGACCCAGATTGTGCCACCGACTACGCTGCCTTCTTCAACCCTTCGACCCGGATTGTGCCAACGACTACGCCACCTTCTTCGACCCGGATTGTGCCACCTACTACGCCGCCTTCTTCAACCTTTGACCCAGATTGTGCCACCGACTACGCCACCTTCTTCAACCCTTCGACCCGGATTGTGCCACCGACTACGCCACTTCTTCAACCCTTCGACCCGGATTGTGCCACCGACTACACTACCTTCTTCAACCTTCGACCAGATTGTGCCACCGACTACGCTGCCTTCTTCAACCCTTCGACCCGGATTGTGCCACCGACTACGCCACCTTCTTCAACCCTTCGACCCGGATTGTGCCACCGACTACGCCACCTTCTTCAACCCTTCGACCCGGATTGTGCCACCGACTACACTACCTTCTTCAACCTTCGACCCAGATTGTGCCACCGACTACGCTGCCTTCTTCAACCCTTCGACCCGGATTGTGCCAACGACTACGCCACCTTCTTCGACCCGGATTGTGCCACCTACTACGCCGCCTTCTTCAACCCTTCGACCCGGATTGTACCATCGACCACGCCACCATCCTCGTTATTATCCATTGCTCTTCCTGGGACTTTTGTTACGAATTCCACTCCAACCTTATTGACTGTATTATTTT
Source organism: Leptobrachium leishanense (assembly GCA_009667805.1). NCBI lineage: Eukaryota > Metazoa > Chordata > Amphibia > Anura > Megophryidae > Leptobrachium > Leptobrachium leishanense. Next base: position 456,289,877 of record CM019063.1, on the reverse strand, counting down.
CTGGACTTCAACTACTATTTATGGTTCACTAAAAGATTACTTTACTCTCCATCGCCTCCTGATTTCCTTATCCATAGCTTGCCATTGGGTTCCATACACACACTTCACAGGGGATCCAAACCCTGCATTACAGAAGAACCTGGATCATCATGGAACCCGCAAGCACCGCTCAGGTTCTTGCTATCCTCACCGAACAGATGGCCGCCCTAGCCAAGATGGTACAGAACCTACAGACCAGCCAAGAAACCTTACTCCACAGAGAGAGGAGTCGCGCCGAGGCCACGGCATTACCTCCTTCACCCTCTGGTTCCGTCATTCAACAGGCCGAACTCCTCGCTCCAGAACCCAGAACCAATGCACCCGAACGGTTTTCCGGTGATCGCACAAAGTACCGCACCTTTATCACCGCCTGTGAACTTATGTTCTCTCTTTGTCCCCGTACTTATGGATCTGACTCCGTAAAAGTGCGCTCAGCCATTTCATTGATGTCCGGGGCTCCACAGGACTGGGCCTTCCAACTTCTGCGTGAAGGGAGTCCTCTTCTATCCTCCTGGAATTCCTTCGTCCAAGCCATGAACCCTATATATGATGACCCTCTGCGTTCATCAACCGCATTATCCACAATTCGGCATCTACGACAAGGACGACGACCAGTGGAGGACTACATCTCCGAGTTTCGAGCTGTGGCCGCAGATACAGGCTTGAACGACGTGGGTCTTAGAGATCATTTCCGTCATGGTCTCTCTGATCAACTAAAGGACGAACTGGCCCGAATAGGGGTTCCCACAACACTGGACGCCATGATCCTGCGATCCCTAACCCTGGACCAACGTTTCAGAGAGAGACGTCAAGAGAGAATGGCCACCGCTCCTTCCTTACCTGTCCGGCGGTCTGAAACTCCATCCACGACCTCTGTCAGATCCCCCAACTCCACTCCTTCACCTCCCGAACCCATGGAGATTGGCTTAGCACGAGGTCCCTTGTCCCCTGCTGAACGAAGCAGACGACGCGCGCAAAACCTCTGCCTGTACTGCGGTCAACCCGGTCACCTCTTGCGTGGCTGCCCTATACGACCACCACTTCCTTCTGACGGAGGTAAAAACCATCCCTCCGTAATATCACTTCAATGTGTATTTGGTTCCACCTCCGCTCATATGACCATTCCTGTCATCCTGCAGTGGGAAGATAGAAGTGTGAACGTGTCCGCCATCATAGACTCCGGAGCTAGTAACAACTTCTTCGATCTCACCCTCGCTACCTCCCTAGCGATCCCTACACGACTGAAGAAGACTCCCACACCGTTACAAATGGTCAACGGAAGCACACTACGTACCGCCCCATCACCCATGAAACCACTCCTTTGTTGCTGCTCATCGGTACTAAACACCAGGAGCGCCTCCAATGGGACATTGTACCTTCTCCGTTGTTCCCTCTGGTTCTAGGTCTTCCTTGGCTTCGCACCCATAATCCTTCCATCGACTGGTCCTCCAACACCGTCTCTTTCCCTTCTCACCATTGCCAACACTTCTGTATGAACGGGTATACCACCGAAAAGATTGGGTTTTCTACCTACCCAGCTTCTGAACTACCGGTCAAATATTCTGACTTCCAAGATGTGTTTGAAAAGAAAGGGGCCGACACGCTACCTCCACACAGAGAATACGATTGCCCCATCGACCTTCTTCCAGGAGCACCCATACCCCATGGGCGCATTTATAACCTATCCGTTCCTGAATCCCAATCCTTGAAGGAGTATATTGAGGACGGGCTCCAAAAAGGATTCATACGTCACTCCACTTCGCCTGCCGGGGCCGGTATCTTCTTTGTTGGGAAACGAGATGGTGGGCTCCGACCATGCGTCGACTACAGAGCATTGAACGCAATCACGGTACGTAACCGTTATCCGCTACCACTGATTCCCGAGTTACTGGATAGAGTGAAGGATGCTTGTATCTTCACAAAGATTGATCTCCGCGGAGCTTATAATTTGGTGTGCGAATGAGACAAGGGGACGAGTGGAAGACCGCCTTCCGTTCTCGATACGGTCACTTTGAGTATCGCGTCATGCCGTTCGGCTTGTGCAATGCCCAGCTGCCTTTCAACACTTTCTCAATGACATCTTTCGTGACATCCTGGATACCTTCCTGGTGATTTATTTGGATGATCTACTGATATTCTCCCGCTCTCTCCAAGAGCACGAACAGCACGTCCGACTCGTCCTGTCTCGCCTCCGTCAGCACAAATTATATGGTAAAATTGAAAAAAGCACCTTCGAAACCCCATCCATCGAATTTTTGGGATACATTCTGTCGCCAGGGCATGTCGAGATGGATGAAGCCAAGGTCAAGGCCATCCTCGATTGGCCAACACCTAAAGACAAAAAGGCGGTCCAACAATTCATGGGGTTTGCCAACTTCTATCGACGTTTCATCCGATCCTTTTCACACCTCAGCGCACCTATTACATCGCTAACCAAAAAGGACGTGCGATTTCAATGGTCCGCAGAGGCTCAACAGGCCTTCGAGAGACTTAAGAAGAGCTTCACCCAAGCACCCGTCCTAAAACAGCCTGAGGCCCACCTCCCATACTATTTAGAGACAGACGCCTCCGACATTGCCCTGGGCGCAATCCTATCTCAGAGATCCGGGGACAAGAAACTCCTGGATCCGGTAGCCTTTTACTCCAGACGCCTCAATCCTGCCGAACGAAACTATAACATAGGTGAGAAAGAACTGCTTGCGATAAAAAACGCTCTCGAGGAGTGGAGACACCTTCTCGAAGGAGCGACACACCCTGTAACCGTGTTTACTGACCATCGCAACCTTGAATATCTCCGTACTGCCAAACGACTCCAACCCCGACAAGCCAGGTGGGCGCTCTTCTTCTCTCGTTTCTCACTACTCATCACGTATCGACCTGGAAAGAGAAACGGAAAGGCGGATGCCCTCTCTCGTCAGTATGATTCTGGTACACCCTCTACCACGACACCAAACGACACGATCCTGCCTAGTGGATTCTTCTGTGCTACAAAAGACACCCTAATGGAGCACATACGAAGGTACAGTCGACATCCACCTACAAACATCCAAGGACTCGTCCCATCAAAGGATACCTGTATCATGAAAAGCAGATATATGCGCCTCCGGAGACCCGTCTACAAGTACTACAAACTACGCACGATATTCCAGCTGCCGGCCACGGGGGTATCAAGAAGACCATAAACACCGTACAACGATATTTCTGGTGGCCATCAGTCAAGAAGGATGTTGCTGCCTTTGTTCTTTCCTGTCCTATCTGTGCACGTAACAAACAACCAAGAGCTCGCCCTGCCGGTCTTCTACAACCCTTGGCGCTTCCACAACATCCATGGAAAGACCTCTCGATGGATTTCATCGTTGACTTACCCCCCTCACGCCAACACACAACGATCTTTGTAGTAGTGGACCGTTGCACCAAAATGGCCCACTTCATTCCAGCGATAGGCCTTCCTACCGCTGCCCAGACAGCTACACTCTTCATCAGAGAAATATTCCGACTGCATGGCATCCCTCATTCCATCGTTTCAGACAGAGGATCCCAGTTCACTTCTCGCTTCTGGTCTCAAATGTGCCGTAGTCTAAAAATTTCTAGATATCTCTCCTCTGCATTTCATCCTCAGAGCAACGGACAAACCGAACGGACGAACCAGACGTTGGAACAGTACCTCCGCTGTTATACCACACATCTCCAAGACGACTGGCTGGACATCTTGCCACTCGCTGAGTTCGCCTACAACAACCAGGTACATTCGTCAACACGTCTTTCTCCTTTCTATGCCAACTACGGATACCACCCCGATATTCTACCCGACATCCCTCTGAACACTCCGGTTCCTGAAGTGGCAAACCGTCTAAGACCCTTACGCCTCCAACTACGAACATTACGCCATCAACTACAACAGGCTCAAGACACCCAAAAAAGGTATGCAGACCGTAACCGAAGACCCGCTCCGCGATACGCACCCGGAGACAAGGTGTTGCTGTCCACTGCTCATCTCCGACTAGACTGCCCGTCTAAGAAACTGGGACCTCGTTTCATCGGCCCGTTCCAGGTCCTCAAAATGGTCAATCCGGTGGCAGCCCATTTAACCCTTCCTTCCTCCTACAGGATTCACCCTGTTTTCCATGTCTCCCTCCTAAAGCCTTGGCGTGACAATCCTTTTCCGTGACGACACGCCGACCCGATCACTCCCGTGTCGGTGTCCGGAGAAGAGGAATACGAGGTCTCAAGGATCCTGGATTCCCGACTACGTTATGGCAAGTTGGAATACCTGGTCCACTGGAAAGGTTACGGTCCGGAAGATCGCTCCTGGGAACCTGGCACCAATATTCATGCTCCAGCTAAGGTTCGTGCCTTTCATCTTCGTTACCCCTCCAAGCCGTCAGTGAGGCGCACCCGGGGGTCGCGCCTTGGGGGGTCCTGTCATGCCCCGCTCCGCGGCCTTCCCCCGGCCCACTCCGCCATGCTGGGAGAGGTTCCCTACTCACCCGAGGTCCCTCGTGGCGCGTTGCTCCGAGTTCCGGGTCCGCAGGATGGAGAGTAAGAGCCAGGAGACGCCCCACGCCGCCGACTGGATCCAAGCCCTGTAAAGGAATGCGCGCACGCGCGAGAACAGACCCTCCTATGTACTGTAAAATCAGGTACTCTGGCGCCCTCGGCTGGCCGATTAGGGTACTGCGGGACACCTGCTCTGGAGATCCTCGAATGCCTCCCATTGACCTATCAAAGATCCAGGTACCTCAACTCCACCTACGAGAACCAGGTGAGAGATATTCTCATGATCCCATGAACCCTATTTAAATCCGCCTTCCTTCCCAGCACATTATCCAGGTTCTACTGTGCCTTCCGCCTCAGTTTTCCTAGAGTTCCTCGTATTCCTTGATCACGTATCTTCTGACCCTTCGACCCGGATTGTGCCAACGACTACGCCACCTTCTTCAACCCTTCGACCCGGATTGTGCCAACGACTACGCCACCTTCTTCAACCCTTCGACCCGGATTGTGCCACCGACTACGCCACCTTCTTCAACCCTTCGACCCGGATTGTGCCACCGACTACGCTACCTTCTTCAACCTTCGACCCAGATTGTGCCACCGACTACGCTGCCTTCTTCAACCCTTCGACCCGGATTGTGCCACCTACTACGCCGCCTTCTTCAACCCTTCGACCCGGATTGTACCATCGACCACGCCACCATCCTCGTTATTATCCATTGCTCTTCCTGGGACTTTTGTTACGAATTCCACTCCAACCTTATTGACTGTATTATTTTCTGGACTTCAACTTACTTTATGGTTCACTAAAAGATTACTTTACTCTCCATCGCCTCCTGATTTCCTTATCCATAGCTTGCCATTGGGTTCCATACACACACTTCACAGGGGATCCAAACCCTGCATTACACATATAGACTTTTGTGCCCCTTGGAGAAGAGCAAATGCCAGCCTCGTGCCCGCAGGCTATGGATAATTATAGACGAGAATGTTCATAGGGCATTTGGGCATTGCCATACTGTTTGTAATTTGGTTTAAAATTTATTTCTGTGTTGAACCAGAATAGAGTAATTACTTTTGTGTAATCTGGATTATGCAAGAATACTTCCTCACTATCTGTCTATTGTCTGTGTGTGTATCTGTTATCTGTTTATATCTGAATAGGTTGTAATCTGCTGTCTTTAATCTATTTGTCAATCACTATGGCCCATTGTCTTAATGCGTTAAGAAATGTTAAATAGTGTTTACTGTAATTGTCTACCTAATGTAATTAGATTTCCCATTCCAAGAATTCAATGTCTGTGCAATTATGTTTCAGTCTGATTAGGTCCCTTAGAGTTTGAGATTTTGTAAATGTAATTGACACCTGTTTGTCCTCATAAATATCTGTGCTTGTCCTCTGATTAAAGCAGCTCTATTCTGACCCTACAAGTAGTCACGACTCTTGTTTTGGGTAGCAGCTATCTTCTGCTCACTGTGCCAACGAAAGGCTCCAGGTCTACAGCTTTGGCTGGGGGATGCCAGCTAGACTTTCTGCGTGTACCTGTCTTTAAGCTGCGGCTAAGGAATGGGAGATATGGGAGACACGAGGGGAACCCGGGTGTCCAGCGAGGAAGCGGCCTTTGACAGATGTGACCCTGTCGGGGTACAGAGATCTGTTACACTTAGTGATAATAGGGAGATTAATTATACTCTTAATTTTGCAATTTATTAACAAGAACTATTTTGGTCTCGGATTTGAGTCCTTAGGCTCTTTGTAATTAAAGGATATTGGTAAGGGCTCCCTGTTAAGAGTAGAAGACAATTAAATGATGGATTTCACTCTCTTAAATGAATGCTGCATGAGAGGCTGACAAGTGAAGCCAATTGTTTACTACAGAAAGATTACATCACACAGGAATAATTAATGAGAAAGACATCACGGTCATATATTATTAACACAAACTAACAGGCGCAAGTGCCCCAGTGAATAATACAGGTCAACAAGCCTCTTCCTCTCTGTTTCCTACATACTGAAGGTGACCGATCAGTTATTGTTAGCTACGTTTAAAGCCGTGTACCCAATAATCTTCCTTTCCAGTTACTACTTCCAGTTAGTCATGGAACCGCAGTGCTGTCAAAACAACTGCAACACAAGCTCAAAAACATGGTCTCTCTCTGTGGTTGCTGCTGGCGTCTCGGTGTAGGGGCTCCTGCAGATACCCTATTCTTCAATCTGTCAATATCCAATGGCATGCTTTGGAAGGGGGATGAAAAAGGCATTAAGGCACAGCTCCGCCTTAGTTATGCAGATGACCTGTCAGTTTCTGGGGTTCAGACTGAGATACAGTTATCTCTGCCCTGGAATGATGCTGGGTTCAGGTTGAGATTGTGGCACAACCCCCGGCATGAACAAAGCACACACTGCTCCAGACCCATGCATCCTCACACCTTACCATGCTTCACTTCCAATATGGAGGCAAGTCTTCCACTGAAAACAAAGGGAGACCATCGTATGTGACTATATCACCAAAGTCTTATGGCCAAGCAAAGGGAACTCCTAACATGTCCTGATCTGGGCTGGTGGCTGGGCCATACACACAATTCTGCTTCATATAAAATGTAAACTTTAAGGACAGGGTCAGACGAGCATCTTTGAGAGCGGAAGGAGCGTCCGTGAGAGTGGACGTTCCTTCCACTCTGACACCAGTCTGGCCACATCGCTGAGCATAGTTAGTGCACTCAGCGCTGCAAGGCTCGATTTCCCCCTATGGAGGATCGCGCATTGCAGCCCATCCAACGCACGTCTAGCGTTTTGACGGGGAGGCTTCCAGCACGGACATTTGTAGCGTGCGCAATTCGTGCGTGCGCTACTACATGTGACCGGCCCTGTCAAAGCGTCACAACGCTGTGACGGACGCCAGGAGCCATGTCAGTACGGGTGCACCTAGTGCGCTCGTCTGTCCCCAGCCTAATACTAAATACTGGAAATGTACAGGTGGATAAAACTGCAGACGTATCTATTTGTATGACCATGGCTGCTATCAGAATTCTTGCAGCCCCTTACCGACCCACTGATCGGGCCCCACCTACCCTCAGCTGCTCATTTAAGCAAACTAATTAGAAATAGAACATTTTGTGTCCCACCAGGAAATTTGTTGCTATTGTGGTGGGCCTGTCCTAGGTACGTGCTGTATTTGGCTTGGCAAGGGCTGGGCACCCTGGAGCCACTGGGCCCCTGCACATATCATGGGCTGTCACCACCTTGATGGCGGCCCTGGGTATGACTATAACAAGGACCTACTAATAACTAAGGAGTCTGATCAACCTCCGTGTCGACAACAGCTTCATTCCTTCTTGGAATGCTGGCATTTAAGTGCAGAATGGTGGGTAATGGGATATTAAAAACACAAGGCAATGTTTAAAACACGGTTTTCTATAGTGTACCAACTATCACCTAATTGTACAGCGATTTGTCCTATGTGGCATTACATTGTGCTCTCACTACGTCTTATTATGATAATGTATTTCCTGCTGTACGATCTTACACTGTACAGTTGTGTTCAAAATTATTCAACCCCCACTGAAATTGAGTGTTTTGGCCAATTTGACATTGATTTTGATCATTCAGTCATCTTGCTTACAATTAAATCAAAGAGGCACGTGTAGGTCAGACAAATATAACATAACATTTATAATGAACTAACCACAAATGTCTTTTCTGTGCTCACATCATTATCAGTTTTATTCAACCCCCAAGTGACATTCAATCTTAGTACTTAGTACAACATCCTTTTACAGTTATAACAGCTTTTAAACGTGAAGCATAGCTTGACACAAGTGTCTTGCAGCGATCTACGGGTATCTTCGCCCATTCGTCATGGGCAAAAGCCTCCAGTTCAGTCACATTCTTAGGCTTGCGCACTGCAACTGCTTTCTTTAAGTCCCACCAGAGGTTCTCAATCGGATTTAAGTCAGGTGACTGCGATGGCCACTCCAAAAGGATCCAGCCTTTAATCTGCAACCATGCTCTAGTGGACTTGGAGGTATGCTTGGGATCATTGTCCTGTTGAAAGGTTTAATGTCTCCCAAGCCTCAGGTTTGTGACGGACTGCATCACATTGTCATCCAATATCTCTTGGTACTGAAGAGAATTCATGGTACCTTGCACACGCTGAAGCTTCCCTGTACCTGCAGAAGCAAAACAGCCCCAAAGCATGATTGACCCCCCGCCATGCTTCACAGTAGGCAAGGTGTTCTTTTCTTCATAGGCCTTGTTCTCCCTCCTCCAAACATAGCGTTGATCCATGGGCCCAAAACAGTTATATTTTGTTTCATCAGTCCACAGAACACTATCCCAAAACTTCTGTGGTTTGTCCACATGACTTTTGGCATACTGCAGTCGACTCTTCTTATTCTTTGGAGACAGCAAGGGGGTGCGCCTGGGAGTTCTGGCATGGAGGCCTTCATTATGCAGTGTGCGCCGTATTGTCTGAGCTGAAACTTCAGTACCCACATCTGACAAATCTTTTCTCAGTTCCTCAGCAGTCACACGGGGACTTTTCTCCACTCTGCGCTTCAGGTAGCGCACAGCAGTCGAAGTCAGCATCTTCTTTCTGCCACGACCAGGTAGCGTTTCAACAGTGCCCTTTGCCTTGAATTTGCGAATGATGCTTCCTATGGTCTCTCTTGGTATGTTTAACATCTTTGCAATCTTCTTATAGCCATTGCCCTTCCTGTGAAGAGTAATCACCTCTTCTCTTGTCTTCCTGGACCATTCTCTTGACTTCACCATGTTTGTAAATGTCTAGAAGGAGCCGAGTATCACAGTCATTTTAAAGCTGCCTAATTGGTGCTTATTATGCTTTATTGCTGCTCCGTGACATCCACAGGTGTTTTCAATACCTGATTGAAAACACTTGAATGAACCTCTGTTCTTCAGAGTGGTAGTCTTTAAGGGGTTGAATAATTGTGTCAATGAAGAATTCACAAAAGAAACATTTACTACTGTATTACAAAACCAATTGATGTCATTTTAGTTGCATATGGTTCTTTAAAAAGTCCTTGTAGGATTTCATTCTGAATACAATTACAAATGTACACTAAATTCCCTAAAACCCTTTACAGCATTGGGGGTTGAATAATTTTGAACACAACTGTATGTACTTACATTTCAATAAACTTTTAACCAAAACACTATTTTCTTTTAAATAAGCATCTATATTTAAAACATTAGCATAAAAATCAGAGACAAGAAGCGATATACAGTATATATATTTATTATACACTGGCGTGTGCAGCCCGAACACATGGAACATTTACTAATTTAAAACTTATATTTAAAAGATTTTGCACCAAATGCACATTTTTCATTATTTTTATGCTATTCGTCATAAACTAGATAAGGGACACCTAAAATATCAATGCAAGAGGTGAGAGAGGACCTCTTCACCGAATATTAGGGTGCGCTCCCTGTGCACGCCTATGATTTTATATCGTCAACCAGAAAAGCGCATCCAGAAAAGTCAGGATAAAAGTAACATTAGGCAGACTGGCCCCTTATGAAGATGTGCATGCCCACACACCTAGGAAAGATGCTCAGGGAGCCGCCATTGTGCCCGGATTGTCCCTTTAAATAGGATCCCATTAAAATGGGACAAATGCTGGACAAGCACACATTGGAAGAAAGTAACTAAGAACTTTAAAGGGACACTCTGGAGACTTTAAAGCTTTTCCTACATCAAGTCAGTCTGTGAAAAACGCGTTTTTTTCTACTTTGCACCCATTATTTAACCCCCCTGCACAAGTTATTGCTATTTGAAAGGGAAGTCCGCGGACTACTTCCTCCTGACCAAAAGCCATACGTTCCTCAGATCATCCCCTTTATATGATCATGTCATTATGCAGTGATCTGGCTGCTGTGCCTTCATAACTCTACACTGGGACTTTATTCTGATGGACCAGCCATTAATTCAGCATTATGTAAATGAGGAATTTTGGAGCCATTTGCATTTCCTTTTTTTTCCCCAAGTATCAGTTTTATTGTTATGGCTCCATATGAATACATTAGATTTGTTTCATTAATGTGATTTTATCAGTGTTTTATTTTTAATTGACCATCAGAATAAATGAACTGACAACTCAAATGTCATTTAATTTTTTTGGGTACAGGTTGGTTAGCTACTCATAGGTTTCTGCTATAATATATATATATATAATACCCCTCCCCCCAATTTGTGCAGTTACCCCTATAATGTGTGCGACCCCAGCTCTCACCCATGCGCTGGCTCTGCTGTCACTCAGTTTGTTGGCCTCTGTTACCATGGAGCCTGGGGTAGCTCACCCTGTCCGTGTACACACGACAGCAAAGCTATGGACCCTGGGCAGACTCCCGACAATTGCCTACTAAGCGCCACACGTGTATTACACACATTACTGTCTTTATTATGGGGTAACAGTATGGGAATAGAATGGTGCAATCCAGTAATACCCTCCTCCTTCTGTGTCACATATGGTAGAGTCCAAATTGACGCTCTCATTCTATGCTTTCTAATACACCGCAAAACTCATCGGGATTCGTAGTTCTTGGAGTTACGCATGCGCATTAAGCTGAACGACAATCGTTCGGCCAATCCTGTAGCTGAAGTGACAGAAGGTGGGTGGTGCTTCCTGGTGCTAGCCGGGCGGAAGCCGGAAGCAGCGTGGGGACAGCTCATCAATACACTGGGGGAAGTGGTGTAGGAGACAGCTGGCTCTCCCCTGTGTAGCCATGGTGAGTAGTGACTGGGATCATGTGCATAAATAATTGTGAGGGAAAAAAACCCTAAAAATAAATCAAGAACGTGAGTTTGGTGTACAGTGTTTTTTTTTTTTTAGGAAAAATGGATTTCTATAAATCAGACCCATGCTGCAACATTTATCCTGCTGGAGATCTTGCCGAGTGTGCTTGATTATAGCTTTTAATTATTGTGATAAATACGTGTATAATATTTATAATATGTAGAGTTTTTAGGGCAGTGATGGCAAAAGGTGCAGCAGCTCTGATTTGTTCAGTTCTTAATAGGACTGGCACAAATGGAGCTGAGGAGATTTGGAATACTAAAGGATACTTTTACACCAGAAGGTGAGAAATACCAGCCACCAAATCCAAAAATGACACCAGAAGCAGTTTGTCTCCGTGACTGCATCAGAAGCGCAAAGCCATGTAGTCGTTGCCCATTGGCGAGCTGAATGTCTCTGCATTCAGTTTTGGTTTTTTTGGGGGGTGATGGGGCAATTCTGCGCCTCCTGATCTCCCAGTTAAGGAAGCAGAGATTATAAATCTGACAGCAAATGTTAGTAATGAAGGTCTGTTTTATGTATACACGAAGGTGCTACAAAGACAAATAAATGCAACATACCATGAAGAGCGCAATTGTTTTAAACTCCCAACACAAGATAGTTATCTGCCACCTCCACTCCCACAGGTCCCATCTGCCACCCTCTGCCGCTTCCTCCCAACCACTGAGGAGGAAGTCAATTCCTTATTGTCCTCCTCACATCTCACCACGTGCCCGCTCGACCCCATTCCCTCACATCTAATTCCTCCCCTCTCCTCCTCCCTCACCCCTGCTCTCACACACATCTTCAACCTATCTCTCTCCACTGGCTCCTTTCCATCCGCCTTCAAACACGCGCTAGTTACCCCTTTACTAAAGAAACCATCCCTAGATCCCAACTCTCCATCCAACTACCGTCCTGTATCCCTGCTTCCCTTTACCTCTAAGCTCTTAGAAAAACTAGTCTTCAACCGCCTCTCCATCTTCCTGTCCTCCAATTCCCTACTTGACCCCCTGCAATCTGGCTTCCGTCCCCTACACTCAACTGAAACTGCCCTCACCAAAGTCCCCAACGACCTCCTAACTGCTAAAAAACACGGCCACTATTCTATTCTCATCCTGCTTGACCTCTCGGCTGCTTTTGACACTGTTGACCACCCCCTCCTTCTACAGACCCTCAACTCTCTGGGTCTCGGTGACACTGCACTTGCTTGGATTGACTCCTATTTATCCAACAGGTCCTTCTGTGTGTCCTTTGCTGGTAACTCCTCCTCCTCATTGCCTCTATCTGTTGGTGTACCTCAAGGCTCTGTCCTTGGTCCTCTGCTCTTTTCCATCTACACCTCCTCCCTGGGCAAAATCATCAACAGCTTTGGCTTTAATTACCACCTCTACGCTGATGACACTCAGATCTACCTCTCTACCCCTGATCTCTCTCCCCCTGTCCTTTCCAAAGTCAGTGACTGTTTATCTGGCATCTCCTCCTGGATGGCCTCCCACCACCTAAAGATCAACATGTCAAAGACTGAGCTCCTACTTATTCCTCCCTCTAATGCCGCCCCACCTCCTGACTTCTCGATCACGGTGGAGGTATCACCATCTCCCCATCAAACCAAGTTCGCTGTCTTGGAGTTACACTTGACTCTGCTCTTTCCTTCATCCCCCACATCAAGTCTCTTTCCTCCTCCTGCCGATACCAACTGCGTAATATTTACAGAATTCGGCCATTTCTTACCGCTGTCGCCACAAAACAACTCATACACGCCCTGGTAATCTCCCGACTCGACTATTGCAATAATCTCTTATCTGGCCTCCCTCTGTCCCACCTCTCCCCCCTACAATCCATCCTGAACGCCTCCGCCAGGCTAATTCACCTCACCCGCCGCTCTGTCTCTGCCGCTCCCCTCTGCGAGTCCCTTCACTGGCTCCCCATCCACTGCAGAATTAAGTTCAAAATCCTTATCCTTACCTACAAAAGCCTCACTAACTCAGCTCCCCACTACCTGTCCTCACTAATCACCAAATACACCCCAGCCCGCTCCCTAAGGTCAAACAGTGACCTGCGCCTAGCTTCTCCCCGCATCACCTCTTCCCATGATAGACTGCAGGATTTCTCACGCGCAGCCCCCACTCTCTGGAACGCTCTCCCTCGTACTGTCAGACTTTCCCCTAACTTCTCTTCCTTCAAACGCTCCCTGAAAACATTCCTATTTAGGGAAGCCTACCACCCAACTCACTGACGCAACCATCAATCACTCTCACCTTACAGTCCTCTCCTCCTGTTTCCAACCCCAACCCTCCCAGATTGTGAGTTCCTACGGGAATAGGGCCCTCATCTCCTCCTGTACTGTTTGTCAAATGTTGTTCAATGTATTGTAACCCTGTCTATACTGTGCTTATTGTACAGCGCTGCGGAATATGCTGGCGCTTTATAAATAAAGAATAATAATAATAATAATAACTCTTTAATATTATATCTGAGCGAATAAGGAAGTAGATTTGATTTAAAAATGTTCTAAGTCAGTCACTGTTCCTTTTACTTAAGATCTTTTTAAAATCTTTTAAGTGGAGCGCTCTGTTCATGGGGTGTGTATGCGAGATTGATCAGTTAAATTCAAATATATCAGGTCTATTCAGAGAAAGGTGAAAACCAGGAGAAGAGAACAAATAGGCGATTTGGAAAGTGAGATAAATGGGAGAATTTTTCTGGTTTAGCTTTTTTTTTTTTTTTTTTTTTAATTCTTAAAGATTCAAAACACACAAAGTCATGAAATCACACGAACAGAAATACGGCCACGCAGGGCAGCTACACTTCTTACGAGTAGAACAGCGGAATAGCGTAGATTAAACGAAGACGAGCGGAAAAAGGAGAACTGAGTCTGGCATATGGCAAAAAAGACACGCGTGAAAGTTCAAGAACCGGACCATGGCTCTCTAAAATACCCACTCAGATGTCATACAGAAAATTGTCCGAAAAACTCGTGAAGAATTAAAAACAGAAATGCGTGGTGAGGGGTGGTATGATTCTCATCCCTGTTGTATTTCCAGGAGGTCCGGGGAGAGACCTGCTGCCTCTAGATCCTTCCATGCCTGTGCGGGGTCAGTAATCGTATATGAAACATTGACATACGTTACTACTAACGAACCCGCCATGCCCCAACGGTAGCGAATCCCGGTTCTTCGAAGGATCGTTGTTACATCCCGAAAGCGGCGACGTGCCAGCAGGGTCTGGAACGGCAGGTCGTGAAACAAGGCCAGGGAGGAGCCCTCAAATGGCACAGGGTCTTGCGCCTCAGGAGAGGACATAATTTTCCTTCAGGGCAACATTCCTAAAAGCTATAACGATGTCGCCGGGTGTACTTCTGCAGGACGTCGCCGGTCTCCTGACTCAACGCAGCACCAAGTATGTCTGGAGTGTCCAGTGGAAGTCCAGCGACCTGACAGACCAAACTGGTAGCATAGGGCAATAGCTCCGTCGCCGCAATCGAATCCTGTATGCCCCTGACCCTGATGTTGCGGCGTCTATGTCTGGTTTCTAAAGTCTCCACGGAGCGAGATAGAACATCCACCTGAGATCTCAGGGCAGCGACCTGACCAGACAACAGCATTTGACAGGACATACTTGAAAACGAGAGAAATCTCAATGTATCCTTCCTGGTAAAATCCTTTCTAAATAAATTTGCTCCGACTTCACCTCAGCAGCCGTTGACTGCACCTCCAACACCTGAGCACGAACCGCTGCAACCTCTTCTCTAACCGCTGCCACCTCTGGGCGCCAAACCTCCCTTATCTCTCTGATCTCATCCGGGATTCTACGCAGGTCAACTTTTGTAGATGAGAAATGGTCCTCCTCTTCCCGTTGTCGAGGCTCTGCGTCTCCTCCGTATGTTCTCGGGCCGGGTCGTCGCTCAGACGCCGCACTGCTGGTGGCAGAGCTGGGGATCCCCGGTCAGGCCCTCCTCCGACAAATCCTGGGCCACCGCCGTCTGTGGAAACGCTGCCAAAGTGGCCTTGCGCTTCTTCTGGTCACGCTTTTTAGCAGCTGCGGAGAGAGGGTGCAGTTCTGGTGCCTGTGATGGCGGGGAGAGCCATGAAGTCCCCGGTCCACCCCCGAGGGACCAGGAACTATCCTCGTCCCCCGACGATCCATAGCCTCGAGGGAGAGACGAGGACCCCAACCCTCTTCTGGGAGCTGACCCACCTGCCAGAGATTCACGGATGTTCCGCTGGCGTGGGCCTCCTTCAGCACACGGCTGCCGGGCATGACGGATCCGGTACTGCAGGCACACAGGTAAGAACAGGCCCGAAAATCACGTCCAGGCCGTCCAAGATGGCCGCCGTCACCAGGCCCAAATCGATTCGAGGCCGACAAAGGAAACCCTGGAGCGCGCAGGCAAAGGGCACACCAGATGCCCGGTAATCCCCAGACCCTCCCGGGTCAATCAGGCACAACGAGAAGTCCTATTGGCTGTGGGTCTGTGGCTCGGTTTGGCTGTTTTTATCTAGAATTTTCACATATCTAGTCATTCTCCTGAGTTTCACCTTTCTTTGAATAGACCTGTATATGTATTATATGAGAGATTTGTTAGAGTATGTGTCACTTGTTGTCTGCTTGGTTCTAATCCGTAAACCTCAACTCTGAATCGCATATCACATTGTTACCATATCTGAAATCATTAAAATAATTTTTAATATATATGATTTTTCCAGGTTGGTGTCGAAGCTCCGAGCATCCTGTTTAGGACAAGAGGCGGGTTAAACGTGTCCTTCTCGCTAACTTCTACTGATGGTATGTGTAAAGCCGTTAGTGTCTGCTGCATACCCTCCCACAGCGCCCTTTATTTCAAGGGCATCTGTTACACATACCTACGGGGTGCTACCATCTTGGCAACACTATTTAGTTAAAAAAAAAATATATGGGCGAAATAGAATCCTCCAACTGGGATTAAGGCCGGGTGCACACTAGACTAGATAAGACGTTTTTTGTAACGCACTAACGCGCGTTAAAAAAAAAAAACATCGTACCCGACGCTCGTCCACGCCCCTTGCGTTATCTTCCATAGGAGGATAGCGGAGCACCCGTCGACGTGAATCCTAGCGTTCTAGAATGGCGATGCGCTAGGATTCGTGTCGACGGGTGCTCCGCTATCCTCCTATGGAAGATAACGCAAGGGGGGGTAGACGAGTGTCGAGTACGATGATTTTTTTTTTTAACGCGCGTTAGTGCGTTACAAAAACGTCTAGTGTGCAGCCGGCCTTAACCCTCAGAACTAAATATATATTTTGCCTAACCTATGGATGCACAAGTTACGTCCAGAGAATTCTAATAACCAAATGCTTTATTGAGTATAATCCTTAAAAATACCAATACCACAATAAAATAACAAATATTGAATAAGACAACACATACACTGACACTGGAAAAATCCATACTACACATTAATAAAAACTCTAGTACCTCGGCAGTTCTTGCTACCTATGTGACCCCCCCCCCCACTATACTAGTGAAACACAAATGGGTAAAAAATATTGGGGTTTAGGAGGATAAAATATACTTCGCTTTTACTACTGAAGTCGACTCCCAGGAGATGGTCCACTGCTCCAAGAATTACAAAGGGAAGAAAAACATGGAGGCTTCAGTATCCAGTAGATGCACGGAGTAGATGTTGGAGGGAACCAATCAATATCATTTACTCCTTCAGAAGTAAATAAATGGATAAAATAATCCAAATTATTTAAGATCTTTTATTGAAATAAAATTAATATAATATTAAAAAATTATTTTTTTATCATTGGTATGCTACACTGCCCTTGAAAAAGTCTATTCATAGACGAAACACGTCGGGCTTTTAATATTATTATACATATATTAATTTTATTTCAATAAAAGATCTTAAATAATTTGGATTATTTTATCCATTTATTTACTTCTGAAGGAGTAAATGATATTGATTGGTTCCCTCCAACATCTACTCCGTGCATCTAGTGGATACTGAAGCCTCAATGTTTTTCTTCCCTTTGAAACACAAATGGGACCAGATGCACACCAATAAAAATCTGAGTTTATTATCAAGGGTTAAAGGCACTACGTCGCAATGTTGGCGTTTTATGCGTCTCTCCTGAATGATTCCTGATGTTCATGTTACCTTGTCTTTTTGTACCCATTTGAGGTATTTATATTATTGTTTAGCAGGATACTGGTGTTGCCTTCTCGTTGCTTTTTGAGTTTACTGTCACTTTATTTTCCATGCTTTCAATCATTGAGTTAATACATCTCTACTCTGTGTGAATTGTTATACATTTGTGATTCTTTGTAATTTCTGTGGCAGTATACTGTAGTTCACTGCATTTATTGGCATATTCATAACATTCAGTTATCCGCAGTTTTGTTTTTGTGTGCTTGCTTTAATAAACTCATATTTAATTTTATTGGTGTCTTATCTGGTCCCATTTGTGGTTTCATATTTTATTCCAGCCAAAAGGGGTGACTATTTCTAGATAGCACCCAGGTATTGTACACTTATGCAGCACGGTCATGTTCATTTTGTGTTCTTGATTGACCACTATACCTGTAGTCATGGATACCACTTACCAATCTCATAACGGAGCCTAATAAGCCAAAAGGAAAAAATAATCAGAACTAGAGGGAAAAGCCAATGTCTGGTGCAAAGGAAGGTGACTGTAAAACAAATGACTCAATTTTTGTTGTTTTTCGTCCAAGTTGGGCTTTATCCAGAGTTCTGGCTTTTTTTTATCTCCTTAACTTCCACATTGCCATTTGGGTTATTGAGATCAATGACTGCGTACTACTCTAATATTCATGTTTTGGCTTTGTATAAGCCTAGCGATTTAACCCTATATTAGCTTTATTGCTTTTTCATTAAGGCTGGGGTCAGACGAACGCAGTGCGAACGCGTGTGCAGCCGCACTTTATCACGGCTGTAGTAGCAGCAAATGACGTCCAATGAAGGGCAATATACGAAGTACGGCTGCACAAAAGTTCGGCCGGGCAACGCAAGTGGCAAACAAATGCATTTTTTCGAGAACGTGATACCGCTAGTGCTGACGTACAGAGTGCGCTGCGTCCGCTAGCGGCATGTGTGCATGATTAGGAGACGTCAGACGCTGCTAATGTCTGGCCAACATAACGTCCAGACGCAAAAAGGGTTTTATTGATGATACGGACGAAAATGCGCATCGTATGACCGCTATCGCGTATTCCGTGAAAAAATATGTCCATTCATTCGAACGCACTTTTTCACAGACGACGCAAAAAATGCATTTGTCTGACCCTAGCCTAAATGGGACTCAAGTACTGAGTGCTTAACGGATATAATGTAAACTAATATGCGGTCCCTACTATTGGTTTGAATTAGGGTTGCACCGATACCGATACTAGTATCGATATCGGTGCCGATACCGGGTACTGCAGGAGTACTTGGTACTCGTGCAGTACCCCCGATATTTTTTTCCGATACCGGAAGCCGGCATTGAGCCGGCTTGCCGGTATCCTAGGGGCTGGGGCGGCTGTCCGAATGCTCTATCGGCATTCGGACAGGCCCTGCAGCTCCTCTCCTAACTTTGTTTAATACTTACCTTCCTTCAGCGACGCCGGGAAAGTCTTCGCGCGCGGGAACTTTCCCGGCATCGCTGAAGGAAGGTAAGTATAAACAAAGTGAGCAGCTGCAGGGCCTGTCTGAATGCAGATAGAGCATTCGGACAGGCCCTGCAGCTGGTCTCCGCTCATACTTACCTTCCTTCAGCGACGCCGGGAAAGTTCCTGCGCGCGCGCGCTCGTTGGAAGGACCCCAGCCGCGATCACATGGTCCCACGTGGTCGCGGCTGGGGTCCTTCCAAGGAGTGCGCGCGCGCGAAGACTTTACCGGCGGCGCTGAAGGAAGGTAAGTATGAACGGAGAGTGGGGGGCATATCCATGAGCAAGGGGGGCATATCCATGAGCTGGGGGGGCATATCCATGAGCTGGGGGGGCATATCCATGAGCTGGGGGGGCATATCCATGAGCTGGGGGGGCATATCCATGAGCAGGGGGGCATATCCATGAGCTGGGGGGGCATATCCATGAGCAAGGGGGGCATATCCTTGAGCAAGGGGGGCATATCCATGAGCTGGGGGGGCATATCCATGAGCTGGGGGGGCATATCCATGAGCTGGGGGGGCATATCCATGAGCTGGGGGGGCATATCCATGAGCTGGGGGGGCATATCCATGAGCTGGGGGGGCATATCCATGAGCGGGGGGGCAATTATCCATGAGCTGGGGGGGCAATTATCCATGAGCTGGGGTCAGGATATCCATGAGCTGGGGCAAATCCATGAGACCTGGGGGCTTTATAGAAGGTCTGTTCTTATTGGAAAGCGTCACATGACATAAAATTAAAGTGTCGGTAATTGGTATCGGTGAGTACTTGAACAAAAGTATCTGTACTCGTACTCGGTCTTAAAAAAGTGGTATCGGTGCATCCCTAGTTTGAATATTAGTGTTAGGTGTAGTATGGATTTTTCCAGTGTCAGTGCGTGTCTTGTCTAATATACTGTTTATTTTATTGTGGTATTGGTATTTTTAAGGGTTATACTCTATAAAGAATTTGGTTTTTAGAATTCTCTGGATGTAACTTGTACATCCATATGGTAAGCACAATATATGCTACCATCTTGGTAACAGCAATGACACCGTAATCTAAGATCAAGCAGTGCTGTCGCTATTTAGCCATCCGGTAAGGTTGGAAGAGCCGATCCATAGAAGACCGATAATGAAGGCACCCAGCAAGTGTGACAGGTGCCCTTTAAACTTTCAAGACCTGCTGCGCATCCTTCCACTGCTTCTTTTGCTTAATCAGTAAGTATTGAATGAATGCTTAACAATCAGTATTGTGATTTTGATTTTTTGTTTTTATAGCTTTTCTATATGTTTCTTTTGTTTTTGTTTAGAAGCTCCAGCAAAAAAGGACCTGTCTGAAACTCTCCGTAATCTCTCTGCAAAGCTGCTGTCTGACTCCTTAGTCTTTCACATTTGCCACAGCTCGCTGTACCTTTGGCCAAGCACAGGAGCAAGCTCATCGTCAAAACAACTGACAGACGAGTCGCAATGCAAGGACATCTTGAGCTTCATAAAGTAAGTTAAACTTTTGAAACCTTCCCTTGTGAAGAAACCTAGAATAATTCCAGTTAAATTGAGGTATATCCATAACTTTTCTCAGGATTGACGACGAGGACGCCAGGAGAAAAAGCTCCAAGAAGAAAGAGAGGAGGTTAGCAGAAGACACGGTATTGAACCTTCATAAGTCTTTTCTATGCTTGCTTCAGTACACCACAACATCTCCATATATTGGTGTATTCACAGCAGACACTGCATTGATTAGTCTGTGCTTAGGGATATAGACGCTCATCTGGTCTCCTGTAGGACCAAATCACCACAACATTATTTTGCTCAAATGCAGCAATATATTCGTATCTTCCTTTAGTCCTAATGATTGGAGACCTAATCTAATTCTAAACATATACACCGATCAGCCACAACATTGAAACCACCCGCCGAGTATCAGCTGACAGGTTTGACAGGCGCTCGCCCAACCTGTCAGCTCTCTTCTGCCAATGCTAGAAGTTCACAAAACAAAATTCCTTGATTTTTGTAGCGGTTTAATCGATGTCCTCGAACTCTATTTTATTTATTTATTTTTTTGAGGAAATCGTCCACACTTGTGCAGAACTGAACCTTTTTAGACCAAAATAGATGTAGTGAAAAAGCTATTGTTTTTCTGGTCCAGATTTCCTTTTTATTGGAAGTTCTCGAGAGTATTTGATTATGTGAGTAACCGTAAAAGTGATGACATTACTACATATCTTTGGATTTAGTAGAGACTTGACTGATCCAACGATCTAGTTGCCATGATAACTCCTAAACTATATACAGTACATGCAGTGTGCTCCCTGTCATTTTAAGAAGGAGCGAAAGGTCTCATCTGGCTAACAGGGAGCACATAATCTCTCCATTGTTAAAATTGATGATGCGTGGGAAATCTGACTGTCAGCTGTAGAATTCATAGACCACCTGATCCTTCATTAAACACATGGGACTGAAGTCTCCTAATCTCCTATATTCCTGTTTGATGCAGGGGAATGTAGATTGTGTGTGTCTTTATGGGAATGATCGGCACTTGAGTATGACTGTGTGCATATTTGAGTTCTTGGACAGGTGTCTTTTTAGCTGAAGAGTTTGTTGGTAAAAGGCCTTAGTTTGCCCATATGTTGTTTTTTATTTTGCTTTAAGGATACAATATGTGCCTGGTAAATTCTAGTATTGATATGTGATGCAGGTAGTAAACATTGTTTTTTACAAAGGAGGAGAGAAGCTTATATGTACGCTCTGACAACAGAAAAACCTTCTATTAATACTCATGTATTTGTCAACATAATTGTTGAATTGTCATCTGCGCTTTGAATGTCCTGTGCTCTCGCCAAAAACGCAGGGAATTTAACAAGCCGGTAATAATTTTGTGCTATGTACTTTGTACGAAATTTAGCTGAATATGAACAGTGGGCGCTGCCGGCTGAGAGTGATGTGAGGAGAGCACAGGACTGGTTCTATGTGCTTCTGAAATCATTCTTGAATGAGCCACGGGCAGATAATACATTGTTTCGCCTTTTATTGTGCAGATTATTTTATATTCAATTGCCACCGGCATGTATCGTCCTAATAACATGTATTCAATTTTCTGACTGCAGCAAATGGTGAATATCAACCTCTTGTTTGAGAACACCACATCAGCTAAAGCCTCTGCACCAGTAATGAAACAGGAAGGTAAAAGTCATCTGGTTCACATGACGCTGCTGATTGATTCAGTGGTAGCCATTCCTGCAGAGGAGACTTGGGGCAAGTAAGATACATCTATCTTTGTTACTCAGTAGTTGCACATGTTTATCATAGTTACATAGGCTGAAAAAAGACATGCATCCATCAGGTTCAGCCTTTCACACATCAACCAACTGCTGTTGATCCAAAAGAAACCCTGGACCCACCTAATCCTAGGTGAAGGAACAGAAAAAGATGGAATTCTAGATAAAATCTGTTGATTAACTTCTAGATTTTAATGGCGCGTGCACACTGTACACATTTTTGAATTCTTGCTAGATGATGTCCTGTCAGATTCTACAATGTGAACTGATAAGAAAAACAAGGCAGATTGTGTGAAGTGTACAGACTTTCCTGCCAGACTGCAAAGAAAATGTTAGCCAAGACCACTAGCCATTATTCAGGGTTTCCACACTGAAAGACGTAAAGGTTGTCACATTGTGGGAGTCCAACCCAACATTTCTGGTGTTTGAATCGCTGATCTTGGCGCCTCCATCTGTTAACTTGACTCACAATTTTTTGGCCTATGACTACAGAAATCCTTTATATATGTGTCCGACACGGTAAATTCGCCAGTGTCTGCCAGCTCTAGGTTTTTCTTTGAACAGGTCCTCAGTTCCTCCTGTATCAACTTTGTCAAGTGCTCAAATGCATTACTTACCCCTGAGTATACTAATCCTTGGATTGTGTTGTGACATATATGCTGTCATTTTACAAACCTAGTAAAGTAATATTTATAGTAGTGAATTTAGCATATAAAGGGATTTAATGTATGTTGTGAGTCGTCTTTTTTTCCTTTTCCTTTTCCCTTTGTTTTGACAACTTAGGTCACCTAATTAAAGACTGCAAATCTACCCAGGTTCCTAGGGAACTGCAGTAGTTACTGCTTGTCTTTATCTTGCTCCATCACCCCCCCCCCCCCAGTCAGGCTTGGTAACATCATTGCTCTATAACCACCATGGAGACACAGGTTTGAATCCTAGCAAGAGCACCTCTCCAGTAAGTGTCCTTGGGCAAGACACCTAACGGTACATACTCGCCACCCAGGACATACCTGAAAACGAGAGACATCTCAATGTATCCTTCCTGGTAAAATACTTTCACACCACATTTTAGGAGATTTTTTTTTTAATTGCATGTGTCACAAAACGTGCATAATTTTTGTTCTTTTTAGAGGAAGATTCCTTTTAAGGCAGAGATCTCAAACTCCGTCCCTATCCTTCCTCAGATTCTTAGGTCATCTATTGCACTGAAAGAATTCTGGGAATTGTAAGCTATTAACATCTGAGGCTCCCCAGTTTGAGATCCCTGATCTAGGGTTAATTGTGCATCTGCTTTGCATAAGATGTGTTTACTTTGTAATTGGCATCATTGAGGTAAAACCGTTCTGATACCTGCGCAGGCACACACACCGTAGAGCAGGCCTATTGCTGCACATTCTCAGTGTTCTCATAGATATGTTTTTGTTCTCTCTATCGGCACATTTGTTTTTCATTAGAGTTCGGCATTTGCTTGTCAGTGGACTTACCCACCAACTTGCCGAGTTAGAGAGATGCCTGTTAATGTATATGAAAGGGACTTCTATCTGCGTGGCAGAGCCATACCACTTCAAGTTACCAGCCATGGAGGGCCTTGTCACTGTGGCATACCCTGCAGGTGTTGCAGATTCTCAACTGGAAAGTTATAGAAAGGTAAGCTGTAGATGTAATCTTGTAAAATAAAAAATATATGTATATATAATGGGATGGTGGGGTGCTGTTGCACTATATATGAGCAATATTTCACTAACAATGTAGTAATAAAATAAATAAAAATTGCGCCTCTGGTCCTACAGTGACACAGAGTGTATGATCCACTGATCCCACTCTGTAAATTAAAGGTTGCAGAGGACCAATGGTTCTCTGGTTTTCCTCCTGTCATTAAGCGTAATCCGTCCATGGAGTCCTTGGTTTGTTGGTTAGAATAATTAGACTATAAGGCTAGAGTCAGACAAACGCAGTCTGAGCGCACTCTGCGTGCGAGCATAACGGACGGACGGACGGACGTACTGACGGAAGATACTCTAGACACCACACAGTCCATTTTTTTTGACAGATGTAGGAAAAAAAAGGGAAATATGGGAATTAAATGACAGGTACAGTCAGCCAGACGAAAAAAACTTCTGAGCGTCAACGTGATGGACGTCACAAATACGCTGCATCTGACGTCACATCATCACGCACACAGGCTGCTACGCGGACGCGGCGCACTCTGGGCGTCTGTCGTAGCGCTTTTACGTCGAGGCCTAAATTGTGTCCATTGCCACCTGTGTGGTGCGTACGTACTTCGTGTGTTGGTCTCTATTGATCACAAATCAATGCTACGACGAACATTAAACTGTGCGGCGACACGGACGTGACGCTAGACTTAATTGACTGGCTTGTAAGTAATTGTTAGTATTAGGGAGCCAGTTTAACAACAGCGCATGAGGAATTTACGTCTTTGTGGCTCCTCAATACCAGCCAAGGTGTTTATGTTGACCTTTTCCTCTTGTGACTTTTCATCCTTTTTCTATATATCAGCTGAAAACGGGCAATCTCCAAGCATCCAGTCTTTCAAATTCTGTGCAATGAGATGAGCTCTCACCGCCATTATCATGTTTACATTTTAGAGGCAGGGTTAGGATAGGATTAGAATTTTTTTTTTTTTTTTTTGCAGGGAGTAGTGCTAAAGATACATTATTAGGTTTAATTCTAGACTTTAATCTACTTTTAGGGTTTTTAGTGTGTGTGTGTCTCTGTACGTTCGTTCGTTCCTCCAATGCACCTCATGTAATCTAGCCCAGTTGGCCAAGGTTTGGAAATTTCAGGTCCTGGGGGAAACCATTTAGGTATAGGGCCATACCAAAAGTGAATTGACCCTTTGTAAAATGAGTCCTTCAACCTGTTTGCAGATCTGATACTTGATCTTATGTGACGGAAGCCTCCACCACCTTTTTTAAAAGATTTTAATTCCAAATGTCTAAAACTGTCTGGCACAGGCACTCACAGCATTGCCCGCACTACACAAAGTCTATATGTAGTACAGGAAACGCTGTGAGTGCTTCTGTCACACGTTATGACTACCCACATTCCTTTCTAAGACTTGTGTGTTATCCCTGTACTCGGGAGATGGAGCAGAATACAAGTACCGAGGCCTGTAAAATGCATCACAAAAATGAAATGTGTTTGGAAAAAGACAGGCAAAATGGTAAACACAGGTAAAACGATATAAAATAAGTGATAATTATGAATAAAAATATTCATTACAATTGGTCATATAACCACTGCTATGGTATATTCTAGTGTCCTATACCAGCACACATATAGAAGGGAGATTAATGCAATCTCAAAAAATGCGTGTGAAGCAGGGTCATAGATAAAAATAATATATCTTATTGAGTCAAAGAATTAAAAAGGTGGGACTCCTGATACAAATAGAAGAAAACACACCACTTTACATGTACATGGTGAAATAAAATATACACAGGGGTTTGTGGGGGAAAATACACGGTTCTACTTTGAGTGTAAAAAGGAAAAACCTGTTCATTGAATCATGGTGCAACTCTGTGGTTAATGGACCACTCTACAAGTGCAGATGTTCCTAAATCCTTTTGCGTGCGAGTAGTGTATATGTATGGCTCACGCGAGGATGTTGTCCTGTGCTTATTTTTTTATTTTATTCTTCCTTTCCCTAGGCATTACATGAGCAGTTTAATCTGCCCCTTGACAGGCCCTACTTTAAAAGAGCGAACGCTTATCACTTTCCAGATGAGCCCTACAAGGATGGATATCCCCGTAATCCACACGCGCACCTAAACAATCCATCCATGGAAGGAGGGACGGTGAGTTTCTTATACCTAAAAATGTCAGCCTTGGGCCGATTAGTGGTGTGTTTTGATTGTCCAGGGCAGATGTTATTTTTAAATGGCTAGGTGTTTGATGCTTTTTGAGCAAAACACCAGTTGCAGGGCATAGATGGTGCTTGAGGATGTGTACTGGAAGGTGTTAGCTGCAAGTCTAATGAACTCGATTGTATACAGTATAATATTATATGGCAGTGACGCCTCTACATTCTCTTTTAATTACGAAGAATGACTATATTGACAAATACCAATTATGTGGATGGCTTGGTATGCCAATCGTATTCTATCTGGTTAATTTGGCGACCTGGTTGTTTTGGATCTTGTGCGTCATTGCACAGGTGTGCAGCGGCCCATTACCAGTAACCAATTTGTCCTGTGTGTTCCAATGACGCATTGTTCCAGTGGCAGCATTACAAAGAAAAAGACATAGCGCAGACTGGCCAATAGGAAGGAAAGATTAAGATGGGCAAAAGAACAGACACAGGAAATTTATTCCATGAAAGCGGGTTAGTCCATGGCAGCAGAGCGGCCCGGTTGGTGTTCACTAATATTGGCGCTTGCTGAGTTCTTCTCGTGTTCTTTCTGCAGGTCTCATTGGTACAGGGAATATACAGCTACCATCACTACATGCAGGATCACGTGGATGACAATGGATGGGGCTGTGCATACCGGTCCCTACAGACTATCTGCTCTTGGTTTAAGTACCAGGGATATACCGACAAACCGATCCCAACGCACAAAGAGATCCAACAGGTAAGATCAATTATCACCAGGTGCCCCGCAAGAACTACACCATATTTGCCAAACGTTATGCGTGTATATTGCAATCCATTAAATTAGAAAATAACTTATTTGCAAAGGATTTTACCAGGAAGGATACATTTGAGATTTCTCTAGTTTTCAAGTATGTCCTGGGTGGCGAGTATGTACCCTTGGGTGTCTTGCCCAAGGACGCTTACTGGAGAGGTGTTCTTGCTGGGATTGAACCTGTGTCTCCACAGTCTCTCCACGCAGAGCAGTGATGTTACCTCTACTCCACCCAGCCGGTATGTCCTTAATGAGTACCGGCTGGGTGGAGTAGAGGTAACATCACTGCTCTGTGTGGAAGAGAGCCTGTGAAGACATGGGTTTGATCCCGGCAAGAGCACCTCTCCATTAGGTGTCTTGCCCAAGGACACTTAACGGTACATACTCGCCACCCAGGACATACTTGAAAACGAGAGAAATCTCCATGTATCCTTCCTGGTAAAATACTTTCTCAAGAAAAAAAAAAGGATGTACCTGTTAATCTATATTTGTGAGATACCACTGATAGGGAGTATAAAATCTCTTGCACCATTTATTTACTCACCTAAAGCGGGTACAGCTGCTTCCCATAATGCATAGACAGGTGTTTTTTTGTTTTTTTTTTAAACCTCCATACAAAATGGCTTTTTTTAAATTTTTATTTTTAAAAGTTCATTTTGATATGAAATAGGATTAGCACACCACTTTTTTTAAAGAAACCTGGAGAGCACGTGCACCAAGCTTTGGCGAGTCCAACTCCAATAACACAGTACCAACACCAAAGAAGGAACTCAGTCTCCAAATGCTGCAGGTTTATTGGAAATACGCAACAATGGTTTCAGCTCTGTTAAAGGCTTATGTAAAGCTGAAACACTGTTGATGATTTCCAATAAACCTGCAGTTTATGGAGACTCTGTGCCTGGTCCTTATTCATTCTTGGTTAACGTTCGTTTGAGCCTTGCATGAATGTGGCGTGAAAGCCCGTGATGGATAGTGAAAATACGTCAGCCTAATTGTTGGCTTTAGAAGTGACCTAGGCCCCTCTGATCGGACATGTAGGGCTGTGGTAAGACAATGACCCTGCATCACGTTTTATCCTTTGTCTAGTCTGCCTCTAATTTTTTCTCAATGTGAATAAATCTAGGATAGTTTGTTTCTGGATGACTTGACCATATTCTGAAAGATTCAGTAGAATGACCCCCCCCCCCCCCACCCCACAACATGAGGCTGAGGAACTTGTGTCTCGGGAATTTTATACACCATTCGATGGGTTTAACGTGGCATTGAATGCAAATAATTATTATACGTTTTATAAACAGGTTGTAAATCTATATCCTATATCACATCTGACTTTTAAATGATCCCTGTGTTTTTCAGCCTCTCCGATGAGTTACCTTTGTCATTTGGTGGGGCCTGTACTGCACATGATCAGATTACACGCTATATGCCAATAGGCTGCCATCCCATCTTATCTGATTAAAATCGCCGTTTAGAATGTGCACGTTTGTTTCTTCTTCTTTTACCACCCATACCGGTGTGTTCCGCAGGCCCTTGTTGATGTGGGAGACAAACCTGATAACTTTGTCGGGTCCAGACAATGGATCGGCTCTATTGAGGTACAACTTGTACTGGACCAACTTCTCTGCATTACATCAAAAATAATGTTTGTTAGGTGAGTAATATTCCGTGTCTTGATGCAGAGTGACTTGCATTCTGTCCTCTGCAAATATATTCATAGCAGTGCGTATTTTAATTCTATCTCCAAAGCACTTGAGCGATATTATTCTCACTGTATGCTAGGGTCTCTTCTAGTCACTTAAAGGCTGAATCGCAGCCATGTTGCTTTTGCTTGGCATCATTGGGTTAACAGCAAAATGAAATGCTACTAATTACTAACGGCTCTTAATTGCCACACTTAGTGGTATATGCATTATATAATTGTTGTATATAATCTTTGGTAAAGAAATGTTAATTAAGCCAGTTGTTGCTGTCTTTATTACATCATTATTGTACTTGATCTCCTCAGTCAGGGTACAGAGCTGGCATCCAGAGGGAGAGAACTTGTTAATCATTTCAGATCAGAAGGCACGCCGGTTATGATTGGTAAGAGTCGCGCTTTGCCATTGGGACTGGTGTTCACATTTTTTCTGTTTAGAGGGAATGAATGAAACCTGTTGCATAACTTCCTTTCAAACGTGCCATTTATTTGTTATTGAAGCACACTGCAAAATATGTTGGCAGAATATTCTGTATGTGGTCCAATTACATTTTATTTTTAAACCCAAAGGGCCCTAGTGAACGCTAACGCTGGCGTTTGGATATGTAAGTGTTACTGCCAGGATAAGTGACTTTAACGCATGTTCCCCCCTCATATTACCCTAACGCATCAGTGATTGTGCTAGCTTTTCCGAGCTTACTGTACTTTGTGCATCATATGCTTAACATTAGGAGCACAAAGTGCGTGCGTTAATTGCCACAGTGACGCTCAAGGCAAATTTTCAGCTGCACCTCAAAAAAAAAAAGTGGGTGCTAAATGATTCCGAGTTTGCAAGATCATTTAGTACCCCCCCCCCCCCTATAAATCCGATATCTCTCATCCTATGGTGAGAACGGTGACCTGATCTGCTGTTTCTGGCCACGAGCAGAGTGAGACTGGAAACCAATAGTTCTCAGTCTGCCTCTGAGATCACTCAGTGGCCCTGCACAATCTCGCGGCCTGGAAGGATGGAGTCCTATGGCTTCCAGGAGGTGATAGTTGCGGCAGCATGGAAGCGCTAAAACGAGTATCCTGGCGGTTAACGCTGTATTCTGGGATGAGGTGGTGAGGTACTGCCTGCCCCAGAATCTTTCGCTAAAATTGGGACGCTCTACGGGCGTTAGCATCCACATTTTAGCGTTAACCAGGGAAGAGGGCCGAAACACTGGAAAAGGTGTTAGCTTTATGACTCTCCACTAAATCATAATTCCCCTCTAACCAGGTCTTCGTTGTTCTATATACATTGATTGAAAGACATATAATGCAGATACTTTGTACAATCCATAGTGCGCTTACTGGAACTCGCCTCACAGCATTGAGCACTCCATCTCCTCTACCAGCTTCCTCTTTGCTAATCATGGATAGATCTCTGTGGAGCTGCATGTCTCGAGGTGGGATTCTTAAAACGGATTTCCTTCAAGCCAAACAGCAGAGCTTCCCAAGTTCTGAATCTGTACTTGCATATAGCACAGAAACACACTCACACACTCTTGTAGGCAATTATATCTGGAGGCTGGTTTCTGAGTCCCTCTGCTAAATGACTGTTTAGTATCCTATGACATTTCCCTTTATCATTACAGAGCAGCTTCCGGTGGTCTCAGGGAATGTAAAAAGTGCTGGATCTTACCACTAAAATTCTACTGCTCAGTGACTGCAGATCTGCTGTATACATTCAGTCTCTTGGAAAACCACAATATTACATTGCTTTCTTATGTCGCTGATGCTCCCACACAGTGTCACTCTCGTCGCTGGCTTTTATAAGACATTGTTGATAAACCTACAACAATTTGCTTTCGTTATACAGAGACTTTCTTAAAAATGGGAAGGATCTAACTGGCACATGGTACAAAATTGCAGGCAGTCTGGCACTTACACTCGGGTAATGCATGGTTTCTGTATGTGTACCCGCTTGCATTAATACATGGTAATACAAATTGTATCAGTCACAGGATGATATTTAATGCAATCCCCCCCGTTGGCAGTATGATACTGAAGTTCCATTCATCCTAATACAGGCAATATTTACATATCTAGAACATGAGTGTGGGATAGACTGGATTTGCACACTTAGAAACAAAACCAGAAAACGGCACACACAAAAATAGGGGTGGATCCACTAAGCAGTGCTTACTGAAACTGCCTATCCTCAAATGATATGCAGAAAAATGGTAATGAGCCGGCACTCGCTTGGACCAAGAATGTGTCTTTGAAACGTTGCCATTGATGGCTTTGACGCCATAGATTTATAAAACACCAGAGGCCTGATTCGTTGCTATTGATGGTGTTGACTCCATACATTAGACACATTCTTGGACCAAATGAGCACCAACACATGACTTTTTTCTGCATGTGATTGCACATTTGATGGTTACTCTATTATGCCCATTTTTTTCTTTTATGCAAGAGGTTTTCTTTCCCACAGGTGGAGGTGTCTTGGCACACACCATCCTTGGTGTTTCATGGAACGAGTCTACCGGAGATATTAAATTCTTAATTCTAGATCCACATTACAAAGGAGGAGAAGACCTCCAGGTTATTCTGGACAAGGTATGTTTATTTATGTTATTTTGATGAACTACCAGATGAAAAGATTAAAAGCTATATTGCCATTAATTATGGCTAGAGTGCAGGATGGATCTGCGTTGAAAATAGAGGTGGTGGTCTCGTCCATTGGGTGAAGACATGTCATGGACCATTATATCTCATTATGTTGTGACTACAGCATATGCACTGTAACTTATTCACTGCTATAACTAGTAGCCGAACCCATACTGTTATAGCAGGTAGCATTTTTTCTGTGGTGTTCTGAATAGAAGGGGGGGGCAGTAAAATCAGCAAACTGACAGACCTAAGCTTAGAAAAACAAGATATGTGGGCTCTGTTCAGATGACCTTGCCTCTGGAAGATTTAAGGAGGGAAGTCTGAACAGAAAAGGAGGAATCATGACCTCACATTCTATCAAAATCTGTGGTACAAAGGTAGGTCCCTTGGCCCCTTCTCTGTTGGAACTATGTTTCCTATGGGACTCTATACATCAGGAGTTCCAAAACCTCTGTAGGGCCACAGTTCCTTACCCCCCCCCCTTTGTACAGCATTCAATGTGTTTCTCGCACTCTAAGAGTAGAACACCCCATTTTGAGATGTTTATCTTTCTATGGTGCTGTCTTCACACACACACACACACACACACACACACACACACACACACGATTAGACCGCTTTTAGACGTGGTTTATTCCCAAAATTAAACCGCCAGGGACGTTAAAAAAAAAAAGGTCCATTTCTTCTTACTAAATGAAATCTAATGCGTACCTTCGAAGTTCAGGTTGACAATGATGTTGTGCAGAAGGGAGGAATGTCCAGCATGAGAGACAAACAGGGTTATTCAGAGAGCGGTGAAAAGCAGGAGAATGACTGGAGAACTGAAAATTCTGGGTTGAAATAGCCAATTTGGAAAGTGAGATGAATGGGAGAATTTTTCTGGTTTGGCTAGTTTGACCTAGAATTTTCACTTCTCCAGTCATTCTTCTACTTTTCACTGCTCTCTGAATAACCCTGTAAGAATCTGAGAGAAGCCCACTCCCTGTTAATTTAGAGTTGGATGACAAAAATGGTCTTCATTGGTTTCATCCAGTCCTACTTGAACATACATTTGATTTATATTCCTTTAAACGCTTTTCTTCAATTTCAAAGCAAAGATCTAGAAGTTATTGAAAACCTATGTTCCTATATTCACATCTGTCCTTTACTAATGTGTATCAAATGTGAAATATTCTTCACACACATTGTTTCATACGCCGTCTTCTTGCCAGAGAGTACTGAACCCCTTCTCTACCAACATGAAACCTTGACAGTCACGATTTAACTTTGTATTCCCTGATCACACACCATTTTAATAGTGATCTCAAAAGTCCTGCTCCCCAAATGTTGACTACCTAAAATGACCAGAATTCTTTGAACGCAATTGATGGCCAGAGAATG
Organism: Leptobrachium leishanense; assembly: GCA_009667805.1. Classification (NCBI taxonomy): domain Eukaryota; kingdom Metazoa; phylum Chordata; class Amphibia; order Anura; family Megophryidae; genus Leptobrachium; species Leptobrachium leishanense. The sequence continues at coordinate 456,257,272 of CM019063.1, read as the reverse complement.
CTGGAAGTTGTAGTTCAGAAGCATCTTGCGAGCAGACTTGAAGATCCCTCCTTTTGATAGATTGCGTTTTCACAATGAAACCACAGACACATAGGGGGGTATTCAATAAAAAAAACAGTGTTTGCTGAAGTTGCAAAAATCGTTGTTTTAACACTGACACACTAGCATTTCACAAAAGAATCCGACCTGCTGCAGGGGAAGCTGCACAGTGAAGCGTCGCTGCAGTTGTTTGGCTTTCACGTCTGTGAATTGCAGTCAGTGTTACTTTGATTTTTGGTAGTTTTGGCAAACGCCTGCACTCATTGAATAACCATGGTTTGTTTTTTTTAACTCCATTTACCACTTCCTGACATCCAGCCGGGGGGGCGCTGTGCCCTCCCAATAAATGAGCTGCAGCCACTTGTGCCATATGAGTCTCTCACACCCACCTTATTTCTAAATGCAGAAATCTCATACTACAAAGTATAAAAAGCTTTTTATATGGCTTATTCACGGTGTCCACGGGAACTGCATAATAAAATGGGCCTGTACTTGACATGGTCACTTTCCCTGCAATGTCCCGTCCATTGTTTGATATCGCTTTGATCACAACGATGATTCTTCTGCTTTCCATCAGTGTGATCAGTATTTGATTGGGAATTTCATAACATATCCCATATACATTGTGCTATTAAAACCACTGGCACCTGTATAGTATTTAATGCCCTTCTTACTAAGATAAAATAGTTTTTTTTTAGGTCACTTAAAATAAATAATAAAACCTGACCTCAAAAATACCTGTTTCCTATGACTGCCGCTTGAGGCTAGTTTTTTGCAGTTTAGCCTTCTCGCTGTTTGAGTGCTCTTGGATACAAATCTAAGGACATAACTGCAGCACATTTAGCTTTTGCTATAGCAATTTTGAGAAATGTAAACGGCCATGAAAGAGCTTGCATTCAACTGCTATTTTGATATTGTATCATTACTTGTTTTTGTGCTGCTGTTCCTATTGACATGATTCTTATAGTCTCTATCCACTTACTTTGCAAAACAAAACAAGTCTCTCTCTCCCCCCCCCCCCCCTGGCAATTTGCGCAGTGTACATAACTTTCGTACGTACAGACACACATTGCATACTTTTCCCATACAAGTTACATGAGCACCTGGGCAGAGTGGTGGATTGGTGTTGCAGGGCAGCTTCAGCCCATGTCTGCTTTCTCCCCAAACGAATGCTGCAACGAGCGCACAGATATACATGTCAGCACGACATCCTGACCACTTTATGCACCCTGATTGCTTTAGCTTATTAAAGTGTCCTTTTACAATAATTTCATGAACAAACTGAGCGGGAGTTGGGTCAATTTCATTGCCCAAACGCATTCCCTTCCACCTCTAGACCAAAGACCGTACCAGAGTGTGGAAGGTAGTTTGTAGGAAGAGATCTGAACAAAGAAGGGGATGGCAGGTTGGGGTGGTGGCACAGAACTCCAGCTTCAAGGGAGAATAAAACCCCAGTGACACAGCGCCCATACCCAGTGGCAGTATCCCAGGTTTTGTGGTTGTAAACGGGATAAAGACAAACTGGTCGTGGCTGACATAACCCTAGAACGAAATCATGCAATCAGCTCCGACGCAGAGTCTGAGGTTATAACATTTAACTCAGGCTGACTCCAAACAGTGTGCGCGTTACACAAATCAATAACGAGAATTGTCAACTATTTTCATTATAAATTCGTATTTTCACCCCTACATGTAAATAAACCAGCTTCATTGTAAATCTACACAAAGATTAGCATAAAAATGTCAGTATTCCTATAGACCTCTCTTCTGTTTTGCAGGGTTGGTGTGGATGGAAAGGAGCAGATTTCTGGAGTCCAGACGCATACTATAATTTATGCTTACCTCAGCGACCAACAATGATCTAGGCTTTGAGCACAACTCGAAGAAAAAACATCAAATCTCAACATTCTCCCTGACTGCCAGTGTTTTGGTTCAGGAAGCAGTTAACACTCAGACTGAGCAAATGCATTGAGAGCTATTAGCCGATCTTGCACCTCTGGCTCAGAAACCTGGAAGGATGCCTCCATGAGATGACAGCCATCTGGGCACAGGTGGGGGGAGGAGAGAGAGAGATCGATCACAATGACTAATTACTGTAGATACTAGAGTATACTGCTAGATTGGTGACCAAAAATTTACCTTAAAATTGGAGGGTTCTTGTTATATTCGAGACTAAACTTGACTTGCTCACGGATCCCAAGTCTCCCTGAAGGTTCCGGTAGTCTCCCTGAAGTGAATGCGGGCTCCTCGGCGCCTGCAAACACTTCAGGAACTCCCAGGAGACGTGGGATTCATCACGTCCAGAGACCATGCTCAGTTTAAGCCAATCATTCAAGATTGGCTTAAAACAGCATGCACCCTGGCTCCGCAACATGTAGTGTAGTTCTCTGAACTCCAGCAGGTAGGCTCTTCCACTGCGTCTTCCACCAATAGCCAGCCCCACCCGATTGTTGCTCTGTCCTGACGTCACTGCAGACAACTGCACAAATTCTCACATTCTGAATGTGAGTAGAATCGTGTGGCGCCTCTGCAGTGACGTCAGAGGCTCATGGGGGGGGGGGTGCTGACTATCGGCGGTGGACGAGCCTGCCTGCTAGAAGTCAGAAAACTACACCTCCTGGCGTGCCAGCTATTGGTGAATGATTCACTGCGGCGTTCATCTTGCTCCGCCAACCATCTTATCGCAAGTAAGACTGGTGGTTGGCGGCTTCATACTTAGGCCAGGGTGCTCTACTCTAGAATGATTGCTACTGAGGGGGAACCTGTGTTAAGAGAACATTGAAAGATTTGTTTCCCTGTACAGTATTCTTTAATTTTGCTCTCCGTTATATTCGAGTATTCTCTCATTTCCATAATAAATCTCTATCCATCGCGTTATATTTATCTACAGTAGCCAAGTTAAAGTGGTCACGGTAACTTGTGTCCTTTAAATATACCTGTTTATGAAGTTTGTCATGACTTGTGTTTTGTTCATGGTCTCATTCAATAAACCAAAAATGTTTAGGGTTTTTAAGATGGACAAAAGCTCTGCCTGTAAGTATCAATGTCCCAAACTTTCCTCACATCTGTAAGGCAGTCAGGTGTTTTTTTTTTTTTGTAAGAATGATCCTGGCAAGATTTTAAAGGAACACTACTGAAAAGAATGCCTTTTTTCGTCCTTTCATACTTGGGTATAGGCGGCTGCCACCCTCAAATTAAATTTTGGCCATTTTTACTCACTCCCTGTGTGCAACAACTCCTCTGCAGCTCAAGGGACTTCCAGATGGCTACAGACCAGTGATTAGGGTCTAGTTATGAGAGTCCCCCCTTCCTTGCACACCAACCACAGAGACCCAGAGTATTTTCCTGCACTACTTCTAGGAGATGCACCCGTGCAGCACAACGGGACACGCAAACATACTCAGGGTTCTTCAAAGAAATCAAACAGCCACAGCATGTTCGGTGACTTTTCGTTCTCTTCAATTCGGTGCGATATGGCGATCCCATTTCGGGGACCCTGCGGTGTATTCAGCAAGCACCACAGGGCCGTCGTAGTGCAGGGAAAAGCTACCGCAAAACCTGGCGAACGCACACTAAAACATAGAAAATGTCGGCAGAATAGAACCTTTTTGGCCCATCTAGAAACCCGCAAAAACATCTGGATTAACCCTGAGCAGGAGCCGATCAAAAAACCTGACACCGCAGACGAATGTAGTGAAAGAAGAAAAAAAAAACAGTATGCTTGAATGTGAAGTGAAACGCTGTTTGCAAAGAAACTACAGAACGAAAATGTCTGAAATTTACATGATAAAAAAGTCGCAAAAAATCCTGAAAAGGGCCTAAGATCCAAAACAAAGGAATCTTTAATGCAGAAGTTTTTTAGATATTGAATTTAAAAAAAAAAAAAAAAAATGGAATATTAACATTGAAGCCTATGCGATTCTCCTGAATAAACCTGTCGAATGAAACCACCGCATGGCAGGGCATTTTGGCAACCTCTCTGCTGTTTTGTGTTCTCTGAATGGATGAAGCATTGCTTCTCTATGGGGATTCTCTGCCCTCGAACAGGCACCGTATGTGCAGGCAATTCGCCAAGATTTGGCAAACTGCCTGCTCTCTGGATAGCCAGGAAAGGTAACCATACGCTGAATTTCAGCGTTCGGTTACCTTTCGGCCACAATTCGGAGCTCTTTGAATAACCCTGTATGCAAGTTTCACAGTGGCTGCTCAGAATGATGGATCAGAGATGTGTGCACCTGTAGATCCAATTGTTCTCTGCATCTGAGGCTGCTCCGTACAGCGCTTTGGTATCAGATGGTGAGATCTGCACGCTGATTGCTAAGGTCCCCAATAACCAGCAACATCGAAATTCGAAATTGCCCTGCAGCTGGGTGGAAGAAACTCCACTTCACCTCCAGCATTTTAGCTAGATCAGGGATACTGTATTTTTAAAAGTGGTCAGGATGAGGTAGTTTTCCTTTATTAAAAAAAAAAAAGAATCTGCAATAAAAGCCTCTTCAACCCATGGAGTTCAGATTTTGTGTTGTATTCCTGTGGATGTCCCTCTCTATGTGCAGATTGTGAGTGTAGCTGATCAGTCTAACACCTCATAGCGTAGGGGGCAACAATGGCCTTCCAGGGGTTTTTTTTAACAACAATCTCTCTTGATGCTCAGCCAACTTAACCCCTTGACTACCAAGTGATTTTCTAAAAAGTCAGAAAACAAGTTAAATGATTTTACAAAACCACCAAGTTTACTGTAAATAACCTATTTGGCCAGTAGATGGCACCATCTGCCAAGCAGAGTTCGAGCTGAAGGTCTCTTCTCTCCCCCCCCCCCCCTTCGCATCAGCTGCAGAAAGCAAGATATTTCAGAGCGGTCAGACGATTTTAGCGCTTTGCTTTTGAGCGGCAGAAGGTGCCCCCAAACGACTGTATAGTTTGCAGCAAATTCCATTTGCTTTTGGGCTGCAGATCAGCATATAGAGATCGATATCTGGACACCAGATTGTGGCTTTTAAAGCCAGATCTTTAAATCGTGAAGGGGTTAAGAAGTAGCTGAGCTGCACTCATCCTGCAAGATCTCAAACTCTAGGGAGAGCGGAGCCGCGTTCTAACAATCACAACCAGCAGCTGCTCACTGGGACAAGGCCAGCTGGATGGGCGTGACAGAATACGGTTACAGCATTGGGTAAATGGGGAGGTCTGGCCATACATGTTATTATTTTAAAAAAAAAATTCTAGCATATGGCAGTATTAATAAATTGGGATTTTATTCCCTCAATAGAATAATTCTGGGGATCTTATAAAATCCCAATTCATGAATACTGTCGTATGCTGGAATTAGATATGTGACTCGGTCCTTGGAGTGAGGACTTTCAGCTGGCAGCTCTAAAAAAGGTGGGTGCCAACAATAAAGACACTTGATTCATGTCAAGATTAACTTAAAAAAAAAAGGGACAGGTTTTCTGAAAAATCCTAAATAACTGACATTCCCTCACAGAAAATGCACATTCTGAAAATCCATCTACTGCTAAAGGAGGAATCACTTACATATTAAAAGCAGTCACACGACATTAAATAAAAGTATTGGTACTTGGTCTTAAATGGTATTTGTGCATGTCTAGAATTCAGCGAGTGAAAACCACCTTTAGAATAAAAGCTTTTAATTGTACAAAACGTATGAAAAGTCGTTACAGTTAATAGAAATGGTATTTTTACAAGAGTAAACTATTCATATAAACATTCTAATAGAATGGACAGGTTTCAGCTTAACGTAAGCTCTTCAAAGTAGAAGCTCCTCGTGGAAGCAGACACAGGACAGCTCCTTCTGCATCACATGAAGCCTGAGAAGAGAAAAAAAAAAGGACTTGATGTAAAGCTATGGATGGGACAATACAGAGGCGTTGGAACGTCTCGCTATCCTAGAAATGTGGTAGAGTTTTAGAATGGCTTTAATTTGTAAATATCAGGTAATACACTGGTAATAAAAGGCCATTAGAAGTTTAAAATGTGACTGGGATTTGGAGGGGGGGGGCGAGTGAGGGGTCTTTAATTTGATATTTTACACCGATGTGGGGACAACGTGTAATCTAGTTAGGAGGTGCAGTCATATACAGGGACACTAGAGGTTAGCAGTCTTGGCCCTGTAGATGTTCTGGAACCTTGTGTCCCATGATGCTCAACCAATTGAACAAGTACATGAGCAACAGGGGGAGGTTGCAAAATATCTGGAGGGCCACAATTGCTGACCCTGCTCTACATCCTGTGGCCATTCAATGTTAGGGTCACATTGCCCTGAGCTCCCGGCTCACTCCTCAGCACGGAGCCGCTGGATTGGCTTGAGCATCCAGCGGCCTCTGGTCACATGACATGCTGTGTCTGGCAGCATGTTACATCGGATGGGGCTCAGGAAGAGCATCACTAGATAAGAGTTTGAGACTAAAGGGTTAAACTAGGAGACTACTGCAGAGTGCGGCATGAGTGTTTAATGGTTAGCATCTTTCAATCCCCCCATTCTAATGCTGCAATATTTTAAACCACTTAAATGGATAAGTCTATTGGCTCACCGTCAGATCGCCTCCTTTTCCCGTACACCACTGATTGACAGGACTGGCTCCTCTTCGTCGCAGCTGCCATCTCCTTCATCTCGTGTAGGGCGGGCTGAGCTCTTGAGAACGTAGTCTGCGTGTGTTTAACGGCTGCGAGATACTTTGCGCATTCCAGAAACCCTGCAGACGCTGCGAGGTCTTGGGGCGTGTGTCCATCTTTATTGCAGATACTGAGTGAGGGGGAAAAAGGAGACTGGTTATGCACAATGTCGGCCTGGCTACACCACCTTCACAGGTAGACAGGATGTGATGTGCAGGACTTACTCTAATCTGGCATAGTGGGCTACGAGTAGACTTAAGCACTCCAAGCTTCCACATCGAGCAGCTTTATGGATCGGTGCTTCACCAAAACAGTCCTATAGGAGGAGGAAGAAGGGGGGGGGGGGTTAAAGGCTTAATGCCCTCTACTTACAACTCAAACATATATAAGCCTATGTCACCAGGTTAATGGATTGTACAAAGAGGCTTTATTATTATTGATGGAAGCATGGATGTCATTGTGCTATACCTGCTGATTGATGTCAACCCCGTTCTGTAGCTGCCAAAGCAGGAAAAATGCTTCTCCACCACAAGCCGCGATGTGGGCAGGAGATTGACCCACTGCGTCCACAGGAGAGTTCACTTCATAGCCAGACTCCATGAGCAGGCTTAGACTGTCTCCCTGCAGAAAAAGAAAAACACCATCAGTATATATTCAAACTGCAGCTACATGACTAAGGCTGGGGTCAGACCAGCGCATTTTTAACGTGCGTTCTGGCGCACTTAATCACGGCCGCACTAGCAGCAAATGACGGGCAATGACAGCCAATATACGAAGTACGGTCGCACGAAAGTCCGGCCGCGCAACGCAAGTGGAAAATGAACGCATTTTTTCGAGAACGCAGAACCGCTAGTACGGACGTACAGAGTGCGCTGCGCCCGCTAGCGGTGTGTGTGTGTGATTTGGAGACGTCAGACCCTGCTCATGTCCGGCCAACATAACGTCCAGACGCAAAACGTTTCCTGGTTTGGATTCGTAAAACATCACGCACGAAAATGCGCATCGTATGACCGTTTTCGCATAGTCCGTGAAAAAATACATCAATGCGTTCGGACGCACTTTTTTATGTTCGCGGGGAAAAATGCTTTCGTTTGACCCTAGCCTAAAAGTATCAATATACGGATTGCGGACTTGCGTTACACGGACGAACTTTCGTGCGGCCGTACTTCGTGTGTTCCCCGGCATTGGACGTCATTTGCTGCTAGCACGGCCGTGATTTCGTGCGTCTAAACGCACGTTAAAACTGCTTTCGTCTGACCCTAGCCTAAAAGTATCAATATACGGATTGCTTTATGTCTGGCCATAGAGCTACTGCCTCCTATACCTCTGGACTATGCTCAAAATCTAGATCCAGCAAGGGTCTGGGCGACTCCTACGTTTAATGTGATTAGTCACAGAATATGTAAAAAAAACAACATTCTATAGCAGTGTTTCCCAAACCTGTCCTCAGGACCCTCCGCCTCGCCAGGTTTGCAGGATATCTGAAGCATAGCACAGGTGATATGATTTGCTGCTCAGTGATTGCAGGGACTCACTCTGCAAAATCTGGCCTGGTTGAGGGTCCTGAGGACAGGTTTGGGAAACACTGTTCTATAGGAAGCACTGCGAGCAGCGCCGTGAAGACACACAGGACGCACACACGAAAGCTAGTATGTTGCAAAGACGCTACAACTTAACCGTGACATTTCTGAATAGGAGAAAAACACTATTCTATAGACCGGCTGCAGAAAGTAAAGGTTCTGCCCCTTCAGGGAATCTGATCTAAAAAGGCAGAATGAAAGGGTTAACAGAACAAGCTAAACGCGTGTAAAAATAAAGTAAATCAAAGTTTCAGGAATTTCTCGTTTTGTTTTCTGTTCCTCCTTATAGAGCAGAAAGAAAAAAAAAAGTGTAAGGCGAATTTAATTAGAAAAGGAAACCAAAACCAGTCACTGCGTTATGATCAGAAAATAAATAAGCTACAGATTTAAACAAACACACACTACAAATATGTATCCATACAGCGCAAATCCAAACCCACACACTGTATATAAATGTATCCATACAGCGCAAATCCAAACCCACACACTGTATATAAATGTATCCATACAGCGCATATCCAAACCCACACACTGTATATAAATGTATCCATACAGCGCAAATCCAAACCCACACACTGTATATAAATGTATCCATACAGCGCAAATCCAAACCCACACACTGTATACAAATGTATCCATACAGCGCAAATCCAAACCCACACACTGTATACAAATGTATCCATACAGCGCAAATCCAAACCCACACTGTATATAAATGTATCCATACAGCGCATATCCAAAACCACACTGTATACAAATGTATCCATACAGCGCATATCCAAACCCACACACTGTATATAAAATGTATCCATACAGCGCATATCCAAACCCACACACTGTATACAAATGTATCCATACGGTGCAAATCCAAACCCACACACTGTATATAAATGTATCCATACAGCGCAAATCCAAACCCACACACTGTATATAAATGTATCCATACAGCGCAAATCCAAACCCACACACTGTATACAAATGTATCCATACAGCGCAAATCCAAACCCACACACTGTATACAAATGTATCCATGCAGCGCAAATCCAAACCCACACTGTATATAAATGTATCCATACAGCGCATATCCAAAACCACACTGTATACAAATGTATCCATACAGCGCATATCCAAACCCACACACTGTATATAAAATGTATCCATACAGCGCATATCCAAACCCACACACTGTATACAAATGTATCCATACAGCGCATATCCAAACCCACACTGTATATAAATGTATCCATACAGCGCATATCCAAACCCACACACTGTATATAAATGTATCCATACAGCGCAAATCCAAACCCACACACTGTATATAAATGTATCCATACAGCGCAAATCCAAACCCACACACTGTATATAAATGTATCCATACAGCGCAAATCCAAACCCACACACTGTATATAAATGTATCCATACAGCGCATATCCAAACCCACACACTGTATATAAATGTATCCATACAGCGCATATCCAAACCCACACACTGTATATAAATGTATCCATACAGCGCAAATCCAAACCCACACACTGTAAATATATGTATCCATACAGCGCATATCCAAACCCACACACTGTATACAATTGTATCCATACAGCGCAAATCCAAACCCACAAACTATACAAATGTATCCATACAGCGCATATCCAAACCCACACACTGTATATAAAATGTATCCATACAGCGCATATCCAAACCCACACACTGTATACAAATGTATCCATACAGCGCATATCCAAACCCACACACTGTATATAAATGTATCCATACAGCGCATATCCAAACCCACACACTGTATATAAATGTATCCATACAGCGCAAATCCAAACCCACACACTGTATATAAATGTATCCATACAGCGCAAATCCAAACCCACACACTGTATATAAATGTATCCATACAGCGCAAATCCAAACCCACACACTGTATATAAATGTATCCATACAGCGCATATCCAAACCCACACACTGTATATAAATGTATCCATACAGCGCATATCCAAACCCACACACTGTATATAAATGTATCCATACAGCGCAAATCCAAACCCACACACTGTAAATATATGTATCCATACAGCGCATATCCAAACCCACACACTGTATACAATTGTATCCATACAGCGCAAATCCAAACCCACACACTGTATATAAATGTATCCATACAGCGCATATCCAAACCCAATGTATCCATACAGCGCAAATCCAAACCCACACACTGTATACAAATATGTATCCATACAGCGCATATCCAAACCCACACACTGTATATAAATGTATCCATACAGCGCATATCCAAACCCACACACTGTATATAAATGTATCCATACAGCGCAAATCCAAACCCACACACTGTATATATATGTATCCATACAGCGCATATCCAAACCCACACACTGTATACAAATGTATCCATACAGCGCATATCCAAACCCACACACTGTATATAAATGTATCCATACAGCGCAAATCCAAACCCACACACTGTATATATATGTATCCATACAGCGCATATCCAAACACACACACTGTATACAAATGTATCCATACAGCGCAAATCCAAACCCACAAACTATACAAATGTATCCATACAGCGCAAATCCAAACCCACACACTGTATACAAATGTATCCATACAGCGCAAATCCAAACCCACACACTGTATACAAATGTATCCATACAGTGCATATCCAAACCCACACACTGTATACAAATGTATCCATACAGCGCATATCCAAACCCACACACTGTATATAAATGTATCCATACAGCGCATATCCAAACCCACACACTGTATATAAATGTATCCATACAGCGCATATCCAAACCCACACACTGTATATAAATGTATCCATACAGCGCATATCCAAACCCACACACTGTATATAAATGTATCCATACAGCGCAAATCCAAACCCACACACTGTATATAAATGTATCCATACAGCGCAAATCCAAACCCACACACTGTATACAAATGTATCCATACAGCGCATATCCAAACCCACACACTGTATACAAATGTATCCATACAGCGCAAATCCAAACCCACACACTGTATACAAATGTATCCATACAGCGCAAATCCAAACCCACACACTGTATACAAATGTATCCATACAGCGCATATCCAAACCCACACACTGTATATAAATGTATCCATACAGCGCATATCCAAACCACACACTGTATACAAATGTATCCATACAGCGCAAATCCAAACCCACACACTGTATACAAATATGTATCCATACAGCGCATGTAGTACACAAATATATAGATCAGTGTTTCCCAAACTTGTCCCTCAGGACCCTCGAACAGGCCAGATTTTGCAGATCACCTTGGGGTAATGCAGACTGAATCCTGCAATCACTGAGCAGCCAATCATATCACCAGGTCAGGACATACTTGAAAATGAGAGAAATCTCAATGTATCCTTCCTGGTAAAATCCTTTATAAATAAATAAATATCACCTGTGCTTCAGATAGCTGCAAACCTGGCCTGTTAGGAGGACTTGAGGACAGGTTTGGGAAACTGCCCCATAGACCCTTCCATACAGTATAGAGTCTATAGACAGACTTAACCCGTTGTTATACAGACACAGTGATGGTGCTGTGACATCATGCTGCCCCCTCACCTCTGAGTCGCACTGCAGCAGCAGCATCCTTCGTCCCTCTGAATCTGTAGCCTCCGCTTCCCTGCCTTGTTAATACCCGGCGCTAGGCCCCGCCCCTCAGCACGTACTCAAACAACGAGCACATGGGCCACATCTGGATGTCCCCACAAGCCATCGCGTTATTGGCTTCGCTCCAAACTCCCTCCGCCCACTCGGGCCTTGATTGGTGGCAGTTTTGTTGTGGGCGGGTTTGTCTGGTGTTGTGGTCACGTAAGCCTGGGCGGCAGTCGTGTGATTGACATGCCGGCTGCGGGCTCAGGCACGTAGGCCTCTGTGTGCTGTCAGCACGGTGGGTGTAGTGGGGGGAGGGGAGGCCGCGGCAGCTGGGAGCAGCTCCACGCACGTATTGTTGTTACAGGGAAGCACAATGGGGAGGAAGGCCTGGCGGGGCCGAGCATTACCTGCAGGGGTTAATCTTTCAGGATGGGGCTTTGTCACGTTCGCATTGTGTCCCTAAAAATCAAGTATATGTTGCAACCAGCAAAGGTTTGTGTCCCGCACAGGCAGCACCTGGCCGGGGGAAGAGGCCCCTGTGTGTGTTTGTGCTGTGACCCAGCACCTGCAACCCTCTGCCAGGGAAGAGATCATCAGCCTCAGCACAGCCAATCACCTGCCCCCAAAACACCCTAATCGTCATTAATACCAGGGGGAAGGGGCCCTGACCACCCATAAACCAACCTTCTAGGTTGTCATCTGCGCTCACCCCTGTAATTCCATGCGAAACAAACCACAATCAGAGGCTGTGGCCATTAAAGTGTAAGCTCACCTGTCACAGCACCTCTGGGTCAGGCGAGTCCTACCTAATGAAACCAAGAGCTGCTCTCTCATCCACATGTCCTCATGCGGCTTCTCAAGAGAGACTGATGGGTTTATACTTATACCCTCACCAGGAACATTTCCACTTTGTGATTAAAAAGAAAAACATGGAAAGTGGGATTCAACAAAATATTCATATATAGAAGTAACAGTTTTGCAGCTATTCGCTACCAGGGAGGCTGCGTAGACCGGAAGTATCCAGCCCGCTTCATGTATAAAACATAACAAGAAAAAAGGTTGTTATTTGCGCTCATTCTTGTAGCTTCATGCAAAGCAAAACAAAACAAAACACAATCAGAGGTTTTGGATTACTTGTATGGCCATTAAAGTAAATAGCAAGAAAAAAGGTTGTCATTTGTGCTCACCCCTGTAACCGAAAAAACTTTTTTGTGCCTATGTTTTATACATGAAGCAGGCTGGATACTTCTGATCTATACAGCCGCCCTGATCGGGAATAGGTGCGAAACCGTTTGTTCTGCAACCCTTTCTACCCCGCATTACTACAGCACCTGGTGTCACAGTGTACGACACATTACTACAGCACCTGGTGTCACAGTGTACGACACATTACTACAGCACCTGGTGTCACAGTGTACGACACATTACTACAGCACCTGGTGTCACAGTGTACCTCACATTACTACAGCACCTGGTGTCACAGTGTACGACACATTACTACAGCACCTGGTGTCACAGTGTACCTCACATTACTACAGCACCTGGTGTCACAGTGTACGACACATTACTACAGCACCTGGTGTCACAGTGTACCTCACATTACTACAGCACCTGGTGTCACAGTGTACGACACATTACTACAGCACCTGGTGTCACAGTGTACGACACATTACTACAGCACCTGGTGTCACAGTGTACGCCACATTACTACAGCACCTGGTGTGACGGTGTATCCCACATTACTACAGCACCTGGTGTGACGGTGTTGTGGGGGCTTACAGCCCTTCCTCCACATCTCGTTATGACCACAGGACTACCTAGTGGAATTACCACAGGTGTATCCCACATTACTACAGCGCCTCGTGTGACAGTGTATCCCACATTACTACAGCGCCTCGTGTGACAGTGTATCCCACATTACTACAGCGCCTCGTGTGACAGTGTATCCCACCAGTGGTGTATTTTGGCCTAGGCCGACTAGGCCCAGGCCTAGGGCGGCACTTTCCAGGGGGCGGCAGCCCACACTGGGTGGCCCCACCCCTAAAAAATAATAATTTTTTTTTTTTTTTTAACTTTTGCTAAGTATTTTACCAGGAAGGATACATTGAGATTTCACTAATTTTCAAGTATGTCCTGGGTAGGCAAGGCCTAGGCTTTCACTTTCCAGGGGGCAGCAAAAAACCTCACCACTAAGGCTAGGGTCAGACTAACGCATTTTTATGTTGTCTGTGAAAAAGTGCGTTCGAACGAATGGACGCATTTTTTCACAGAATACGTGATAGTGGTCATACTATGCGCATTTTCGTCCGTGATTTTGTACGGATCATCAATAAAACCCTTTTTGCGTCTGGACGTTATGTTGGCTGGACATTAGCAGTGTCTGACGTCTCCTAATCACGCACACACGCCGCTAGCGGACGCAGCGCACTCTGTACGTCAGTACCTGCGGTTTCACGTTCTCGAAAAAATGCGTTCATTTTCCACTTGCGTTGCGCAGCCGGACTTTTGTGCGACCGTACTTCGTATATTGGCCGTCATTGCCCGGCATCTGCTGCTAGCACGGCCGTGATTAAGTGCGGCTGCACGCGCGTTCGCACTGCCTCAGTCTGACCCTAGCCTTAATGGGTTACTCACAGAGCACCGAAATGACGCCAACTTTTTGGTGTTCTGTAGTTCCTTGCACTTAGGAGAATAAAATTTCCCCACCCTGCAGTGAATTCACCATTCACCGCAGGGTCCCCAAAGTGCATTGAGTTGGCCGCTGAATGCTGTCACCGCAAACCCGTGGCCTGCTGTTTTCAAAAGAACTACTGAACGAAAATGTCTGGAATTTACATATAAGATCCTATGATTGATAATAAAAAGTTCTGTTACAGAAAAAAGAAAAACTGCTATTAAAAAAAAGGGGGGGGATTTTGCCAAAAAAAATCTGAAAAATGACTAAAAGGTACTAAAAAAAAATAATCTATAAATAAAGACTTTTTACTGCAGATTAAAATAATAAATGATTTATTAGATATTGCATAAAAACGGGAATATTTTTAACATTAAAACCTATGGGGTTCGCCTGAATAAACCTGCTGATTGAAACCACTGAACATCAGGGCATTTCACTGCCATTTCTCTGAGTCTCAGTACCACATGACTGGCTGAACCACGTGAAACGCACGCGTGCAGCTGCCCGCCCTTTCGTTAACTCTATTCTGGACTGAACACCCACCGGGAAGGGAATCATAGCTACAGTGCACCCTCTGACAGTGGCACCCCACTGCTGACAAGATGGCTCCACAGCATAATTGCTGTGTGCTCATATACACTCGGTTTGCTGTGAGTTTTATTGCAGTGGATTCTGATGCACTCATACACACCGCACATTGCATTGCTGGGAGTTTTATTGCTGTGGATTCTGTGATACACACTGCATATTACTGTGAGTTTTATTGCCCTGGAGCTCTGGGATACGCTCATACACACTGCACATTACTGTGAGTTTTATTGCTGTGCAGTTCTGTGATATGCTCATACACAGTGCACATTTCTGTGGGTTTTATTGCTGTGCAGCTCTGTGATACGCTCATATGCAGTGCACGTTTCTGTGGATTTTATTGTACAACCAATTAGAGCGGCTGTGATCCAGTATACTTGACATGCGTGGCTGTTCTTTGTAAAAATGCTTGAATTTAAACATTTCATAATTTTATTTATCTCAATAGATACATTTGAAATGGTATACAAAATATACAAGTAGGCACTTGGTATCCACTTTTAATATAAAGAGAGGAAAAGACGGAGCTCTAAGAGGAAAAGGTGGAGCTTTAAGATGAAGGGTGGGGATTAACCAGGAAGAGGTGTGCCCTTGACAGGAAGGGGTGCCTCAAATTTAAATTGGGGGGTGCACGAGTTTAGTCAGGCCTAGGGCAGCACAAAACCTAAATACACCACTGTATCCCACATTACTACAGCGCCTCGTGTGACAGTGTATCCCACATTACTACAGCGCCTCGTGTGATGGTGTATCCCACATTGCTACAGCATATATTTGTTTACAATCTGTATAATAATAATAATAATAAACTAATGTGACATATAGATTATTATTAAGTCCACCCTATGTGTCACATTACATTACTTTTAAAATAGTTAACTCTGCTTCACATGTTCCTATGTTGCTGTTTTGAGCATTTCCCGCCCCTTGCTTCAGGCTAGACTAATTTTTTATAGATAGAAAACCCTTTCAGAGACGCCTGGATCTCGGCCAAATACTAGTTAACATTTACTCTTTATCTCTGTCTCCATAATGGCAGCCCACGTATCCTCACGGATCACCTCATGAAAATTGCTCTGTCCTTTTCCGTGAGGAATTCAGGTCTTTAAATCTCTGCAAAGAGACGCAAAGAGATTGCAATGAGGGCATAGCGTGACAGGGGGAGTAGGATGACCTGACTTTGTATTCGCGGTGACATCACCAGAAGATCTACTCGACTGTGTTATGACAAATAAACATTCCTCCGGCTCCCAACGATACCTCTGACAATTACACCAGAACACAATTAGTGTGTCACTGTTTCGGGGAACTGCCCATAGTTCCCAGTACTTTTCACCATTCCTCCACCATAGGTAGAATAGCCGCTTGTTACGTAACAATAATGGTGATATCGTTTGTTGTATTGGTTGTATTTTCCTTTACTGGATAGCCGGACAAAGGAGAAATGGCACGTTTTAAAGCACAGCCTTGTTCATAACAGATGAGCCCATACCTCCCAAATGCCCCTATTTAAGAGGGATAGTCCTTATTTTGGGCTTAAAGTAATACTCTACACATCGTGACCACTTTATGTTTTGAAAATGGTCAGGATATGAGGAGTGCCCCCTCAGTTTCCCCCATATTTGCTACAAAGCTGGGTGAGGTGGAGGAGTTTCCTCCACGTCACTCAGCGTCACCAGCAGCTAGGAAATTAGAATTTCCCAGCTACCGGTCACTAGTGGAGCATGCCAACGTCAACATCCCTGAGACCGATTGCATTACCTATCCCTCTCGGAGAGGCATACGCGCAGTTCCGTTCCATCGTTCAGCGCAGGCGCTACGGGATTTGTGTACGTAAAGTTCGCAAGTCCCATTGCATTGCTCAAATTACGTTTCCTTCGCTAAGCAAGTGGCGCAGGAAGCAGAAGTTTCACAGAAAAGCCTCGAACGTCCGGGTTCGCTAGTCCCTGAGCTGAAGAGTAGGAGCTGTGCGCAGCGTGGTACAAAACGTAAGAAAAATGGGGCAAAATAATGCTGACAATGCTAATGCTAATGCTAATGCAGTAGGATAATGCACCCGCCCCACGGCAAAAACTGTTCACGAATGATTTGAGGAACATGAGAAATATTTCAAGGTGTTGCCATTGCCTTCAAATTCCCCACATCTCAATCTGATTGAGCATTGCTGGAACAACAAATTCGATCCATGGAGGCCCCACCTTGTAACTTGCAGGATTTAAAGGATGTCTTGGGGCCAGATACCACAGGACACATTCAGACGACTTGTGGAGTCCATGCCGTGACGAACCAAAGTTGTCCTGGCATCACAAGAGGGACCTACATGATATTAGGCAGGTGCTTGTGGCTGATCAGTGTATAGTCTGGGTGCGCAGACGTATAACAGAGCTACAACGCAATAAAACTCCTAGCAACGAGTCTCTAAACTGTAATAAATGCTGTTATAAATCTCTTGGTTTATTTAAGGTACTTTGCCCTTAAATGAATGTCCCCGTTAGGTTGTAATGCCATTTTAAAGTGTAGAAATAGCTTGGTTTCTGGCTTCATCTCCAGCGACACTCCCTAAAAGGCAAGTCTCCTGCTTTGGCTACTTGAAATACTGGCAGCTCTGTAGCATCATTTCATTAATAGCACTGGTCAAAATAATGACACTAGGGGTGAGGGTTAGGATTAGGCAGGGCCGGATTAACATAGGGGCAGATGGAGCGGCAGCTCCAGGCCCATGCCCCAGAATAGGCCCAGAGAAAAAATAACAATGTCTGCATTTATGAACATGTCGACCCCATTATTTCCAACACCATAGCAGCTACAGGGTCATATGAGGTATCACTGGAAAGGCCAGAGTATGCCCTTTCCAATGATACCAAACATGACCAGGTTTTATGTAACAATAAAAATAAAAAATAAAGTAATATTTATTATTTTATTTCTAACACAGCAATACTTTCCACTTTTCGATTATAAAGTGAACAATGATGCTGCACTAACCATTTCAAGTGTGGAGGTGATGACACGATCCGTTAATACGTATTGTTACACCAAAAACCTAAACCACCGCACTGCAGCAAAGTGCACTGGGGGAGTGACTTTGGAACCCTGCGTTACTAATCTTTACACCTTACAAGGTCAAGGGAGGTGTCATTGGACAGGTCAGCGTCTGGCCTTTGCATTAATACCAAACATGACCATGTAAAATCTAAAAGGAAAACCCAAAAACTTTTTATCTTTTTATTTTTAGTTCCAATGCAATGGCATTGTCCATTTGTCACTTATAAAATGAGCAATACCACTGCCATTACTCACCTTCTCATTTCCCACGCTGGGAGCAAGATCAGTGTTTTATACATAGTCATATTATTCAAAAAACACAAGGGAAATATTTCATTTTTTTGGTTAAAATTTTATATTTTCTCAGAAAAATGCAGTAACAGGATCCCATTTTAAAAAAATTAACAAGAATTCCCTATAGAATATATGACCACAAAGGTTTGGATGATAAAATGTGAAAAAATTATTTTACATGCTTTAAATGATTGAAATCTGAATGTAAATTTACTCACACAGCATCTGCCTGGTTAGATATATCAGTATCTGCACTAGAACCTAATATATGCTTTCATTTCACGAAATTCCAAAAAAAGCCACCAAAATCTTCAACTCCAGGCCCATAGAGATCTTAATCCGGCCCCGGGATTAGGAGGAGGAGAGAAGTGGTATTAGGATGTTTGTATGTACAGTATTAAGGGATTTTACATGAAAAACTGGGTACTGTAGATTAAAAGTAGCGTATGGTGTGTACAGAACATTTCATTCCAAAGAACATATAAAGGGACACTAAGCATGTTGAGCACTGATTGTTATTTGTGTGGTCATAGTTCACCCCTGGACCCCATCCAGGGGATCTTGGAGGCTTTAATTAAAGAAGAGGTTTAGCTCAGGCCTGAACTTTGAGCTCACAGTCTGGGGCTTTAGGTCCTTTATTACTATTATTATTATTATTATTGTCATAATTTATATAGCGCTAACAGTTTCCGCAGCGCTTTACAATAACCAAAAGGGAACAAGATACAGATAAAAGGACATAGAAACACAAGCAAACACTAGCAGGGTTATTCAAAGAGAATCTAAAAGTCACCGCACGTTCTGTGACTTTTTGTTCTCTTCAATTCGGTTCGATTTGCCGATCCCATTTCGGCCACACTGCGGTGTATTCAGCAAGCACCACAGGGTCCCCGAATTGCAGGGAAAAGTCACCGCAAACCTGACGAAAACTAACCGCAAAACCCCACGAATGCACGCCGAAAACCCGCAAAAACATCTGTATTAACCCACCGAAAACGCTGGAAAAACCCGAGCAGGAGCCGATAACACGCAGCGTAGCTGCCGGAAAAGGAAAAATCCGACACCGCAGACGAATGGAGTGAATAAATTAAAAAAACAGTTTGCTTGAATGTTTGAAATGCGAAACGCTGTTTGCAAAGAAACTACTGAGCGAAAATGTCTGAAATTTACATATGACGTCCAGGGAATGATAATAAAAAGGGCTGTTACAGAAAAAAATAAGTAAAGTTAAAAAAAATCTGATTTTTTTTGTAACAAAAAATCCCAAAAAATGCTTAAAATATCCTAAAAAAAATCTATAAATAAAGAGACTCTTTACTGCAGAATATTATAATCAACGGTTTATTATATATTGGATTAAAACGGGAATATTTTTAACATTGAAGCCTATGAGATTCGCCTGAATAAATCTGCTGCATGAAACCACCGAATGGCAGGGCAATTTGGCAACTTTTCACTGCTGGCTTTTGCTCTCTGAATAGGCGAAGCATTGCTTCTCTATGGGGATTCACTGCCCTCGAACAGGCACCGTATGTGCAGGCAATTCACCAGAATTTGGGGAATTGCCTGCTCTCTGGATAGCCGAATGGCCAAGAAAGGCCCTTTCGGGAGCTATTCGGATCTCTTTGAATAACCCTGTAGGTGTAGAGGGCCCTGCTCATAGGAGTTTACAATCTAGAGGGATTGGGGTTGAGGAAGACAAGGGGATTGTTACTAGATAGCAGGATCATTAGTGCCAGTGGTTTGGGAATGGTGGGGCCATAGAAGCAGCTTCAATCCTGTGTGAGTAGGTGAGCAGAGGGATGAGCTGCATCAGTGAAGCGATACGCTAATCTGAAGAGATGGGTTTTGAGCGATTTCTTGAAGGCCTGAAGATCAGGGGAGAGTTTGATAGGGCGAGTCAAGTCATTCCACAGGACCGGAGCTGCCCTTTAGGCACTTTTGGTATTTTCTCCCACCAATGGCTGTCAATATGCTTGGCATTGAGAGTCACTGGATCGGCTGCACTCTGTGAACACTTAAAAGGGTTACAGATTACAGGAAGCTGGCAGCATGTCACATGTGGGTGGTAATGGAATTGGTCAGGAATGTGGTCAGGAATGTGAGAGAGGCTGCCCCCCCCCCCCCATATAAAAATTTCAGGCAAAAAATACTCATGCTAATAGATCAGGTAAGATCAAGTTACATAGTTACATAGTTACATAGTTATATAGGCTGAAAAAAGACATGCGTCCATCGGGTTCAGCCTCTCCCACATAACCTACTGCTGTTGATCCAAAAGAAGGCAAAAAACCCAGTCTGAAATATGCAACATACTGGGAAAAAATTCCTTCTTGACCCCAGAATGGCAGTCAGATTTCTCCTTGGATCAAGAAGCTTTTACCCACATATTAAATATTATAACCCTTAATATTCTGTGTCTGCAGGAAATCATCCAGTCGTTTTTTAAAAGTCTGTAAAGACTCTGACCCAACCACCTCAACAGGCAGAGAATTCCACAGCTTTATTGTTCTCACCGTAAAATAACCCTTCCTATGCTTTAAGCTAAATTTTCTTTCTTCCAGTCTAAATGGATGACCCCTTGTCCTATGTATAGTCCTGTTAATGAATAGGTTATCAGACAATGGTTGATAATGGCCCCGTATATATTTATATAAGGTTATCAGATCCCCTCTAAGGCGCCTTTTCTCTAAACTAAACAGGTTTAAGCTTGTTAGTCTTTCCTCATAACTTAACCCTTCCATCCCCCTTATTAATTTAGTTGCCCGTCTCTGCACTTTTTCTAGCGATATAATATCTTTTTTTAAGACAGGTGCCCAAAATTGCACGGCATATTCAAGGTGCGGCCTGACCATTGATTTATACAGAGGCAAAATTATGTTTTCATCCCGTGAGTGAACTCCCCTTTTAATGCATGCCAATACTTTGCTTGCCTTGGCAGCTGCTGTTTGACATTGCACATTGTTACTTAGTTTGAAGTCTATGATTATTCCCAAATCCTTCTCCTGCTTGGATTTCCCTAACTCCGTACCATTTAGGGTATAAATTGCTTGTGTGTTCTTCACTCCAAAGTGCATAACTTTGCATTCATCTAGATTAAATTTCATCTGCCATTTAAATGCCCAGTCCCCCAATCTATCTAAATCCCTCTGCAGCGAAGTAACATCCTGCTCACATTGTATTACTTTTCCTAGCTTTGTGTCATCTGCAAACACTGATACATGACTTTCAATGCCTATCTCAAGGTCATTTATAAATAAATTGAATAGTATTGGTCCTATAACAGACCCCTGAGGGACACCACTTACCACTGGTGTCCATCTTGAAAATGTACCATTTATGACCACTCTCTGTACCCTATCTTTTAGCCAGTTTTCTATCCAAGAACAAGTATTTTCATCTAGACCATTTTTTCTTAATTTAAATAGTAACCTTTTGTGTGGAACTGTGTCGAAAGCTTTGGCAAAATCTAAGTAAATCACATCCACTGCGACCCCCTGATCTATACTTCTACTTACTTCCTCATAGAACGTTAGTCTAGTCTGACATGATCTGTGTTTCATGAAACCATGCTGATTTTTGCCAATTACATTATACCTCCCAATAAATTCCTGAATACTATCCCTTAGTAACCCCTCAAATACTTTCCCAGCCACAGATGTTAAGCTCACAGGTCTATAATTCCCAGGCACAAATTTTAAACCTTTCTTAAACATAGGGACCACGTCAGCTTTTCTCCAATCCTCTGGTACTATTCCTGAAAGAAAAGAATCTTGAAAGATTAAGAACAGAGGTTTACATATTTCAACACATAGCTCTCTTAGTACTCGCGGGTGAATTCCATCTGGCCCTGGGGCTTTATTCACATTCACATTGTTTAATTTGTGTAAAAACCTTGTCCTGAGTCAACCAGTCACTTTGTATTAGTAAGTTTTTATTAATGAATTTCATGTCTCCTGTTATAGGTTTCTCTTTGATAAATACTGAAGAAAAATAATCATTTAAAATTTCTGCCTTATCCTGATCTTCAGTTAACAATAGTCCTGACTCAGATTTTAGTGAACCTACATTTTCACTCTTGTTTTTTTTTTTACCTTAATTGTCACATAATTACAGAGATAAAGGGCCAAGAATGTGGCGGGCTGCCCCCTCCCCCCTAAAAAGCATTTCTGTCAAAAGAACACCCAGGCTGATAGTTACATGAGATTCTGCAGCAATTGGTTAGAAAAGGAAATAATGTAATTATGTAGGATTTAGCGTAAAAACTAGACATGTGCACAACGAAAAAAATCTGTTTTGTTTTGGATCTCTTTGTTCCGTTTATCAATTTGTTTCGGTGCATGCGTTATGTTGCCGTGATTCATATTTCGGATTGATTCGTTGGTTCGGGCGAACAGTATTTCAGATTGATTCGTTATTTTGTTTTTAATTGGTAATTTGTTTTTCGGATCAATTCATTTTTTGTTTTTATTGGTTATTACGTTTTTTGTTTTTATTAGTTATTTCGTTTTTAATCGTTATTTCGGAATGTGAAACAAATGAATTAATTATTTAGATTAGAGTAAAAAAATATATACCTAATACCCCTGTCTTTGGTGCTGAAACTTATTCAGTACTAAGGACAGCAGCTATTCTTGGTGCTGAAATCTATTCAACACCAGGATAGCATCTCCGCGGGGCTCCAGAGCACCGTGAGACTGCTGTCCTTGGTACTGAATAGGTTTCAGCACCAAGAATAGCTGTTGTCCTTGGTACTGAATAGGTTTCAGCACCAAAGACAGGGGTATTAGGTATATATTGTTTTTTTACTCAAATCTAAATAATTAATTAATTTGTTTCACAATCCGACTATTAACCAGTTGTGTGCAGGAACCCCAGTGCTGGTTCTGAGATGAGCAGATGAATAAGGCTTGAAGGGGGCTGCCAAGACACGGTTCAGGAACCTGACACTAGGAGGCAATCACCCTCCTCTGGCCTTGTTTCTCCCCATTTAATTCCCTATCTTTGCTGTTTGGGTGTTTCTTATTTGGTTCATGATTAACATTAACATCAGGAACACTGATCTATTAACACTTAGTAAGTGATAAATATTCCATTTGTATACTCTCAACTATATGCATAGCACACGCTCATGGTACCACTGCTTAGGGTTGCCACCCGTCCGGGTTTGACCCAGGCAGTTCGGGTTTTGAATCATGAGCGGGTTTTGAATCGTGATTGAGTTTCAGACTCCCTTTCACCCGGACACATGATTTAGACACGTGTGGCACATACTTTCAGCCACTGCTAATAGCAACTACCCAGCAACATCTCTGGGTAACAGCTTGAGCGTCTGTGACGTTAGAAGAAAAATATCATCCTCTCTCTTCTCCATAGCTCCTCCTGCCCGCCCTGTACCACCAGCGGCTGTGGAAGAGGGTGATCTGCATTGGAATCACTAAGACCAACAAGGAGGAGGGAGAGAGGTTGAGAGGAAGGGTCTGTAGGATGTGAAATCCTGTGTCTGCTCAATGCTGAGTTATGGCTCCTTCATGAAACAGCAATGAGCAGCAGGGAATTCCATAGATAGCATTGGGTCACTGGACTGTCTGGTTCTTGGTGAAGTCCTGCATTCAGGGGGTGGGGGACCAGGCTGTATTAACCCTGTGCCGTCTCTGCTCTGTTTCACTGGATTACCAGGGAATAGGCAGCCCTGGGGGGAGGGGGATTGAGGGATAGAGAGGGGAAATGTAAATATGTGGCCTCCCATACCTGCTCAAAAACTCCTATCATAGAAAACCAGCCACCTCAAACACACATGCAACTCCCATCACACAAAAACCAACCATTGAAAAAAAAAAAAAAAACCCACATCACACAAAACGTGTCACCTCAAACACATACAACTCCCATCACACAAAACCAGGAGGATGGGTATATTAAATATAAATAAGATAAGGATGGGTATATATATATAATATAGATTAAAGGGATTATTCACTAACCTCCGAATTGCACCGAACGGTGAATTTCACTGTTCAGTGCAATTTCTGATAAATGTGTCTTTTCACTAAGCTGTCAATTCACCAAATACAGGCAAATTGACAGTGACATACGGTGTAATTCGCAGCAATTCAGCGTCTTTCAGCGACACCGAAATTGTCCTATAGAAGACTATTGTGTCTTCTATTCACAGAGCACCGATTGCACTGAAATTTCTGTGAAATGCCCTGATTTTCAGCGTTTCAATTTGTCAGTTTTAAACAGGCGAATCCCTTAGGTTTCAATGTAAGAAAGTAATAATTTTTTTTACTTTTTTTAAAAGACTGTTTATTCTTTGCTAAAAACCCTTTTTATTTTTTTAAAAAACTTTTTTATTTTGTAACATGTCTAAATATTAAAAAGTCCTATTTTTATTGATTTAAACACCTAGTACCAGAAGAGGAGAATTCCTTTTATTTTCAGCTCGGTGGAATTCACTGATGCCAATTCGGATGTTATCAGCAGAATTCAGTGGTTATCTATGCAATTCAGCAGTTTCGCCTACGACGGATAACTGCTCCGGGAAGTCTAATTTCTGCAAAATACAGTGACCGTTCGCTAAATAGTGCAGGTTTGATAGGTTTGTCAGATATCTGAAACACAGCACAGGTGATATGATTTGCTGCTCAGTGATTGCAGGATTGCACTGGCAATAAAATTGCTTTGTGTCGGATAATTTTGTTCCGTTTCGGATTATTTCGTTCGGAGTCATTCGATATGTTACCGTGATTCATATTTTTGGACCGATTCTAAAAGTCAGACGGACGGTTTTCAGGTCCATGTTTTTCTTTATTTTTTATCATTAATTCGTATTTCTGGTCGATTTGTTCCTTCGGACGGCCGGTATTTCATTTTTCGGGTCCATTCTTTTTTTGTTTTTATTGCAAATTTGCATTCCGTGTTGATTTGTATTTCATTTTTATTAGTTATCGGAATGTGAAGCGGATTATTTAATTACTTAAATTAGGGTAAAAAAAAAAAAGTAATTCCCGCTGCTCCAGAGCCCCGCGGGACTCCAGTCCTTGGTTCTGAATAGGTTTCAGCACCATGGACAGACCCCGTGGAACACAGCCAGAAGGAAAGAAAAAAAAACACTGCGTTCGGCAAAGAAAAAAAGCCTCGTTTTAAAATAAGTTAGGAATCCAAAAATTTCACAAAAAAATCCAGAAAAATGGCTAAAAAAAAATAGACTTTTTGCTGCAAGTGAAAAGAAACGGTTGAATAAATATTTAATAAAAACTGGGGATTTTTTTTTGCATTGAAAGCTGTAGGATTCGCCTGATTAAACATGTCGAACGAACCGCTGAAAATCAGGATTAGAAAAAGTACATTTTCCCCATGATGCAGCATTTACCAAAATTTAATGGAGAGATTTACTTGGTAGTTGTGCTTTATCATATACAGTATTTAACCGTTAATGAGGTGGAGGAGGGAATGTTAAAATAAGGCAGCATGCTACTCCAGATAAGAGATGGCAGCTGAATGAGATAAGACAGGGATCTTAAAATACATCTAACCTACCCCCTGGTGATGTCCTTTGAATACATCCGACACAATACAATGATTTGAGCGGGCTGCCTGACCCATAGACTCTATTATATGGCCATTGCCACGGAGTGAGGACCAAGTGAGGTAAAGATACGAGAAGGGGGGGGGGGTGCAGTTTACAACCCAAAAGATCACAAATTGGATGCACCAAGTGACATATATAGGGTAAACTATTTTCTTAACTAAACATACAAGAGAAAAACAAAGCACATGTAAGATATCAACAACATAAAATTAACACTATAAGGACATTTCATTGTTTAGGTGGTAGTGGCCATTTAAAGGGACACTCTAGCCCAGGGATGCCGAACTCTGGTCACACAGATGTTGATTGCCTACAATTCCTTGAATTATTTGAAAGCAATAAATGGCCAGAGAGTCATGGGAATTGTAGTTCAGAAACATCTGGAGGCCAGAGTTTAACAGCACTGTGTCATGAACAAATTAACTCTGACAGCCTCTCTATTTGGAGGTCATCCCACCTCACTGTCCAACACATCTTTCCAGGATTACACTCAGGACCCTCAACCAGGCCAGATTTTGCAGATCACCTTGAGGAAAAGCAGACTGAATCCTGCAATCACTGAGCAGCAAATCATATCACCTGTGCTGTGCTTCAGATATCTGGAAAACCTGGCGAGGCGGAGGGTCCTGAGGACATTTTGGGAAACACTGATTTAGGGCAATACCTATGAGTAGCTAGATGGGTCACAAGAACCTTGCGTGATGACGCCATCATGCCATTGCACCAGGAGCAGTCCTACACCAAGGACCGACAATTCCCACTGTGTCACAGCTTCTGTCCATTTGTTTTTCCTTTATTTATTTTAATTTAGGTGCAAATACTCTTCTATTCTCCCTCAGCCTGTGCTGCTCTAACCCGTTGGCTCAGGCGTCTGAATCTGGAAGTCTTTGCAGCTTATCTATTGCGTACCTAATGAAATTGCGTATCGTAGGCAGCAAAAATTGCAAATTGCTTGGGACTTGCGCACTTTACGTAAGCAAGTTCTGTACCGCTTGAGCAGAACGATGGATCGGAGCTGCTGACGCATTGCAGATCCGATCCATTGGTTGACTCTCTCATAACACTCGCTATTGTCGTCGGTCTGCGTGCTGATGTCACAAGTGACAGTGAAGTGGAAATAGGCTGGAAGACGGCCGCCATTGTACACAGGCGGCCATCTTGTTCAGAATATTGGTTCACTTGTATATAACTAGACAGGTTTGTAGCTGAAACTAGAATGAGGTATATGTAGAAATTTAGGAATGCGTTTAGATTAGCAGAAAAGCAATTAAAGCTTTATGAAAGATCTCTGCTGTTCCTGGCACGGAGGAGAAAAGCGAAGTAGATCCTCCAAGGTCGTTGGGGCCCGCAGAAAGACAAAGGAGTAGAGATCAGGCCAGGTGCCATCTGTAACAAGTGATTGTAGGCGCAAGGGAGGAGGGCGCAGCCCGGAACAGTAAGAGCAATTAATTTTGATTTACTGAAACTAACACAAAGTTTGCCAATTTACAGCCAATTAAATGGAATGTCTTTGTATTAGCCAAAGGGAGGTATTAACCCACGTGGGGTGGAATAAAGTGTCATTGGGAGGTGGGCTAACTGGGATGTACCTAATTACGTATTTTTGGGTATAAGATCCCTTGCACGGGTGAAAGGGGGGGCTCACTCTTTGCGATTCAATCCTGTGTGGGCACTTGTGTGACGACACAATAAAGTTTGCCTTTCCTGAAGAGACTCGTGTTCTGACAATCCTTACTTGTGCCCGGTCCGGCGCCGTCTTGAAAGTGAATCTGTTTTTGTCCGCCTACAACAGGTCTAGTGACTTGCTGATGGGATATACAAATCCAGTCTGCTGTTGAGAGTGGAGGAAATGTCTCCACTTCAGCCAGGGTTTATACCAGACTGGCGCTGGAGAGAGGGGGCAACTAAATACACCATAGTGCGCCCCCTTAATCCAGCCCTGATGAGCAGATGATGAATAATTTCACATTGATCTGTGTTTATCATGTCTCCCACCACCAGACCTATTATCTCCATCCCCCCAGCCCAGGCTTCTCTCCAAGTGTCTTTAGTTTTTGCCCTATTTTGCTCATATCTTGGTTTTTAAATAAAATCAAACTGCCCCGGATTCCTCCCCATCCCCGCCTTTAAACTCAAACACAGCAATGCACTCTACATGCCCCAGCCAGCCTAACAGGGTCCCCGTGCTGCTGCCATGACGCCCTCTGCAGTTTTCACATTCACAGGTTCTGAATTGAACAGGCTTGCCACCGAAAACATGGCGGACACTAGCCCTTGCTGGCGACATATGTGCCCCCGGTGACACTAGTGGGCGTTTGAGGAAAGAAATAGCGCATGCGCTTGATAGACTCAGGTTGCTTGGCAACGGTGACCTTGGTAACGTGTAAACCCTGGAGAAGGTAACCGAGGGCAGACCATATCTCTGGGTAAAAGAAAAGGCCTCCATCTCTCCCTCAGACTGGGGGGAGAGTTAGGGATTATCAAGTATGCCCACCCCATTCCCCTACTTGCGTGCCGGTCAGGGGGCAGCAGATACATAAAGCACAACATGGCAATTATCTCTGATTTTTAATTATCACGACACAGACATACTCCACTTATGGGCAATTATAATGTGCAGCATAGCATGAAAGCAGCACAAGGTGCAGGTTCCCATACAGTGTGATGGCTGCACATACACCACATGCTGTGTATTAAAGGTGATATGTGTACAGTATTATAGCTTTTGTGAGGGGAAATACTGCTTTGTGTACTAGTGTTGCTAACATAACCTGTGTTTATTCAGGCCTTCCAGTTGCTGTGGAACAGGATGCGATCATAGCTGAAGCTGTAACTCTCTATACATGCTTTTTTACCTTGTATATACTACATGGAATTCTGTTTTAAAACTTTCTATATTTCCAGGCTACAGGAGAGTCACAGAATCTCTGCTGCCTGGCGGATGGAGGTGCCGTGTGAATAGGTTGGGATATTTTTCCTAAAATAATACAAGGTAGGTACATATTATTTTATTTATTTATTAAGTATTCTACCAGGAAGGATACATTGAGATTTCTCTCGTTTTCAAGTATGTCCTGGGTTCAAGAACATTAAATTTTTACATCAATATATATATTTATATATATGTATATATTAAACAAAAAAACCTGCACTCACGGACTTGCAAGAAGTAAAATAGATGCCTGGTGCTTAGCCTGATGAAAAATACATGAACAGAAAAAAGAGCTAACACTCAAAGGCTGGCGTGAGACGAGCGCATTATGTGCGCCCATACTGACGTGCCTTCTGGCGTCCGTCGCAGCATTGAGATGCTGCGACGGGGCCAGCCACACACTGTTGCACGGATTGCGCATGCAACAGCGGCCATGCTGCATCTGTGCAGCAGCCCTCTCCGTCAAAGCGCTAGGACGCGCGTTGACGGAGCTGCATTGCGAGATCCTCCATATGAGGATCGAGCCTTGCAGCGCTGATCACACTAACTGCACTCAGCGGGATGGCCAGACGGGCGTCGAGTGCAAGGAACGTCCACTCTTACGGACATTCCTTCCGCTCTCCAATGACGCTCGTCTGACCCCAGCCTAAGAACTCATACTTAAAAACAAAAAAACTTTATCCAAACTATATTCATTAAAAAAGAACGACGATATCCTGTGGAAACCTCCAATAGAGAATTGAAACAATGTTGATTCTATGGATACATAATAACGTTTTTTGTTTCAGAGTATGAGACCTTCGAGTGCTAGCTCTTTTTCTGTAAATATATAATTTATGCGAGATCAGCTAGTTTTGGTGGTTAATTCTTGAAGATCTGGATTGCACTTTCCACTTATTAGAAAGCAGAGTGGGAGTGGGGAAAGAATTGAATAAAGTACTTAAAGAGACACTACCACTTACATAAATTGTAACTAGATTAATTGTGCATTACAAACAAAACCACTCTATAAAACACATTCTGTTTTTTTTTCTTTGAATTAATTGCCTGTAAAAAAAAAAAAGAAAAAATAATGTAAGATTTTGAGCTCTTGTTTCCAGTTTGTGTATTTTTTCCATGATGCAACAGTCACCAAAAGAATTGCTTTCTACAGAATCTACAGTATTTAACAGTTAATGAGGTGGAGGAGGGGATGTTTAGATAAGGTGGCAGGAGGGTATTGTATTGCTAACTGAGATAAGAGATGGCAGCTGAATGAGATATGACAGGGAGCTTAAAAGACTTCTAATTACCCCCTGGTGATGTCCTTTGAATACATCCCACACAATACAATGATGTGAGTCAGTGACCGACCAAAAGACTCCATTCTATGGCCATTGCCAAGCAGTGAGGAGCAAGTGAGTGTCCTCACTTCTCACTCTGCTACTAGGAATCCTGATAATCCTATCCACATTCCCTACCTTCTCTCCACTGCTCTCATTGCAATCGACTCTCCGACCAACCCCCACACCTCCAAATTTCTCTGCATCACCTCCTCCTCAGGCCTCGTACAGTGGTCTGACTCCCCTACCCACCAAGCTGGCAACACACTGGACCCTATTTTCTCCAGCCTCTGTACAATATCCAGCTTTTTTAACACGCCTCTCCCCCTTTCCGATCACCACCTTCTTTCCTGGAAACTTCTGATACCAACAACCCAGACTCCTGGTTATACTCCCACCCCTCCTCTGCCCTGAATCCTCAGCTACTCTCCACCTCGATCCATCCTCTTCGTCTTCCGATCACAACATCCAACTGCACTGGCACAGCCACTGATCTCTACAACTCTGCACTCTCCACTTCACTTGACAAACTTGCTCCTACCTCTCTGTCCAGCACGTAGACCTAACCACCAACCATGGCACACTAAATACACACAATATCTCCAACAATGTTCCAGGGCAGCTGAATGTGACTGGAGAAAGTCCCGCACCTCAGCTGACTTCCCGCACTACAAATTCATGCTCCTTCCTACAGTCTCCCTTTATTCTGACTCCGATCGTTGTATAGCGATTTATCCCTTGCAGAGACCTCTATGTCTGGCCTGTATAAGTAGATGCAATCACCGAGGACGATCCTTATCAGATAGCTGAACTCACCAAAACACTGTTTCTTTCCACGACTTGCTTTATTCCGTACATCAAGTTACAGCAGATCACAGGATACAGCAGATAATGGAATGATAGGTTTTATGCGGTCAAAAGATGATGCTGCCCTTAACATGCAGATGAATAGACTTGTGTTGCTAGTTAACTGCACCATGCTACAGCTCTTACTCAGAAAGAAGGGTGGAACTTCACACACACAGGAAGTGCATCATCATAAAGCGAGGGAAAAAAGAAAAGCATGTACAATACAGAAAGACCACTAGGTGGCAGCATAAGGACTATCTATACAGTATAAATCCCCATCTAAATGAATATAACTGTAACAGCACATTCCCCGTCTGGCATTGAAAATGTCACTATATATAAACATCATAACGGTAGTTATGCAAATGCAAATAACGACAGTGTAATTTGCTAGATGTCTTGAAGACCTAAGTAAGTTCAGTCTCCAAGAGGTAAGAGCAAAATAAGTTCCGTGATAGGTCTGATAAAAGTCTTTACAGTTCCTTGTCTTGCGACCTTCACCTCCACCATACGTACCTTACCAACATCGCTAGAGATGCTCTTTTTAATAAGTCCCATAGGCCACTCTATCCTTTCGGCTTGCTGGTCCTTGAGCAGAACGAGATCTCCAACTTGAACGTTCGGGTTCAGGCGTTGCCATTTCCTGCGTCCTTGCAGAGTGGAAAGATACTCCATCTTCCAACGATTTCAGAAGCAGTTGGCAAGGTGTTGTACTCGCTTCCACTGGTTGTAGCACATTTTTCCTGCTTTAAAAAGTTTCCAGGTGGAACAGGAACAGTCCCGAGTTTCTGGGTAAGAAGAGTAGCTGGAGTAAGGATGGTTGGGTTCTCTGGATCTGTAGACACTGGAACAAGTGGTCTAGTATTGATTATGGCAGATGCTTCTCGCGATGGAGAAACGTTCAAAGCGTTGACAGCCCAAGACGAGTCTTTGTGCAGTTCTGGTGACAAGAGTTTTAATTTCAGGACGAATATCTGGATCTTCGTCAGGATTTTGTAGACCAAAGACGTCAGCTGTTGTTTCTTCTGGATGATCCAGCAGGAATTCCGGACCTTGTGGTAGGCGACAGCTGCTATGGCGTCAGTAGATGCATCTGAGAAGATGTGAAGTTCCTTTCTCTGACTTTTAGCAAGAGAAGCTGAAGTGTAGCAGCGTGTGGCGACTGGCTCCCTTCTGAACCTCAGGAGTACACCTACGAGGTTGTTGGTCAGGTTAGGACCAGTGAGAAGAACATCGTTCAGGGATATGCCTTGGTGCTTGGCACTGGAGTCAAATACTACCCTGATTTGTTTTGGCTTACGTGGATGATACACTCCGAAGAAAGGCAGGTACCAGCACTCCTCATGTTCTCGAAGAGGTGGAGCTGGCTCAGCGTGATTATTGTCAAAGATCCTTTTCATAAAGGCGATGAAATGGTCCTTCATTTCGGGTCTGTTCTTTAGTGTTCGTTGAAGTGACTTGACTCTGGATAAAGCCTGTTCACGATTGTTTGGGAGTTTGACCCTTGCAGCACGAAGAGGTAATGGTGCTACCCAGCTGTTAGACTCATCCTTGAAGAATTCTTTGTCCATTACTTTGATGAATTCTCTGTCTTCAACTGATAAAGCTGTTTTGTTGTCATCGCTTGTAGTACAAAACACTGTGGTACCTAGGTTGTCATCACAGAGGATAGGAGTGACGTCGGACACGCAGATAATGTCAAGGAGGCTTCTCCTTTACGTCATAATGGTGAGGACACGGTTTGAAGTAGGAAACGGACGTGTATCCCAACACGTGAGTTTTGAAGGAGTGGATCTCAGATGATGTGTGCATTTTATTCAAGCATACATTGCCCACTATTACCCAGCCCAGGTCAAGTCTTTGTGCATAAGGGGCATCGTCTGGTCCGTCGCACTGTTCGCGTACTTTATGTACTCTGAGAATGTCTCTTCCTAGCAGAACCAAGATTTCAGCATTCATGTCCATTACTGGAATCTCATCTACAAGATGCCTTAAGTGCGGATGGTGATATGCAGCCTCTGGAGTAGGAATCTCTTCCCTTTCATCTGGTATCTGGTCACATTCAACTAATGTTGGTAGGGGTATTCCCTCTCTCCCCTTGACGTGAGAGACCATAAACCCGTTGGCCCTTCTGACGAAAGTCTCTACCCGACCAGAACAGGTTCTGAGAGTATACGGTGTTGCATGTCCCTTTATGCCGAAGATCTCAAAGAATTTAGGCTTAACAAGCGATCTGTTGCTCTGTTCATCTAATATGGCATACATCTTCGTGGCTTTCTCAGGTTGACCCTCTGGGTATATCTTGACTAGGCATACCTTGGCACAGCAGTTGTAATCTAAGCCTTCTCCGCAGACTTCCGTGCATGAAGAAGAAATATTCCCTATAGCTGGAGCATTACCTTGTTGCTCCCCGCCATGATTTGAGACAGGTGCAGAGGTAGGTAGCTGCTGTGGGTTGTCTGGAAGTGGAGTGGGTTGCATAGCTGTAACATGTCTGTCGCTGCTACATTCTGTGCACTTGATGACAACTTTACAGTCTTTAGCAAAATGTCCGTAAGAGGCACAACACCTGTAGCATACCCCAAGTTTTTGAAGAATCTCCCTGCGCTCTTGTAAAGTCTTTGCCCTAAGGCCACGACATTTCTTTAAAGGGTGAGGCTTCTTGTGAATAGGGCACTGACGATTAGGGTCTTTATCGCTATCACCCTAATCCCTCTAGTTTGCACGAGAGGACACAGGTGGTGAGATGTCTGTCCTTTTAACAGATATTGTTCTATTAAAGTCTCTACGATTAGCCGCTGTGTTATCATACCTTGATGAGGATGCTGGTGATGATGAAGCTGACAAGTTGGTTTCGCTGAAGCTGGGATCGTTTCTTGTCCCGGCTTGTTCGCTGATGAACCTGCAAAAATATGAGAATGGAGGGAAGGATACGTTATAGTCTCTTTTGTATCTTGAGCCGTGTTGCGCCCATTTCTCTTGCAGGCCGTATGGCAGTTTAGACGCCACTGGATTGACACCATGAGCAGTGTCCAGGAAGCTTAGTCCAGGTAGACTTGGGTCTGTCTTTGCTAACTCTAGCTCCATGAGGAGATCACTCAGTTCTTGGAGCTTGCGATAGTCTTTGTTACCCATTTTTTGGAAGTTTTGCAGTCTCTTGAACAGAGTGCCTTCTATGGCTTCAGCGCTGCCATAAGCTTGCTCAAGTCTTGCCCACGCCGCAACGAGACCTGCATCCGGGTGGTCAACATGTACTGTTCTCAGTCTTTTAACACGATCTGTGGATTCTGGCCCCAGCCACTTTATGAGCAAATCAAGTTCCTCCTTGGTATTAAGGTTCAGATCAGCAATAGCAGCCTTGAAGGTTGATCTCCAGGCCCTGTAGCTCTCTGGACAGTCGTCGAACCTTGAGAGGCTTGTGTTAATGAGCTCTCGGCGTATCATATATCTGGCGAAGTCAGTCAAGTCTGATCTCTCACTCTTTGGTGCCAAAGTAACTTGAGGAACCGCTTGGGTGTTAAAGTTCTCTGGCGATGAAGGTTGAGGTTTACCAGGATAAAATGACGTTGCAAGAGCGTTTAACTTTGGTGTAGCCTCTAAGGCTTCTGCTGGCTGCGGCTTGAGCTGCGGCTTGTCACTGGGATTCACCTTGCTGGCAGACTGAGTTGATGTGATTTGCTGCGTAGATGTTCTTGTGTTGTGGACTGGAAGAGGCTCAGGCATTTGGAGCTGAGAGGTCTCTGCATTGAGAGTCAGAACAGTGTTGAGAGGAGGTACAGGAGATGACTGTGTATTGTTGCAAATGTTATGCTTTAATACTTATTCACTAGTGCGTTCGACTGGGTCTTCCAGTTCTGCTGGGATAGGGCAGTCTGCATTAGTACTTTGTCCCATTGCTTCTTCGAGGACCTTCAGCCTCGCTACGGAAGCTGCTTCCTCCTTTTCCATTTGCAGAATCTTGATTTGGGATGCCGTCTCTGCTTGGTGGGCTTCTAACTCTGCTTGTTTTTTAGCAAAGGAGCCTTGCACTTTCTTTGACTCTGCATCAGCGCGGGCCTCGATTAGCTTGTCGCTTAACGTTGAATGTCTGGAGCGAGAGGATCTGGAAGAATGTGCAGTGTGCTTGGTTGATGTGGATCTGTGCGATCTGAGGCCTGTTCAATACCTCAGCCGCTGCAAGTGCTAAGTTAGCAACTTGCATTGAACGCCGTTCAACCGCTCAGCGCTCAGCACTGCTAACCTAGCACTTGCAGCGACCCGAGGAGATGCTGAGTGTGACGTATTAAAGATGGCCGCCGCATGAAGCAAGTAACAATGCCCTACAGCAAGATGGCCGCCGCCTCGAAGCAAGTAATAATTCCGTACAGCAATGTTAATTTTGAGGTTTTTGTTCACCAAAGCACAAAATATTTATTTATTATTTTCCCCTGCACATAGACATATATTACAGTTCAATTTATATATTGTTTCAGAAGTAAACATAACGTTTATTCATTAAAAACTATCATTTGTGGTGTGTGCATACAGAACGGAATTGTGCTGACTGCTTCTCTTTATTATTTTTTGTCCGAGTGATCCGAAAAACAATCTGAATTTTTCATTAAGAAATCGTCGGCCATTTTGGATTCAAAACTCGCATCCAAAGGGTTCAACGACACTGCTGCAGCAAACTGAATTGCTGCTTTGCAGCAATTCAGCAGCTGCTGAGGTATTGAACAGGCCTCAGGTCTCTTGCAGTTGAGCAATGCGGAATTCTGCCCTTTCTTTGGCAACTTGCACTAGGAGGTCTCTTTGTTGGTTTAGTGCATCGGTCTTTGTCAATTCTGCTGAAAAGTCTTTCAGATTAGAGTCCTGCAAGAAGTCTGTATTTTTCTGACAGCCTCTGGTAACGTTGATATGCAGCAGACAGATCTATAGAGTCTTTTAATTCAGCTGGGTGATCGTTAAAGTGTGGTAAAACTGACATGCATTGTGAAGTTCTGTCCCACAGGTCAGACAGATTGCTGGAGAGCTCATCTCTAGTGCATTCATAGTTTTCTCTGAGTTTCTGTGTCGGTTTTATTGTGCGTTTGGGTTTTACACTCTGTTCGGAAAACTCTGCAGAATCTGCTCCTTGTACGTCTGCGGGTTCAGGGACATGATGAATCTGCGTCGGCTCAGTCATAATAGAGTGCACAGAACCTTGTCTGGACATTTTATATGTTTTTGCAAAAATAGTACTGTCTCTTTAAGAAGATGAACAGCAGCTTAGACAGGCAGGTAACACCGTTAAATGCAGAGAAACCGTTTTCAATATTCAGTGAGATGCAGTATAAGTGAGATGCAGTAAGCTTGTGTGACCATGTGCTTCCCCAAGATGGCCGATGGCACTGAGCTTGATTGCAGATTAAACACACACACATGTGCTTCCCCAAAATGGCTGATGGCACTGAGCTTGATTGCAGATTAAACACACACACATGTGCTTCCATAAAATGGCCGATGGCACTGACCTTGATTGCAGATTAAGCACACGCATA
This sequence comes from Leptobrachium leishanense, assembly GCA_009667805.1. Lineage (NCBI taxonomy): Eukaryota > Metazoa > Chordata > Amphibia > Anura > Megophryidae > Leptobrachium > Leptobrachium leishanense. The sequence goes on along the minus strand of CM019063.1, from coordinate 456,220,527 downwards.
TATAGTAGCAGGCTGTAGGATTCTACACATCTTTTGACTATTCTGACTCCGATCGTTGTATAGCGATTTATCCCTTGCAGAGACCTCTGTGTGACGGAATGGGGTGTTATCCGTCTGCGGGTGTGCTCCAATCTGACCCCCTCTTGATGGCGTCAGGCCCGACTACAGAGTGTCACGGCAATCGGCGTCTCGAGCGGCCTGAGATGACCCTGGCGTTACTTGGCGAGATGGTGCTGCCGAATTAAGTTGACCCGTTCTGCGTAGTGGGGAGCTAGGAGACCGCAGAGTGTCTCCTGCACTGTGATTTCAGCTATGAAATGACGACACCAAACGGGGCTGTATGCTTCAAGTCAAACGCAGTTGAACTGACTTTTTACTCAAAATGGGACACGCATTTAAACATCTCACACACAAAGGAGACATGCCCAGGCTTGAATGGGAACTCAATTTGCATACAATGGCATGCTTGCATCATCAGATTACACACACACACAGAGCTAATGTACACAGAAATTAGCATACAATTGAATTTCAACACAGCCTTTCACTCCTAGCAACCAAGGGGAAATATAATACCTTTAAATGCATCACACATCTGAATCCACACTCATACAATACAGGATACATGGTAATACATCACACCAATAAAACCACATCTAGAAAAGGTATAACTGTTCATTTCAACACGCAAAACCGAAAGAGTCTCAAATAAAGAAAAAGGTCTTTGAAATGTCCCAGGCTGTTAGTTCTGGGGCTCGCTGGTTAGAGCCCCTATGTCCGTTCCATGACACTCTATGCCTGGCCTGTATAAGTAGATGCAATCACCGAGGACGATCCTTATCAGATAGCTGAACTCACCAAAACACTGTTTATTTCCACGACTTGCTTTATTCCGTACATCAAGTTACAGCAGATCACAGGATACAGCAGATAATGGAATGATAGGTTTTATGCGGTCAAAAGATGATGCTGCCCTTAACTTGCAGATGAATAGACTTGTGTTGCTAGTTAACTGCACCATGCTACAGCTCTTACTCAGAAAGAAGGGTGGAACTTCACACACACAGGAAGTGCATCATCATAAAGCGAGGGAAAAAAGAAAAGCATGTACAATACAGAAAGACCACTAGGTGGCAGCATAAGGACTATCTATACAGTATAAATCCCCATCTAAATGAATATAACTGTAACAGCACACCCTTTATCTCTCGCTAAACAATCTTATTTCTCGTCCCTTATCTCCACCTTTTCTCATGATTCCAGACGTCTGTTTCATACTTTCAATCTGTTAATGCGCTTCACTTCCACTCAACCTTCCACAGACATCACCACTGTCAGCTTTGCTGACTACTTTAACTTTAGTAATTTTATTGATTATTGTTGGACTAGAAATCTCTTCACTGCCCTCCTTAATTAACCATTCATCATCACTCACTCCTTCACTCCCTGCCCCCTCTTCCACTATGTCTTCCTTTTCTCTGGTCTCAGAGGTGGCTGTCTCGGCATTTCTCATGTCCTCCTGCCCGACTACCTGTCCGCTTGACCCCATCCCCTTGCACATTATTTGGCCTGTCCTACCAGTTATTGTCCCTGCATGGACTCATATTTTCAACCTCTCCCTCTCCTCTGGACTCTTCCCCCTCTGCATTCAAACGTGCTCTGATCACCCCATTCTAAAAGAAGCCATCTCTTGATCCCACCACCCTCTTGAACTACTGACCCACCCCTGCCTACACCTCCTCCCTCATTAGCAGGTACATCCCATCCCGACCACTTTGCTCTGCCAATGATCTGATGTTATCGTCTCTTTGTACCCTAATTCTTGCCTTCAGGACTTCTCCCGAGCTGCCCCCTTTCTATGGAACTCTCTCCACCGCAACATTAGACTCTTCTCGAAATCTCTGAAAACAGATTACCGTATTTTTCGCTCCACAAGACGCACTTTTTCCCCCCAAAAAAGTGGGGGGAAAAGTGGGTGCGTCTTATGGAGCGAATATGGCCCAGCAGCTCGTGGATGTGCCTCCGCTCACCTGCCGCCGCCGCGTTCGTCTCCCTCTGAGCATGCGTCTGGCGGCAGGAAGCTTGGGCACTCGCCTGGGGGAGCCACGTGACCGCGGAGATCGCGGTCACGTGGCTCCCCCAGGCGAGTGCCCAAGCTTCCTGCCGCCGGACGCATGCTCAGAGGGAGACGAACGCGGCGGCGGCAGGTGAGCGGAGGCACATCCACGAGCTGCTGGGCCATATCCATATGTGAGCTGGGGCATTATCAATGTGTGAGCTGATGGGGCAAATCCATGCTGGCTGGGGCAAATCAATGTGTGAGCTGGCTGGGGCAAATCCATGTGTGAGCTGGCTGGGGCAAATCCATGTGTGAGCTGGCTGGGGCAAATCCATGTGTGAGCTGATGGGGCAAATCCATGTGTGAGCTGATGGGGCAAATCCATGTGTGAGCTGATGGGGCAAATCCATGTGTGAGCTGATGGGGCAAATCCATGTGTGAGCTGGCTGGGGCAAATCCATGTGTGAGCTGATGGGGCAAATCCATGTGAGAGCTGGCTGGGGCAAATCCATGTGTGAGCTGATGGGGCAAATCCATGTGTGAGCTGGCTGGGGCAAATCCATGTGAGAGCTGATGGGGCAAATCCATGTGTGAGCTGATGGGGCAAATCCATGTGTGAGCTGATGGGGCAAATCCATGTGTGAGCTGATGGGGCAAATCCATGTGTGAGCTGGCTGGGGCAAATCCATGTGTGAGCTGGCTGGGGCAAATCCATGTGAGAGCTGATGGGGCAAATCCATGTGTGAGCTGATGGGGCAAATCCATGTGTGAGCTGATGGGGCAAATCCATGTGAGAGCTGGCTGGGGCAAATCCATGTGTGAGCTGATGGGGCAAATCCATGTGTGAGCTGGCTGGGGCAAATCCATGTGAGAGCTGGCTGGGGCAAATCCATGTGTGAGCTGATGGGGCAAATCCATGTGTGAGCTGGCTGGGGCAAATCCATGTGTGAGCTGGGGCAAATCCATGAGCTGATGGGGCAGATCCATGTGTGAGCTGGCTGGGGCAAATCCATGTGTGAGCTGGGGCAAATCCATGTGTGAGCTAAGGCATATCCACGTGTGAGCTAAGGCATATCCACGAGCTGGGGCAGTATATCCATTATTACACTATTTCATTCAGAATATTTATTTTCCGGTTTTCCTCCTCTAAAAACTAGGTGCGTCTTATGGAGCGAAAAATACGGTACTTTAAAGACGCCTATCATCTCACTCCATGATTCCCCCACTGTTCATTTCTTACACCATCTTCCCACCCAGCCCACATGCACCCTGCTACTACAGGTTCTCTATTTACTCTCACCTAGTGTGTCACCCCTCTTCTCTTAGTTTGTAAACTCTCGCACCCCTGCCTACATCTCCTCCCTTATTAGCAGGTACACCCTGCCCCTAACACTTCGCTCTGTCAGTGAACTGATGTTATCTTCTCCTCGTGCCCGCACCCCAAACTCTTGACTTAAAGGAACACTAATAAAAAAATCCCCCCCCCGTTTTTTTACATTAATTTATCCCTATTACCTTTAATAAATAGGTAGGGATTCCTTTTTTTTTTTTTAAATGTAATACTTACCCTAAAATCCACTTCTTTCCAACAGCGTTTTTTTTTTTTTTTTATACTCACCTCCCTCTTCCGCTCCCGTCCTTGTTGGTTTCACTTGGCTAATGGTTTACGTGAGAAGCGCGCATCTCACATAAGCCAGCCAATCAGCAGGCTTCCTCCCGGCTCCATCTGCTGAGTGTTAGTGTTGCGCGCAACACTAATCCGAGCCGCAGGCTATGCTGGCGGCTCGCTGCCGCCAGCTACTGCGGCGAGTTGGAGACGTCATCGCGCTGAAAGCGCGATGAGGTCTCCTACTCGGCAAAAGTCGGCAGAAGCGGGAAATATGAATCCCGCTCTGCTGACTGACAGCTGGGAGGGCGGAGTAAAGTCTTCCGCCTCTCTCAGCTGTTTTCAGCTCTTTCAGCCGATCGGCTGAGTGGAGGGAGGGGGGACAGACAAGGGCATACTCAGGGCATCATGACCACCTAAAAAAAGCTTAGGTGGTCATGTTGCCTAGAGTATCCCTTTAAGGACTTCTCCCGAACTGCCCCCTTATTGTGGAACTCCCTCCCCCGCAATTTTAGACTCTCCTTCTCTCTCCAGTCCTTTAAGAAGTCTGTGAACACACATTAGTTTAGAGAAGCCTATCGGCTCACCCCATGATCCCATTGTACATTTCTTCCCCCACTTGCACCCCACTACTTCACATACTATGCCACTTACCCTCACCTAGTGTGTCACCCCTCTCCTCTTCGATTGTAAGCTCTTGAGCAGGATCCTCTCTCCTACTGTTCTGTATGTCTAACTTGTAAGTATAGTTATTCTGTCTTACCCATTGTACAGCGCTACGTAACTTCTTAGCGCTTTATAAAAACTTGTAACTGTAAAGACACTGTGGGAGGGGGGCAGTTTACAACAGTTTTTTTTTTTTTAAAATGAAAAGTTTTTATTGATTTTTCAACAGTACATTTGTAAATGGTAAAGCAATACTTCAATAACCAAACAGTACTTTTAAGAAAAAACAAAAAGAAACAAACTACATACATTTGTCGCTGCTGCGTTTGTCGACAATAAGGTGTAACCTAACAGTTATTCTAGATGTGCACCACATTCCACATTCCGCTTCTCCAGGACTTCACCAGAGACCCCATTAGGATTGGTATCATACGTCAGTCCCTCATGTAATCCTCCCCGTGTATGCTCCCCTCAATCTAGTCGGTGGATATAAGATACGTGTCCCAAATATACCAGAAGTTCCTCTTAGATGGTAGGGTTCCTGTAACTGTCCGGGACATTGCGTCTAATAAGTGAAATTCTTTTAGGCGGTCAGTAATTAGAGTGAGAGATGGGAGGTCTGTAGACTTCCACCTAGCTGCCACCATTAAGTACGATATGGTCAGGATGTGTGCTAGCATTTGTTTCTGGAACCTGGAAAATGAATTCGGGAAGAGTTGAAGGAGCACTATCTCCGGGGTAGGATCCACTGTGACACCTAGAATCTTGGAGCTCAATGTCGCCACCTCCCTCCACCATCCCTCCAAAGGGGGGCACGTCCACCAAGTATGGTAATACGTTCCTCTTGATAACCCACATCTCCAGCATGTGGAGGAAGCCCCACTTGACATGTGGCTCTCTCTATCGGGCGTTAAGTACCACCTATACAGTACCTTTTTACGTGCTTCCCACAATGATGCACATTTAAACTTGCTTCTGTCATCCGAGAAACTATTTCTCCACTGTTCCCTTGGGAGTTCCCTTCCCAGGTCTTTCTCCCAATTTCTCTGATATTCCCAATGTTTATTAGCTGTGGATGTAAGTAGGAGATCGTAACAGATGGATATCATTTTCCTCCTTTCTAGGGGGTGGGAACATCTATTTTCAAATGGAGAAAGCAGGGGGCGCGTAGAAGATAATCTCCCTCCAAGTCCCCACACCGCTAGTTGAGATTGGATCTGACCGTATGATAGCCACAGTGAACCGGGAATGGCATATTTATCAATTAGTCTGGGAAAGGAGAGAAATCCCTCCTGATCAAAAAATTGGAAGAGCCTCGTCACGGCGTGTAGTGTCCATACCCGTGGGTCAAAGTTAGGAATGAGGTGGCCTAACACCGTTAGTGGGGCTGCCAGGGCAATGGGGTGATAATTTATGAGTTTAGCTGTGTTATTGTCCCATTCTCTACGAAGCAGGCTGGCAAGAGGAGGAAGAGGTGGCAATTTAGGACGTAGGGATCTGGGCAGCCAGAGGATTATTGAAGGGGAATATGGGAGAAAATAAACCGAGAGAAATCTAGTCCACTGGGGACCTGGAGGAGTCATAAGAAGGGCTTGGGCTGCTGTTAACATGGATGCTTTATAATACATTAATACATTAGGGACCCCCATCCCTCCTCTTTCTATAGATTGATTCAGTAGGGCCGCTCTCACTCTAGGACGTTTACCTCGCCAGACAAATTTGGAGAGTACAGATTGCAGGTTCGAAAGATAGCTGCGCGGCAAAGCCATTGGGAGGGCACGGAAAAGATAAAGCAGTTTTGGCAGTAGAGACATTTTAAGCGCTGCAATTCTACCCGCCCAGGACACCTCTACCTTCGACCAATTCATACATAGATTTCTGAGTTGTGTAAGCATAGGTTGATAGTTATTAATAAATAGTTCTGCGCTAGAAAATGCAATTTTGACCCCCAAATATGTAATGTGTGATTTCTTCCAGGCATAGGGGTAGTCAATTTGTAAGGGGAGAAGAGTCTCTTGGGGAATCGCAAACGACAACGCTTGTGACTTCTTCAGATTAATTTTATGAAAAGAGGCTTTATCATACCTATCTAGAATCTCGTGAAGGGTTGGTAGAGATGATGATGGTTCTGTCAGCGTCAATAGTATATCGTCCGCAAAGAGGCTCACTTTGCTCTGTGTGGGGCCTATGTGTATGCCTTGGACTTCTGATGCTTGCCTAATGGCTTGTGCGAGTGGTTCAAGCGCCAACGCATAAAGTAGGGGTGATAACGGGCATCCCTGCCTTGTGCCGTTAGAAATATTAATGGGAGCGGATGTGAAGCCAGCATTCAAGACCTGTGCGGTGGGGAATGTAAAGCCCCTCCACCGCTTTAATCAAAGCGACTGGGAAATTAAATTTTAACAATACGTGATGCAAGTAGGACCAATTAATCCGGTCAAAAGCTTTTTCCGCGTCTAATGATAGTAGTAATGTGGGTTGGGACGTTTGGACTACATGGTCAACGAGGGTAAGTACTTTCAGGGTGTTAACTGGGCCTTGTCTATTTTTTATGAATCCTACTTGGTCATCCGCCACTAAAAATGGCAGTACCTCGGCTATTCTAATCGCCATAATCTTCGCGTATAACTTGGTGTCAACATTAAGGAGCGATATAGGACGATATTGTGAGCAGTGAGGAGAGGGAAGTGGCGTTTTAGGGATTGTTACAATATGCGCTGCTAACCACTCCCGAGGAGGTTGACCCGATTCAAAGAGTGATCGATAAAATTTTAGCAGCTGGGGTTGGAGATCTGGAAAACATTTATAATATTTCGCTGTGAACCCGTCTGGACCAGGGGCCTTGCCATTAGGTAAACTTTTAAGAGCCGATGTTAACTCAATGTAGGTTATGGGTCTGGTTAGCTCGTCTTGGAGGTTATCTGACAGCTGTGGAAGGTGAAGGGAGTTTAAGAAGGGAAATATGTCCTGTAGGGAAGGTTGGTGTACGTCGGGTTCTGTAGATAGGTTATACAGGGAGGCATAATACCGTGCAAAGCATTCAGCTATTTGTCTTGGTTGGTGTTTGAGCTGCCCCTCCCGATCTAATATTTGTGGTATTCGTGCTTTACCCATTTTGGCTTTCAGTTTGTTAGCTAGCATTCTGCTTGCCTTGTTACTGTAAATATAGCATCTCGCCTTAAGTCTACGCGACACCCATGTGTAATCTAGTTTGTCTAACTCGATCAGTTGTCTGCGAAGGTCTGTAATATGAGACAGGGAGGCCTCCGTGCGAAGTCGTTTGTGGGATTCGTCAGCTATTGTGATTTGGTGTAGCAGGGATATTCTATGGTCCGTTCGTTGTTTTTTAAGACGCGCCCCCCATTTGATTAGAATACCCCTCACTACCACTTTGTGAGCTTGCCATAATACTCCCTCTGATAGCTCTTCAGACGAATTCTCTCTAAAATAATTAGATAAGGCAGTTTGTATTTCTTCTCTGATCTCAGGACGAGATAATAACGATTCATTCAGTCACCAGGGGGCTCTACCACACGAATCATAGGCCTCTGCAATACACAATATAGTTGGAGCATGATCTGACCACGTTATAGGTCCAATATAACAGTCCCGGACTTGGGTTAGGGCATCACCTTTCATAAACATATAGTCTATTCGAGAATATACATTATGGGCTGTGGAAAAAAAGGAGTGACCCGTTTCTCCTGGGTGGAACAATCGCCAGACATCAAAAAGTTGGTGCACTGCCAGTAGGTTCACATATCTGGTGCGAGCCGCACTCACTCGCTTTGAGGCTCGGGATGGTAAATCAAGGGACATGTTGAAATCTCCACAAACAACCAGTCTGCCAGCTAGTGACTTTTGCATTCGGGAAAAAACCTTGTTCAAAAAGGGAAGTTGGGAGTCGTTCGGACTATACACATTAACGATGGTGTAAACGATATGGTTCAAGGAGCACGTTAAGAGAATAAATCTTCCATTGGGATCAACCACTTTATGAATCAGGCTAAAGGCGAGACGGTTCTGAATTAAAATGGATACTCCTAGTTTTCGTTGGGGAAGTCGCATGAAACTGTGTAGTGTATTGTGGCAAATATAACCTGGGATACGCCGAGTGTTTAAAATGTGTCTCTTGGAGGCAGATTATATCCGGTTTCTCAGAGTTAATATCCGTGTATAGGGAGTGTCTCTTGTGAGGGATATTTAACCCCTTCAAATTCAACGAGAATATTTTCATGGTATGAGACTTACTATGTAGAAAAGGAGCAGGCATTACAGGGGAGCCGTAGGTTCAGTGAAACCCATGGATCCTCTTCAGGACAGACAGGAAGGTGGCGTGCTCCAGCACCGTCAGGGGAGACCTCCATAAGAGTAAATCCGGACCCCAGAAGAGACGATCCAGGTATTCGTAATTCTGTCAAGGCAAGCAGCGACAAACAAAACGGAAAAATAAGAAAAAAAAAAAAAAAACACAAGCAAAAGGGGAACCCTTCAGTGTCCCAAATATGTACAATACCCATCTCCTCCTGGAGCTGGTATAAACCTCCAGCTCGCCCCGGTCCAACAGGGGGAGGTACGGGGGAAAAAAATTGTGCCCAGATCCAGGACAAAGGGGGTGCCGAGCACACGTCGTCCCCGCTCGGCCATTCGGAACCCGGTTCAGGACCCCTCATGGCTCCTTTGATATGAAGAGTAGACGGAGCTCATCATGAAGACCACCACTTCGACTTCCTACTATCATTTCCCAGTGTTCACTCGATGCCATTCTGGCGAAACTTTCGCTGGGGTTGATTGGAGCTCTTGAGTTGGCGTGCAATCACCAGTGAGATTCCATTCTCGCAGAAGATGAAAACCTGTAGTAATATCAGTCATGACATGAAGAGTGTTTTGTCTCCAGACAAGTAGTTTGGTCGGATATCCCCATCTATACGGCATTTTGTGTTCTCTCAAGATCGTTGTGACAGGTGTAAATTCCCGTCTTTTAGCCATGGTTGCTGCAGAAAGGTTTGGAAAGAACGAGATGGATAAGTATGGCTCAGGCAGCTTCCCTATCTTCCTGACCTCAGACATCAGCTCTTCCTTGACACGGAAGAAATGGACCCTGACTAATGCATCTCGAGGTATCGTGGAGGCCATATTTTTTGGTTTGGGAAGTCTGTGCACTCTATCCAGCTGCAAATCCTGGGCAGGCGTTGATGGGAGAAGTGACTGGAAAAGACTTGTGACATATGCATTTAGATCCTCAACTTTAACTGATTCCGGAATACCTCTGAGTCTTATGTTGTTTCTTCTAGAACGATCTTCCAGGTCAGCCATCTTCCGTTGCATGGATTCCTGTGTCGTTTTAAGTGACTTGTAGGCATCCACCAGTTCGTTATGAGCTAGGCATAAATCATCTGTTTTCGTCTCCAGTTGGTCAGTGCAGTCACCCAGATCACGTATATCTTTGTGGAGTTCTGTCACTATTGATTTAAAGTCGTCCTGCAATGAGTCTCTTAACTCCCCCAACATGGCTCTGAGTTGTTGTTCAGAAGCCGGATGAGAGGTCGGTGGACTCGAGGGAGAGGTCTCTCCAGCCGCGTCGCGCTGCCGAGGGGAGCATGCACCCTGGGAGCCGCCATCTTGTGAGGCCTTCCCTTTCCGCGCTGATTCCGGGAGCTCCAAGCAGCGTTGTGCCTTCGAGGGAGCCTTTGGTGGGGCCATCACTAGTGTCTCTGAGTGTTAAGGGGCTTACCCCGTGAATTTGACGGGATTCCGCCGGGTATGAGAGCCGCAGGATTGAAATTATGCCGGCGGGTAGACGGAGCTCAGCTCACTCGCGTCCTCCTCGCATGGCTTCCGGACACGCCCCCAAATATCAAAAATTTAATGGACCTAGTGACCTATATAGAGTAAAATATTTTCGTAACTAAACAAGAGAAAAGCAAAGTACATGTAAGATATCAGCAGCATAAAATAAACACAATAAGGACATTTCAATTTTTTTGTGGTAGTGTCCCTTTAAAGAGCCACCTTACTAAAAATCCCCCCTCCACTTCTATTAGAGCTTAAATAATTGGCAGATGCTGACTGATAACATCTGCCCAATGTGAGGGACAGCAAAACGTTAACAGAATAACTCACTTTTTTCAATTTAACATTGATGAAACATATGAATGGAGAAATTTCCTGTCAAATGAGCCAAACTTGTGTTGCACATGACATTGTCACCTTAAAGCCCTTAAAGCTGGTAATCTCGCATGACTTAAAAAATTCCCACATAATTAAAGTATAATCAAACACTCAGTGTTATGTACCCAGTGGCAGCACGCCATAATCCAGAAATTGCTACGTGCTCCCAACCCCGTGACACCGCAATCGCTTTCCTGTAGTGAGAAGCCGTGGGGAGCTGAGCCATGATACAAATTAATCAAGTCACCCTCCAGTGGATAAATGCGGTCGAGCTGTTTATCTCTAGCTACCAGAATTTTATCCAGAAATAACATTATGTGACACCAACGTGTAGTCTTATGAAACATAATAACATGGGTGCGTGCGTCTTATACACAGAAATAGATCCAAGGCGGTTCAATGAGCATGAGTCTGCAATGCGGAGCAATCGTTACTTCAGGCTTTATGTTGCTTAATATTTTCATTGTTGTGTAATTTGGAAACCTCAGTACAACACTGACATACATATAACACATGCATTATTATCTCTTAACCCTTTCCCGGCACAGGGCGTACCATGCCGTACCTGTGGCGGGTGGGTCTTGAAGCCGCAGGGTGTACTAGTACACCCTGTTGACTTCAATGGGCCGCGACTGCCCCCGCTCACCGGCTGGCGCACACGTCGTGTCATTTGCTGCTGCAGAACGGCTTAAATTCAATCTGTCCCCCTGCAGCCAATGATGTGCGTCAGCTGCGTAGGTGGGTCGAAGGAGAGGCCCGATGCAGCACCTGGCGGCGGGGCGTAGTACGCCCCGCCAGCGCTATCCCCCTCCCACCGGGCACCACCTGCCCGGCATTAAGGGCCTATTCGCAAGTACTGAAATTCCGTGCAATTTCGGTGGTTTTTGCTTCACTGCATTTCAGCGATTCCATTTTGCTGAAAATATGGTGAATTCACTAGAATGTTCATCGTATTTTGCTGAAATTGTAGGCGCGAAACAGTTATGGGACGTCGGCAAAAACAACCGAATTACATTGATAACCACCCAATTGCACCGACTTTGCATTGGCGAATTCCGCCAAACTTCAAAGAAAAAGTCTCCTATTCTCCTAATAGGAGTAAAAATGTAGTAGAAATGTGTCCAAATATTAAAGTCCTTTAAAAATAATATAAAAGGTCTGTTTCGATTAAAAAAAAGTATTTTTTAAAAATAAGAAAAACAGAAGTGTCTAAAAAAATAAATAAAAATAGAATAAACCGTCTTTATAAAAAATAATTAAAAATGATATTACGTTTTTACATTGAATCTTATGGGATTTGCCAGTTTAAACCCGTCTATCTGAAACACCGAAAATCAGGGCATTTCACCAGAATTTCAATGCAGTTCGGCACTCTGACTAGAAGAGACTATAGTCTTCTATGGGGCAATTTCGTCACCACCAAATTGCGGTGAATTACACTGTAGTTTGCTGTCAATTCGCCAGTATTTGGTGAATTGACAGCTTAGTGAAAAGACAAATTGATCCGAAGTTGCACCGAACGGTGACATTAACCGTCAGATGCAATTCGGAGGTCAGTGAATAACCTCTTAAGTGTTTTAGAAATCAGATTAATCGAGTCCTTTGGCTTTTTGGAACTGTTTTGTTTGTGTATTTCTCTATCTTCTGGTTTCTCAAAACGTGTTTGTCACAGTAATTTTGTGGATGTTTTAGAATGTAGAAAATTACTTTATGTACAGTAAATGATGCTAATAATATTATTTACAGAGCACAATGGTAGACCGTTTCCGTTCCAGTTGTGTGCTTATATACTGTATATACTGTACATGCATTCCGCCACGGAACCCGTCAAGAATCATTGGTGTAGGGAAACCTTGGGCCTTATTTTGCCGGCGTCAGTAATATGGAGTATAGGGAGCCATGGGTGCAGGTAAGCGCATTAATAATATATGCACATGCTCTGTTTTGTCCTTTTAGTGTGAAAATGAAGAGACTCAGCTCAGAGTCTCGGCCAACGGCACCGCAAAGGGACATCTTACATACCATATGCCGAATGCCTGGGTTTCCACTGGACCTTGCAAAGAAAAATCCTAATAAACTAGGTATTCCACCTAAATAAGAGACCGTCCATGTACGATAAATGCCTCTGCACCTTAACTAAATGCTTTTGTATTGCACTAAATTAGGTTTTCAGAAAAAAGCGGAAAAAAAGGGGATATCTGCAATATAGGTAGATAAACACACATAGGGTAAAACCCCTTTGCACCTGAGTGTTTAAGCACTGCCAATTTTACACTCACAAATGGTGTTTTCAATCAGGCATATAGGTATTCTGCATAGGATCCAATTTCTTTCTTTTAGCAATTTTCTCGTTTTCATAACCAAATAGTCATGTTAAAGAAAGGGAGAAAGAGAATGGTGTGCAATAGTGAAGGACCACAAATAAAATGGTTCAATTTAAAATCGATCCTCATTTATTGCACGTACTTCTTAACAAGTTAAAATTTGCATATAAAATTCACCCAGTTCCAGGGATACATCTCGGGTCCAAGCCCTGAATTCCACGGTTTCTGGGGGTCTGCCACTCGACGCGTTTCGTCCTCTCGACTTCCTCAGGAGTGGCATCCATCTCATAAATCAACAGTTATATAGTGTCCGTAACAAGGGGATTCGGAACAGCTGCCCCGACAAGCGTCTCCCAATTTCCGGCGTCTGGTTTAGTTACCATGGCACCGTCCATCCGATACGTCATGTCCGCTCAATCACTCCCCCAACGTCCGGTTTCATTCCCAAGACGTTATTTCCCCGATACATCATATCCGCCCGGCGGTGTTTCCGGAATACATCCCATTCGCATCCAAAGAGATCTCCATGGTTACCGCTACTTCTCCTTTCTCAACAATATGAATGGAGGCCCCTTTGTCCACCGAATTTTTCTATTAAAAGATCCGGAACATATAGATTTATTCCGGATTTGCCCACAATGTTGCCACCTGTGAACGATTTCTTTTGTTGGGCGAGCTGAACCTTCCATTTCATCTGGGCATGTATCTGGGCATATGTAAACATATGGGCAACATACGGAGAAATATGGTGACCCATTCTATACCAGTACATTGCAATAACTGCCAACTATATGATATAAAAAAACTGGAATTTTCAGGAATTGAGCATATTGAAGCAGATTGGAGAGGAGGGGATAGGGTTAAAAAATTGTCTAGAAGGGAAACTTACTGGATACACCGTTTAAAAACACTACAACCACGAGGGTTGAATGGTGATTTGGACTTGGTGTGTTTTTTAAACTAAAGAGTAATATTATTATCATAGTTTTCTAATTGTATAACATTTTAAATATGGTGGTAATGGATTCATGTTCAGAGGAAATTATTGGGTCTTTTCAGAGACTGCCGGTGGAAGGATACATGCCCAGATGAAATGGAAGGTTCAGCTCGCCCAACAAAAGAAATCGTTCACAGGTGGCAACATTGTGGGCAAATCCGGAATAAATCTATATGTTCCGGATCTTTTAATAGAAAAATTCGGTGGACAAAGGGGCCTCCATTCATATTGTTGAGAAAGGAGAAGTAGCGGTAACCATGGAGATCTATTTGGATGCGAATGGGATGTATTCCGGAAACACCGCCGGGCGAATATGATGTATCGGGGAGATAACGTCTTGGTAATGAAACCGGACGTTGGGGAAGTGATTGAGCAGACATGATGTATCGGATGGACGATGCCATGGTAACTAAACCAGAAGCCGGAAATTGGGAGACGCTTGTCGGGGCAGCTGTTCCGAATCCCCTTGTTACGGACACTATATAACTGTTGATTTATGAGATGGACGCCACTCCTGAGGAAGTCGAGAGGACGAAACGCGTCGAGTGGCAGACCCCCAGAAACCGCGGAACTCAGGGCCTGGACCCGAGATGTATCCCTGGAACTGGGTGACTTTTATATGCAAATTTTAACTTAATAAGAAGTACGTGCAATAAATGAGGATCGATTTTAAATTGAACCATTTTATTTGTGGTCCTTCACTATTGCACACCATTCTCTTTCTCCCTTTCTTTAACATGACTATTTGGTTATGAAAACGAGAAAATTGCTAAAAGAAAGAAATTGGATCCTATGCAGAATACCTATATGCCTGATTGAAAACACCATTTGTGAGTGTAAAATTGGCAGTGCTTAAACACTCAGGTGCAAAGGGGTTTTACCCTATGTGTGTTTATCTAACTAAATTAGGTTTATTGCTCCTGGAATATTTCAGGACTACGTGTTCCATGAAACTTTGCTAGAACATATTCTTTTTTTTTTAATTCAAAAGTTTTATTGAGTTTTTAAAGTCAGTTACAAAATAAAGGTGGAGAAATTCCCCCATAAAATACAATACGCAATAATGAAGGAAGGAAACAAGAAGAAGAAGAAACATTTAAGAATCTTAAAAGTTGAATATAAAACATGAAATATGAAATTAAATAAAATTAAATGAAATTCGTCGCCGCTACACAAGTATGCAGACAAAATTTGTTCTCCGTTCAGTAACCCAAACGTATACCATCACCTTAGTTAGATCAGTCTGTAAATTGAGCCCTCACGTCTCCGATTGCAAGGTCAGGTTGGAGATGAGGTATGTATACCAGAAAGTCCTATTTGGGGGGAGGGACCCAGAGACTTACGAGACATGCCGTCTAGGAGGTGGAATTCTTTGAGGCGGACAGAAATCAGGGGTACTGTTGGCACTAATGTGGATTTCCACCTTGTGGCTTGAACATATTCTAACATCATGGGACATAGAATTCCAAAACAATCCATTGGGTGCCAAGTAATTTAGTTTGGAAAAAAAATGACTTAGCTATCCCCCTGTATTTGGCTTTCCTGGAGGCTGCCAATCTGCCATGTTGGAAAGCAAGAGGCAATGTTTTATAGTGATACAAACCTGACATAAGTATCATTCTAACCCTAATACTTTTAGCAACACAGAGCTAACCTTATTCTACTTGGATCCGTACTGTTACTAATTTGAAGCCTTCTTATACCCTAGGACATTGAGGTAATTATTGTGGTCACATTGATGTCTTGTCAGCAATTTAGAGTTATGCTCCCTTCACAATCACAGTACCTTCACTTGTGAGGTGTCCAGTAACATCTCAGTGAAGGCCAGTCACAGTGGATACCTCATCTTTATAGCCTTGGAAGCGGCATCAGATGGCTGCAACATGTGCAATTACTTGAATGCCTCTGGTGTCCGGCAATAGACTGGCAGTCTCTAATACTGAGGTGTACTAAAAGTCCCAGAAGCTCCCATAACTGTGACATGATGCCTCCAGGAGGTCAATGCTAGGATGTCTCACTGGTCAGTCATCCAGCAGAGCGTAGCACGACCTGTAGTTCAGGCAACCTTTTAATGTAACATGCCATTTAGTGCTCAGTGTATTGACATATCCTGTACCACTGTGCTTACTAACGGGATTTAAATGATCATATTGTATCTATCAGAATATATATTATATATAAAAACTACAGAAAGCAATTTAGCCTGGACGAAAGGAAATTCAGCCTAAACCATAAAAAGTTCTCTTTTTTTTTTTTACAGTGAGAACAATAAAGCTGTGGAATTCTCTGCCTGTTGAGGTGGTTGTGTCAGAGACTTTACAGACTTTTAAACAACGACTAGATAACTTCCCGCAGACACATAACACTAAGGGTTGTAATATTTAAGATTTGGGTAAAAGCTTCTTGATTCAAGGAGAAATCTGACGCCATTCTGGGGTCAAGAAGGAATTGTTTCCCAGTATGTTGCATGTTGGCGAGCGCTTCAGGGTTTTTTGCCTTCTTTTGGATCAACAGCAGTAGGTGATGTGTGAAAGGCTGAACCTGATGGATTCCTGTCTTTTTTTCAATCTGTGTTACGATATGCATATGAAATATGTAGCAACACAAAATAAAGCATTACTAAGCATTTGAGTAAGTGTGAAAAAAAAAAAAAAAGGACCAACTTTTGGTTCCCCACGTGGTATTTTTATAGGGAACTGAGTGGTTTTTTTTTTCTTCCAATATTGATAAGTACTTTCTGATGCTTTTTTCCTTTTTCAATTCCATATTTTTAGTATTTTATTAGTATTTATTGTGTTTGTTTGTTGATTTGTACTAGTAGTAACGTTTCTTTATTTTACATATAGATGCATTCCTAAGCCTAAAAACATCCGTTTTATTGATTTTATATAATTCTTAAAATATGTGCAACAAAGTATTTTGGATATAAAGTTCTTGCTGAAGCTTCTGTCCTTTTTGCTGTGACAGATTCAGAATAGTGAAAGGCCATTCAAGGCAAACTCATTGTATAATTTCTTAGAAGAATTGAATCCGTAAACGTGTACCTCACAGATCTCATAAAGCTTTATCTCAACTACAATCTGTTAGTTTATTAATAATTTCCCAACAGGCAGTCAGTGCTTTATCTTTACCGGTGATACCGCTCTGACAATCCAAGATAACGGCACTCCCTAACAGGAGGAAGAAACATTCCTACCCTAAAGAATATCCCATGTTTAATCCACTGGAGCTATTCCACTTCATACTCAGAATGACAGGCTGTAAGAACGCATCTCTGCTGGGAAAGTGTAGGCAATGGCAATCATTGCATTAGGTGTTATCCCTAAGCATTAAAGTAGTGGTCTCAAACTATGCCCCCTCTCTCTCCCCCCCCCCAGATGTTGTTTGCCTACAAATCCCTGAAATCTTTCAATGTGAAAGATGGCCAGAGACTCATGGGAGTTGTAGTTCAGAAACATGTCGGGGGAACAGTGTTTGACATTCCTGTATTAAGGCTAGGGTCAGACTGAGGCAGTGCGAACGCGCGTTCTGGCGCACTTAATCACGGCCGTGCTAGCAGCAGATGCCGGGCAATGACGGCCAATATACGAAGTACGGTCGCACAAAAGTCCGGCTGCGCAACGCAAGTGGAAAATGAACGCATTTTTTCGAGAACGTTAAACCACTAGTACTGACGTACAGAGTGCGCTGCGTCCGCTAGCGGCGTGTGTGCGTGAATTGGAGACATCAGACGCTGCTAATGTCCGGCCAACATAACGTCCAGATGCAAGAAGTGTTTTATTGATGATCCGTACAAAATCACGGATGAAACTGCGCATAGTATGACCGCTATTGCGTATTCCGTGAAAAAATACGTCCATTCTTCGAACGCACATTTTCACGGACAACGTGAAAAATGCGTTAGTCTGACCCTAGCCTTAAGGTTAAAGAAGATTGAAACGTCTCACCCCATACCCATCCAGGGTTGTCTCCCACTGGTCTCTAACTACAAAGGAAACAATGGGATCAAATCTCACTGAAAGATTCAGGTGTGTTAAAAAGATGGCAGTGATGGAACCTAGGGCAGGGCCAGCAACCTCAGCCCTTCGCATGTCTTAGCAGCGAAAGCGTTAATAAGAATTCTGAGGCTTTTCACACCTATGTGCGGAGCTCATTTTTACCGGTTTCGCTCATCATGTTTAAACGCGTTTTGAAGCCTTATTTTAATATATGACCCAGACATACTATATACCGTTCTTTCCGGCAGACTCGGCAGATTCATAATATGTCATCATTATATGTATACGTCATGTCCGGTCTGTATATTATAACAAAAAATGCAATAAAATTCGAATTTTCAATAATTTACAATGTGTAAAGTGTTTTTTCTTCACATTTTAACATGCGATGGTTTGCAGTTATATTTTCTATGTGGTGCGCTTGTTAAAAAAATTAGAAATGGAGACTCGTCGCTATTTTTAACAAATGCACCGCATACAAAAATCGTTAGTGCAGCATCATTGTTCACAATATAATTGAAATGAGAACAATATTGCTGCATTAACAAAACCAAAAAAAAACAAAACTTTTTTTTTAAAAAAAATATTTTTTTAGTTTTAATTTTTTAATTTTTTTAAAAACTTTTTACATGGTAAAGTTTGGGATCGTTGGAAAGGCCATGCTCTGGCCGATCCAACCATATCAAACATTAACCCCTAGCTGCCACGGATCGGGAGATAGGGGGTTCCAATGAACCCCCTATCTCCACCATTGCTGGCAGCTAGGGGTTAACTCCAGGACAGGCGTCATCGTGCTATACAAATAAAACAAATAAAACGCTACAAGCATAAAAAAAGCCTGACGCATTTCATCTGAATTCACAGACCTTTTCAAGGGCAATCTCATGTTACTGTATTTCTGGATGGAAAACTTTCATCCTAAAAAGGGATCAGACATAGGTAGGTGCATTTTGATGTCACATGGCAGACAAAACCCATGTCTCTTCATCTGTCGGTTTTATTAGAAAATGTATTTTAACCCCTTAATTTTGATAAGCATCGTAGAGAACACACAGTTAAATGCACTTTGGGTGTTGACAATATCAGGACAGAGGTTTGCGCCAATAAAAATACAACAGTGTAACTCATATAGGGAGGATTCCCCGAAATACAATATTTTACATTTTAATAATATAAAGGTAAGACAACTAAAAGCAACAAAACACTGAAAAAAACCATGAAAAACAAAATACCAAACATGATCTTCATTGTGGTACAAAAAAATGGGAACTGGCTGAGGTTAAAAAAAACAAACAGGCAGGGAGGACCCATAGGGATAGCGTTTTAGGATTCATCAGGACATCTAAAATGGAGATCTCAAACTCCAGCCCCCCAAATGTTGATGCCTACAATTCCCAGAATTCTTTCGAAAGCAGTTAATGCCCAAAGAATCAAGCGAGTTGTAGTTCAGAAAAATTTAGGGAGCAGAGTCTGAGATCCCTGAGCTAAAGTATGTAGGGTTGCCAGGATTGAAAGATTTTTATGGTTAAGGTGCTTTTATTATGAAGGGATTCATTCCAATCCATTTTGAACAAAGGATAATTTGTTGTTCACTGATGGATACATTTGAGCTATGGGTTAGTTTAGGAAGTGGGTGAGAATTTTCCACCTGCACTTGGGGATAGCGGTAACTGGGTCTGAGTGTAGCATCCTCCCCAGGTTGTGATTTGTGTCCAGGATCCTTGAATTTTATCTCGCTCTCAAAAGGAATGATAAGGATCTGCTCCATCAACTCCACACCCCAAGCACTGAGCCCCATCCTGCATGAAAATGGTTTTAACCCCAAACTATATATTTTTTCAGTTATTGCATGACACCAGATGTTTGAAAAGCAACTTTTATTTCTGTCAACGTATCCGTGTCTATTCTTAGATTATGGTCGAGGAGACTTACTGGAAGTAGCAGAACATTTCCTTAAAGGAAGAATTGAAGCTGGAGATGCACAAGCAGAATTCCTTCTAGGCCAGCTGTATTTTGACGAGGTTAGTTATTTGCTCCTTACACATTATAACAGAATTGTGGACTTGAAAGACTAACATCATCAGGGTTATTCAGAGAAAGGTGAAACTCTGGAGAACTTTTGGAGAAGTGAAAATTCTAGGTCAAAATAGCCGATTTGAAAAGTGAGAGAAATGGGAGAATTTTTCTGGTTTGGCTATTTTGACCTAGAATTTTCATTTCTCCAGTCATTCTCCTGAGGTTCACCTTTCTCTGAATAACTCTGCATATCTTCTAGCACAGAGCCATTTTTTGTAAGCACTTAAACTAGCTATATCATCCTGCACCTCGGTCACTCACCAATTCAACAAGATCTGGAGAAGCAAAACTTCTACCTCTAACGACCAGCTGGAAACAGGCTGATCAAAGTAAGCCTTGACTATTGTCCCCTCCTCCCCGTATACTATATAGCAGGGATCTCAACCTCTGGCCCCCCAGATGTTGATTTCCTACAATTCCCAGATTTCTTTCAATCCAATAGATGGCCAGAGAATTATGGGAATTGTAGTTCAGAAACATTGGGGGAGGGGGCAGAGTTTGAGATCACTGCTATAAAAGACCAGGTTGCCACTTCCTTTTCTGGCATCAGAAACCACTTCAAGGGTCCACTTGTTTTCCAGTGATCAAGCCTTTAACAATAAGTGGGGGAACTCACAAGATCCCCCCCCCCATAATTCATGTATTATAAAAATATATACCAGCTGCTGCAGCACATCTTTATGTATGAGAATGACATTCCTCTGGCAAATACAGATAAATTGTCATTCATATGTATTTATATGTGTTAATTTCTTGCATTTTACTATTTTGTATTTCTGTAACCACTCAATGTTCTCGAACCCAGGACATACTTGAAAACGAGAGAAATCTCAATGTATCCTTCCTGGTAAAATCCTTTTATAAATAAAATAAGTCCTGGAAACACCTTAAATATAGACAGTTTTGTAAAACTGTGTCTGACTAAAAAGGTAATAATTCCATAGTAACGGACAAATAGGAACAAAGTTCCCCCTGCTAAAAGAGTGGAGGAACTGCTTTCTTTCTCACCTTGACCCCTGTAGCATGTTCACCTTATATTTTGTCTGGTGTGAAGCCTCTGACATTAGTATGAGCTGAGATTTTGTGCAGGAGAGCGAGGGCGCCCTCTAGCTGTCATCACAGTGGGAGGAAGAGGCATATAGGAATAACTTTATCCTTTGAAATCCATGTAGCAGAGGAGACCGGTCAGGGAGACCTACTTTTACAGTTACAAGTTTTTATAAAGTGCCCACAAATTACGTAGCGCTGCACAATGGGTGAGACAGAACAACAAATATTAAACTCAAGTTAAACACACAGAACAGCAGGAGAAAAGACCCTGCTTGAGAGCTTGCAATCTAAGACTCTTTTGACTCCCAAATCTCATTTCTGTGTGGCCGCGACATCCTGGTGCAATGGATTTGTCTGTCTGTGGATCTGTCTCTCTCTCTGTATTTGTTTTTCTTTCTCTATCTCTCTCTCTGTCTGTCGGTTTTGCTCTGTGTTTGCCTCTCTCTACATTTGACATTAACAGGGTTATCCAAAGAGATCCGAATTGCTTGAGAAAGGTAACCGAACGCTGAAAATCAGCGTTCGGTTACCTTTCCTGGCCATTCGGCTATCCAGAGAGCAGGCAATTCGCCAAATCCTGGCGAATTGCCTGAACATACGGTGCCTGTTCGGTGCCTGTTCGAGGGCAGTGAAATCCCCATGAAAATGCACTGCTTCGGCTATTCAGAGAACACAAACCAGCAGTGAAAGGTTCCCCTAATGCCCTGCCATTCGGTGGTTTCATTCGGCAAATTTATTCAGGAGAATCCCATAGACTTCAATGTTAAAAATATTCCCGTTTTAATTCAATATATAATAAACCGTTCATTATAAAATTCTGCAGCAAAAAGTCTCTGTATTTATAGATTTTTTAGGATACTTTAAGCATTTTTCAGATTTTTTTTTTTTTTTTTAAAAAGTCCGATTTTTTTTTTTTTTTTTTTCAGTTAACTTATTTTTTCTGTAACAGCCCTCTTTATTATCATTCCCTGGACCTCCTGTGAAAATTTCAGACATTTTCGCTCAGTAGTTTCTTTGCAAACAGCGTTCTTTTTCCCAGATTCATACAAATGGTTTTTCTAATTTATTCACTGCCTCCTCTACATCACAGCTGCTTCGGCTCTGTGTGATTCGGCTCATGTTCGGCTTTTTCGAAGGTTAATCCAGATGTTTTTGCTTGTTTTCAGCATGCATTCGGTTAGTTTTCGTCAGGTTTTCGGCAGCTTTTCCCTGCAATTCGGGGACCCTGTGCTCTTTGCTGAATACACCGCAGGGTCACCGAAATGCAATCGGCAAAAGGAACCGAATTGAAGAGAACGAAAAGTCACCGAACGTGCGGTGACTTTTCGAATCTCTTTGGATAACCCTGTAAGACATGTTTTGGGCTCCAAATCCCATCTCTGTGTGGCCATGGCATCCTGGTGCAATGGATTTCTCTCTCTCTGGTGCATAATGAAATAAAGCGTGCCATACAGTTCCATCTCTCTGTTGTCCATTTAAAAGTGGCTAGGGCTAGTGACATGGATGGCCATTACTCTTATCTTACACGCACCACCATCTTCCCCTCTTAAACAAACAAGCAAGGTATTCTTCAATCACCACAACTTTTGCCACATTGTTTCTGCTCTAATAATGATATTACTGTTTTTTATCTTTCAATCTGTTATATTGTGACTGATAGTTTTCTATTATTTCTCCTTTTTCTCCATTCTTCTTTGTTTAATTCTACACTCTCACATTGTTCTGCTCCTCCCTGTTGCAAATTCTTTGCGAGCACTGGCCATCTTTCTAAACTCTGTCAGGGTTATCCAAAGAGATTCGAAAAGTCACCGCACGTTCGGTGACTTTTCGTTCTCTTCAATTCGGTTCCTTTTGCCGATTGCATTTCGGTGACCCTGCGGTGTATTCAGCAAGCATCACAGGGTCCCCGAATTGCAGGGAAAAGCTGCCGTAAACCCACCGAAAACTAACCGAATGCACGCTGAAAACAAGCAAAAACATCTGGATTAACCTTTGAAAAAGCCGAACATGAGCCGAATCACACAGAGCCGAAGCAGCTGTGACGTAGAGGAGGCAGTGAATAAATTAGAAAAACCATTTGTATGAATCTGGGAAAATGAAACGCTGTTTGCAAAGAAACTACTGAGCGAAAATGTCTGAAATTTTCACAGGAGGTCCAGGGAATGATAATAAAGAGGGCTGTTACAAAAAAAATAAGTAAACTGAAAAAAAATCAAAAAAAAAATCGGACTTTTAATAAAAAAAAAAAAATCTGAAAAATGTTTAAAGTATCCTAAAAAATCTATAAATAAAGAGACTTTTTGCTGCAGAATTTTATAATGAACGGTTTATTAGATATTGAATTAAAACGGGAATATTTTTAACATTGAAGCCTATGGGATTCTCCTGAATAAATTTGCCGAATGAAACCACCGAATGGCAGGGCATTAAGGGAACCTTTCACTGCTGGTTTGTGTTCTCTGAATAGCCGAAGCAGTGCTTCTCTATGGAGATTTCACTGCCCTCGAACAGGGACCGAACAGGCACCGTATGTGCAGGCAATTCGCCAGTATTTGGCGAATTGCCTGCTCTCTGGATAGCCGAATGGCCAGGAAAGGTAACCGAACGCTGATTTTCAGTGTTCGGTTACCTTTCTCAAGCAATTCGGATCTCTTTGGATAACCCTGTGTGTTTCTTCCCTGCAGCCACACTCCTTCCATCGTCCCTTCTGCTATCCCACCCACCCAGTCCCAATTCTAATTTTATAAGCTCCTTCTTCAAGCTGCTACATTTCTCTCGATTTAACCTCTTCATACCCAGCTCTAAGTCTATCCTCATGTATTCTGCTATACTCTTTCTGGTAATTATCTCCTCACTCCCCCTGCTCACTTTTGTTTCACATACCTTAGTCCCTTAGATTGTAAACTCAGGGGATGTCTGGCTGAGCATGTGTATAAGCGCTGTATAAGCAGGAGAACGATCCTATCAGTTCCTTATGTCTTATGTTCATGCTTCCCCATTGTAAAGCGCTGTGGAATGTGTTGGCGCTATTTAAATACTAGAGATGTGCAATTCGTTTCATTCTGTATCCAAATTCGGATGAATATCACCATTTTTGTATTTCGGGAGCATTTCCGAAAATTAAATCTCGGCCATCCGAAAATTTTGGCACGATTCGGATCGGTGATTCGGATGGATTAGGTGATTCAGATCTAGTTGGATCAGTTATTTTTTCATTTTTTATGAGGTTTTTTTTTGTTTTTATTTCTTATTTAAGAATGGGAAGTAGATTGCTACCAATAGGATGAAAGTTTCTTAACCTAAAATTTCATCTAAAAAATAAATAACAGGGTTATCCAAAGAGATTCGAAAAGTCACCGCACGTTCGGTGACTTTTCGTTCTCTTCAATTCGGTTCCTTTTGCCGATTGCATTTCGGTGACCCTGCGGTGTATTCAGCAAGCACCACAGGGTCCCCGAATTGCAGGGAAAAGCTGCCGAAAACCTGACGAAAACTAACCGAATGCACGCTGAAAACAAGCAAAAACATCTGGATTAACCTTTGAAAAAGACGAACAGGAGCCGAACAGGAGCCGAACATGAGCCGAATCACACAGAGCCGAAGCAGCTGTGACGTAGAGGAGGCAGTGAATAAATTAGAAAAACCATTTGTATGAATCTGGGAAAATGAAACGCTGTTTGCAAAGAAACTACTAAGCGAAAATGTCTGAAATTTTCACAGGAGATCCAGGGAATGATAATAAAGAGGGCTGTTACAGAAAAAATAAGTAAACTGAACAAAAAAAAAAAAAAAAATCGGACTTTTAATTTTTTTTTAAAAAATTCAGAAAAATGCTTAAAGTATCCTAAAAAATCTATAAATAAAGAGACTTTTTGCTGCAGAATTTTATAATGAACGGTTTATTAGATATTGAATTAAAACGGGAATATTTTTAACATTGAAGCCTATGGGATTCCCCTGAATAAATTTGCCGAATTAAACCACCGAATGGCAGGGCATTAGGGGAACCTTTCACTGCTGGTTTGTGTTCTCTGAATAGACGAAGCAGTGCTTTTTCATGGGGATTTCACTGCCCTCGAACAGGGACCGAACAGGCACCGTATGTGCAGGCAATTCGACAGGATTTGGCGAATTGCCTGCTCTCTGGATAGCCGAATGGCCAGGAAAGGTAACCGAACGCTGATTTTCAGCGTTCGGTTACCTTTCTCAAGCAATTCGAATCTCTTTGGATAACCCTGTAAGTATTCTAACTTTTTTAAAGAAGCAAGGCTTTTTAACCCATAGGCTTCAATGCAGCATATGAACCCAACCCACCCACTGCTGGGAAGCGCCTCTCTGCAGTATAATTAATGCAGCATATGAAGCCACACACTGCTGGGAAGCGCCTCTCTGTGGTATAATTAATGCAGCTTATGAATCCGCACACTGCGGGGAAGCACCTCTCTGCGGTATAATTAATGCAGCATATGAATCCACACACTGCTGGGAAGCGCCTCTCTGCGGTATAATTAATGCAGCATATGAATCCGCACACTGCGGGGAAGCACCTCTCTGCGGTATGATTAATGCAGCATATGAATCCACACACTGCTGGGAAGCGCCTCTCTGCGGTGTAATTAATGCAGCATATGAATCCGCACACTGCTGGGAAGCGCCTCTCTGCGGTATGATTAATGCAGCATATGAATCCACACACTGCTGGGAAGCGCCTCTCTGCGGTATAATTAATGCAGCAAATGAATCCGCACACTGCTGGGAAGCGCCTCTCTGCGGTGTAATTAATGCAGCATATAAATCTGCACACTGCTGGGAAGCGCCTCTCTGCGGTATGATTAATGCAGCATATGAATCCACACCCTGCTGGGAAGCGTCTCTCTGCGGTATGATTAATGCAGCATATGAATCCGCACACTGCTGGGAAGCGCCTCTCTGCAGTATAATTAATGCAGCATATGAATCCACACACTGCGGGGAAGCGCTTCTCTGCGGTATAATTAATGCAGCATATGAATCCGCACACTGCGGGGAAGCGCCTCTCTGCTGTATAATTAATGCAGCGTATGAATCCGCACACTGCTGGGAACAAGCGCCTCTCTGCGGTATAATTAATGCAGCATATGAATCCGCACACTGCGGGGAAGCGCCTCTTTGCGGTATAATTAATGCAGCATATGAATCCGCACACTGCTGGGAAGCGCCTCTCTGCGGTGTAATTAATGCAGCATATAAATCCGCACACTGCTGGGAAGCGCCTCTCTGCGGTATGATTAATGCAGCATATGAATCCGCACACTGCTGGGAAGCGCCTCTCTGCAGTATAATTAATGCAGCATATGAATCCACACACTGCGGGGAAGCGCTTCTCTGCGGTATAATTAATGCAGCATATGAATCCGCACACTGCGGGGAAGCGCCTCTCTGCGGTATAATTAATGCAGCATATGAATCCGCACACTGCTGGGAAGCACCTCTCTGCGGTGTAATTAATGCAGCATATGAATCCGCACACTGCGGGGAAGCGCCTCTCTGCTGTATAATTAATGCAGCGTATGAATCCGCACACTGCTGGGAACAAGCGCCTCTCTGCGGTATAATTAATACAGCATATGAATCCGCACACTGCGGGGAAGCGCCTCTCTGCGGTATAATTAATGCAGAGTATGAATCCGCACACTGCTGGGAAGCGCCTCTCTGCTGTATAATTAATGCAGCGTATGAATCCGCACACTGCTGGGAACAAGCGCCTCTCTGCGGTATAATTAATGCAGCGTATGAATCCGCACACTGCTGGGAAGCGCCTCTCTGCGGTATAATTAATGCAGAGAATCACTGAGTCAACGAATCAATCCGCACCGAACCAAAACAAAACCTATCCGAAATGACCCGAAACGAAAAAAAAAAAGGATCCAAAAAAAAAAAGTCATGCATATCCCTAATAAATACTGGTACTGTTACTGTTATCTTCAGAAATAACTTACCTGTAAGTAGGAAGGCGGCACTTTAGCCTTGGTGCTATAGAATGGGTGGCGATAGAATGAACCAATACTTTCATTACTAGTATCTGAGCAGAGATTTCTATCATGACATGCTGCTATGTCTTGTTCTAGTCATTATGTGCCATTATATAGTCATTATAGCCACTATTCTATTCTCATCCTACTTGACCTCTCGGCTGCTTTTGACACTGTCGATCACTCCCTTCTTTTACAGACTCTCAACTCTCTCGGTCTTTGTGACACTGCACTCTCTTGAATTCACTCATATCTGTCTAACAGGTCCTTCTCTGTATCATTTGCTCGTTACTCCTCCTATTCAATGCCTTTATCAGTTGGTGTACCTCAAGGCTCTGTCCTAGGTCCTCTGCTCTTCTCTATCTACACCTCCTCCCTGGGGAAAAATCATTAACAGGTTTGGCTTTAATTACCACCTCTGTGCTGATGATACTCAGATCTACCTCTCCACCCCTGATCTCTCTCCTCCTGTCCTTTCCAAAGTCAGCGACTGTTTATCTGGCATCTCCTCCTGGATGGCCTCTCACCAACTAAAAGATTAACATGTTGAAGACTGAACTCCTACTAATTCCTCCCTCTAATGCCTCCCCACCTCCTGACTTCTCTGTCGTGGTCGAGGGTATCACTATCTCCCCATCAAGCCAGGATCGCTGCCTAGGAGTTACACTTGACCCTGCTCTTTCCTTTATCCCCCACATTCAGTCTCTTTCCTCCTCCTGCCGCTACCAGTTGCGTAATATTTCCAGAATTTGGCCATGTCTTACCACTGACACCACAAAGCAACTCATCCATGCCCTGGTAATCTCCCGACTCGACTATTGTAATAATCTTCTAGTTGGCCTCCCTCTCTCTCTGCTCACCACCCTACAATCCATTCTGAATGCCTCTGCCAGGCTCATCCACCTCACCCGCCGCTCTGTCTCTGCCGCTCCCCTCTGCGAGTCCCTTCACTGACTCCCCATCCACTGCAGAATTAAATTCAAAATCCTTACCCTGACCTACAAAGCTCTCACTAAGGCTAGGGACAGATGAGCGCATTTTCTGCGGCCACCGTCAAAATGTACGTCGATGCGTGCGCACGCATTTTTTCACGGAATACGCTTAAGTGGTCAGACGATGCGCAATTCTGGACGTATTTCATGACGATGGGGTGAAAAGAAGTCTAGGGAAATCCGGCTGTTTGAACGTTATGTTGGCCGCACACTAGCAGCGTCTGACATCTCCTAATCACGCACACACGCTGCTATGCGGCCGCAGCGCACTCTGTACGTCAGTACCAGCGGTTTAACGTTCTCGAAAAAATGCGTTCATTTTCCACTTGCGTTGCGCGGCCGGACTTTTGTGCGACCGTACTTCGTATATTGGCTGTCATTGCCCGTCATCTGCTGCTAGTGCGGCCGTGATTATGTGCGCCAGAACGCGCGTTCGCACTGCCTCAGTCTGACCCTAGCCTTACTCAGCTCCCCACTACCTGTCCTCATTAATCACCAAATACACCCCAGCCCGCTCCCTAAGGTCAAACAGTGACCTGCGCCTAGCTTCTCCCCACATCACCTCTTCCCATGATAGACTGCAGGATTTCTCACGCTCAGCCCCCATCCTCTGGAACGCTCTCCCTCGTACGGTCAGACTTTCCCCTAGTTTCCCTTCCTTCAAACGCTTCCTTAAGACATTCCTATTTAGGGAAGCCTACCACCCGACTCACTGACGCAACCAGTCCATCACTCTCACCTTGCAGTCCATCACTCTCACCTTGCAGTCCATCACTCTCACCTTGCAGTCCATCACGCTCACCTTGCAGTCCTCTCCTCCTGTTTCCACCACCAACCCTTCTAGATTGTAAATTCCCACGGGAATAGGGCCCTCATCTCCTCCTGTACTGTTTGTCAAATGTTGTTCAATGTATTGTAACCTTGTCTATATCGTGCCCATTGTTCAGCGCTGCAGAATATGCTGGCGCTATATAAATAAAGTATAATATAATAATAATAATAATTAATAATGAGGTGTTAATGTTACCAGGAGAGGAGCTGGCAGACATTGTATCTCCAATCTGTAAGATCTACCCCTCCTGCAGAACACTGAGATGTTGAATTGTGTGCTTTATGTGCCAGAAATGATGAGTAAAGGCCTCTATTCTCTGCTGCTCTCCTATCTGTTTGTCTCTTGCAGGGTTGGTATGAAGATGCTTTACTGCAGTTCGAAAAAATAAAAGATGTGGACTATCAGACGTTATACCAAGCTGGCGTGATGCACTATGATGGACTGGGAACCACAGAGAACACTGTATGTAGCCCAGAGAAATATTTTCCCGTTGTCATGGCAGTCTGATTTCTTTTGTTTTACAAACATATTGAGTGAAACCAGAGTAACAAGCAAGAAAAATGATTAAACACAAGAATCTGCATGTCATCAGTGATTTACATTTTACAATCATATGAGCAATGATAACAATATACATTGATGTTTCCAGGAGAAAGGGGTAGAGTACATGAAAAGGATACTGGCATCAAATAACCATGAAGCTAGTCCTATAAGGTATGCTGCGGCCTACAACCTTGGACGAGCATGTTACGAAGGATATGGAATGGTCCATTCTGACAAAGAAGCAGAGAGGTAATTCTCAAAGTCCCCAGAGTACTATATAATTTATAAATGGAAATCACGACACGTGAGTGTGTATATGCAATATGTATATCAAACCTTACAGGGTTATTCAGAGAGAGGTGAAAAGTAGGAGAATGGCTGGAGAATGGAAAATTCTAAGTCAAAATAGTCAAACCAGAAAAATTCTCCCTTTCATCTCACTTTCCAAATCAGCTATTTTGACCTAGAATTTTCCATTCTCCAGCCATTCTCCTGCTTTTTCACCTCTCTCTGAATAACCCTGTCTGACTGAATTTGCTGTACTCTTCCTGCTATTACCGATGCAGCAATACCTTTATTTAATTTGGACTCACGTTACATCAGCGCTATATAAATGATAATAATTTGCAATGTAATGTAATTTGTTTCATTAACTAAAAACTATTTTAAATAACTCGGAGTAGTCAGACAATTTCCTACGATCGATATATGTGTGTATATAGGAAATACCATACATACAATCATTATTTTTGTTAATGGCAGGTATTGGCTTCTCGCTGCTGACAATGGGAATCCTAAAGCAAGCGTCCATGCTCAAACTGCCCTGGGATTGTATTATTCAAGACCTTTCAGCCAAAATTTTAAAAAGGTATCCTCTTGTAATACAAGCTTTCCACTGCCAAACGAAATGGTTGAATAAGGGGTTTATTTAGTATTTTCATATATGTAGGGGGAGGGGTAGTTGCATTTGAATGAATGTTGTGGACTTCTTGATAATGTAAGTTTCGATATGGCTGCTCTAATATGAACAAGGAAATTCAACGTTTTTATCAAGCCTATCAAATACTTGATAAAGGTTTGTGTATCGAGTGGAAACGTTGCATTACCTTGCTCGCAATATAGCAGCCATATCAAATCCTGCAGCGTGACCAGCATTCTTTTTTCTTTGGGGACTAATGGCCTGGACCCTGCTGAGTGGAATCTGCGTTGATCGATGCCCTGGGATGCGCCACCACTAGCGTTTATATATTTCCCGAAATTGTAATTCCATGCGTTTCCTTTCATTGTGTAAGTGTGCTGGGAGCTGCTTTTAAGTTCAATGTATTTGTCTTACCCATTAACCCTTTGTGTCGCCTCGTTATGCTGACATTTTGTGTTCCTACATTCTTTCCCTGCACTTACATATTGCTCAATCAATCTGAGGGTTCATATGGTGTCTAGTCTACACTTAAAAAAAAAAAAAATTGGGACTGAAATATCCGTGAAGCTTCCCACAGTAATACTACTATGTTTAGCATGGACATACACTGTATTGCCAAAAGTATTCGCTCACCTGCCTTGACTCTCAAATGAACTTAAGTGACATCCCATTCCTAATCCATAGGGTTCAATATGACGTCGGTCCACCCATTGCAGCTATAACAGCTTCAACTCTTCTGGGAAGACTGTCCACAAGGTTTAGGAGTGTGTTTATGGGAATTTTTGACCATTCTTCCAGAAGTGCATTTGAGGTCACACACTGATGTTGGACGGGAAGGCCTGGCTCTCAGTGTCCGCTCTAATTCATCCCAAAGGTGTTCTATCGGGTTGAGGTCAGGACTCTGTGCAGGCCAGTCAAGTTCATCCACACCAGACTCTGTCATCCATGTCTTTATGGACCTTGCTTTGTGCACTGGTGCACAGTCATGTTGGAAGAGGAAGGGGCAAGCTCCAAACTGTTCCCACAAAGTTGGGAGCATGGAATTGTCCAAAATGTCTTGGTATGCTGAAGCATTCAGAGTTCCTTTCCCTGGAACTAAGGGGCCAAGCCCAGCCCCTTTAAGAAAAAGCCCCACACCATAATCCGCCCCCCCCCCCACCAAACTGTACACTTGGCACAATGCAGTCAGACAAATACCGTTCTCCTGGCAACCGCAAACACAGACTCGTCCATCAGATTGCCAGATGGAGAAGCGCGATTCGTCACTCCAGAGAACGTGTCTCCACTGCTCTAGAGTCCAGTGGCGGCGTGCTTTACATCACTGCATCCGACGCTTTGCATTGCACTTGGTGATGTATGGCTTGGACGCAGCTGCTCGGCCATGGAAACCCATTCCATGAAGCTCTCTGCACACTGTTCTTGAGCTAGTCTGAAGGCCACGTGAAGTTTGGAGGTCTGTAGCGATTGACTCTGCAGAAAGTTGGTGACCTCTATAATACAACTGACAGTTGACTGGAATATTCAGGAGCGAGGAAATTTCACGACTGGATTTGTTGCACAGGTGGCATCCTATCACAGTTCACGCTGGAATTCACTGAGCTCCTGAGAGCGACCCATTCTTTCACAAATGTTTGTAAAAACAGTCTGCATGCATAGGTGCTTGATTTTATACAGTCAGGTCCAGAAATATTGGGACATCGACACAATTCTAACATCTTTGGCTCTATACACCACCACAATAGAGTTGGAATGAAACAAACACAATGTGCTTTAACTGCAGACTGTCAGCTTTAATTTGAGGGTATGTACATCCAACTCAGGTGAATGGTGTAGGACTTACAGCAGTTTGCAGATGTGCCTCCCACTTGTTAAGGGACCAAAGGTAATGGGACAATTGGCTTCTCAGCTGTTCCATGGCCAGGTGTGTGATTGTCACTTGCAGGTACCGGGGTGGCACCGGGATGACAAGATTCTGAGCCCAGGATGCGGTGAGGCACCACTTCAGGGATATATGGTGAGCAGGAACACAAATGGTGGTTTGGAGCAGAGAGGCAGACATGTAGAGGGATTGGAAATGGAGAAACAGAAAACAAACCAGGAAAAATGGGAACTTGGATATTCTGTATATTGCAGGGAAGGACTGGTAAACACGGTGTGTTTCAGGCTAATACAGGAGAGCCCCAGCATACACGTCCTCTCTCTCTGGATATAGATAGACAATGCTGGAACAATGTGGAGAGGGGGGCAGGGCCCTTTATTTTGGAAGGTCAGGTGGTGTAGTGTTTCACTATGTGCTTCACTATTAACCATTTGTGTGCAGGAATCTCAGTACTGATTCTGAGATGAGCAAGGCTTGAAGGGGGCTGCCAATGTACAGTTCAGGCACCTGACAGTGATATTCCCTCATTACCCCAATTACAATGTGCAGATAAAAGGCCCAGAGTTCATTTCAATTGTGCTATTTGCATTTGGAATGTGTTGCTGTCAACTCTGAAGATGAGATCCAAAGAGCTGTCACTATCAGTGAAGCAAGCCATCATTAGGCTGAAGAACAAAACAAACCCATCCGAGAGATAGCAATAACATTAGGCCTGGCCAAAACAACTGTTTGGAACATTCACAAAAAGAAGGAACGCACCGGTGAGCTCAGCAACACCAAAAGACCCGGGAGACCACGGAAAACAACTGTGGTGGATGACCGAAGAATTCTTTCCCTGGTGAACAAAACACCCTTCACAACAGTTGGCTAGATCAAGAACACTCTCCAGGAGGTAGGTGTATGTGTGTAAAAGTCAACAATCAAGAGAAGACTTCACCAGAGTGAATACAGAGGGTTCACCACAAGATGTAAACCATTGGTGAGCCTCAAAAACAGGAAGGCCAGATTAGAGTTTGCCAAACAACACCTAACAAAGCCTTCACAGTTCTGGAACAATATCCTATGGACAGATGAGACAAAGATCAACTTGTACCAGAGTGATGGGAAGAGAAGAGTATGGAGAAGGAAAGGAACTGCTCATGATCCTAAGCATACCACCTCATCAGTGAAGCATGGTGGTGGTAGTGTCATGGCGTGGGCATGTATGGCTGCCAATGGAACTGGTTCTCTTGTATTTATTGATGATGTGACTGCTGACAAAAGCAGCAGGATGAATTCTGAAGTGTTTCGGGCAATATTATCTGCTCACATTCAGCCAAATGCTGCAGAACTCATTGGACGGCGCTTCACAGTGCAGATGGACAATGACCCAAAGCATACTGCAAAAGCAACCAAAGAGTTTTTGACAGAAGTGGAATGTTATGCAATGGCCAAGTCAATCACCTGACCTGAATCCCATTGAGCATGCATTTCACTTGCTGAAGACAAAACTGAAGGGAAAATGCCCCAAGAACAAGCAGGAACTGAAGACAGTTGCAGTAGAGGCCTGGCAGAGCATCACCAGGGATGAAACCCAGCGTCTGGTGATGTCTATGCGTTCCAGACTTCAGGCTGTGATTGACTGCAAAGGATTTGCAACCAAGTATTAAGAAGGGAAAGTTTGATTTATGATTATTATTCTGTCCCATTACTTTTGGTCCCTTAACAAGTGGGAGGCACATCTGCAAACTGCTGTAAGTCCTACACCGTTCACCTGGGTTGGATGTACATACCCTCAAATTAAAGCTGACAGTCTGCAGTTAAAGCACATTGTATTTGTTTCATTCCAACTCCATTGTGGTGGTGTATAGAGCCAAAGATGTTACAATTGTGTCGCTGTCTCAATATTTCTGGACCTGACTGTATACCTGTGGCCATGGAAGTGATTGGAACACCAGATTCTGATTATTTGGATGGGTGAGCGAATACTTTTGGCAATATAGTGTATGTAAGTTACATCATCATTGTCACGTGTATTGCCGCACAGTGGCGTCACTAGGGTTGATGTCACCTGGTGCGGTAACTCAAGGCCCCCACCCTCCCAGTTTTACGGTTTCTTTTTTTAACTATTCCTACTCATAAATCAGTACTCCCATATTACACTGAATGCTCATAATACACGGTGCACATTACTGTGAGGTTTATTGCTGTGGAGCTCTGTGATATGCTCATACACAAATTTTGGCGAACTGCCAGCAAGTACAGTGTCTGTTCGAAGGCAGTGAAAGTCCACATAGAGAGGTAATGGTTAATCTATTCAGAGACACCGAACAGCAGTGAAATGCCCTGATGTTCGGTGGTTTCATTCAGCAGGTTTATTCAGGCGAACACCATAGGTTTCAATGTTTAAAAATATTCCCGTTTTTATCCAATATCTAATAAACAGTTTATTCCTTTAATCTATAGTAAAAAGTCTCTTTTATTCAATGATTATTTTTTTTTTAGTATCGTTTAGGCATTTTTCAAAAAACAAATTCATTTTTTTTTTCTTCTAATAGCGTTTTTTTTTCTGTAACTCAGATGACACCTTTTTTCTTGTTACAGTAGCAAGAAAAAGTATGTGAACCCTTTGGGATTACGTGGAGTTTTGCATGAATCGGTCATAAAATGTGCTCTGATCTTCATCTTAGGCTGGGGTCAGACCAGCGCATTTTTAACGTGCGTTCTGGCGCACTTAATCACGGCCGCACTAGCAGCAAATGACGGGCAATGACAGCCAATATACGAAGTATGGTAGCACGAAAGTCCGGCCGCGCAACGCAAGTGGAAAATGAACGCATTTTTTCGAGAACGCAGAACTGCTAGTACGGACGTACAGAGTGAGCTGCGCCCGCTAGCGGTGTGTGTGTGTGATTTGGAGACGTCAGACCCTGCTCATGTCCGGCCAACATAACGTCCAGACGCAAAAAGTTTCCTGGTTTGGATTCGTAAAACATCACGCACGAAAATGCGTTTTCGCATATTCCGTGAAAAAATACATCAATGCGTTCGGACGCACTTTTTTACGTTCGCGTGTAAAAATGCTTTCGTTTGACCCTAGCCTAAGTCACAACAATTTGAAAAACACAGTCTGCTTAAAATAATACAACACAAACATTATATGTTTTCATGTTTTTATTGAACATAACATGTGGAAGAAGTATGTGAACCCCTAGCCTAATGACTTCTCCAAGAGCTAATTGGAGCCAGGAGTGAGCCAACCTTGAGTCCAATCAGTGTGATATTATTGGATGTGTTGCTGAGAGCTGTCCTGCCCTTTAAAAACACACACCAGTTTTGGGTTTACTGGTTTCAAGAAGCACTGCCTGATGTGAACCATGCCTCGCAGAAAAGAGCTCTCAGAAGACCTATGATCAAGAATTGTTGATTTGCATGAAGCTGGAAAGGGTTACAAAAGTATCTCCAAAAGCCTTGATGTTCGTGTGTCCACGGTAAGACAGACTGTCTACAAATGGAGAAAGTTCAGCACTGTTGCTACTCTCCCTAGGCGTGGTTGTCCTGTAAAGATGACTGCAAGAGCACAGCGCAGAATGCTTAATGAGGTAAAGAAGAATCCTAGAGTGTCAGCTAAAGACTTACAGAAATCTCTGGCACATGCTAACATTTTTGTTGACACATCTACAATAAGGAAAACATTAAACAAGAATGGAGTACATGGGAGGACACCACAGAGGAAGCCATTGCTGTCCAAAAAGAATACTGCAGCACGTTTGAAGTTTGCAAAAGAGCACCTGGATGTTCCACAGCACTACTGGCAAAATATTCTGTGGACAGATGAAACCAAAATTGAGTTGTTTGGAAAAAACACACAACACTATCAGGGTTATTCAGAGAGCGTGAAAAGCAGTAGAATGACTGGAGAATGAAAAATTCTAGGTCAAAATAGCCGATTTGGAAAGTGAGATGAAAGGGAGAATTTTTCTGGTTTGGCTATTTTGACCTAGAATTTTCCATTCTCCAGTTATTCTCCCGTCATTCTCCTGCTTTTCACGCTCTCTGAATAAACCTGTATGTGTGGAGAAAAAAAGGCACAGCACACCAACATCAAAACCTCATCCCCACTGTAAAAGATGGCGGAGGGAGCATCATGGTTTGGGGCTGCTTTGCTGCCTCAGGGCCTGGACAGATTGTTGTCATTGATGGAAAAATGAATTCCAGAGTTTATCAAGACATTTTGCAGGAAAACGTAAGACCATCTGTACGCCAACTGAAGCTCCACAGAGGATGGGTGATGCAACAGGACAATGACACAAAGTATACAAGTAATTCAACAAAAGAATGGCTTCAACAAAACAAAATTCGCCTTCTGGAGTGGCCCAGTCAGAGTCCTGACCTCAACCCGATTGAAATGCTGTGGCATGGCCTTAAGAGAGCGATTCACACCAGACATGCCAAGAATATTGCTACACTGAAACAGTTTTGTGAAGAGGAGTGGTCCAAAATTACTCCAGATCGTTGTGCAGGTCTGATCTGCAACTACAGGAAACGTTTGGTTGAGGTTATTGTTGCCAAAGGAGGGTCAACCAGTTATTAAGTCCAAAGGTTCACATACTTTTTCCACCCTGCATTGTGAATGTTTACATGTTCTGTTCAATAAAAACATGAAAACATATAATGTTTGTGTTGTATTATTTTAAGCAGACTGTGTTTTTCAATATTGTTGTGACTTAGATGAAGATCAGAGCACATTTTATGACCAATTCATGCAAAACTCCACGTAATCCCAAAGGGTTCACATACTTTTTCTTGCCACTGTATGTTTTATACATGTTGTTGGGCTGGATACATTTGGTGGTTGCAGCCGCCCCATCGGGGAATAGGCACGACCCCGCTCCTCCTGTACTGTCAGGGTTCTCCAAAGAGATCCGAATTGCTGGAGAAAGGTAACCGAATGCTGAAAATCAGCGTTCAGTTACCTTTCCTGGCCATTCGGCTATCCAGAGAGCAGGCATTTCACCAAATCCTGGCGATTTCCCTGCACATACGGTGCCTGTTTGGTGCCTGTTCGAGGGCAGTGAATACCATGAAAAAGCACTGCTTCGGCTATTCAGAGAGCACAAACCAGCAGTGAAAGGTTCCCGAAATGCCCTGTCATTCGGTGGTTTCATTCGACAGGTTTATTCAGGTGAATCCCATAGGCTTCAATGTTAAAAATATTCCCGTTTTAATTCAATATCTAATAAACCGTTCATTATAAAATTCTGCAGTAAAGAGTCTCTTTATAGATTTTTTAGGATAATTTTATTTAAAAAATTCCGATTATTATTATTATTATTTTTTTTTTTAAGTTTACTTATTTTTTCTGTAACAGCCCTCTTTATTATCATTCCCTGGACCTCATATGCAAATTTCAGACATTTTCGCTCAGTAGTTTCTTTGCAAACAGCGTTTCACTTTTCAATCATTCATGCAAACTGTTTTGCTAATTTATTCACTCCATTCGTCTGCGGTGTTGGCTTTTTCCGGCGGCTGCGCTGCGTGTGATCGGCTCCTGGTCGGGTTTTTCCAGCGTCTTCGGCGGGTTAATCCAGATGCTTTTGTGGTGAGTGTTCGGCAGGTTTGTGGCAGCTTTTCCCTGCGCTTCGACTGCCCTGTGGTGCTTGCTGAGTACACCGCAGGGTCGTCGAAATGGGATTGTCGAATCGGCCCGAATTGAAGAGAACAAAAAGTCACCGAACGTGCGTGACTTTTTGATTTTCTTTGAATAACCCTGTTACTGTTGAGTTCTTGGTCACCTCTTACCGAGGCCCTTTCTCCCCTGGCTAGGCAGCTGGCTCTAGGAAGAGACCTGGTTGTTCTAATCATCTGCCATTTAAGTATTATAGGGGACACGGTGCCCTTGGGAACTTTCTGTGCAGCACAATCTTTTAGTAGCCTTCCGCTTAGGTTTACCTCTACACAATCCTATATCTGTGCTCCGCAGGCGGTGCCTTTCTGCTCATGGCTTGGTTTTTGCTCGATATGCATTCACAGCTGATAGACCTTGCACAGATGGGTATGAGCTTTCCCAATCATGCTCATGCACAGCCATTTGAATTTGCCACAGAAGGACTCCAGTCAAACATCTCAAAGATGATGCAGAGAACAGGGATGCATCTGATCTAAAATTAAACAGCAAAAGTCTGAATTCTTACGAATGTAATACAATATTTTATTGTTGTGAAGCTCCTCCGAGCAGGGCCCTCTACACCTCTTGTTTCTGGTTCCTATGTTTGTTTGTAATTTTGTCTCGTTCCACATTGGTAATTGTACAGCGCTGCATACACTGCTGGCGCTATAAAAATTATGACAATAATAGCTGTGAAAAGTCTTGTTTTTTTTTTTGTCATTGTGAGGTATCGAATGTAGATTAATGTGAAAGCAAGCAATTTCAACATAAGGCGTCAGCATAAAAATGTGAAGAAATTGCGGGGTCTGATTGAGCTGTATATTTTATACGTTAATAACTTTCATTTTTGTCTTAGTTATACTGCATTGAGCACATAATAATGCATGAAGCATTTCCGGCCTGGCAGTCTCCTGTAAGCAAAGTCGCCAGTATACCGGAAGTCTTTTTGAAGGAGCGTCCCCATAGGAACAGATATACATTCCCCGCTCTGAGGGAGCTGTATATTTTCTGGAATAGTTACAGCAGCTCAACAATGACCAGAAGATGGCAGAGAAGATCAAC
Organism: Leptobrachium leishanense; assembly: GCA_009667805.1. Lineage (NCBI taxonomy): Eukaryota > Metazoa > Chordata > Amphibia > Anura > Megophryidae > Leptobrachium > Leptobrachium leishanense. Next base: position 456,181,695 of record CM019063.1, on the reverse strand, counting down.
CGTAACAAATCCTACTACAGTGAACAGGCTTACTTTCTTGGCTATGTTCCATCAGGGGATACAATATATCGGTCATGAAGAGCAATGCAATATCTCATCTCCTGATGAGTATTTGCAGACGGCAAACGCCCAGCTCCAATACCGAGCACTGGCATCCGCCTGCTTCATGGGTGTCACTCCATGAGGGTCGCAGCACAGCACACTGCACGGTTGGCTCCCAGAGGCACTGTTGGCGCACAGACTTGTTGACAACAGCGTGTTGACAAACAGCTGCCTGGAGTGAGTGCTGGGCTGTCCTGTAGGATGACTCTTTCACTCACAGCTGTCACTCACTCTTGCGTATGCCAACAGAAGAGACTGACAGCAAATCTTTGACAGGAAATAATTTAGCTTTTTTATATACATATCTACAGGGTTATTCAAAGAGATCCGAATTGTGGCCGAAAGGTAACCGAACAGTGAAATTCAGGGTACGGTTACCTTTCCTGGCTATTCGGCTATCCAGAGAGCAGGCCGTTCGCCAAATCCTGGCGAATTGCCTGCACATATGGTGCCTGTTCGAGGGCAGTGAAATCCTTATAGAGAAGCAATGCTTCGTCTATTCAGAGAACAAAAAACAGCAGTGAAAAGTTGCCGAATTGCCAAGCTGTTCGGTGGTTTCATACAGCAGATTTATTCAGGCGAATCCCATAGGCTTCAATGTTAAAAATATTCCCGTTTTAATTTCAATGTCTAATAAACCGTTGATTAAAATATTCTGCAGTAAAAAGTCTCTTTATTAATAGATTTTTTTTAGGATCTTTAAGGCATTTTTCAGAGATTTTGTAGCGAAACTTTCCGTTTTTTTTAAATAGTTTTTTCTGTAACAGCCCTTTTTATTATCATTCATTGGATCTTATATGTAAATTTCAGACCTTTTCGTTCTGTAGTTTCTTTGCAAACAGCGCTTCACTTTTCAAACATTCAAGCGTACTGTTTTTTTTTTCACTCCATTCGTCTGCAGTGTCGGCTTTTGTCGGTGGCTGCTCTGCGCTGTGATCGGCAGCTGCTCGGGTTTCTCCTTCATGTTCGGCAGGGTTAATCCAGATGTTTTTGCAGATTTCAGTGTACGTTCGCCGGGTTTTGCGGTGAGTGTTCGTCGGATTTGCGGCGGCTTTACCCTGCACTACGACGGCCCTGTGGTGCTTGTTGAATACACTGCAGGGTCGCCAAAATGGTATCGCCAAATCTCACCGAACTGAAGAGAACGAAAAGTCACCGAACGTGCGGTGACTTTTCGATTCTCTTTGAATAACCCTGATAGTAAAATTTATGTACATAATCAGATTATATATAGGTGATTCCTAGATGAATGAGCTTAGCATGTTTTATGCAGAAATAATTGTATTTCTCACATCTAGTGCACATGTCATTCCAGAGAGTCTGGTTTGCCATCTGGTATTTCACCGATATTAAAGCGTCTGCACATTTTCCCTTTGAAATTATGCTTTTGGATGTCCGTAAACCACAATGGATTCAAACAGTTGCTTAAATCATGTCAGGGTGATAATCGTGTTGTCTCCTAAAAAAATATAAATCGATCGATCATCCCTCTGTCCTTTTCAGGCTTTTTTCTGGCATTCAGAAGCTTGCGGCAATGGAAGCCTGGAGTCCCAAGGTGCGCTGGGTGTTATGTACCTCCACGGTCTAGGGATCAGGAAAGATATACATTCCGCCATGGAATGTTTCAAGGAAGCAGCGGATCGTGGGAACATATATGCACAAGGACAGCTGGTGGCGTGTTATTATCACAGGAAACTATATAAAATGGCAACTGAGCTGGCCAAGAGGTGAGATCTAGCAATGTGTCTGCTGGATTTGGTTCTTATTGATCATTCATGGTGGTCTTGCTGTCAAGACCTAATTGTAACAACGCTTTCCCTTGAAGACCAGTGACACGAGATTTTACTGTGCTAAAATGTAATGTACCTATGGATTCACTTCATCAGGGTGGCCAATGGTAAATACCAAGCACATCCCACGTCATTACTACACTTTCATAAAACACATTAGGGGTTAGTCAATAAGCCATGAACCTGCCACCAAATTGCATCAAACGGTGGATTTCCCCATACAGTGCAATTTCGTGGCAGTTCATCTAGTCGTTAAACTGTCAATTAACCAAATGCTGGCAAATTAACAGAGAAATACTGTGCAGTTCACCTCAGATCGGCGACCTTCGGCAGCAGCAAAATTCTCCCATAGTGAAAGAATGGTTAATCTATTCAAGTACGCGGAACTGCACCGAAGAGTTGGTGAAATGCCCCGATTTTCGGTGTTTCAGTTCAACAGGTTTAAACAGACGAATCCCATAGGATTCAATGGAAAACAATATTGCTTTTATTTTTAATTCAACGGTTTATTCTTTTCATTTTCAGCAAACCGTGTTTTTATATTTTTAGGTGAATTTTTGATTCCAAATTATTTAAACTTCTGTAATAAACCTTTTTTATTTCAACACATTTTAATGCATTTTTATTGGTTTAAGCACCTTTTAGAAGAATAGCATAGTTCTGTTTTTGTGTTTTTTAGCAGTTCGGCAGTTCCATGTTCAGCACACTTCTGGGACTCTGTGGTGAATAGTGAATTCACCGCATGGTTGGCGAAATGGAATCGCCAAAACACACCAAAGTGCGCAGAAATAGAAAACACTTAAATTTCATTGCGTTCTGAATAACCACTATTGCGACGGTTTCATAGGGATGTCAAAATTTGCGCCCCCCCCCACCCCCCAGATGTTGGTGGCCTACAATTTGTTTGAGTAAAGTAGATGAACAGGGAATCATGGGAGTTGTAGGGCCAGAGCCTGAAATCCCTGGATTCAGGGGTTTTCCCGCCTAATCTGATAGACATATTTATTACTGGTGTAGGTTTTTTTTTTTGGGGGGGGGGGCATTTTGCCACTTTTTCATTTGGGAGCGTATCCGGTATAAAATTCTATGGGTTCTATTCCAAGGTTGGTGTAAAGTTGCCAGATCCATTATAATCTATAACCTTGGAATAGGGCCCTATGTTTCTCATTACAATGCAAGCTACAGCTTCATGTATTGTCTGATGTTACACACATACAACTATGATCACATCTCCTATCCACATGAAAGCATCACGGCGAGAGATTTATTTTTGATAATCTGAAAGCTTTCGCTCTAAATGTGTATCATTAATATATAAAGGTGTATCTGTGCTACCTGCTGTATTCAGCACCACGGACAGGGCTTCACTGCTTTGGCACACATTTATTACTGTCATCATTTATACAGCGCTTTACAACAAAGAATGGGGAATTTGACAAATACACTGATCCTCTTCACCAGGGGCCCAGTCCGAGGAAAAATAAGTGTGGGATCTTTTCAAGGCTTCTGTTCTCCAGTTAACCATTAACAGGTCACACTTAAACCCCCCCCCCTCCCCCACACACACACGGAAATGTGAAATTTAAACCAATAGTCTGGGTCTTAAAGGATCATTAAGATAATTGTAATAAAAATCATGTATTTATGGTTACTTAAGTAAAAGCTTCACGGTATGGCTGCCAAAAGGGAACTCTGTCCCTCCCTGAAATCATTCACAGCGTTCCCACACGACTTGATCGCTGCTCCTGTCACTGTTTTTTCAAGGTGCTTCCAAGGGTGTGTATGTATTCTGTGCTGCTAAATCAATCACAGATGTGCATTGGGCCAGCGCTGTTCAATGGATAAAAGAGGTGCAGGTGAACGTTTTATAGAACTTACCTCAATTTACAATGTAATCGTTACATGAACCTAAATAGTGAGGTGTTCACATTTGCAAAGTGACATGCAAGAAAGTAAGGACACGAGAGATTATATAGATTTCACAGGGTTTTATTTCCTTTGGTCATGAGGTGGGGGGGGGGGCTATAGAAACACAAAGTGCCGCTAACAGAATAAAATAGACTCAAATCCTAAAAGTGAATAATCCGCTTGGACTTTACAGCAACAAGACACCAAGGCTGCTGGTTCACATGGTGATCTCGCTCCAATTTAAAAACAGTTGTGTGAGTTCTGAACCCCACTCTGACCCCCTGAAGTAGAATTCACAGCACCTTTAGGGCACTATTCTTTATTTCGTGCAAACATGGGATGCTAACGGGGAAAATCTGTGTGATACTCCAGGGCGGCGCTAGCTTAGCACCTTGCCCTGGAACTAAGCGCTAACCGCTGGGATATTCGCAATAGCACTCCCACGCCGCCACGAGTATCACCTCCTGGAGTTCATGGGACTCCATGGAGAGTTTTTCTTCCAGGCACGAGATCACGCAGCACCGCGAAGGGAGACTGGAAACTCTTTGTTCCAAGTCTCCCTGTTCTCGCAGCCTGAATAGATGGCCAGGGAATCATGGGAATTGTAGTTTAGAGACATCTGGGCGGGCCAGAGTTTGAAAGCCCTGATCTACTGAATTTAAGTAATTCTGGGAATTGTAGGCATCAACCTCTGGGAGGGCCGTGAGTTTGACAGCCCTGGCCTAGAGTGTCTCCTTAAGCACAGAACATGGCAATATGATAGAATATATGTAGACATACAGAAAAAAATGGAGTCGCGCCTGATCCCTACCAGGGAGGCTGCAAATACCAGCCTTCTACCAACTTCTGGTAGTTGCAGCCACCCTGGTAGGGATCAGGCACGATTCTGTGTTTTTGTTTTTAATCCCATAGTGGAATTGTTCCTGGTGAGGGTATATATGAAAGCCCACCAGTCTCTCTCATGACTGATAAGCAGCGTGAGTATATGTAGCTTGCTTAGAGAGCAGCTTTTTGTTTCATTAGATACGACTCACCTACCAGAGGTGCTGTGACGTAGCAAGTGAGCTTACACTTCAATGGCCATTGAAGTAAACTAAAACCTCTGTGTTTTGTTTCACATGGAGCTATAGGGATAAGCACAGATGACATCTTTTTTTTCTTGTTATGATAGAATATGTCTGGGTATAACCTATTTGACACCGTTCTAATGTATTGTCACATTTTATTATATAGAATTGTAGCATATGACAACATTGACCAACAAGCGAAGGCCACAGACTGCTTCCCTTTGTTTGCAACCAAAGGAGTTGCCATGGCCACGTTCTACTTGGCCAGGTGTCTGCAGCTGGGGTTAGGTATACACCAAGATACAACAGCCGCCACACAGTACTTCTCAAAGGTAAGGTTCCCTCTGACATCTGCCTTGATTAAAATAGAACAGAAAAATATGGTTGTGATTGAGCCTACTTTGTTTACTAGGATTTCATTTTTCTTCTAAATTATAACCTACATCTTTGGGGTTGAGTCCTTATAATGTGAATAACAGTCCCATGGAAGTATCTATGGGTGCTGCAGATCCTTTTTATTTTGGTTCTGTGCCTACAGGAAGGATCTTGGCTCCTGCTGTCATAGGGCACTCAGCGTATGGTATGGGGTGTTCTTCCCCACATTTATCTTATACATGTGATGTTATGAAGATTGGGAGCTTGGGTTGATCTATCTTCGTCAGGTTGTATCATGTGCTATTCATGATTCGGATTTCCTAGTCACCATGGAGCCTGGGGTTTGTACAGCCCTGGTTTACCCAGTTAATACTTGTGCACAGCATACATTGGGCTCCTGAAGAATATTTCCTGTACTTTGCTTATAGAGACACATACATATTAAGGTTTGGGTCCATCCTGTGTAATGTGCACTGATCAGGGTAGGAGAGAGTGGCAAGGGAGATTCTGCCGAGGCTTGGTGTGTGTGATGCAGAGCTGACAAAGAAGAATGCGCTGTAGAACATAAAAGAACCAGCTACACTATTATTCAGATACAAAGGGGAAAAATATACCTGTATGGCAGTGTTTCCCAAACCTGTCCTCAGGACCCTCAACCAGGCCAGATTTTACAGATCACCTTGGGGAAATGCAGACTGAATCCTGCAATCACTGAGCAGCAAATCATATCACCTGTGCTGTGCTTCACATATCTGGAAAAAGTGGCGAGGCAGAGGCTCCTGAGGACAGGTTTGGGAAACACTGCTGTATGGTGAGTCTTTTCAAGATCTAAAGCAAATCACGGAGCAGACTGGCAGCAGCAGCACACACACATATTTGTTAACACACGTATATCCTTTAAGCTCATTCAATGGCCTTCTGTTTAAGGAGTGTTCATTGAATTCTTCATGTAAATATGCTCCTGATGTGTCTGTATTATGTAGAGACCGATAATAATCCTCTCTCCATCTCCCTTCCCTCTCTCTTCAGGCGTGTCTCCTGGATGCAGACGTGGCTGCAGATCTGCACCGCGATCTAATATATGGCAAAATCTAGCTAGACGGGACATGAAAATAAAAGATTCATCAAGCTTCGTCTCATTGGTGCTGCATTCCCCCCCCCTCCAAATAAGTCATTGAAAAATAACATGTTATCTGTGGGGAGAATCAACTTGTAATAATAGAATAGAGTACCGGCTGGGTGGAGTAGAGGTAATGTCACTGCTCTGCATGGAGAGAGCCTGTGGAGTCATGGGTTCGATCCCAGCGAGCAACCTCTCCAGTAAGTGTCCTTGGCAAGACACCTAACGGTACACACTCGCCACCCAGGACATACTTGAAAACGAGAGAAATCTCAATGTATCCTTCCTGGTAAATCCTTTCTCTCAAAAAAGAATGCTTCTATTCCAAAGCTGCACGCAGCCTGTTCATTTGAGTCAGTTGCAGTTTATCCACTGGCCACAATACCCAACCGATCCTCAACACCAGATCCTGGATGCCAGCGAGGTGATAATGGTCATTGAAAAACTGGGTAGGAAAAAAAGGCAAATCTTGCAGGGTTTACTTTGACAAATTATCTCAACTTTGTACCGTCCTCTATGCTTATTCCTGTTTTTTTTTACCATTGTGGTAGTATTGCACTTGCTTCTTACATCTGATGGACTGCCAGCATCTCAAAGTATACGTGCAACGCACTCATTGAAGGACGGGGAACGATATCTAAGCTTGTGGAACATAGAAATACATTTTGTTATCAGAAGGGCTCATGACTAGGGTTGCGACATCGGCCATGTTTTCCAGCACACATTACTATTTCATGCACAGTGGAAAAGTGCTGCCCTGCAACATGTATAATTCGTATGCTGCAGGAAGAAAGTTAAGGCAGGTCACCTGGGATTCCTTTTTGATTCTTACCTGCAGTGTATGGATTCTACATGCCGCGGGGTGGCATTTTTCATGCACTGCCCATCAGCATGAATATATTATGTGTGTCCTGGAAAACATGGCCGATGTGGCAATCCTACTCATGACGTGTTCATGATCCATGTGAATCTGGACCATCTTCGGTGAAACTGAACAGCTGTTTTCTAATAAGGTTTTTTTTTGCCTGCACTCCCCTCCAGCTGTCTCTGGTCACTGTGACAGACCTTCAAAGCAGAGGTCTCCCCTACAAATTGAAGACAGTCGATCAGCAGCCAGGGCCCAGCATTAAAGGGGTTGGAGTCATTGATTAACCCCATTCACTCCCAAGATCAAGATAACTCGGGTGTTCAAAGGCACCATCACATGCCCAATATTAAGTTATCTCGTTCTGCAGATTTACAGGACAGAAGCAAATGAAACGTGTTTGCTATTGGGCTCCAGAAGGTGCCCCCAAAGTTTTAACCCTGTGGGCATAATGCCCAAGGTGCTAAAGCTTTTTACAGTTGGCTAGAGAAGGTCTATCGGACTTCCAGCAGCCAATGCATAGAGCCTTGAACTGCAGTAACTTTGTTTGACATCTGGCTGCAAATAGGTTATTACAGTAAGAAATACATGGGGAATATCCAAATATTTCTTACTGTATAATTAATTTAAAGGATTTTTCAAAAAAAAAACACTGGTTCCTGACAGGGTTTTTTGGGGAAAATCACTTGGTAGTGAAGGGTTAAAATTCTCCATTAGATAGTTTAGAAGGGTTGAAATGTTAGCTACATCATGTTATCCTTGGATCAGTGCCATGTTAATGCATATGAAGGTTCGACTCCAATGGCAGCATTTTATTATGTGCAAGCTTAAGTGTTATTAATGGTTGGTTTATGTATTTAAGGTTACCAACATAACTACACCTAAAACTACTGGATTGTAACCAGGGCTAGCCTGTTAACCGATCAATTTATGCAAAAAACTACTATTTACTTTTGAATATATATATTATACGCACACACCCCATCTGTAAAAGAAGCATCACAAATAAAGAAAGAATTAAAAACCAGTTTTTGGAGTAGTTCTGTGTGTCCCCTGGGGTTGTTCAAGGCAGGGGCTGAAGAGGTGATTCCCAGACAACTAGACGTTGTTTCAACGGTGTTTACAACAACTGAATATACCATGGCAATTTTAAAATGAAGATCTCCACATACCCCCCAATGCAAACAACGGTAAAAACGTCAGGAGATGACTACAGTAGATCCTTGAACTGAAACACAGGTGGGAACTATGGTCAAATCTACTATATAAACCTCTATGTTGGAAAGATTGGTGGAAACACTCATTTAAACCTACACTGAAGAACGTCTGGAAAGAAACTATGGTGGAACGATGAAGTATACAGTGGAAGTTGTCCAAGCTAAATTCATTGTATTTTTGCCTGACTTGCCCAACCGTAGCTTACCGAAGTTAAACCACCACTTTCAAGGATAGAATGGTGGTTAGTGTGTGACCCCTTATAACCTTTTTTTTTTAATAACGTGGTCTTTGCCTTAATAATGTGTCTTTTTTTTTTTACTTTAAGTCTTTATACAGTATATATCTATAGATTAGGGAAATAACAGAGCAGGCAGCCATTAATTCCCTGTAATAACGTCTCCATTAGTGATTTCTTTCCATTGACGGAAGGAGAATAGTTTATGAAAGGCAGCCAGAATCTGCAAAGGAATTGCTTCACGTGATGCCTCGACACGAAGGACTTTAAATTGACTGCAGCATGATGAGAATGAAACAGGTAGTCCATACTCACCCCCTGCCTTTTAATCCGCTGGGTGTGCACAACATACCATGATCATCCTGTTATCATTGCATGAAATCTCTTGCCACCCAATCTGATCACCCTGTTCCTTCGTCCAGCTGGTCTGAGCAGTCAAGAAGATGATACATCTATTATCTGTTGGTTTGAAGATATTAACCCTGGCCCTGACGAAGTCATAGCAAAATTAGAAGGCAGTGATAAAACCTAGGCGCCAGATAAGATTTCCGAAAAGGATTTGGGTAGAATTAACGAAAGTAGGGTCCAGAGGTTAAAAAATAAATAATGGAATTTTGTGTCTAATTTGCCCCTGGATTTGTCAGTTTGAATTATTGAAATCATATAGATAAGTGTTACAGTACCATGGTCATTGATTGACTCTCCTCCCCCCCCCCCCCAGCAGTGGCCAATGATACAGCTCATTGTACAGTGCCAGTAATGATGCTTCCCGGTGCCTAATACACACAAGCCCATTTCTGCACGAGATGCATTATGACCATTATACTCCATCCTCAAGGAGATGGATTCTCAGATATAATGAACAGTATCCAGGCTGTGGGCACCGCAGTCCGCAGCACTAAATGATCCTTTCAGAGTAAAACACAGGAGAAGGCTGTTTCTGGAAGTGGTGGATAATGTGATGCCTTCATTGCCGCAGACTAAATGAACAGGCCCATCTACAATGGCCTGAAAATCTTCGTCAAGATCTTGCGATGAGCTTTAACTCCCCTCTACCCAAAACCCGGAAAAAGGGCTGGTTTCATTGTGAGCCGGAAGCACACCCTAAAACATGTACGAGTTCATTTTTTATTTATTGCTTACAAATATCTTAAATAACGGGCAGTCTTTGGTAAAAATAAAAGCAATAAAGAATAAAATATTCACAATAACATTACAGAAAGTATTGCACAAAACATTCTTCAAAACACCGGAAAGAATAAAGGAATGTTCAAGGTCCTCAATACGAGGAGATGGGACTATACAACATTCAGTTGTTTAATCACTAGCAAAAATTATTTATAAAAAAACAAAACAAACAGAAAAACCTCCCGTAAAGTCCCGTACATCCAATGGTTCTGATCGGCACTGAAGGGTTTAAAAGGGGTTTCAGTTTTGTTACAATATACAGTACATTTGCATCTCGGTCCATATTCTGACTATATGGATTTTAAATAAAACTGGTATCAATGCAGCATTAATTCTTTATTTCTACGCTTACAGTGACATTTGTTCCTCCTTTGAGACCTGTAAATGGGACATAAAAGAAAGGAAAAATCCCGGGAGATAAGTAGTCCTCAATTGGTCCTCTGTGTAAAAGAGGAAAATAATTTGTATGTCCATGGTTCCACAGACATTAGGAGCGGTGCATCACTTGGTGGAGTCACAAGGTGGACTTAGCTTGGTTTGCTCTATGTGAGTTCTTAGCTCTGGGCACAGCTCGATTAGCAGCAATTCAATCAGCATCTGCGTCGGGGGAAATAAAGTCAAATCAGAACACGTATGCCAGCCACACACAATCCATGATCATTGGGATTGGAACAGAGTAGAAATAACCTGGATGATTTTTATGTGCGACAGGAACCTTTTATATGCGGTCCTAGAGGACCAATGACAGCTAGTCTAAGCTATTGTAACAATCCGGCTCTAATCGTGAGGTCTTACTTGGTTACTCAATAATGACATTCAATATGGCTCTGCTGTAGAAGTCCTACTCATTTCAAGATATTAACTGTGACAAGAGTCACTTTGAACTTGGGTTACATGGACCTAGAGATGCGTTTGAGAGTTGCAGGCCTGATGTTTTGTGTTTTTTCCCTGTCCTCTCCTGTGTTGGAGTCACCCTGTACCTACAGTTCCAGGTGTAGGGTGTTTTTTGTGCCCTATTAACTGATGCCTGTGTTATATTATTATTCCCTCATATATTTATGGTAGAGTGTTGTGTGGTATATACTGTGCTGGTTTCCCTATGTGTAATCTGTATGTAAAAGATTGCTCTGTTCCCTTGCTTCTATCCAACCCCCAGGAACTGGCTTAAACCAGATCTCTCTGACCCATCCTCAGGCTTTGTTTCACCAGAATGGGAGGGGGAGATTATTGGGAGGCTCTTCAGTATGGAAAAGCTGGGGCATGTTTTACCTTTGTATTCTAAGTAAAGTCATTCCCAGTTTTGTTTTACCCTGCAAGGAGCTCCGGCTAATGACTGTGTGGGTTTTGGCCAGAATCCGTACTCTTTCGGGATACTGATGGCGAAGGGAGCCTTTATGCATGTGGATACCCATCCTGGGTACTGATCCACAAGTGACATTAACCCCTTCACTGCCAAGGGACTTTCTGGAAAGCCACTGTCAGGAACCATTACTTTAGCCCATGTGACAGCACACCTCTCCCCCATTTTTTTCCCACTGACCAATATGATGTAACAAAAAAAAAAAAAAAAGAAGAGATAGCTCCATTTAAAATTTTCTCCCTCTCGACGGAGCTGGTGCCATGCTGCTGAAAGAAGAGGTTCAGACCCCAGAGGGTCTAGCCCCCTGCACAGTCTGTGTGCTGGATTGCCTGTCACTCTCAGACAGGCAGACAACGCAGCAAATGGCGCGAGCAGAGGGCTGTCCTGTAGGATGGCTCTATGCTCACAGCTGTTTTCCACACTGTGGCATCCCTCAGCAATGGGGGGGGGGACAGACTTATTTTTAAACAGATTCCAGACAGGTGACTACTTACGTATAGTAGATGTTTATTAGCCCGGTTTTCCTGGAGTGCATTAAATATTTTAATGATACCATGGCGGGCGTTCTGTTGTCCAACAAGGTTCTGAAGTGCATCTGAAGCAAGTAGAAAATGTGAATTACTGCAATATGTATTTTTATTTCTACATAAGTAATCACTAATAATAGCACAAGGTATGCATCTTTCTACTCCGTTCAACAGTACATTATCAATATTCCAGAATGCACGCCAATACATCACATCATCAACGTGTCAGACTATCTTCATGTGATCTCAAGGTCCCAAAGGAAACTTTACTGTCGGTTAAACACAGATTAGTCTGAGAGGTCTGTGATGGCATTGCCTTAAGCTTTGGGTGCACTGCATTGGGATACATGGGTAGAGAGAAGGGATAGGAGAAATTTGCCTAGTGATCAGCAGATTAGTATCCATATTAATCTGTTCATAATGATTGTTTAACGTCTGTCTTTCTATACATGAGTGGCTGCCAGTACATGTTTGCCTGATAACATATGTCTGTCTATCTGAGCAGGTCTGTCTGTCTACATGTGTCTGTCTACTCAATCCAGCCTCATTGCGCCACTACCATTTACATAAACTATAAATAGATTACGTTTCGCATTAACAATGAAACCACATTATAAAACACATTCTTCTAAGTAATTGCATGTAAATAGAAAAATAAAAAGGAGTTCTCTCTCTACTACTTGATTTTTACCATGAAGCAACATTTACAAAAGAGTTTTCTTTACTTATGTGGTTTAACTAATCTAAAGTATTTACAGTATTTAGCAGTTTAATGAGATCGAGGAAAGAAGGTTTATATAAGGCTGCAAGGGAATATTGTTATTCAGGCTACTCGAGATAAAAGATGGCAGCTGAATGAGATAACATAGGGCTCTTAAAAGACTACCCCCTGGTCGTGTCCTTTGAATACATCCCATACAATACAATGAAATTGGAGACAGTGATTGACCCATAGACTCCATTCTATGGCCAATGCCACACAGTGAAGAGCAAATTAAGTAAAGATAACGTGGGAGGCAGTTTACAACACGAAAGCTCACACAATGGATGCGCCCGGTGACACATAAGGAGTCAAATATTTCCTTAACTAAATAAACAAGAGAAAACCAAAGCACACGTAAGATATCAGCAGCATAAAATAAACACAATAAGGACATTTTATTTTTGTGGGGTAGTGGCCCTTTAACCTCCCTGACGATGTTCCCGATTGTGGCTCGGGGTTAACATTCAGTGCTGAAAGCGATAACCCTCAGGCTGATACATTACCTGGCCCTGCGCTCCCTCGCTGACCTCCGCCATCACATTCTCCTCCAGCGATCGTGGCGTTTTGCTTCCTTGTTCCCTTCTCGCGTGAAAGGAACCAGGAAGTATGAGTTCGCGATTGTCCAGAGGCAACAGAGGGGGTCAGCGTGGGAGCACAGGGACAGGTAATATATTCAGCCCAGAGTGTGGCTTGGGGTTACCGCTTTCTGCAATGCATTTAACCCCGAGCCACACTCGATTACCGCCAGGGGGCCAAATAAATTGTTACGATGTAAGGCCAGGGAGGATAAACTGAACAAGCCCTTTTTTCATAGAAACTTTAAATTAACCTCTTAATGCCCAGAGGGAAAGGCAGTCCTTCATGCCAGGGTTACCCAGCAGTCTTTTACTTTATTGCCAGGTGAAGAATGACTCTCCGTGAGTCCAGAGGTTGCCCACATTATGGCTGTTTTAAGGCCAAATCTATAATAATAGATTTATACTTTGTTATGGCTCATATGTCCCCTATGAACCTGTTGCATTCTAAAAAAAAATAAAAAATTCAATGTGATATATTAGGGCTGGTAATGATTAAAATTTTTGTGTTCGATTTAATCGATTAAAAGAAAATAGATTAAATCGATTAATTATAACGCACATACAGATCCAACTACTTTTAGCTGATCTGCATGTATTGCACTATATACAATCACCCGACACTGGTTAGTTTCAACAATCCATGACTTTACTTCACACAAGTACGTCTTAAATTCAAATTGTAGCACTGACGTAAGTTATTATATTGCCCCATCTCACACACGGATATATTGATCCCAGCTCACGCATGGATATACTGCCCCCAGCTCATACATGAATATATTGCCCCAGCTCATACATGGTTATATTGCCCCCAGCTCTTACACATTGATATATTGCCCCCAGCTCACACATGGATATATTTGCCCCAGCTCACACATGGATATATTTGCCCCCAGCTCACACATGGATATATTGCCCCCAGCTCACACATGGATATATTGCCCCCAGCTCACACATGGATATATTGCCCCCAGCTCATACATGGATATATTGCCCCCAGCTCATACATGGATATATTGCCCCAGCTCATACATGGATATATTGCCCCCAGCTCACACATGAATATATTGCCCCCAGCTCACACATGGATATATTGCCCCCAGCTCAAACATGGATATATTGCTCCCGGCTCACACATGGATATATTGCCCCCAGCTCAGACATGGATATATGTTCCCCTAGCTCACATATGGATATATTTTCCCCTAGCTCACATATGGATATATTGCCCCCAGCTCATACATGGATATATTGCCCCCAGCTCATACATGGATATGTTGCCCCAGCTCATACATGGATATATTGCCCCCAGCTCATACATGGATATATTGCCCAAGCTCTCACCTCCTGCCACCGCATGTTTGGCTCCCTATGAGCATCCAAAGGCATGGAGCTTGGCCGCTCACCTGGGGGAACCACGTGACCAGCTGCATTCTCGCAAGAACCTGGCGTTCACGTGAACTCCGCGATCTCGCGGCTGGTCACGTGGTTCCCCCATACAAGCGGCCAAGCTCCATGCCGTCGGACGCTCATAGGGAGCCAAACACGCGGCGCAAAGCGCGCGGCGGTCGATTAAAATATATTTATTCAACCCAAAAAAATTAACGATTAATCGTTAGTTTCCGCAGCCCTAGGACGTATATATATATATATATAAAACAAACCACAGGGGGGGTTGCACTCAACCTAGACTTGCAACACAGCCACCATGACAGCCTATAAACGCTAATGCATGCTGGGAAGCTCTATGGTGAGTTAATTCTGTAAATGCAGATACAGTCAAGTGAGATAGGACTTGTCAACGATGGGGTACATTGGCGACTGTGACTGGCTTACACAAACTATGATCATACTTTGTTAACTGAATCCCCATCATTTCACTAGGAGGGGGGGACAAAAGGGTAAAAAACAATCTGCCCGATTGTCCCCCAAAACTAAATCGGAGGGTGCAAGCAACATGCGAGGTAAAAAATGACAAGCTCAGAGGCGTGTCTATAAATGCTCGCAGTTTAGTCAATAAAATCAATGAACTGGAGGCCATGATGGCAGCTGAGAAAGTAGATTTAGTGGCGGTTACTGAGACATGGTTCAGTGAGAAAAATAACTGGGACATAACAATACCGGGGTACTCTTTATATAGAAAAGACAGAGAAGGTAGGAAAGGAGGAGGAGTGGCCCTGTATGTGAAAAACAACATAAAAACGAACCAAATAAAAGTGAGCGAGGTGAACATAGAGTCAGTTTGGGTTACGCTAACATTTGGCAATCATACAGTAGCTCGTGTAGGTGTGATCTATAGACCCCCTGGACAAGTAGAAGAGCTAGATAATCTGCTGGTTGAGGAAATAGCCAAAATGGCAATGAAGGGGGAAGTTATTATCATGGGGGACTTTAATCTTCCTGATGTGAACTGGAAAACCAAAATAGCTGGGTGCACCAGGAGTACAAATATTCTAAACTCCTTACTGGGATTATCTCTAACACAAGTAGTTGAGGAGCCGACCCGTAAAGAGGCCATTTTGGATTTAATACTCACAAATGGAGGTTTGGTATCGGACGTTGTTGTAGGTGAAAATTTGGGATCTAGTGATCACCAGTCAGTGTGGTTTAATATAAGAGCAGGGATGGAGCCGCACCACACAAAAACAAAAGTTTTAGACTTTAAAAAAAACAGATTTTTCTAAAATGAGATTTTGTGTGAAGGAGTCATTATCAGACTGGAGGAGTTTAAAGGGAGTCCAGGAGAAATGGGATTATTTAAAGGAAGCATTATTGAAGGCCACAGGAAATTGCATTCGGCTTGTTAGCAAAAACAAAAAAGGGAAGAAACCACTTTGGTACTCTGCAGAAGTGGCCAAAATAGTGAAGAACATAATTCAATAATTATAAAAAAACTCAGAGTGAAGAAGATAGGCAAACCTATAAAATTAGGCAGAAAGAGGCAAAGCAATTTATAAGAGCTTCCAAAGCACACGCAGAAGAGAAAATAGCCCAGTCAGTAAAAAAGGGGGACAAAACATTTTTTAGATACATAAACGAGAAAAGAAAAGTAAAACAAGGATTAGTTAGATTAAAAACAAAGGAAGGAAGGTATGTAGAAGAGGATAAAAGTCTCGCTGACTGCCTCAATGAATATTTTTGTTCAGTCTTTGCAGAAGAAAAGGAAGGAAAGGGACCTCAGTTAGGAGAGAACACTAAAGAGACATTTACATATGAGTTTACAGAGGAGGAGGTTCTACAGCAGCTGTCTAAAGTAAAGACAAATAAGTCAATGGGGCCTGATGGGATCCACCCTAAATTATTAAAAGAGCTCAGTGATGTAATCGCAAAACCGTTAACAGATTTATTTAACCAATCCTTGTTAACGGGAGTCGTCCCAGGAGACTGGAAATTAGCAAATGTTGTGCCCATTTACAAGAAGGGTAGTAGGGAGGAATCGGGGAACTATAGGCCAGTTAGTCTTACGTCAGTAGTGGGGAAATTAATGGAAACCATGTTAAAGGAAAGGATTGTTGAACATCTAAAAACACATAGATTACAGGATCAGAAACAACATGGGTTTACCTCAGGGAGATCATGCCAAACTAATCTTATTGATTTTTTTGATTGGGTAACAAAAATAATAGACACAGGTGGTGCAGTAGACATTGCTTATTTAGATTTCAGTAAGGCTTTTGATACTGTTCCGCATAGAAGGCTTATCAATAAATTGCAATCTTTGAGCTTGGATTCCAATATTGTTGAATGGATTAGGCAGTGGCTGAGTGACAGACAACAGAGGGTTGTGGTAAATGGAGTTTATTCGGCGCAAGGTCTTGTTACCAGTGGGGTACCTCGGGGTCAGTACTTGGACCCATTCTCTTTAATATTTTTATTAGTGATATTGCAGAAGGTATTAATGGAAAAGTATGTCTTTTTGCTGATGACACAAAGATTTGCAACAGGGTTGACGTTCCTGGAGGGATCAGCCAAATGACAAATGATTTAGGTAAACTAAAAAAATGGTCGGAGCTGTGGCAATTGAGTTTTAATGTGGATAAGTGCAAGAAAATGCACCTGGGACGTAAAAACCCAAGGGCTGAATATAGAATATTTGATACAGTCCTAACCTCAACATCTGAGGAAAGGGATTTAGGGGTCATTATTTCAGAGGATCTAAGGGTAAGTAGTCAATGTAATAGAGCAGCAGGAAATGCTAGCAGAATGCTTGGTTGTGTAGGGAGAGGTATTAGCAGTAGGAAAAGGGAAGTGCTCATGCCACTGTACAGAGCACTGGTGAGACCTCACTTGGAGTACTGTGTGCAGTACTGGAGACCGTATCTCCAGAAGGATATAGACATCTTAGAGAGAGTTCAGAGAAGGGCTACTAAAATGGTGTACGGCTTGAAGGAGAAAAGTTACCAGGAAAGGCTTAATGATCTTAACATGTACAGCTTGGAAAAAAGACGAGACAGAGGAGATATGATAGAAACATTTAAATACGTAAAGGGAATCCACATGGTAGAGGAAGGGAGTATATTTAAAAGGAAACAAAATAGCAAAACAAGAGGACATAGTCTTAGATTAGAGGGGCAAAGGTTTCAAAGTAACATCAGGAAGCATTATTTTACTGAGAGGGTGGTGGATACATGGAACAGTCTTCCAGTAGAAGTGGTAGAGGCCAAAACAGTAATTGAATTTAAGCAAGCATGGGATAGGCATAAGGCTATCCTAAACAAAAGATAAATGCAGGTAAAGTATCCATGTAATTGGGCAGACTAGATGGGCCGAAAGGTTCTTATCTGCCGACATTTTTCTATGTTTCACCTTAGTCAGGTTTTTTGAATTTTTGAAATGTGTGTTTTTTTGTTGCAGAAAATGGTGGATGAAGGTGGTCATTGATATGGAGTGCTCTTTTTTGGTGTTTTGTGTATATATATGTATTATATATATGTATTATATATATATATAAAGTCCTGACTGACTGGTCAACGCCCAGCTCAAACCATTTAACTTAGGAATGTGAAATTTTGAAGGTACATTGTTTTTATGACATAGGCACCTACTAAGGAAGGATTTTTGGAAATTCCGCCCCTGAGGGGGTGAATATTTTAAACAGGATACCTAGGTCTCAAAAACAGAAAATGTCACAGACGTGAAAATAGGACCAAAGTCTGCAATAAACATTACTTATTACTTTGTGACCTCAACCTGTAAATTATATTTTGTACAGTTTGGACAAAAGCGGGCAAAAGCTAGTTGAAATATATATGTCTCATTGGGCTTTTCTGAAACAAGGAAATTAATCTGAGTTGACTGAAGAAGGTTTGGAGGTACAATGTTTATTTTTCTTATTTGAGGGGGTGCTCAGGATATAAGCTTATGCTATACTCACACAACAGAAAGAATGAGGTTTCCAACAGGGTAAATATTTAAATGTTAAATTACATAGGAATACTGATAGATCATGAGATGACAGATCAGAGCATTAGAAGTCGTTTTGACGTTACATCTATTCTTTTTAAAACTGAATGGGAAGGTATAAATTGTTGCAGCACCACCAAAGGAATACCCTGAGAAGTCTAGTTTCTACAAATATATGCCTTAGCGAAACAGTTTAAAGACATAATGCTAACAGCGGTGAGCATCGGCGCAACAATGGTGGTTGGAGATGTGAATAATCCCTACTGGTTCTAACTGCAGCAATTTCCAAAAGTCACTCTGTATGTATCATTATGTATAAATAACATTATGCATTTCGTACCAGGAATGTTTTCAAGTAATTTTTGTTGCGCTTTATGCTTTGTTTCTTGACACTGCAACTCAGTTCTTGATTTTTTCGGTGGTGCCAGTTTACCATTTGGCCAAAAAGCGTCTTTGAACACATTGATGTAGTAAACAAGCATCTGCTCGCTGAAAATCCAATGGACCGTGTCACGGATTTGTCTGAGGAGAAAATAAGTCAGTTTGAAAGAAACAGTGAAAAATAAGCAGCAAAAAGCTGCATTGATGTAGTAACACTGAGTATCTGACAAGGTTGTATCTTTTAGATGTTAAAAATTGGTGGCTTTTACTAGCAAATTCACACAAATATTTTACATCTTGGCCATCAGTAACATCCATGTAGAACTCAAATCCCAAGAAAACTACTTAGATTATTACATATTTGTCTCATACTTGGTATTCACATACTTCTCTGTATTTAAGGACGGATATTGGACCCTAAAGGTATATGTTTCCTGTACAGCCTAATTCAGTAAATCATAAGATCATCATAAATCACGATTTTATGATCATGACCATCATAAATCAGGAGCCTATCATCATGAATCGTGAGCTCATAATGGTGTTCTAATCTAGACCCTAGAAGAGACTTTTTGAAGACTGCAGCTTTAATGAAACACCTCAGGTATCCTGTGACGGCACTGCCATCAGCACATTAAGTTTTTGGCACATGAGATTTCCTTGGAAATCACCATCGAAGGCAATTTCAGGGTCTTCAATCCCTTCAGAACCACAGTCTGATGGCAACACATGAAACAGGTGTCCTATGAGCTTACTTGTTGATGGTCCTTCCGAAGGTTATCTGCACCAGTGCGATCAATGTCTTTCTCACCCATTTAAACACTGTAACAAGAGACAGGAGCATTTTGCAGGACTGGATTTGAGTAGACATGTGTGACAAATTCTGCAATTGGCACTAAAAATATAATAAGTTACTTCATTAGACAAAACCTCTCCATCCCCCAAAACACACACACATATATAGACAATATAGGCCTTAGTGTTATGGCGACTGCTCATTTACGATCGCTTCTCATAACTTGCCATAGGTCCCACCTTCCCAGGAACTACATATAAAATGCAGTGTAAATGCCTAAATGACGATTACTGAGGCAATCTGTGTGAATAGTGCCTGGGATATGTACATATCCTCTGTGATGTCTGCTTTCTTGACACTGTTACATTTATGGCTGCAACTAGAATTGTTTGGCCTGTTCCTCAGCAAGCAGGACATCCCAAATCTGGGCTCCCATCTCTCCTGCTACCTGTGGCTGGGGGTCATTGCGCTTAGCTGCCAGTCACCAAAGCACAGGTCAGGCCTATACCATCACTAATCTAACTGACATGGAATAGTTTATAGGACAATAGAAACATAGAAAATGTCGGCAGATAAGAAACTTTCGGCCCATCTAGTCTGCCCAATTAAGGATTGAATGGGTTCTCCAGGTCGGCTACTCACTTCCTCGCAGCTCAAATATCTCCACTATTAACATGAAACACGGCTCGGCCAAGGCATCTTTCTTTCCATCCACATCTTCTCCATAATCTGACAAGTCGCTGTCCTCTTCGGTTTCATCCTAGTGTTTGCAGTACAAATAATAATTTGGTTACATTCAGCTCGGAGACCTTGCAGAACAAGTTCATGTGGCTATCATGAAACGGAAGG
This sequence comes from Leptobrachium leishanense, assembly GCA_009667805.1. NCBI lineage: Eukaryota > Metazoa > Chordata > Amphibia > Anura > Megophryidae > Leptobrachium > Leptobrachium leishanense. The sequence goes on along the minus strand of CM019063.1, from coordinate 456,161,170 downwards.
AAGTAATGTAGCGCAGTGGAAGTGTAGTTTATGATAATATTCCTGCAGCTGTCTTTACCCCGAGTCCTGCTACATTTTCAGGTGTTAAACATGGATCGCTGCATGACCAGTGCCATATTTAAGAATACTCAAGATGCCCATGTTGGTCAAAATGTATATGTAAAACACACACACACACACACTATCATCTACCCAGTGCTCAACGAAACGAAACCATACAGCATCCAGAAAACTGACAGCACTCTCAGGTCAAACTTAAGCTTTATTTCAATCCATAAAATTGTCACCGACCATTTCAGCTCCTGCCATGGTGCGTTCATTAGGACATGTGCTGATTCAAAATCCATAGCAGAGCTGAAACGGTCGTTGACAATTTTATGGATTGAAATAAAGCTCAAAGTTTAAGAGCTGAGAGTGCTGGCAGTTTTTTGGATGCTGTATATATGTATATTTATTACATACAAGAGGTTGGAAAGAAAACGAAAAATCAAATCAAGAAAAACTGATTTAATGTTCACAAAATCAGTAAAATCCAGTGAAAGTGGTAACACATGGACAAAATTTTGGAGCAACAATGACGGAGGATGCATCATATCACCCTTACTTCACACTATTGTCATACTCCTCACAAATTAAGCAGGTAGATCACAAAAGCCAGATATATTTAAAATCAATATTTTCCAGCAAAGAATCCAAGAAATCAAAATAGAATTATTTGTTATATGGAACCCTGACATTTACAAACACAGTATCGGGTACATTAATATACTTTTATACTTTAAAGAACATTTAGGTGACAGTTTTCCCCTGTGATGGATAACACATTGAAGATAAAGATCTATGTGGTATGTAATCCATCCATTTGATATTGCAAACTGCCACTAAACTGGTTCCACCGCCAGGCACTGCCATCTTCCTCACCCGTGAGCATTGCTGAATGAGTGCCGACACTCCAGAGGGTCAATCAGCTGCTTGGAGTAAGTGAAGGTCCTGTCTCTTACTCGGGCGGCATGCCGCAAGAAGTGACAGATTTTAGGACAGGGAATAACTAAATTTCCTACATATTGTGTTCATGAAAAGCACTACCACGTATATCTGTTGGAGTGATTCCATAACAGAAGTGTCCAACACGTGCATTTTAAAAAATGGAAAAAGGTAACAGTATATGTATTCAGGTGCAGTGAGGAATTTTTCTCCTTTTTTATTAATTTTTGGTTTCTTACCTCCTGGTGGGAGAAGAAATCCCCAGGAAGTTTTTCCAAAAATGAAGCGAGAGAAAAGGAAGATTTCTTGCCTTGTACATCAATGACCTTGAGGTGCTCGGGAGAAGGACTGAGAAAGGCATAAAGCACTTCACTCTGATACAACCTTTCATCTGACAGCAGCTTCTACAAGGAACATGGAGGACTTCATTAGATTTCTATTAATACATGCTTCTGAAAAACAGGCGCCCAATGGATTACCATTACATGGACATGCAAAGACAAAAAAAGCAAAGCTGTCCAGACATTAGTTTGCAAAGAAAGCAGAGTCACTGCATCTTCCTGGTGCATCATGAAAACGTAATGACGTGATGACCCATAATGAGATTTATTCAGTGTTTTGTATTCATTAGCCTGGAGCTGTCCATGGCATAGAAACACACAGGGTTATTCAGAGAGAGGTGAAAATTCTAGGTCAAAATAAATAAAATTCTCCCATTTATCTCACTTTCCAAATTGGCTATTTTGCCCTAGAATTTTCAGTTCTCCTGTCATTCTCCTGGTTTTCACTTCTCTCTGAATAACCCTGATAGAAAATGTCGGCAGATAAGAACCTTTTGGCCCGTCTAGTCTGCCCAATTACATGGATACTTTACTTGGATTTATCTTTTGTTTAGGATAGCCTTATGCCTATCCCATGCTTGCTTAAATTCAATTACTGTTTTGGCCTTTACCACTTAAACTGGAAGGCTGTTCCATGTATCCACCACCCTCTCAGTAAAATAATGCTTCCTGATGTTACTTTTAAACCTTTGCCCCTCTAATCTAAGACTATGTCCTCTTGTTTTGCTACTTTGTTTCCTTTTAAATATACTCCCTTCCTCTACCTTGTGGATTCCCTTTACGTATTTAAATGTTTCTATCATATCTCCTCTGTCTCGTCTTTTTTCCAAGCTATACATGTTAAGATCATTAAGCCTTTCCTGGTAACTTTTCTCCTTCAAGCCGTATACCATTTTAGTAGCCCTTCTCTGAACTCTCTCTAAGATGTCTATATCCTTCTGGAGATACGGTCTCCAGTACTGCACACAGTACTCCAAGTGAGGTCTCACCAGTGCTCTGTACAGTGGCATGAGCACTTCCCTTATCCTACTGCTAATATCTCTCCCTACACAACCAAGCATTCTGCTAGCATTTCCTGCTGCTCTATTACATTGACTACTTACCCTTAGATCCTCTGAAATAATAACCCCTAAATCCCAACCCTCAGATGTTGAGGTTAGGACTGTATCAAATATTCTATATTCAGCCCTTGGGTTTTTACGTCCCAGGTGCATTATCTTGCACTTATCCACATTAAAACTCAATTGCCACAGCTCCAACCATTTTTTTAGTTTACCTAAATCATTTGTCATTTGGCTGATCCCTCCAGGAACGTCAACCCTGTTGCAAATCTTTGTGTCATCAGCAAAAAGACATACTTTTCCATTAATACCTTCTGCAATATCACTAATAAAAATATTAAAGAGAATGGGTCCAAGTACTGACCCCTGACATCTAGGGTTTAAGAAATCTAAACAGGTTTGCTTGGGAGTATTTGTAAAGAATTGAATATCCAAGTATTAAAGGAATGGAAGGAATCACATAAAAGGAGAAGATAATAAAGAAAAATACAATTAGAGGCACGCTCTTTGATTAGGAGGAAGCGAGCAGTTGGGATTGGCCAAATTACAGAGATGATTGTCCTTAAAGAACATGAACTTGCATGCAGCACGTTAACCCTTTCGTCACCAAGTGATTTTCCACAAAACCTCTGGCAGGTCCCAGTGATTTTATGGAACATCACATTCCATTATCTACACAGTAGATTGTTCCTCTGTATATGTTCACCGTCAGTAAGCTCTATTGGACAGACAGAGGGCTCCCTCTCCCTATTGGCTACTGCATTTACACTACAGATTGGGCTCGGTGTTTCGCTGAAAGAAAAACAGATCTCAAAGCTTTTTGAATAATTTCAACACATGTCTGACGTGTTGATATTACAGGGGCACGTTCTGGAGAACAATCGCAACACTAATTCCAGCCGCAGACTATGCTGGTGGCTCGCTCCCGCCAGCTACTGCGGCGAGTTGGAGACGTCACTGCTCGGAAAGCGCGATGACGTCTCTTACTCGGCAATAGTCGGCAGAAGCGGGAAATATGAATCCCGCTCTGCTGACTGACAGCTGGGAGGGCGGAGTAAAGTCCTCCGCGTCTCTCAGCTGTTTTCAGCTTTTTCAGCCGAGCGGCTGAGTGGAGGGAGGGGAGACAGACGGGGGCATACTCAGGGCATCATGACCACCTAAAAAAGCTTAGGTGGTCATGTTGCCTAGAGTATCCCTTTAAGCAATCTCAGGCACCAGCAGAAGAGCGAGTATGCTCGATAATGAGAATTAAGAGGTTAACGGTTCTCCACAGCTGTGAAAGGCTGTCACACAGGCCAGGGATAGCCCAAAGTGGACTGGCTTCTGTCACATTGGGCGCTTAAATAAACTTAAGTGGTCTAGTGACTAAAGAATCTGTTTAAGGCCACAATGTACAATAATATAATCTAAGTGAGCAGATCTATTGGACACTATATTAAAACATCTCAAAACGTCTCCTCCTGTGTGCTACCCTGTAAGGATACAGGCCTGTGATAAAGGAAAACCTCATGCTTAAAGGGATCTTCTATTGAAAATAGTGTGTCCATTTTTTTTGCCCATAAATAATTGGGCAGCGGCTGCTGACAGCCTCTGCCCATTCATTTTTTTCTTTTTGGGTGATCTTACTCATCCTTTGTCCCATGCCACAGGCTGCTCCTACTCTTTGGCTCAGGAACTCCCGAATCCCAGAAGTCCCTGAAGCTTATCTGCGCAATTTGCACTCCTATGCAACGCGAGTAGCGTAGGAATTGCAAATTGCATAGTGCTATGATACTTATGCACTTTACGTACGCAAGTTTCATAGAGCCTGTGAAGAACGATGTATCGGAGCTGCGCGCGCATGCACAGATCCAATCCATCAGGTGTCTCTCTGTGGTGCCTCTCTAGAGCAGGTGGTCTCAGAGGGTGACGTCACCATGCTCTCAGTGTGCCGACGCATCAGTGACCAATCTGGTGACAGTCAGCCAGGAAATTCAAAAATCGCAGCTGCTGGTGGCGCTGGGGAAACTCCTCCACTTCACCCTGTGATTTCTCTAGGTCAGGGCAGCTAGAGGGGGGGGGCACTCCTGACCAATTTAAAAAGTTAAAGTGGTCAGAATAAGTTTCCCTTTTATTATGAAACCAACAGAAATCAAGACGCAAGGAAAGCACAATACTAGAATGTGAAAACAGTTATAGGATTTCAGTCCATAAGTTCTCTGCTTGCATTTTGGATAATACCTGCAGAAAATGATTTAACTGGTTCTTTGACTTCTCCAAGAACTTCTGATCTATGGACTTGAAGGGAAGCTTGCTGAGTGAAGGCAACTGTACTTTCTTCAATGAAGGAAAACACTGAAGACAGGATGCAAAATGAAGCCATTATTCCCCTAGGCCTTTACATGACACAGTAAGCAGTGATCCAACTGATCAGCAAGATATTGTATTTACCGTAGATACTCGTGTATACCGCGAGTTTTTTGAGCAATAAATCAAGCTTAAAACTGTAGGGGTCGCGTTATACACGGGACAGCTGCGAGGGAGTGAAGATCTGATTGCTTCCAGGAGCTGTCTGACATGTGCACGCTCTGGAATCCCAATTTAACCCTGCAGCCCTGACTTTAACCATTAACCCTTAATGACTGCAGCCCTCAAGTACCCCTGTACAAAACATCTCCAATACTATTCAGCCCTCTATTAACCCTTCAATCCAAAAACCTACATTAACCTTTGCAATAAAAAACAGTAACATTAACCCCTTTAATAAATAATTTCTGTATGTCACAATTTATCATATCCTCTGCTTCATATAAACAATATTAATTTTTCAAGGTAAAGCAAGCTTTTATCAATTTAAAAATGTGTCTTTTTGTAGTGCATGAGTATATGCATAGGTTCCTAACATTATATATATAATCTTATTAAATGCAATTGCAATAATTAAATCTAAAAAATGTGCCCTTATGCCATACCTGCGCTTACGGATTTTATTTAGTTTCATGTGCAGAACTTTATCATAAGAGAATTATATTCCAAGCAATCAAAACGCTTAATTACATCTATCACCATTCTAAAATAACAACAATAATGCATTACCTCTCACTCTGCACCCCTGCTCTCTAACAACCATTGGAGGAACGAGGGTGAGAGTGGGGTGGAATGAACATGAAATGAAAACATGGAACAACAGTAACTTAACAGACTTTTGTCGTGTTTTGGAAAATTTATACTTTCCTAATTTTGCTCCTAGCGTTATATTCGAGTCTTGAGTAATATTCTTATTTCCATAATGAATCTTTACCCCTCGCGTTATACTCGGGTCGCGTTATATTCGAGTCGCATTATACTCGAGTATCTACGGTACTATGCCAGCAATCTGTAAATAAATCCTGCTATTCTGGAGACCATTAAATGTATGTGTTTATACGAAGATAACGAGTAAAAGCACAAATCTATATAGGGACAAGTGAGCTGGTCACCTACTTGTCAAATATATTGGATAGATATATCTGTATATTTTTATTTATTTTGCATATTTAATGCAAAGTTGTGAAGTCCAATATATGGATTTTTTAAATTTTATTTAGCAAATCAAAACAAACTTTCATTTTTTTTTTTTTTACCTCACTGAGCTTCCTATGTAAATTCTGAAATTCGCTCAGTTTCCTCAGGACAGTCCAGTTCCTGCTTTCACAATCTCCGGAGTCTGGTAAATTAACCAAAACAAAGTATAGTGGCATTTGCTCCCCATTCTCCTCCGAAACCTAGAAGGGTTCACAAATGACAGAAAGTCAGTATGAGTGGCAGCATCACAAAATAGTGCGATAGAAAGTCCGTATTTATTTATTTGCAAAAGATTTTACCAGGAAGGATACATTGAGATTTCTCTTGTTTTCAAGTATGTCCTGGGTTCAAGAGCATTAAAATGTTACAGTTGTTACAGAAATACAAAGTAATAAAATGCAAGATAGTAAAAAAACAACACAAATATACAGATTATCACAGAAATAAATATGTAGGAAATATAGTAACTATGTTACATGTTTACAGGTGCATTCTGTACCGAGGTATGTTTATAGAGATCTCTTAAGGGACTTTAGACTGGGGGAAGATTTGATGGCGTCTGGGAGGTTATTCCATAACTTCGGTGCTCTGTAGGAAAAAGAGGATCGAGCCACTTTCTTTTTGTATTTTGGTATTGCAAGTAAGGTGCAGGTCCTGGATCGGAGGTTATAGGATGAGGGAACTGCTGGGGGAAGCAGTCTATTCAGGTAGGGTGGTAGCTATCCAAAAAAACTCTTAAACACCTGGTTGGAAAGGTGAAGAGTGCGTCTAGATTCCAGTGACAGCCAGTTTAGCTCTTTTAACATGTCACAATGGTGGGTCATGTAGTTACATTGTAGCACAAAGCAGCAGAATGAGTTATACAATGTAGTAAGTTTATGAAGGTGTGTTTGCGGGGCAGCTGCGTATGAGTGACAGCATCACAGAATAGTGTGACAGAAAGTCAGTATGAGGGAGAGCATCACAGAATAGCGTCTGCAGTATTTACACTGATATGTATCCATTACTTTATAACAAACAGACATTGCGAGTTTTACTTTCAGTGTTTAGGGTGGGGGTGAATACATATTCTTATGCGTTGTGTCATCATGGAATACCCCGGTCTTCGGTTTTCAGAAATAAAAGCTTTCACTCTGTGGAAACTGGATATCTTGATCCGTATCTAGTATTACTGAACGGGTCCCAGGCAGGTGTCCCCTCCATATGAGCACCCCTCCAAAAAACAGCAGCCTGAATGCATATCCACTAGTATAAAAGAGGCCCGGTCTCATTGGAACCACCTGTTGTTCTTTCCTTTGTCTCCACATGCTTAGCGCCTTCTTCTTGTTCTTCCCTTCTCTATTGCTTTTTCCCCTGACTCTGTATTCATATTATTTGATTTTAACACCCCATTATCTGGCCAGATCTTCATTGTGGCCAACATGTAACTGTATGAGGTTATGTCCTTTACCCCCACAATCACTTTGGATTTGGGGTTTCAGTTTATATTTTTTCTATGTAGGATTTCTCTTATTATAAAAAAAAAATGAATATATTGGGGAGGAAATATGACTGAGAGCAGAATTGCAATTGCAAACACGTGTGTAGGACATCGTGTGCCTGTCCTTCATCTCTATATAGTATTTAAGACAAAACATCACATTGCATTAATCCACTGGGCTGTCAAAAGAAAAGCAGTCGCTGGCCTCTAAAAATGTGTCATTATCCCAGCAGGAACAGCATGACAAATCAATACGATTCACAACCAACACAAAACTAGAAGAACACAACTAATTCCAGTAATAATCTGACACCTCACACTAAACAGCATTATGGAGCATTGAACAAGCACATAAAACCATCAAAACAAATTATTATTACACTTTATATATATAGCACCAGCGTAATCCGCATCGCTGAACAATGGGCACAATATAGACAGGGTTACAATACATTGGGACTGAACAACATTTTGATAAAGCAGTACAGGAGAAAACGAGGGCCCTATTGCCGTGGGAATTTACAATCTAGAAGGGTTGGGGACTGGAAACAGGAGGAGAGGACTGCAAGGTGAGAGTGATGGACTGGTTGGGGCAGTGAGGTGTATCAGTGATTCGGGTGGTAGGCTTCCCCAAATAGGAATGTCTTAAGGGAGCGGTTGAAGGGAAACTAGGGGAAAGTCTGTCATGCCCCATGATTTAGGATTTATTGTATATTTTTCTGTTTTTTGTGTTGAATCTGCCTTTGCTGCTTACATGCTATTTACTGACCTATGAGGGAGAGCGTTCCAGAGAGTGGGGGCTGTGCATGACAAATCCTGCAGTCTATCATGGGAAGAGGTGATGCGGGGAGAAGCTAGGCGCAGGTCACTGTTTGACCTTAGGGAGCGGGCTGGGGTGTATTTGGTGATTAGTGAGGACAGGTAGTGGGGCGCTGAGTTAGTGAGGGTTTTGTAGGTCAGGGTAAGGATTTTGAATTTAATTCTGCAGTGGATGGGGAGCCAGTGAAGGGACTCGCAGAGAGGAGCGGCAGAGACAGAGCGGCGGGTGAGGTGGATGAGCCTGGCAGAGGCATTCAGAATGGATTGTACGGGGCGAGCCGGGAGAGAGGGAGACCAGCAAGAAGATTATTACAATAGTCAAATTGGGAGATTACAAGGGCGTGTATGAGTTGTTTTGTGGGGTCAGCGGTAGGAAATGGCCGGAATCTGGAAACATTATGCAGTTGGTATCGGCAGGAGGAGGAAAGAGACTGGATGTGGGGGATGAAGGAAAGAGTCGAGTCAAGTGTAACTCCGAGACAGCAAACCTGGCTTGATGGGGAGATACCATCGGCCATCATAGAGAAGTCAGGAGGTGGGGAGGCATTAGAGGGAGGAATTAGTAGAAGCTCAGTCTTGGACATGTTAATCTTTAGTTGGTGAGAGGCCGTCCAGGAGGAGTTGCCAGATAAACAGTCGCTGACTTTGGAAAGGACAGGAGGAGAGAGATCAGGAGTAAAGAGGTAGATCCGAGTGTCATCAGCATAGAGGTGTTAATTAAAGCCAAAGCTGTTAATGATTTTGCCCAGGGAGGAGGTGTAGATAGAGAAGAGCAGAGGACCTAGGACAGAGCCTTGAGGTACACCAACTGATAAAGGCATTGAAGAGGAGGAGATACCAGCAAATGACACAGAGAAGGACCTGTTGGATAGACGGGAGTCAACCCAAGAGAGTGCAGTGTCACAGAGGCCAAGAGAGCTGAGAGTCTGTAGAAAGAGGGGGTGGTCAACAGTGTCAAAAGCAGCCGACAGGTCAAGCAGGATGAGAATATTATAGTGGCCGTGGTTTTAGAAGTTAGATGGTCGTTGGTGACTTTGGTGAGGGCGGTTTTGGTTGAGTGTAGGGGACGGAAGCCTGATTGCAGGGGGTCGAGTAGGGAATTAGAGGACAGGAAGAGGGAGAGACGGTTGAAAATTAGTTTTTCCAGGAGCTTAGAGAAATCAAGGTTTAATAGCAGAAACAACACACACACAGAGGGCTCATTGTTTAAAAACAGAATAAAATGTACGTATGTTTTAGAATCTGGTACCTTGATAAACTATTAGAAAGTAAAAATGAAGTTATGGGTTTGTAACAACTGCTACAAAATAGTATGCATATTGTACATAAAAGGCAATAAAAACGTTACATATGCTATAAAGCAGCGATGTCCGGCCCCCCAGATGTTCCTACAACTCTCAGAAATCTTTGACTGCATTAGATGGATGGGAAAGCATGGGATTGTAGTTCATGGACATCTGGGGGGCTGGAGTTTGGACATCCCTGCTATAAAGTCTTAAAAGCAAACTTCACGTGTCATAATGCAGTTTGTGATCAGTTACTGCAGTCACTGACCTCTCACTTGGCATCAAAGCAACAGGATGTTAAAGGGCAGGGCTCAAAATTTCCACTCGCCTACTCGCATTTGGCGAGTGGAAATTAAGTGAGGGCACACGCCGGCAGCACAAGAAATTATTTTGTGCTTCGTATTCCGGTGGTGCCACCGTGCAGCCCCCATTCCCCAAGCTGCATGGTGGCAGGGATCAGCTGCCTAACCTGACCCAGCTCGTCTCGGTCACTGGCAGGGGGGTGGAGAGGAGCTTCCCTGATTCCTCGCTCTGCTCACACTGGGGTCTGATGACTGGGTATACATGTATCTGGGGTCTGATGACTGAGTATACATGTATCTGGGGTCTGATGACTGAGTATACATGTATCTGGGGTCTGATTATTAATGTTATTTTTCTAACTTTATTCTAAACAAAACCTTTAACAGTGTAAATTGGAGCAACTGGTGGCAAGTAAATCTTATCACCTGGTTAGTAGCTTGGGACTTGAAATTTTGAGCCTTGTTAAAGGGTTAAAGTTAAGATTAACCCTGTGACTCTATATCAGCAACAGATGATAGTAATAAACTAAAAAGCTCAAAAACCTTTCCTTAAAAGGACACAAAGATAAACGGTGTATGTGATAAGTATTTATATAATTTTCCTGCTGCGCTTCTAAATGATCTGAATTATTGTTCTTCAGAAAGACCCTGTTTTGCTGCCGGGCTCACTCATTAATTTCAGCCTTCAAAGCTTTCCAAGGCCTCTTGCTTGGCGTGAGAGCAGATCATGACGACCATTGAAACTCAAGGCAGAAGCGCTAATTAGGGTACAACCTAATGGGATTTAATTCCTGTAATCACCAGTTTAATGAATATGCAGCTAAAGAAGAGGTTGTGCCAATGTTATGCACTGGAGACACAATGTATTTTAATTATTCTTTAATTAAGCATGTTGTACTTTGAATTACTAATGAGCAAAGCATTTATTCCATTACTGCTCTGCAATCCCGTCCTAATGATGTTCCTTGCCATTGTCACACTGTGGTTCACTGACACAGTATATGAGAAAGCAAAGGTCAACTTACTCTGTATTAGTTAACATTTTGTAGAGCTGCAAGGAAATGAGGTTAATAATAATAAAAAATCCACTCCATGCCAGCTAGACATCGCAGCAGATTCACAGGATTAGGTTGACAACAAAAACCGCATCTTAACCTAAAACCGCCAGAATGTCCCCTTTGAGTCGAGTCAAGAGAGGGACATCAACGTAACCAAATGCCACCCTGAGCCTTGGATTCTCATACCACATGGCACTTTACAGCAATGAATACATAGTCATCACAGTAAATATTTAGATCATTTTAAGAGGAGAAAAAATATTATCGGGTTATTCAGAGAAAGGTGAAAATCAGGAGAATTGGCAGGAGAAGAGAACAATCTAGACATTTAGAAAGTGAGATAAATGGCTATTTTGACCTAGAATTTTCACTTTTCCAGTCATTCTCTTGAGTTTCCCCGGTCTTTGAATAGACCTACGTATTTCTGATTCACAGCCACACTTCACTCTGATGTCCCATCCGCCCAGCCCCTATCCTAATTATAGAAGCTCCTTAAGGCTGGTGTCAGACGAGCGCAGTGTGAACGTCCGTTTTTGCGCACATAATAACGTCCTTCGCATAATAGAATATTCGCCAATGGGGCCCCCCAAACGAAGTGTGTCCGCACCGAACTGCGGATGCACAACGCAAGCGGCAAACGGACACAAATTAGGCAAGAACGTAAAACCACTAGAACGGACGCACAGAGTGCGCTGCGTCCGCAACGTCTGCATAGCTTTGTGTGAGTGATGGAACGAGGTCAGACGGACTGCATTTTTTTCATATTTAATTTATTTTCCCTGCTACATCCGTCAACAATAATGTCCGTTTAAAAAACGGACTGTGTGGCCACTACTGCGTCTTCCGTCACAAAGTGCGTCCGTACTGCACGGGTGCACAGGCCATACAAAATGCGCTCGGCTGACACCAGCCTTATCCAGCTGCTTCACTGCTCGCTCGGTTTAACCTCATCATGCCTAAACTCTTGGTCTATCATTATGCAGTGTCTGCTATATTCTCTCTGGCAATTATCTCCACACTCCCTCTGCTCCCTTTTGTTTCACTTGCCTTAGTCCCTTAGATTGTAAACTCACGGGATGTCTGGCTGAGCACTTGTATAAAGTGCTGCATTTGCAGGACAATTATCCTACGGGCAGGACCGTCTGTTCCTTATGTTTTATTATTTATTATGTCACCTGTCTGTGCTTCCCAATTGTAAAGCGCTATGGAATCTGTTGGTGCTGTATAAGTACTTGTAACTCTTTCACGGATTTCCAAACAGCTTGAAATTTCACCCAACAATGCGATGGTGGTTAAAGAATAAGTTCTCAGTTTATGTTTATGTATAGGTTAAACGGTTTCATTGAAAGTAAAGACATGTAGCAGACTTTCAATTGAGATCTAGCTCTGTCCCCTTCAAACCCCCACCTTTATATGTATTTATTTCAATGGTAAATACTATTTGACCAAAAAAAATTAACAGATCTGATATGACCTGTTACATTGAGGGGAGAACAATCGGAAACTACTGTGCACATAACATATTTAATGCATTCATATGGATATTGCACTTTACAAATATCTTTCCATTATTATTTTTTATTTTCTTCTTCCTCCAGGTGCTGAGCATTCCCCCTCCCTCGCCTTCTTCCCCTTTCATAACTTTGCTTTAATGGTAGAAATGGGAATGTGTGGGTTGTTTGAGAGCACTTTAATCACTTATGGTCATTGTCTTATGACTTGCGTGTCTATGCATTCAATAAAAAGTTTTACATAAAAGGTTTTGTAAATTCCGTGTCGTTTTCACCGCAGTACATACCTTGATCCGTCATCCTCTACTTTATTCTCACACCAGTGATTCTCACCATCACTCACAATATTCTCTTTTAAAGGTTTCCACGCATTACCAGCTCTTGCTTTCTATATTGGCCTGTATATAATTAATTCACATGTTTCCTCCATTGCCACGCACACGTTATAAACACTGTAATCATTAATCACACATGATGACTATAGGTTCCTGTGTCCTCCACCCTCACCTCACTAATGTTGATAAGAGCCCGCCACATGCCGAGATTCTCACACCACAAATCTGTTCGGGAAATGTGGAGATCAAGGTCACTTTGCTCTTTCTCCATCAGGGAGATTTCATCCTTCAACTTGGAAACAATCTGTCAGGAAAAAGCAAACAAACACGTTAAGTGATCACCGCTGATAAGAGAGGAACGCATTATGAAGAAATCTGAATGTAGAGGGTTGTATGAACATTGAGTAATGGATCTAGAAGACTCAAGACGTAAAAGGACCGAAATAATCCAATGGCAGGAAAAAGAAGATCATAAAGAAGGAAACTAGTTCATTGGAAACAATTACCACATTGTCATTGACCCAAAACCTTTTCACAAAGTCCTCTCCACACGTAATCTAACAGTTGACAACCAAAAAGAACCCCCAAATCCATCTGAGCTCTTATCTACTGTGCTCACTATTAACAGCTGTATTAGTGGCACGAGTTGGAATATCTGTGAGCTTCGTGTAGATCCTGGCAGCAGCGCTGCCGTCATCAGATCCTGGACCCCTTAGGACCATTTATACGCAATGATCCACTGCTTGCAGCCAGATAAAGTGGCGGATCATTCGCACCACAGGAACAGATGTAAGTATGGGACTTTGAGTTATTTTAGCATGTTAAGGGATATTGGAAAAGCAAGATTTATTATCAGGGTCTGAGAGAAGCCATTCTCTAAAGCAGGTGTGGGCAACTACGGCCCTCCAGATGTTTTGAAACTACATTTCCCGTGATGCTTAGCTGCTCATTAGCTTTGCAGAGCCTCAAGGGAAATATATAGTTGCAAAACATTTAGAGGGAGAGGGTTGCTGAGCCCGGATTTATAGGAATATTTAATATTACAATATGGCATTTTGCTGCCCTGTCCTGGGATACTTGTAATTAATAGAAATCCTGCTGTAATTTGTTTCTGATAAACATTTTGTAAATATCAGAAACAAATTACACCAGGATTCTTATTAATTACAAGTATCCCAGGCAGTGGTGTATTTAGGTTTTGTGCTGCCCTAGGCCTGACTAAACTCGTGCACCCCCTAATTTAAATTTGAGGCACCCCTTCCTGTCAAGGCCACACCTCTTCCTTGTTAATCCCCACCCTTCCTCTTTAAGCTCCACCTTTTCCTCTTAGAGCTCCGCCTTTTCCTCTCTTTATATTAAAAGTGGATACCAAGTGCCTACTTGTATATTTTGTATACCATTTCAAATGTATCTATTGAGATAAAAAAATTATGAAATGTTTAAATTCAAGCATTTTTACAAAGAACAGCCACGCATGTTAAGTATACTGGATCACAGCCGCTCTAATTGGTTGAACAATAAAATCCACAGAAACGTGCACTGCATATGAGCGTATCACAGAGCTGCACAACAATAAAACCCACAGAAATGTGCACTGTGTATGAGCATGTCACAGAACTGCACAGCAATAAAACTCACAGTAATGTGCAGTGTGTATCCCAGAGCTCCAAGGCAATAAAACTCACAGTACTATGCAGTGTGTATCACAGAATCCACAGCAATAAAACTCCCAGCAATGCAATGTTTGGTGTGTGTCAGCGTATCAGAATCCACAGCAATAAAAATTCCAGCAATGCAATGTGCAGTGTGTATGAGTGTATTAGAATCCACAGCAATAAAACTCCCAGTAATGCAATGTGTGGGTCAGCGTATCAGAATCCACAGCAATAAAACTCCCAGCAATGCAATGTGTGGTGTGTATGAGTGCATCAGAATCCACTGCAATAAAACTCCCAGCAATGCAATGTGTGGTGTGTGTCAGCGTATCAGAATCCACGGCAATAAAACTCCCAGCAATGCAATGTGTGGTGTGTATGAGTGCATCAGAATCCACTGCAATAACACTCCCAGCAAACCGAGTGTATATGAGCACACAGCAATTATTTATTCTACATTTACCGGCCTCCGTCCGCGGTAGGGCTGTGTGCAGAGTCAGCAGGGACTGTGTACAGACTCAGCAGGAGGTCCCTCCAGGCCACGTTAGGATCGCGGCTGTGCCTGTGCGTGGAGCCATCTTGTCAGCAGTGGGGTGCCACTGCCAGAGGGTGCACCGTGGCTTTGATTCCCTTCCTGGTGGGTGTTCAGTCCAGAATAGAGTGACAGTCCATGTTAACGAAAGGGTGGGCAGCTGCGTGCGTGTTACGTGGTTCAGCCAGTCAGGTGGTACTGAGACTCCGTACCACCTGACTGGCCGGACCGAGTGTGACCTGCACGCACGCAGCTTCACCAGGAGCCAGGCAGCTCAGTGACAAATTTCTATCACTGCAGTGCTGGTTAAGGAAAGGTCCACTTTAAACAGCAGTAAGCAGACCGGGCTTCATATTCTGCTGATACCCCCCTTTACCTGCCGTTTACTGTCATCTTCTCTCTCTGGACACAAATCACATCCCCCTCCTAGAGCTGCTGCGGGGTTGGGGAGGAGCTATGGAGGGAGGAGAGGGGGATTTTTATTCTATTCGATTTTATTCCGTATGCAAACGCCATGCTCCGCTGCTCGTTGTTTGAGAACACAGCTCAAAGCTCACACACAGTGACAGTGGCACCTCCTAGTACCCCCTAATGACACCCCAATAATCACTGGTACCTGGGGCAGCCCGCCCTCCGCCACTCCCCTAAGTACACCACTGCTCTGGTGATATGCTCACACACAAGTTTGGCGAACTGCCAGCAAGTACGGTGCTGTTTGAAGGCAGTGCAAATCCCCATAGAGAAGTAATGGTTAATCTATTCAGAGAACACCAAACAGCAGAGAAATGTCAGTGAAATACCCTGATGTTCGGTGGTTTCAATCAGCAGGTTCAGGTATTCAGGCGAACCCCATAGGTTTCAATGTTAAAAATATTCCCGTTTTTTATGCAATATCTAATAAGCCACTTATTATTTTAATCTGCAGTAAAAAGTCTTTATTTATTGATTTTTTTTTTAGTACCATTTAGTAATTTTTCAGATTTTTTTTGGCAAAATCCCCCCCCTTTTTTTTAATATCGGTTCTTCTTTTTCTGTAAGAGAACTTTTTATTATCAATCATAGGATCTTATATGTAAATTCCAGACATTTTCGTTCAGTAGTTCTTTTGAAAACAGCAGGCCATGGGTTTGCGGTGGCAGCATACAGCGGCCGACTCCATGCACTTTGGGGACCCTGCGGTGAATGGTGAATTCACTGCAGGGTGGGGAAATTTTATTCCCCGAAGTGCAGGGAACTACAGAACACCAAAATGTTGGCGTCATTTCGGTGCTCTGTGAGTAACCCAATTAGTGGTGAGGTTTTTTGTGGCCTCCTGGAAAGTGAAAGCCTAGGCGTTGCCTACCCAGGACATACTTGAAAATTAGTGACATCTCAAGCTTTCCTTCCTGGTAAAATAGTTTGCAAAAGTAAAAAAAAAAAAAAAAAATTTTTTTTTTAGGGGTGGGGCCACCCGGTGGGCCGCCGCCCCCTGGAGAGTGCCGCCCTAGGCCTAGGCCTTGTTGGCCTAGGCCAAGATACACCAGTGATCCCAGGACAGGGCAGCAAAATGGCATATTGTAATATTAAATATTCCTATAAATCCGGGCTCAGCAACCCTCTCCCTCTAAATGTTTTGCAACTATATATTTCCCTTGAGGCTCTGCAAACCTAATGAGCAGCCGAGCATCACGGGAAATGTAGTTTCAAAACATCTGGAGGGCCGTATTTGCCTACACCTGCTTTAGAGAATACCAGCTTAACACAAGAAGAAACAGCCATGTTGGAATAACGTGTTCTTCATCAGCAGGAAAAGAGGGGTTTGTGAGGGTCCTGAGAAAGAGCAACGGCACTAGTGGCCTGCTCTACGGTGGGGCCCGCTCAGGTCTCACAAAGTTTTAGCTTGCTTGTGCCATTACAGGGATGAATGCTCCATATGCAAATCAGTCTGCTCTCACCCAAAAAGGGTGGTCAGTGCTGACTGCCAAGGACATAGAGCATACATCCCTGTAATGGCACATACAAGCTAAAACATTGTGAGACCTGAGTGGGCCCCCACCGTAGAGCAGGCCACTAGTGCCGTTGCTCTTTCTCAGGACCCTCACAAATCCCCTTCTCCTCACTATTAGTTTAAAGGGTCATCCAGACGTGGACCCCTTGCTTGATGTGCCTAGAGGGGTGTCGTCAGCTATACCCTCCTGACGAGGCCTAACAAGGCTGAAACAATCGTTGGGGGTTGCTGCACCTCTCGTGCAGGGATGACGTCCTTGACAGTCAGTACTGGCCACCCTTTCTGGGTGAGAGCAGACTGATTTGCATATGGAGCATTCATCCCTGTAATGGCTCAAGCAAGCTAAAACCTTGTGAGACCTGAGTGGAGCCCCACCGTAGAGCAGGCCACTAGTGTCGTTGCTCGTTCTCAGGACCCTCCCAAACCCCCCTTCTCTTCATCAGCAGGAAACACATTAAGGAGCTCCTATTCAAGGCTTAAGTGCTGTAAATTTACTGTAAGCATTTTCAACTTCCGAGCCAGAAGTCAAGCCATGTATAACGGGCCGGTTGGAATTGATCCCAAGGTGTCTCACTAAGTATCTTAGGTTGATATGTGACTTTAGGATTATAGGAACTCAATGGAGATCACAGAGCCAGGTCTAACCACGTATTATAGTATTATTTGCATTGTCCGGTCCCCCTTGGGATGCTATCGCCCTTCATATATTTACTGTACCTGTGGATAGTATATGTTTTGCTATTCTTCAAGGCATATCAACCATGATATTTACCTGCATTAACATACACACATTCTGCTCCATTGAGACTCCATGCTGAGATACCCTTTATGCCTCTTAGTAATTTCAGCCAAATTGCCGAACTTGTGACAGTTTTGCAGCAGATGCAATTTATCTACTGAATTACATGGCTCTATGGACATTCTGCTTCACAAGCAACGCTCGACTCTTACTGACAGTGGAGTAACTGAAGCATTAACTGGTGTCGGCCGCAGCAAAAAAAAAAAGATTATAAATAAATATCTTTCAGGATGGGACATAAAACTGGTGACAGACGTCATTATGATGACGTGCTATGGCAAGAGAACATGAAGAGATGGCATATCGTTCTACCAACCAATGGCAAACATACACAGCAATGGCTGAGCAGAGCAGATTGATCGGAAATGGGAAACTCAGAATTTACGATAGTTTTAATTTTTTTATTTATGCTTTCCCAGAAAAGACACACCAAAAGAATATCCAGAAACATTAGAACTGTATTAACCATGAAGTGGGCTGCAGGAATTCACCGGTGAAAGATTATTATTATTGTCAACATTTATATGGCACCAACAGTTTTCGCAGTGCTTTACAAAGGCCAAAGGGAACGAGATACAGATAAACGGACATAGGATGGAAACACTCGGTGTAGAGGGCCCTGCTCATAGGAGCTTACAGTCTAGAGGGATTGGGGTTGAGGAAGACAAGAGGAATTTCACACGATAGCAGGATCATTAGTGCCAGTTGTTTGGGAATGGTGGGGCCATAGAAGCAGCTTCAATCATGTGTGAGTAGGTGAGCAGAGGGATGAGCTGCATCAGTGATGTGGTACACTAATCTGAAGAGATGGGTTTTAAGGGATTTCTTGAAGGACTGAAGATCAGGGAAGAGTTTGATAGGGCGAGGAAAATCAATCCACAGGACCGGAGCTGCCCTTGATAAGTCTTTGAGGCGAGAGTTGGTGGTGCGGGTGTAGACAGATAACAGGTGGCGATTCCACCAAAAAGCCATAACAAATGACAAAAAGATGAAAAAATTAAGCTGGCTACACTATGATGCAAGGGTAGGTGTCCACCCAAACAGTGACTATCTAGAGAAATCTAATGGAAGCAGGATCCGTGGCAATAGGAAGGTAAGATAAGTAGATAGTATGAAGGGTAAATTGGTCACCATAAGCTGGACCACCAGTACCGTATAGATAGACTACTAATGCCCACCAAAGAGATCCATTGAGAGCGCGCTCGACCAACGGTATCCAAAACCAGGGTCAATAAAGCAAATAGATGATAGTGGAGGAAGCAGCGTAAAAAAGTAAATAGACTATATTACTCCATCAAACTGTACGCAATTTGCCAGTTAATGGCGTCATCAGGAGCATAGATAAGAGAGGTATGTAAGTGGAGAAAAAAACATGGCCGTTTCTGGTGGATGGGAGGAGTGTTTCACATTAGGTGGTCAATGTGTAGTTGACAGTGATCTGAAAATATAATGATCAATTACAGGAGAAAAAGTGAAACTGACCTATTAGTTACGGTGGACAACTGGCGCATTTGTACGTACACAAAAAAATATAAAAACTGTGGCATCGAGTGCAAATAGGTTTTTTTTGGAAAGCAGATTTAAATTTAAAGGGCCACAAACACAAAAAAATTACATCTTATTTTATGTTGCAGATATCTTACATGTACTTTGTTTTTAAATATTTTAACACGGAGGTGGTGAGAACCAAGAGTGCTTAAAACATGTGGGATTACTCATGCGGATATAGTTTGGAGCCAACTGCACAATGGCTCATAAATGAGTGAGTGGTTTTCCTATTTCTGGATGCTTGGGGCCTATTGTACTGGATGTACTGCGTCACGTATGTTCCATCTTCTCTGTTTTAGGAAAAGCCACAATAGGAGGAACCTGAGGAGGCCTTCTACTAGATTTGGATCTGCATGCACGAGGACTTAATTTTATTTGTGGTTACTTTGTGTATTGTATAGTGACGTTACACAAGATCTCGCAGCAGCATTTCATATTTAGTGTTTATATATCCTGTGATTATATTATTTTCAGTTTTTTCCTGCGCCGTTACTAACCTCGGTTTTTAAATCTTTTGAAGAAGATATTTTACTCTCTTTATGTGTCACTGGGTGCATCCATTGTATGATTATTATTATACTTTATTTATATAGCGCCAGCATATTCCGCAGCGCTGAACAATGGGCACAATATAGACAGGGTTACAACACTTCTGAGACTGAACAACATTTGATAAAGCAGTACAGGAGGAAACGAGGGCCCTATTCCCGTGGGAATTTACAATCTAGGAGGGTTGGGGGTGGAAACAGGAGGAGAGGACTGCAAGGTGAGAGTGATGGACTGGTTGCGTCAGTGAGTCGGGTGGTATGCTTCCCTAAATAGGAATGTCTTTAGGGGAAAGTCTGACCGTACGAGGGAGAGCGTTCCAGAGAGTGGGGGCTGCGCGTGAGAAATCCTGCAGTCTATCATGGGAAGAGGTGATGCGGGGAGAAGCTAGGCGCAGGTCACGGTTTGACCTTAGGGAGCGGGCTGGGGTGTATTTGGTGATTAGTGAGGACAGGTAGTGGGGAGCTGAGTTAGTGAGGGTTTTATAGGTCAGGGTAAGGATTTTAAATTTAATTTTGCAGTGGATGGGGAGCCAGTGAAGGGACTCCCAGAGGGGAGCAGCAGAAACAGAGACGGGTGAGGTGGATGAGCCTGGCGGAGGCGTTCAGAATGGATTGTAGGGGGGCGAGGCGGGAGAAAGGGAGGCCAACTACAAGATTATTACAATAGTCGAGTCGGGAGATTAAAAGGGTGTGGATGAGTTGCTTTGTGGTGTCAGCGGTAAAAAAATGGTTGCATTCTGGAGATATTACGCAACTGGTAGCGGCAGGAGGAGGAAAGAGACTGGATGTGGGGGATGAAGGAAAGAGCAGGGTCAAGTGTCCGAGACAGCGAACCTGGCTTGATGGGGAGATAGTGATATCCTCGACCACAACAGAGAAGTCAGGAGGTGGGGAGGCATTAGAGGGAGGAATTAGTAGGAGTTCAGTTTTCGACATGTTAATCTTTTAGTTGGTGAGAGGCCATCCAGGAGGAGATGACAGATAAACAGTCGCTGACTTTGGAAAGGACAGGAGGAGAGAGATCAGGGGTGGAGAGGTAGATCTGAGTATCATCAGCACAGAGGTGGTAATTAAAGCCATACCTGTTAATGATTTTTCCCCAGGGAGGAGGTGTAGATAGAGAAGAGCAGAGGACCTAGGACAGAGCCTTGAGGTGCACCAACTGATAAAGGCATTGAAGATCTTTTGTGTTGTAAACTGCCCCCCCCCCTATCTTTTCCCTCACTTGCTCCTCACGGTGGCAATGGCCATAGAATGGAGCCTGTGGGTCGATCACTGACTCAAATCAGTCTATTCTGTGGGATGTATTCAAAGGACACCAACAGGGGGTAATTAGAAGTCACTCAAACTCCCCATCTTATCCCATTCAGCTGCCAGCTCTTATCGCGAGCAGCCCTGACAACACAATACATCCCCTGCTGCCTTATGTAAACATTCCCTCCTCCACCTCATTAACTGTTAAATACTGTATAGGGTAAAGCACAGCCACAAAGAAACACTCACCATCAGATTTTGGTAAATGTTGCATCATGGGAAACATCCGCAAAATGGAAACAAGAGATAAAAAAAAACACTAAAATGTATTTTTTCTTTTTACATGCAAACATAAAAAAAAATGAAAAGAGCAGAATGTGTTTTATAAGGTGTTTTTGTTTGTAATGCGCAAGTAATCCACTAACAGTTTATGTAAGTGGTTGTGTCCCTTTAAATGAAATGGTCTTAAAAAATTGTATAATAATGGCATATTTTGAAGCAAGATAAAATGCTCAAATGAAGACAAGAGGACAGTATTTACTCAGAAGATGGACAGATACTGCTTTATGTTGGAGAGAGAAAAAAGCAGGATCTCCTCTATCCGTATCATTTCATTACAGAATAGCTTCTGATAAAGATAATTTCAGTACAATACAATTAGTTGCCAGGAGCTGAAATGCAAATTTCCTTCTTCTAATGAGACAAGAATGAAATGTATCGCAGCTAATACACTTATAAATCCTTTTTATTCCTGACCCCTTTATTTTTATGGTGCAGTATCTTTAATCTAACACTCCACAGCCATCAATTATAGCTCGGATTCTCTGAATATCGCATTTCACCAGCCAGCCTGTGGTTGGTGTTGGGAATAGAGAATTAGCCCGTAAATGGGACAAGATTAATAAATGAGAGCATTTATAACATCTGCTCAGTGTATCTTGGATTCAAAGGGAGCTGCTTCACAAAATCTGAAAATTCAACGAATGTCCTCCTAGACTGCCGGCCAACAAACACCAAACACGTTCCACCGGAGGAGGACAGGAATAACATCACAAAATAATCACACCTTGCGTAGTTTTTGGAGAGAGAAAAAAAAAAGCAACATATTAAAGTTATTTTAATTTTTTTCTAACTTTTGTCCTTATATTGGTGTTAGTTTTAGGCTAGTGTCAGACGAGCGTCTTTGGAGAGCGTAAGGACCGTCTGTGAGAGTGGACGTTCCTTCCACTCTGATGCCCGTCTGGCCACCTCGCTGGGCTATGTTAGTGCGCTCAGCGCTGCAAGGCTCGATCCTCCTTTGGAGAATAGCGCTTTGCAGCTCTGTCAACGTCTGTCCTAGCGCTTTGCTGGAGAGGCTCGGATAATGGACGCTTGTTGCACGCACATTTGTGTGCATGCACAAGCCTGTGACCGGCCCCGTTGCAGCGTCAAAACGCTGCGTCGGATACCGGTAAGCACGTCAGTACGGGCGCACATAGCACGCTCGTCTGACACTGGCCTTAGAGTTAGGGTTACTTTTAGGGTTAGAGCTAACATTTTGTTTCATTTTCCGGCAACACGTTCGGTTACTTTTTTGACACAACATCTGTTGCCTAAAAATGAAACAAAAATAGGTCAGCATTTTAGAGAACCCTGAATGTAACCCCAACCCTAAAACAAGCACAAATAGTATCCTAACCCTAAATTTAACACTATTCCTAATAAACGATAGTTTCTGAAAGTGGTCCGATTTGGGAGCACTGAAAGATTTTAGAGTTGGACAAAATTTTCAACTGCTCAGGAAAAACCACTTCCAAATTCAGAAGCGTCTGAACTGAAGCTTTTTATTTTTTATTCAGCGCCATTTTTATCATGTCCGTGTCGGATGTGCCCAGGAGGTGGTTTCCTTGCCACAGGATACCAGAGAGAGGATACTTGAGCTTTCTCCTTTACTTTGTTAGACTGGCTAGAGTCCACCCAATGAGTAAACTCCGCTCTCCACATCTCACACGCTTTATATAGAAAATTCATAAATACGGATTTAATGTCCTTATACTTGCTATAAATGTCTAGTCTGTAAAGTAAGTGCGAGTGCTGGCAGGATCCTCGGCACATACTGTCCTATCACATATAGTTGTGTTCAAAATTATTCAACCCCCACTGAAATTGAGTGTTTTGGCCAGTTTGACATTGATTTTGATCATTCAGTCATCTTGCTTACAATTAAATCAAAGAGGCACGTGTAGGTCAGACAAATATAACATAACATTTATAATGAAATAACCACAAATGTCTTTTCTGTGCTCACATCATTATCAGTTTTATTCAACCCCCAAGTGACATTCAATCTTGGTACTTAGTACAACATCCTTTTACAGTTCTAACAGCTTTTAAACGTGAAGCATAGCTTGACACAAGTGTCTTGCAGCGATCTACGGGTATCTTCGCCCATTCGTCATGGGCAAAAGCCTCCAGTTCAGTCACATTCTTAGGCTTGCGCACTGCAACTGCTTTCTTTAAGTCCCACCAGAGGTTCTCAATCGGATTTAAGTCAGGTGACTGCGATGGCCACTCCAAAATGTTCCAGCCTTTAATCTGAAACCATGCTCTAGTGGACTTGGAGGTATGCTTGGGATCATTGTCCTGTTGAAAGGTCCAACGTCTCCCAAGCCTCAGGTTTGTGACGGACTGCATCACATTGTCATCCAATATCTCCTGGTACTGAAGAGAATTCATGGTACCTTGCACACGCTGAAGCTTCCCTGTACCTGCAGAAGCAAAAGAGCCCCAAAGCATGATTGACCCCCCGCCATGCTTCACAGTAGGCAAGGTGTTCTTTTCTTCATAGGCCTTGTTCTTCCTCCTCCAAACATGGCGTTGATCCATGGGCCCAAACAGTTCTAATTTTGTTTCATCAGTCCACAGAACACTATCCCAAAACTTCTGTGGTTTGTCCACATGACTTTTGGCATACTGCAGTCGACTCTTCTTATTCTTTGGAGACAGCAAGGGGGTGCGCCTGGGAGTTCTGGCATGGAGGCCTTCATTACGCGGTGTGCGCCGTATTGTCTGAGCTGAAACTTCAGTACCCACATCTGACAAATCTTTTCTCAGTTCCTCAGCAGTCACACGGGGACTTTTCTCCACTCTACACTTCAGGTAGTGCACAGCAGTCGAAGTCAGCATCTTCTTTCTGCCACAACCAGGTAGCGTTTCAACAGTGCCCTTTGCCTTGAATTTGCGAATGATGCTTCCTATGGTCTCTCTTGGTATGTTTAACATCTTTGCAATCTTCTTATAGCCATTGCCCTTCCTGTGAAGAGTAATCATCTCTTCTCTTGTCTTCCTGGACCATTCTCTTGACTTCACCATGTTTGTAACCACACCAGTAAATGTCTAGAAGGAGCTGAGTATCACAGTCATTTTAAAGCTGCCTAATTGGTGCTTATTATGCTTTATTGCTGCTCCGTGATACCTGATTGAAAACACTTGAATGAACCTCTGTTCTTCAGAGTGGTGGTCTTTAAGGGGTTGAATAATTGTGTCAATGAAGAATTTACAAAAGAAACATTTACTACTGTATTACAAAACCAATTGATGTCATTTTAGTTGCATATGGTTCTTTAAAAAGTCCTTGTAGGATTTCATTCTGAATACAATTACAAATGTACACTAAATTCCCTAAAACC
Source organism: Leptobrachium leishanense (assembly GCA_009667805.1). Taxonomy (NCBI): domain Eukaryota; kingdom Metazoa; phylum Chordata; class Amphibia; order Anura; family Megophryidae; genus Leptobrachium; species Leptobrachium leishanense. The sequence goes on along the minus strand of CM019063.1, from coordinate 456,136,459 downwards.
CTTTACAGCATTGGGGGTTGAATAATTTTGAACACAACTGTATATCAGAGCAGTGTCTGATACAGAATAAATCACTTTTGGGACTAATATGTCAACTGGTTCTAATCAGATTAACTCAATATGCATTTAAAAACCAATACTCGAGTATACTGCTAGATTTTGGTGACAAAAATTTACCTTAAAATTGGAGGGATCACGTTATATTCGAGACATCTGCATCGCATGTAAAAAACAAAAAAACTTGACTTGCTCAGGGATCCCAAGTCTCCCGGATGTTCCGGTAGTCTCCTTGAAGTGAATGTAGGCTCCCTGACGCCCACAAACACTTCAGGAACTCCCAGATTTGGGGGGTGGGATCCATCACGGCCAGAGGGCACCCTTGGATTAAGCCAATCATTCAAGATTGACTTAAAACAGAGCATGTATCCTCGCTCTTCGCAGCATGCCAGGAGGTGTCATTTTCTGACTTCCGGCTCCAGCAGGCAGGCTCATCCACTGCATCGTTCACCAATAGTCAGCCCTACACTATTGTTGCCACATCCTAACGTCACTGCAGACACGCTGCGCAATTCTCCTCCCATTCTGAATAGCCTGTGTTAAGAGAACCTCGAAGGTTTTTTTATTTGCCAATCGGTACAGCATACTCTTCTAATTTTGCTCCTCGCGTTATATTCGAGTCATGTGTATTCTCTCATTTCCATTATAAATCTCTATCCATCGCGTTATATTCGGGTCGCGCTATACTGAATATAGGGCTGAATATAGAATATTTGATACAGTCCTAACCTCAACATCTGAGGAAAGGGATTTAGGGGTTATTATTGCAGAGGATCTAAGGGTAAGTAGTCAATGTAATAGAGCAGCAGGAAATGCTAGCAGAATGCTTGGTTGTGTAGGGAGAGGTATTAGGCCCCGTTCCCACTGTGCGATTTATCGTGCGGATTTTGCCGCGACGTCGCGCGGTGTAGCTTCTCCAATGCATTTCAATGGAGCTGTTCACATCTTGTCGCGCGTCGCAGTAGCATGTCGCTGGTACATGACCCTTTTTTTCCGATTTGCTATCTGCGATTTTGCGATTTGTATTGGTGGTGCTTTGCAAAAATCGCACAAAACCGCGCGACATAGCGCGACATTATCGCACTATGTCGCGAATATGAAAATCGTGCGGAAAATTTTCAATTCGCACAGTGTGAACGGGGCCTTAGCAGTAGGAAAAGGGAAGTGCTCATGCCACTGTACAGAGCACTGGTGAGACCTCACTTGGAGTACTGTGTGCAGTACTGGAGACCGTATCTCCAGAAGGATATAGACATCTTAGAGAGAGTTCAGAGAAGGGCTACTAAAATGGTGTACGGCTTGAAGGAGAAAAGTTACCAGGAAAGGCTTAATGATCTTAACATGTACAGCTTGGAAAAAAGACGAGACAGAGGTGATATGATAGAAACATTTAAATACGTAAAGGGAATCCACAAGGTAGAGGAAGGGAGTATATTTAAAAGGAAACAAAGTAGCAAAACAAGAGGACATAGTCTTAGATTAGAGGGGCAAAGGTTTAAAAGTAACATCAGAAAGCATTATTTTACTGAGAGTGTGGTGGATACATGGAACAGCCTTCCAGTTGAAGTGGTAGAGGCCAAAACAGTAATTGAATTTAAGCAAGCATGGGATAGGCATAAGGCTATCCTAAACAAAAGATAAATCCAGGTAAAGAATCCATGTAATTGGGCAGACTAGATGGGCCGAAAGGTTCTTATCTGCCGACATTTTCTATGTTTCTATCTACGGTATATATATTTTTTTAACAAAACCCAAACACTGATGATGCTAGTGTGACTTAAGCAGCCATGTGGTGGATTTTTTTCTGTTTTTAAGAGTGTTAAGAAGTCAAGACAGAACATGACCCTTGAATGCCGTAGTTGAGGAATAACTATGGAAACCTACTCTTAATTACATAATGTATGTTTTAGATACCAGACCTTGCTTTTCCAGTTTCCATGACACCAAGTCATTAAATCCATTGCATTTTCTTCCGGTAAATCTTAATTTCAAGGAAATTTCAATAAAGTCATAGGAAAATGCTTTAACCATTCCAAACCACATTATATTATGGGTAAATCACAAATATTATTATAACGCCAGCATATTCCTCAGCGCTGAACAATGGACAGTGTTACAATACATTGAGACTGAACAACATTTGACAAACCAGTGAAGGAGGAAACGAGGGCCCTATTCCCGTAGGAACTCACAATCTAGAAGCGCTGGTGGTGGAAACAGGAGGAGAGGACTGCAAGGTGAGAGCGATGGGCTGCAAGGTGAGAGCGATGGGCTGCAAGGTGAGAGCGATGGGCTGCAAGGTGAGAGCGATGGGCTGCAAGGTGAGAGCGATGGACTGGTTGGGGCAGTGAGGTGTTTTAGTGAATGTCTTAAGGGACATCTATATTGTAAATTCCCACGGGAATAGGGCCCTCATGTACACCTGTAGCTATTGGCAAAAATACTGACCTGTCTCCTGTATGTATTGTAGAATTGTCCTGTCTTTACCCATTGCACCTTTGTACAGCGCTGCAGAATGTGTTGGCCCTTAATAAATAATAATAATAGGGGAAAGACTCACAGTACGAGGGAGAGCGTTCCAGGGGATGGGGGCTGTGCGCGCGAGAAATCCTGCAGTCTATCATGGGAAGAGGTGATGCGGGGGGAAGCTAGACGCAGGTCACGGTTTGATCTTAGGGAGCGGGCTGGGGTGTATTTGGTGATTAATAAGGACGGGTAGTGGGGAGCTGAGTTTGTGAGAGCTTTCTAAGTAAACACTGTTCACCATTGAAGGGACATTCCAGACACGCTGATCATTCAATGCAGACTGAATTGCCTCAATAATTTCAGTGTCCTCCCCACTCTCTGGCAGAGTGCTTTGATTCAGCCCTCCGAGTAAAGTGGAAGCCCCAGCCACAAAGCAGAGATCAGCCCTTGCTGATCTGCTTTCCAGACAAAAGGTGAGGAATGAAGAGTGGAAGCCACAGCTTGGCACATTCAGACAAGAACAAAGGGAGCCGGTCCTGGACTCAGTGATTTTTAAACTTACTGAAGGGTTAAACCAGGGTTTGGGGGAGAGAATAGGAAGAGGGTCAGAAGGGGTAAATGTTTAACCTCTCTGCCCCATCCTCTTTTATCCCTACAGCATACCTTTAAATCAGAGACCAGCAACCTTGACCCTCCAGATGCTTTGGAACTACATCTCCCATGATTCATGAGTTATACATTGGCTGTGTCTCATGGGAACTGTTCCAAAACATCTGGAGGGCCAAGGTTGCCATAAAAGGTATACAGTATTCTTTAAAAATAGCGGAGCCAAATTATTTTAAATAAGGTTTTTTGTAGCCATTTCATTACAAATCCATTTCACATTCTTTGCATTTTTCCCACAATCAATCTGTACTTTCACTGGGAACTTCAGAATCTCTTGTAATCTCTCTGTAAACTTCGAGTTTAAAAAAAAAAAAAAAAAAGATGAGAACAAAATAAAAATCAGGACTGTTTGTAAAATACAGGACTGTTGGCACAGTTTTTTGTTATTTAGTTTTAGTGTCCACGCTCTTATCTCCCACCTTGACTACTGTAACCTCCTTCTCTGTGGCCTTAAAATAGCCCAGATTCTCCCTCTGCAGTATGCTATGAATGCCTGTGCCAGGCTCATACACCTTACCTCCTCGCACCGACCTTGTCAACCTCTACACTGCCCGCATGCATCCTGTTACTTCTAGTACTCTATTCACCCTCACCTAATGCATCACCCCTCTCCTCTTCGATTGTAAGCACTCTATCAGGGTCCTCTCTCCAAACTGTGTATGTACTGTGTATTTATATTTGTTATTCTGTCTTTCCCATTGTACAGCGCTACGGAACTGGTTGGCGCTTAATAAATACTTGGAACAGTGAGATGCAATCTTTGATCGCTTGTCACAGCTTACCTATCAACATGGGGCCATTAGATCTGGATCTTCTAGATATGTGCAGGAATATAGCTCTGTTTGCACCTTATATCGAGGAAGTTGTATGCCATCAGAAAGACGTTAGAGCCCACCTGTATCAGGATGGCATGCAGTGTCTGAATGACACTAAGGTGTTAACTCTAAAATCCCGGTGTGGGACAGAGTTGTTAGCTGTGCTTTATATTAAATATTACATTCCTCTCTGGCATTCTCATCTCTACCTTAAAAGAAATGTATACAAAGGAAACAATGTGCGAGATGAAGACAGTTCTACCTTTTTGTCAAGTTTTGGTGCATTAATGATAGAGTTGAGCGCTTGTCTTTTATATTCTAGCTTTTCAGTCAACTGCCGCAGTTTGTTCACAGCGTAGCTCGCCTGCTCCGTGATGCCACTGCTGCACTCCTCCAGGATTTCTTCAACCCCTTCACACGCCTGCATCTAATCCGAGACAGAGAGGTTATGTAGATTTCAATGTAACAATGACGCAAACGATCATAATGTCAACCAACATAGTTCTGCAGTGATCAAGTAACACCTGAATACTGTCCTACTAAAGAAAAATGCTAAGGTTTTAGAAACGAGTATTCGTAATAATCCAGATCGTTTCCATGGCGAAATGCTCCAATTTTAAACATTGACTTTTTTATTGTGTGCCCTTTTCGAAATTTCTCTTGTTGTGATATTTTTTTCCTATTAAACGTTCTGGACGGTGAATGCTGTCACTACGAACATCAATCTTTCAGAAGGGTTGGTTATATTTATCTTCATTCCAAAGCCCTGTCTTATAATGTTCTGCAAATAGTTAGGGATTGGATATTGTAAAGGAACACTATCCACCATAACAAGCTCAGCTTGATGAAAGTAATAATGCAAAGACCTGGTCTGTGCAGTCCTAGATTTCAGAACTATTTTGTTTTTTTCCCACTCTATAAAAGAAAATGCTTGCATCCAAATGTTCTGTCAATCAGAGAGCCTGCAAATTAAATTTCCTGGCTGCCGTTCTATAAAAGTTCACTGAGATCTCATTGCAGGAATCTGAAGACACTTCCGAAAAAGCAATCCATCTCATATGTAAGTGTTAGACGGTTATTTGTCCAATTCCCACTGTTTTATTAGGTTTGTGAGTGACAAATGAGTTTGCATGATATGAAGACATACAGTATGGCAATGCTTTTCTGGACATATGTACTATACAGGACATAGTAATGGGATATGTGTGAAAAGTGCTGCACCGCTGCATGTAAAATTCATATTTCCAAGAATCGGTTGGGAAGATCAATCAGGAGGAACACACTGATTTTACAGTGGAAGAAAGAAAATTTTTACGCCTTTTTGTAAAATAAAAAAAAGCACTAGATTTTTGATTATACGTTGTTATATGGATAGTGAATTGAAAAAACAAACATGCTTTTGTCTGGATTTATTCGTTAAAGCAGTGTTTCCCAAACCTGTCATCAGGGCCCACTAACAGGCCAGGTTTGCAGGATATCTGAAGCACAGCACAGGTGACATGATTTGCTGCTCAGTGATTGCAGGATTCAGTCTGCATTTCCACAAGGTGATCTGTAAAACCTGGCCTGTTATAGGGTTCTGAGGACAGGTTTGGGAAACACTGCGTTAAAGGTACATTCAGCCCACCATGACTGTTTAAATTGATATAAGTAGTCATAGTGGTTGGAGTCAGACTAATCTACAGAAATTACTGAAAAAAACACGACAAGATTGGCCAAAATATGCACGAAGTGAAGGTGCATGAAATTATCATGTGGTTAAGCAGAAACACCGCCCAAAGTACAGCGAGCTCAGCAAAAACATTAGAGAACCTGCATGGAAAATAAGAGACCTTGATCAGGAATGTCAGACTCTGGCCCGCCACTCCGCCAGATGTTGGCAGCCTACAATTCCCAGAAATCTTTGAATGCAATAGAGGGTCAGAGAATCATGGGAGTTGCAATTCAGCAACAACAGAGGCCTGTTCAATACCTCAGCAGCTGCTGAATTGCTGCAGCGCAGCAATTCAGTTTGCTGCAGCAGTGTCGTTGAACCCTTTGGATGCGAATTTTGAATCCAAAATGGCCGACAATTTCTTAATGAAAAATTCAGATTGTTTTTCGGATCACTCGGACAAAAAAATAATAAAGAGAAGCAGTCAGCACAATTCCGTTTTGTATGCACACACCACAAATGATAGTTTTTAATGAATAAACGTTATGTTTACTTCTGAAACAATATATAAATTGAACTGTAATATATGTCTATGTGCAGGGGGAAATAATAAAAAATATTTTGTGCTTTGGTGAACAAAAACCTCAAAATTAACATTGCTGTAGGGAATTATTACTTGCTTCGAGGCGGCGGCCATCTTGCTGTAGGGCATTGTTACTGGCTTCATGCGGCGGCCATCTTTAATACGTCACACGAAGCATCTCCTCGGGTCGCTGCAAGTGCTAGGTTAGCACTGCTGAGCGCTGAGCGGTTGAACGGCGTTCAATGCAAGTTGCTAACTTAGCACTTGCAGCGGCTGAGGTATTGAACAGGCCTCTGGGTGGCCATAGTTTGACACCTTTGACCTAGCTGAAGGCAACACCTGCAGAATCCCGTGTACTGCCAGGCTCCTAGAGTAACTGGAGACAATGGGTTTAAAAGAGACAAAGAGTGTTCAACTGTGAGAGAGTCTCTGCTTCCTCTTTTAGCAGATATGGAAGAAAGAACGGCACTCATAGTTGACCCGAATGTGTCCTCACGAAGCCGGTATAAATACAGAAAAACGTACATCTTACTACATTCATATAACCATACGATATAGTAAAGCCTTTGTTGCCAGGGCTTCATTTATAATTCTGCTTTCCCTTCAAGGTTTTGATGAAAAATACTAGCAGGCAGCATTTGTTATTATACGGAATGGAAAAATAAATACTATTACCACCAGCTGACTCCATCCCCGGGTTTCTCTAGTGGATTCTTTTATTTTTTTGCCTCTTGTACCACACCACAGTCTCTCTTTAGGACTATTCTAGCACCTGGTCATCTAGCTACAGCAAGTAGCTAGATGCTGGGCTGATCACAATTGGCGATTAAAAACATTTTTTTTTAGAGTGTTTAATTAAAAAAAATATTTCCAAAATTGACTAACTAGCACAACCACAAACCTTCAGGTGATCTGTCATGGGAAACATATATTCCTAGATGCAAATGGAACAAAGTACTATTTCTATTGTTTTGCTCTTCTACAAAATTATGTAACATTAATATATATATATAGATATATACACACATGCACACCACACACATATATACACACACACAACAGTCACACAACATACACATATATATATATATATACACACACGCATATATACACACACACGCATATATACACACACAACATACACACACACAACATACACACACACACATATATATATACACACTCACAACATGCACACACACACACACATATATATACACATACATACTGTATACACACACACATATATATATATATATAACAACCACTCGAACTCTCAAAAAATCTTCAATCCTGGTCCCAGTGCAACGTCCAGCTCCAATATGTAAATAAGTACAGAATTGTACTGACGGCACTCACGGGGCTTATACAAGAATATAAACTTTACTGCATGTGCGACGTTTCAGTCTGCTCCCTGCAGACTTTCATCAATATACATATAAAAACACTTACATAAACAGAAATCTATAAGCCCCATGAGTGCCGTCCGTACAATTCTGTACTTATTTACATACACACATTTATATTATACATACATGTGTATGTGTTTAGTATGATTATACCAGAGCTGACAGCTAATCTTCTGAATTGTGAATTATAAAATACATGTCCTAAGACACACATTTCTTGCCCTTCTCGGTCTATACTGCACAAGGCTCAGTGATTGAGGTATTAACATGGGCTAGCTAGCATACACATTATTTCAAAAACTATGGAGGACAATAGAAGCTTAATGGGAACTTCTATTATCTTCAAATTGAGGTTTAGTTTCAGATCATTATCTTTACAATAAATAGAAGTTCAGGAATTGGGGAGAAGTATTGCAATGCTTAGCATTCACAGTTTTGGGGAGAATGAATCACAAACACTTATTATTCATGGAAAGATGACGTGCATGAGCAGCCTGGTCCAGTCTCGTCTGCGGATTTGACGTCATTTGATGTAACCATGTAATTTACGTTAGCATGACTCACAGACTCATCTTTGTCATCAGACAGACAGAGGAATGAGGCCGTGTCTTCCTTCCGAATCAGTTGGTCGTACACATCACTGACGATGAAGGACGGGTAGAATCTGTCTTTTAGGGTCTCGTACACATCGCCCTGGATCTTAACGAACACTTCAGTCCCCTTGTTACCCACAAGGCTTTGCTGGATCTCTTTGTAGAGATGTTTCTCCACTTGGATTTCTTTACCTTCCACAAAGTATTTCTGATAAATCTCACCGACTAATTGAGGTATTTCAGTCTGAAAAATAATAATGCAAATTAATAGAGTCTAGTCAAGCTTCGATTATGTAACAGACACAAACATTATGTATAAAATATAGATATATCCTCAATGAAAAGCACTGCAAAACAGTCACAGAAAAGGGAATTGTTCTGGAGAAAAGATTTTCCTATTTTTGGGAATACCACAATATGAATCACTAGGTCACTTTGTGGCACTGCAGCCAAAGACACAGCTCTGTGCATAGGTCTGCCATAAGATAAAACAGCAGGTAAGGCCTTATTCCTGGTAACAGCGCTAGACGTTACAGAGACAGAACTTACCAGCTCGTGGGACGTCATAAAAGGGTCAGAAAACCGTGGAATTGGAAGGAAGTGAATGCAAATTTCATAAATTTAAAAGTGGGCACACAATACGGAGTCCGGATTACGGACCAGGAGTGGGCCAGTTACACAAATACACCTTCACATCCAAACACATTGACATATTTATAAATCGTAACACTCCACTGATTTACAATGACACAGAAATCCAGCCAGCGGGCGCTCTACAACACTTCAAATAGTTGTTGCAATTTTGTTCCTGTTAAAGGAAAATTCAATCACACTACAGACCGGTACATTTCGCCAAGCATTACTATAGATGCCAGATAAACATTTTCAACGTTTTCCACACTGACCAATAATCTAGACCCCAGTTCCTTATTTTGTGGCTCAAGAACCGATCATTGGTGGATCTCGATCAGAACCAAAAAGGAGATAGGATTACAGGTTCCCATGCCACCCACGTGGATCGATATGAGCAGCTGAAAGCAGTCCTGCCCCCATTCTCGGCCCAGGTTTCGTCTTCAGCAGTGATCAAGAGGTCATCTTGCTGACTGACTAAATCTGCCTGGTTGTGGTTCCTGGCCAGCTACTCTGCTCTCATTTGTCTGGCAATGGAACAAACTTAAGCCATCTTGCTTTTGCCAGGAAGGCGTCGGAGAGTCTGATCAGCCGCTTGATAGCGAGGCTCGTTTTTGGCATGATAAGGCACTACTTATAAGAGGTGATTCAAAGTGCAGCACATTCACTCCACAGAATGGAAGAAGACAGCAATGAGGAACAAAGTGCTGGATCCCTCTCGGGGTTACATAAAAGATAAATGATATTATTTTCATGTAATTTATGTTTTCTTTATGTGTTCTTTAAGACGTGGGAATGATGTATTGGACAAGTTGTTCCTATTGATCTGAATCAAATGCCTTGGTGCAAATGGAGCAATAGTGCTTCAATGGGCAGATTTTCTCCCACTACGGCACCTCCAAGGTGATCCGAAAGTCTTCCTCTGACCTAGCCACAAACACAGACTTGCCGACCGTACATCAGAAGGAGGTGGAAAATAACTGAATTACAGTGATCTGGGACCACGTGCTTACCACATTAGGGACTCAAACAACGTGTGGGGTCACTCATAAGCTGAAAGTGGGAAGATAGATTTTAAATACCATATTAATTGCTGATCGTGAAAGCGGGTCAGGACGTAGTCTGGGCCCGCCACTGGTAGCTGTTTGAGGGGCTTCTAGGTTATGGCAAGGGTGGAGGTCAGTCACCAAACTCCAGGTTTTAGAGGAAAACAGCAGGCCCGGACAAAACAGAGGTAGTTGGATCGGGAGCAGTGGTGAAGAGGCAGATGCCATTGGGGTATGTTTCTGCACAATGCACCATACACACAGACATACATAGTGGACCCAAATGGATGGGGGGGTGAGCAGACCCTTTGGGATCACATCCTGGGGGGGAGGCCAGGTATGTGGGTGCAGGTGCCTGGCAGCAGTTGGTGAATTAATGGCAGATTATAGGACAAGATATCTTCCAGCATTAAACCTCAAATAAACAGCATGGCCTTACACATGCGATAAATAAAATTTGACCACACGAGTATCTGACGATTCCCACTTTTTATTATTTTATGTGATGGCACATATATTAAAACACATGTAAACCATTATCTATTTTGAGACTCTATATTTATTTATTTGCAAAGTATTTTACCAGGAAGGATACATTGAGATTTCACAACCTCATTCTAATTCAGTTACAGTGGCAAGAAAAAGTATGTGAACCCTTTGGGATTACGTGGAGTTTTGCATGAATTGGTTATAAAATGTGCTCTGATCTTCATCTAAGTCACAACAATTTGAAAAACACAGTCTGCTTAAAATAATACAACACAAACATTATATGTTTTCATGTTTTTATTGAACAGAACATGTAAACATTCACAGTGCAGGGTGGAAAAAGCATGTGAACCCCTAGCCCAGGTGTCGGCAACCCGCGGCTCCAGAGCCGCATGCGGCTCTTTTTCACTTTTGCTGCGGCTCCCGCAGCTCCCTCCCTGTGGCGTAGCATGGTGGGGGCTGGGGGGGCCGTGGCCCCGGGCGCAGTTTTGTTAGGGGCGCATTTGCGCCCCTAAATCTGGCCCGGGGGTTGAGGGGACCCAGATGCCGGGCAGCGCGGGAGCGCCTGCCCGGTCTTGAACAGTCCGTCCTGTGAAGTGGTGCGGCTGTGTGCGTGCGCAGCCGGTCACGTGGTCCGGCTAATCAGGTGGTACTGAGTCTCTGTACCACCTGACTGGCCGGACCATGTGACCGGCTGCGCACGCACACAGCCGCATCCACTTCACAGGACGGACTGTTCAAGACCGGGCAGGCGCTCCCGCGCTGCCCGGCATCTGGGTCCCCTCAACCCCCGCCGGAGCTGCCTGGGGCAAGTATCCAGGTGAGAGCTGGGGGCAAATCCATGAGCTGGGGCAAATCCATGTGTGAGCTGGGGGCAAATCCAGGACCTGGGGGCAAATCCATGACCTGGGGGCAAATCCATGAGCTAGCTGGGGCAAATCTATGAGCGAGCTGGGGCAAATCCATGAGCTGGGGGGCAAATCCATGAGCTGGGGCAAATCCATGAGCTGGGGCAAATCCATGAGCTGGGGGCAAATCCATGAGCTAGCTGGGGCAAATCCATGAGCGAGCTGGGGGCAAATCCATGAGTGAGCTGGGGCAAATCCATGAGTGAGCTGGGGCAAATCCATGAGTGAGCTGGGGCAAATCCATGAGCTGGGGCAAATCCATGAGCTGGGAGCAAATCCATGAGCTGGGGGCAAATCCATGAGCTGGGGGCAAATCCATGAGCTAGCTGGGGCAAATCCATGAGCGAGCTGGGGCAAATCCATGAGCTGGGGGCAAATCCATGAGTGAGCTGGGGCAAATCCATGAGCTAGCTGGGGCAAATCCATGAGCGAGCTGGGGCAAATCCATGAGCGAGCTGGGGCAAATCCATGAGCTGGGGGCAAATCCATGAGTGAGCTGGGGCAAATCCATGAGCTGGGGCAAATCCATGAGCTGGGGCAAATCCATGTGTGAGCTGGGGGCAAATCCATGAGCTGGGGCAAATCCATGTGTGAGCTGGGGGGCAAATCCATGAGCTGGGGCAAATCCATGTGTGAGCTGGGGGGCAAATCCATGAGCTGGGGCAAATCCATGTGTGAGCTGGGGGGCAAATCCATGTGTGAGCTGGGGGGCAAATCCATGAGCTGGGGCAAATCCATGTGTGAGCTGGGGCAAATCCATGAGCTGGGGGCAAATCCATGAGTGAGCTGGGGCAAATCCATGAGTGAGCTGGGGCAAATCCATGAGCTGGGGCAAATCCATGAGCTGGGGGGCAAATCCATGAGCTGGGGCAAATCCATGTGTGAGCTGGGGTTTTACATTGTTAAGTGAAAAAGTATTTTTTTTCTTCAGATTGACAGCTGACTGCACGATCCTGTATATAGCATTAAGGTAAGAAACAATATATGCAGTGTTAGATTTGTTTTAAATGTCGCAATGGTTTTGCGGCTCCCAGTTTTTTTTTCCATTCGGAAACGGGTCCAAGTGGCTCTTTATGTCAAAAAGGTTGCAGACCCCTGCCCTAGCCTAATGACTTCTCCAAGAGCTAATTGGAGTCAGCCAACCTTGAGTCCAATCAGTATGATATTATTGGATGTGTTGCTGAAATGCTGAAAGCTGTCCTGCCCTTTAAAAACACACACCAGTTTTGGGTTTACTGGTTTCAAGAAGCACTGCCTGATGTGAACCATGCCTCGCAGAAAAGAGCTCTCAGAAGACCCACGATCAAAAATTGTTGACTTGCATGAAGCTGGAAAGGATTACAAAAGTATCTCCAAAAGCCTTGATGTTCATGTGTCCACGGTAAGACAGACTGTCTACAAATGGAGAAAGTTCAGCACTGTTGCTACTCTCCCTAGGCGTGGTCGTCCTGTAAAGATGACTGCAAGAGCTCAGCGCAGAATGCTTAATAAGGTAAAGAAGAATCCTAGAGTGTCAGCTAAAGACTTACAGAAATCTCTGGCACATGGTAACATTTTTGTTGACACATCTACAATAAGGAAAACATTGAACAAGAATGGAGTACATGGGAGGACACCACAGAGGAAGCCATTGCTGTCCAAAAAGAATATTGCAGCACGTTTGAAGTTTGCAAAAGAGCACCTGGATGTTCCACAGCACTACTGGCAAAATATTCTGTGGACAGATGAAACCAAAATTGAGTTGTTTGGAAAAAACACACAACACTATGTGTGAAGAAAAAAAGGCACAGCACACCATCATCAAAACCTCATCCCCACTGTAAAACATGGCAGAGGGAGCATCATGGTTTGGGGCTGCTTTGCTGCCTCAGGGCCTGGGCGTATTGTTGTCGTTGATGGAAAAATGAATTCCAGAGTTTATCAAGACATTTTGCAGGAAAACGTAAGACCATCTGTCCGCCAATTGAAGCTCCGCAGAGGATGGGTGATGCAACAGGACAATGACCCAAAGCATACAAGTAATTCAACAAAACAAAATACGCCTTCTGGAGTGGCCCAGTCAGAGTCCTGACCTCAACCCGATTGAAATGCTGTGGCATGACCTTAAGAGAGCAATTCACACCAGACATCCCAAGAATATTGCTACACTGAAACAGTTTTGTGAAGAGGAGTGGTCCAAAATTACTCCAGATCGTTGTGCAGGTCTGATCTGCAACTACAGGAAACGTTTGGTTGAGGTTATTGTTGCCAAAGGAGGGTCAACCAGTTATTAAGTCCAAAGGTTCACATACTTTTTCCACCCTGCACTGTGACTGTTTACATGTTCTGTTCAATAAAAACATGAAAACATATAATGTTTGTGTTGTATTATTTTAAGCAGACTGTGTTTTTCAAATTGTTGTGACTTAAAATGTGCTCTGATCTTCATCTATGACCAATTCATGCAAAACTCCACGTAATCCCAAAGGATTCACATACTTTTTCTTGCCACTGTATTCCTAACCCTGGTCCTCAGGTCCCCCTAACAGGTCAGGTTTGCAGATATCTGAAGCACAGCACAGGTGATATGATTTGCTGCTCAGTGATTGCAGGATTCTCTCTGCATTTCCCCAAGGGGATCCTTAAAATCTGGCCTGTTAGGGGTACATGAGGATAAGGGTCGGGAAACACTGTTCTAACTGAATAACGCTATTAATTATAAATGTACACATTTGAGGTGGCAAATAATTATTTAGATGAATACATGAGATTATGAAGAAGAACAAAAAAAAAAAATACAAATCACGTCAGCTTCTCTACCACCTTACAAACCCATTCTGATATCTGGATGCAGCATTTTAGTTCTCTTTTCACCTGAAATGACCTCCCTGCTTGGCCCAAGAAACAATGCAAACAATCTAGAAATAAATTTGGCATTCTAATGCGGCTTGAAGTGCCATCAATCCAACCTTATTTGCAGACTTCAGTTTCTCCGCAGATTCCCAAAAACTGAGCAAAGCCCGCTTGTCAGTCCTTTCCATGTAGAGCCTGAAGTGATCTCTGAAAGACAGGTTGGCCATAATGTCTTCAAACTGAAGGATCTGAGGAAGACAAACACAGGTACTGTACTTCAAAGAGTGCTTGGAAAGTGATCTTATCTAAGCCATCAACTGGAACTAATTAGGCAGTGAGAAGAACGCCTGCTGCAAACAGAACACGTTGGCCTAAAAATAATATATTTGCAATAGATATTAAGGACACACAAATCAGATCCCCTGAGTGATATACCCATCTCTCTGGTGGTGGGACGTATCTGAAATACCAAGAAATGAATATCTGACAGGTCAACCCAAATATAGCAAACAGGACATCCCTATAATCTACAGTTCAATGAGCTTTGTATTGCATATAAGACTCACACCCCACACAGCCAGTCCCATACACAGATGCCACAATGACAACCAGAGACACACTCCACCCAGTCACACACAGCCCCTATTCAAACAATAGGTAGATTATGGAGAGCGGCATCGAAATGTACTGCCCTGTTGATAGGTGAAAAAAGACCCATCTAATACGTGTGGCTGACAGTCAATGGGTTACCAAGTTAGCTAGCGCAAGACAAATATTGCTCTATAAAGGGCTCACAGCGACTATGAAAAACTCCCAGAATTCCCCTTTACTTTACCTTTTGGCTTTGGAGGCTCTCCCCGTCATCGCACATCCCGTCCTCTTGCTGGTCGTACGCCGGGCCTCCCATGAGCTTGATCCGCTTTTCACACTGCTTTTTGGCCACAGTCAGCTGATTAATATATCTTTTCATATTCCGTGCCCGTAGCAGGTCCGCTTTCATTGCAGCCGTCTCTTTGCCTTTGGAGTCTAAATGAGAAAATGAAAACTGTGAAAATCATACTTAATAGTATTAAATGACAGATGTAATTAAAACGAATGGCAGAAAGCGGCAACCCGGAGTTATTTCACAAAGGGACAGAGCTGAGATCCTCCATCTGTTCCCTGCAACTGCTGTGTCATGGAAAAATAAAGATTACATTTATTTAAGTGGAAATACGCAACTATGACAATTTAGGTTTCTAACTTGTGTATTCTAGTCACTTGGAAGACCTCGAGGCTGGTCGTCCACTGGATCCATAGTCATACGATGAACTGGACATACGTAGTCGTCCGCATAGATCAGACTAATCCCCCCAGCATGGGGAGAGGTTGAATGTTGTCTGTTGCATTACAGACTTCGTTCATGCGAATTCAGCAGTTTACATCAGACTAGCACTTGTTCCCATTCGAATGGGATTTTCTACTTCAAGTAGGACTACCTGGGCTGTTGCCATTATTATGACAATGTCTGCAGTTCTGAGCCCTGGTCATGCAAGGGGTTAAATTTAAAAGGTACACTTTACATAGTCTTTGTTAAGGAGAACTCACAAAGTGAGTCGCATCAGATGCAGTCGCCTTCAGTGGACGACACTCACACATGTACAATTGTTGATTTCCAATGCACAAGGAAGACATGGAGCATGAAGTAAGATCTGCAGTGCCTCAAAGGCTGCTGAATATACAGGATTCAACCCTTATAGGTAGAATGTAATAAATAGGATAAAAATTGCCAAAATTCTTGTTTTATCCAACTGGATTTATTATGGTTTACATTAAAACAACAACAAAAAAATGACCCTTTGCTAATTTACTTTAATTCTCTTCCTAACTGAAGGACCTAACCTGGAGATGTTTCCTAGAAAAGGGAATTTGTCAAATATTTTATTATTCTGATAATTGATAAAATCAAAGTCTCAGCTCATCACAAATGGAAACAACATGTTGGAGCTGTTAAGAAACCTCATGAGCCGCCAAACACACTTTACATTCCTCCTCTATGAGCCAGCTATAGTTTTATAGATTAGTCGGTAGAGGATTATTATTATCCTTTATTTATATAGCGTCACAAGTTCCGCAGCGCTTTACAAGATCAGTGTACATGGGGTTGATACATTGGAAACGTGGATGATATGACCTGATTCAGAGGGATCCTGTTTCCAAGGGAGCTTACAATCTATGAGATGTACAAGTATTTTGTGAGGTAGGCTCATCCATAGGGTTAGGCATCTTGCCCAAGAACACTCGCTGGTGGCGTCTTCTGAGTGGAATCGTTGTTTTTCTATGACTGTAAAGCAGCGACCTGGTGGTTAGGTTGAACCCGCTTCTCGTAAACTTGAGACTTACTTCTCCACAGTTGTATTGGAGGAATGTGCTGAACGGGATTTGACTTGCTTCTTCACGGTTGAAGGGCAGAGAGGTTAATCGATATTGGGCTAACAACATGCACAGTGAGTGTTATATAGTGATTTGACCTGTCAGTCTGGAAATTGATAGCTGTGTGTAATACACAGGGGTCAGGAGTCTCAGTCTGTTAAATGACCCCCTCCCCCCCCAGACAGTGTTACACACAGGTCTGACCTCCCTGCCTGGTACAGATAAAGGCAGTAGTAGGTGCGACAGGGCCTCTCTCCCTGGGACCCGTCATCACTCCCCAGCTCATCTCCATCCACAGACTCAGCCATGGAGCCCTGAGCCTGCAGCATCCCGGATCCTGGCCAGCACCGCATTCCCTGCAGGGACCAGACGTCAAGTTCTCCTGGAAACAACCAACACATTAAACAGAGCCCCCCTGGATACACACAGAGAGGCACCAATATTATCCAGGGGGTCAGATAGGTCGGGAGCACCCCCATAACTCTAATCCAAAATCCGGTGTATCACTCATTGGGCAGATGAAGCAGCCAGTCTCTCCCTAATAAGGGGTGGACGAGGCCTGCTGAAAGGGGTGGCCACAGCCTGCTAGAGGGGCGGCGCGGCTTGCTTTCTCCAAGAAACACCAGCCTGCTGGAGGGCCGTGCCTTGTTCAGGCCAAGCACTCTCCATGCCACGGCCTTTGCCAGGGTGGTAAAATGCTACCCCTGACAAAGGGCTGCCTGGAGCGGCTGCTCCACCCTGCTCTATGGACGGGCCGGCCCTGCCAAGGACACTTACTGGAGAGGTGCTCTTGCCAGGATTCAAACCTGGGTCTCCACGGTTATAGAGCAGTGGGATTACCTCTACTCCATTCAGCCGGTACAGGATAATCTGTAAATTTCGTAGCCAAAGATAAAATTCTATGAGCTGGTGACAACCTGGCTCCTGGATTGGTCAAGCCCTGCAATTATTCACAGAAACCATTGTAAGTACTTTTAGCACATGCAGCTTGTGGTACGTTGGTTTTGTGGTATAAAGGTTACCTCCTCTGTTCTCATGGTAATCTGACTCTCACCGTGTGAGCACCAATTGCAGCTTGTACTGCAACTCCCATGCTGCACACCCGCACTTTGAGCAGCCTGGAATGCCACGGGGGACTATTTCCAGAAAATCCCACCTGCAAGGCATGCTGCAATAGCTCCCCGATATCACCAGCGAAATAGGGGATTTATATGCCGACATACAGATATTATATGACTAGCAAATAACGGCAACATAAATGGTATGTTTGTTGTCACTAAGAGGCTACTCTTCCTGGCTCGGTGTTGACCTTTCTACCACACATTTCACTTGATTTAGAATGAACATTAATGGAAGACATGGGAAAATACTTTAATCGCACACGTCCCATTGTCTTATGCAAGGATGTGTCTAATGAAGCAATGATGAACAGAAACTGCGTTTCCAATAGCAATTAATTAGAAAGGAACGTCTGCTCGCCTAGCTTGTGATTGTGATGTGCTGTTCGGAGTCAGATCGCTGACAGGGCAGTTCATTAAATGTAGAAACACAATACAGCTTAATAGTTAATAGGAGGCTCATTAGCAATTATATTTCTACTAGAAACAAAGTATCACGCTCCGCCACGAAGGTAACCTCGTGCATGGAATGCTATGTCTGCAACGGATTACCAAGTGTGGTATTGTTAAGCTTTGCTACGTTTCTCCCTGAATAAGTCACTTTAAAAAAAGGGACAGTGTTCTTCAAAGCTAGTGGAAAGTACTGTACTCCAACATTCACCAGCATGAAATGGGTGTAAAGCTCACAGATTTAGACTAATTTAAATTTGACGCACCCCTTCCTGTCAAGGGCACACCTCTTCCTGGTTAATCCCCATCCTTCCTCTTTAAACTCCACCTTTTCCTCTTAGAGCTCCGCCTTTTCCTCTCTTTATATTAAAAGTGGATACCAAGTGCCTACTTGTATATTTTGTATACCATTTCAAATGTATCTATTGAGATAAAGAAAATTATGAAATGTTTAAATTCAAGCATTTTTTACAAAGAACAGCCACGCATGTCAAGTATACTGGATCACAGCCGCTCTAATTGGTTGAATAATAAAATCCACAGAAACGTGCACTGCATATGAGCGTATCACAGAGCTGCACAGCAATAAAACCCACAGAAATGGGCACTGTGTATGAGCATATCAGAGCTGCACAGCAATAAAACCCACAGAAATGTGCACTGTGTATGAGCATATCACAGAACTGCACAGCAATAAATCTCACAGTAATGTGCAGTGTGTATGAGCGTATCCCAGAGCTCCAGGGCAATAAAACTCACAGTAATATGCAGTGTGTATCACAGAATCCACAGCAATAAAACTCCCAGCAATGCAATGTTTGGTGTGTGTCAGCGTATCAGAATCCACAGCAATAAAAATTCCAGCAATGCAATGTGCAGTGTGTATCAGAATCCACAGCAATAAAACTCCCAGCAATGCAATGTGCGGTGTGTATGAGTGCATCAGAATCCACTGCGATAAAACTCCCAGCAAACCGAGTGTATATGAGCACACAGCAATTATTTATTCTATATTTACCGGCCTCCGTCCGCGGTAGGGCTGTGTGCAGAGTCAGCAGGGACTGTGTAAGGACTCAGCAGGAGGTCCCTCCAGGCCACGTTAGGATCGCAGCTGTGCCTGTGCGTGGAGCCATCTTGTCAGCAGTGGGGTGCCACTGCCAGAGGGTGCACCGTGGCTTTGATTCCCTTCCCGGTGGGTGTTCAGTCCAGAATAGAGTGAGAGTCCGTGTTAACGAAAGGGCGGGCAGCTGCGTGCCTGCGTGTCACGTGGTTCAGCCAGTCAGGTGGCCGGACCGTGTGACCTGCATGCACGCAGCCTCACCAGGAGTCAGGCAGCTCAATGACAAATTTCTATCACTGCAATGCTGGTTAAGGAAAGGTCCACTTTAAACAGCAGTAAGCAGACAGGGCTTCATATTCTGCTGATACCCCCCTTTACCTGCCGTTTACTGTCATCTTCTCTCTCTGCACACAAATCACATCCCCCTCCCCTCTCCTAGAGCTGCTGCGGGGGGAGGGGAGGAGCTATGGAGGGAGGAGAGGGGGATTTTTATTCTATTCGATTTTATTCCGTATGCAAACGCCCTGCTCCGCTGCTCGTTGTTTGAGAACACAGCTCAAAGCTGACACACAGTGACAGTGGCACTTCCTAGTACCCCCTAATGACACCCCAATAATCACTGGTACCTGGGGCGGCCCGCCCTCTGCTCACACACAAGTTTGGCGAACTGCCAGCAAGTACGGTGCTGTTTGAAGGCCGTGCAAATCCCCATAGAGAAGTAATGGTTAATCTATTCAGAGAACACCAAACAGCAGAGAAATGGCAGTGAAATGCCCTGATGTTCGGTGGTTTCAAATCAGCAGGTTTATTCAGGCGAAGCCCATAGGTTTCAATGTTAAAAATATTCACGTTTTTATGCAGTATCTAATAAACCATTTATTACTTTAATCTGCAGTAAAAAGGCTTTATTGGTTTTTCTTTTTAGTACCTTTTAGTCATTTTTCTGATTTTTTTGGCAAAATTTCACCCCCTTTTTTTTTTAATAGCGTTTTTTTCTGTAACAGACCTTTTTATTATCAATCATAGGATCTTATATGTAAATTCCAGACATTTTCGTTCAGTAGCGCTTTTGAAAACAGCAGGCCACGGGTTTGCGGTGGCAGCATTCAGCGGTGGGGACCCTGTGGCGAATGGTGAATTCACTGCAGGGTAGGTAAATTTTATTCCCCCAAATTGCAGGGAACTACAGAACACCAAAATGTTGGCGTCATTTCGGTGCTCTGTGAGTAACCCATTTAGTGGGGAGGTTTTTTGCTGCCCCCTGGAACGTGAAAGCCTAGGCCTTGCCTACCCAGGACATACTTGAAAATTTGTGAAATCTCAAATGTATCCTTCCTGGTAAAGTGCCGCCCTAGGCCTAGGCCTTGTTGGCCTAGGCCAAAATACACCACTGCCAGCACCACCTATACACCGACGACACCCAAACATACCTTTCCTCCTCTGATCTGTCTCCTGAATCTTGTTACTAACTGCCTCTCCTATATCTCTAATTGGATGGCTTTCTACTTCCTGAAACTATAGGGGTTATTCAATAAGCAGCGAACTTGCCACCGAATTGCACCGAACGGTGAATTTTCTCATATGGTACAATTTCATCACAGTCTATTCACTAAACTGTCAATTTGCTAAATACTGCCAAATTGACAGTGAAATACGGTGCAGTTCGCAGATCTTCGTCGGCAGTAATAGAGGAGTAATGGTTAATCTATTCACAGAACGCTGAACTGCACCGAAGTGTCAGAGAAATGCCCTGATTTTCGGTGTTTCAGTTCGACAGGTTTAAACAGACGAATCCCATATTTTTCAATGTAAAAAAATATTTTATTTTTTTTTAAAAAAGACATTTCTTTTTCAGCAAAAAGTCTTTATTTTTTAGACCACTTTTTAAATATTTTTGGACAAGATTTTTGATTCATAGTTTCTTTTAAAAGGACCTTTTAATTGTTTTTAAAGGGCCTTTTTGATTGCACGCGACCGTCCCTGCCTTAAGACTCTGCTAAAATGCTCATCCAAGCTCTTATTATCTCCAGCCTTGACTACTGTAACCTCCTTCTCTCTGGTTTTAAGTGGTCCCAGATTCTACCTTTGCAGTCTGTAATAAACGCTTGTGCGAGGCTCATCATCTCACCTCTCACACCTCACCCCTCTGTCAATCTCTGCACTGGCTCCCTGTTTTTTTTAGAATCCATTGCAAAATACTGGTGATCACATACAAAGCTCTGCATAACCGCGCCCCTGCCTACATCTCCCTAATAGCAGCTACATCCCGTCCCGGCCACTTCACTATGTGAATGATCTGATGCTAGGAGTTCCTCGTACCCTTACCCCCAACTCCCCCCGAGCTGGCCCCTTTCTATGGAATTTCCTCCCCCGCAATATTAGACTCTCCTTGTCTCTCCAGGCCTTCAAGAAGTCTCTGAAAACACATTACTTTAGAGCCTATCAACTCACTCCATGATTCCCCCACTGTACATTTCTTGCACTCCGCTGTTTCATGTTCTCTTTTTACCCTCGCCTAGTGTGTCACCCCTCTCCTCTTAGATTGTAAGCGCTTGAGCAGGGTCCTCCCTCCTACTTGTCTGTGCGTTTCACTTGTATGTATATTTGTTATTCTGTCTCACCCATTGTACAGCGCTACGGAACTTGTTAGCACTTTATAAATACTTGTAACTGTAGAACGGTTGACACTATATAAATAATGGTAATAATACCCTCAGTGTATCTGTAATTAAATAAATGGCATTCTGTCCCATAGTTCCTTCAAAAACACTCTTGTATGAGCCGAGATGTCAGATTTTCACTGGATTAATAATAAAGGATATTTTTATTTAATGAAGACCTCAAGTGCATCCCCCAGCAGGAATATATATATATATATATATATATATATATTGTGTTTATTATTGCAGAAGCCACTTGCATATCACAGCAATTCGATGAATTGCATCCCAGAGCTCCTGTGCCACATTCCCCATATGCAGCAAGGAATTCTGGGTAGGATATGCAAATGACATCTGTCTCACTTTTATGCATTCTGGGTCTGTTATTACACAGAGCCCTAAAATCAATGCTATGCCACACTGTGGCTTTGTAGGAGAGATAAGGTTATGCAACTGGTCAAAGCCACTCCTAGGACAGCACTGTTTCGGGTTTGTTGGACCCTTATCAGCTAGGAGCTAGGCATGATGACCAGTTGCAGTGGATGCTTGAGACCCGTAGGGCAAGTCAGTATCTACAAGGGTTGTGGTGGAGGACAAAAAGTGAGATAAAAAGCCTCCACACTATAATAAGTGTGTTTATTATGGCAGAAGCCACTTGCACATCACAGCAATTCAATGAATTGCATCCCAGAGCTCCTGTGCCACATTCCCCATATGCAGCAAGGAATTCTGGGTAGGATATACAAATTATATACATTACACACACACGGCTGCAATCAGAAATCTTGGGGCCCCTTACTAAGCCACTGGTTGGAGGCCCTCCTTCCCTCTACTGTCTATTTTCGTAAACCAATTAAAACCTCTTGTCCCCTTTTCCCCTCTACTTAGTGCAACCCATACTCCTAGCTTCCTCAGTGATGAGCCAGGGTGCTCTTAGTGGCCCCAATGCCTTGGCCCACTGGAAAATTTGTTGTCATCTAGGTGGGCACTTAGACAAGCTGGACAGGGTTTGACAAAGGATATGTCCCCCTGGAGCCACTGGGTCCCTGAACATATCATGGGCTGTGACCCCCCAGATGGCTGCCCAGGACTCATACAATTGACAAACAGTGCACTTAAACAGCTTTCTAGTATTTGTGGTAGACTTTTCTGTACCAATAATTGTATTTGGT
The DNA here is from genome assembly GCA_009667805.1 of Leptobrachium leishanense. Taxonomy (NCBI): domain Eukaryota; kingdom Metazoa; phylum Chordata; class Amphibia; order Anura; family Megophryidae; genus Leptobrachium; species Leptobrachium leishanense. The sequence goes on along the minus strand of CM019063.1, from coordinate 456,113,439 downwards.
TTCTCATAATATTACTACTTCTAAGTCTTTACTCCTGGTAACATTCAAACTAATTTTATAGCCTTATTTCGATTTCTTAAATTATTCCTAACTATTGTACAGAAGTGAGCATTATTTGTTGTAAATCACATTTGTACAATTATTTTATAAATTTTGCACCATTTCATTCCCCAATAAGAAGTGATAAAGTTATTCCAAAGCCATGTAATACGCCAATTATGTTAATTCTTACGGTTTATAGTCATGATCTTATATAAAGAGTTCTGGCATGTATATATTAAATGACAATAAATACTCAAATTTACCCATTATAATTAAAAGGAATTTAAAGAACTGGTTTATATAAGAATATTCACAAGTGTATGTTGTAAGAACCTCGCTGGGATCCATTTGTTTAAATGAAAATCGCTACAATAGCTGATGATGTGTATGAAATGCTCTTGTTGGTGAATGTTCATAAAAGAAGTAAAAATGGGTAGGAGGAAAAAAACCAAGCGTAGAATTTCAGCTTGCAGGCGTTTTGATGCTTTAGCAAAAATAACAATACACATTATTTAGAGAAAAAAAATTGTAAGGTGATCCAATTCATAGGTTTCTAGGTTTAAAAAATGTAACATACAGAACTTATTGATCATTCTCCGTATTACGGGTGGTGATATATCGCATGGACATACTTTTTGGACCAAGGAGTCCCAGAAACAAGGGTCTCTATTCTAGATGGAGCACTATTTTGCAAACATTCAGTTTGACCTTTCATCCAATAAACCGCTCCTGATAACACACACTCACAAGTAGATTTCGGCTGATATTCCAGTATAAGGAAACACAAGGGGCCCTATTATATATTGAACACTAACTGTAGCGCTCGGGTAAGTAAGTGTTAATGTTAGGATAAGTGACTTTAACGCATGCCCCCCATGTTACATCCCTAATGCTAAACCTCACAAAGATCCATCAGTGCATTGATGATTGCGTGAGCTACTGCACTTTGCGCAGCCTATACTTAATGCTCATTCAAAGGCCGCTCATCAGCCCAGCACCTCAAGCTCAGTGCCTTGAGGGTCACTTTCGACCATGCGTTTTCTCCCCACATGCACACACTAACCAAATCATGTTATAGTCGCCTTTAAAAAACTGCTCATATGTGACGCTATCTGACACAAGATGTGGCAAAGTACTCATCCATGCCATTATTATATCACAACATTACTACTGTAACTTATTGGCTCCTTATTGGCCTCCCCAAAGCCCGAATTGCCCTTTTGCAATCCAATGTAGCTGCCATGTTTAGAATTCTCACTTGACACTTTGACACCTTTCAGGATACCATATAAAATACTGACACTGACGTTCAAAGTCATCAATAACGAAATCCCTCCTTCCAGGTCTTCCTTACTCCACAAGCACGTCCGTTCCAGATCACTACGGTCGTCAGGCGACCTCCACCTACTCGGTTTCCACCCATACAGCCAACTCCAATACTTTTCAAGGGCAGCACCGGTCCTATGGAATAACCTACCACTCCAAAGGAGTCTCTCTCCTACCCTTCAGGCCTTCAAGAAATCCCTTAAAACTCATGACTTCAGACTATCTCACATTACTGATGCTGGCGTATCACTCTCCTCACCTGCCCCCACATTATGACAGATGTCACTTCCATGTCCTCACCATTTCGGAAACACTCATGCTGGGAAACAAAACTCCTCTTGTCTTCCTCTACCACCATTCCTCTAAATTGAAGCTCCTCTAAGCAGGGCCCCGTTCACACCTAAGCGTTTTAAAGCGCGTTCCTGCGCACTATAAAACGCATGAACGGGGAAATCCCCTGATTTTCTATGGGACCCGTTCACACCTAAGCGTTTTAAAGCGTGCAGGAACGCGCTTTAAAACAGCCTACGCACAAAGTAGTATGGGAGCTTCTTTGGTGCATAGACATAGCCGCGAACGCGCTGCAATGCGCGTTTGCGTGTTTTTCGTATGTGCGATACGCGTGTAAAAAAACGCACGTATTGCGTGCATATAAAAACACCTAGGTGTGAACCCAGCCTAACACCTTTTGTTTCTGGATCTTGTCTTTGACTGCAATATTGTTACATTCCCAGTTGGTTAATTAGATCTTGCACAACACAAAGTTCTAGCAGAAGGACATTGAGGAAGTATTTGACCCCCATGTCCTTCCTGTTACCTCATCAGAAAACGAAGCATCAGACTGAGAATCTCAGGGAAGCCTGGTCGATGATTACAGAGCGACTATTTTTAACTGTTGTGTAAAGTGATGTTGCATTGACAAAATCACTACAAAGGTTTATGGTGGCACTAATATTTACAATATTGCTGATTCCTGGAATCACTCATTGCTACTTTTGACATTCTATACTATATATGTGTTACGGATAAAGTACGAAGTGTGGTTAATCTTAAAATTACCCAAAACTGCCGAGTAAAGCTGCAAAAAAAATGAAAAATTCAGACTTTACACGGGTAATTTTAGGACTAACCAACCACCCTTGGGTAACAGTCTCGAAGAGCTGAAAAATTTGCACTTTACCCGGATAATCTGCAGACTATCCAACCCTGTGTGGTTAAAACCAAATTTTGTTATCGTACAGATAAAAGTCTGAAGTTTTATCCGGGTAATCTGAGGACTATCCACAGCTTCACCTGGGTAATCTGCAGAGCATCCAACTCCACTTGGGTTAACCACTTCAATGCTAAGGACGCGCTCAGCGCGTCCTCAGCATTGCCCCTGGTATGCGGAGGACGCGCTGAGCGCGTCCTCGCATTGGGGTCAGCGTTCGGCCGGGTTCCGGCCGATCGCTGGCCCTCCGGTGCGGGCTGACATCCTGGATGTCAGCCCGGCATCCGGAGCAGTGGCCGCCATTGTTATGTGTCATCGCGCCCCCGCGATGACACATAATTCAGGCGCCCCCCCGCATGTGCGGAGGAGGCGCCTGAAAGGGAGGGGGGGAGGTCCTTCGGACCTCTCTCCCTCCCGATCGGCGGCTCACAGGGGCTTAACCCAGGCATCATTTGGAAGGGCACAGCCTGCCCTTCCAAATGATGCCTGGCATTAACCCCTGGGGAGCTGGATCGCAAATCGGCGCTGAAAAGCGCCGATTTGCGATCCTTCCCGGGAGCTGGCCGACATCTTGGATGTCGGCCAAGCTTCCGGGAACTCCCCCAGAGGACTGGCGTCATCGTGCGCAGCACGATGACGCCAGTCCTAGCATTAACCCCTAACTGCCACGAAGTGTGGAGATAGGGAGTTCCAATGAACTCCCTATCTCCCGATCCGTGGCAGTTAGGGGTTAAATTTTGATATCGTTGGATCGGCCAGAGCATGGCCGTTCCAACGATACCAAACATGAAAGTAAAAAAAAAATGTAAAAAAAAAATAAAAATAAAAATAAAAATAAAAAAAAATTAAAAAAAAAATTAAAAAAAAAAAAATAAACACTTTTTTTTTTTTGTTTTTTGTTTTGTTAATGCAGCAATATTGTTCCCATTTCAATTATAATGTGAACAATAATGCTGCATTAACGATTTTTGTATGCGGTGCGTTTGTTAAAAATGGTGTCATTTTCCCCAAAAAAAAATGTAACGAGACCCCATCTCTAATTTTTTTAACAAGCGCACCCCATACAAAATATAACCGCAATTGCTCGCATGTTAAAATGTGGAAAAAAACACTTTACACGCTGTAAATTATTGAAAATACATATTTTATTGCATTTTTTGTTATAATATACAAACATGACATAACGTATACATATAATAATGACATATTATGAATCTACCGAGTCTGACGGAAAGAACGATATATAATATGTCGATGTCATATACTAAAATAAGCCTTCAAAACAGGTTTAAACATGATGCGCAAAACAGGTAAAAAATGACCTCAGCACAGGGGCGGGAAAAGCCTCAGCAGCGAAAGGGTTAAAGTGAATTTTGCTATTATCTATGGATATTATCAACGAAAATGGCAAAAGACAAACATTAAAATGTATTGCGGATATAATGAATATACAGAGTAACAGGATATGTTTCTTATATGAATGTTAAAGAGTTACATGATCTTTATTATGTGTCATATGTGCTTATATATCATTTATAAAACATAATAACCATCAGGTTACTCTTTATATAATATCTTTTATCTTTATAAATTAATTTTCAGAGAATTAACGCACAGAGTTACAGGACGGTTATTTAGTGCGGTTTGTGACTGTGGATACAATTTGGTTAAAAATAACAAAAAAACACGATTTTGTTGTTATCGGTCGGATAACAGTTTGCAGCTTTACCAGGGTAAAGCTTGGAATTCAGTCATCTGTAACCTGGTGAAAACCCAAGAAAACCAGAGTACTCAGAGGCGTTTGGATACTTTGCAGTTTACCCGGAAAAAGTCCGATGTTTGATTTCACATCAGACTTTATCCAACAACGCTAGGGTAATGTGCGTTTACCCGGGTAAAACACAGCAGAAAACCTGAGTACCCAGAGGGCTCTGGATACCTCGCAGATTACTCGGATAAAGTCCGAAATTAAATTTCACATTGGACTTTTGCTAATGACGCCTGGGTAATGTCAGGATTACACATTTAATTCTAAAATTAACCGCACTTCAGACGTTAACCGTAACATATAAGATGTGCATGTTGGAAATACAACAGCATGTACTGTATCATATAAAGATGTAATAGGCACCTGAACTGTAGATGGCGCTGTTACACTCAGGCTAACTGCCTAGATATCCCTATGGACTTGTTTGTAAAGTTTACAGGAAGGAAGTTGTGATTTTTCCTGTTGTCTCCCCTCTATGATTTTTCTCTTCTATCTATGCTTTTGATGTCTGACAAGTTAGGATTCTTTATTGTTGAACAACCTAAGTAAAGCCTGCACTTCTGCAAGTCACTCCTGCCTCTTATTCATACATAACCATCCTCTGCTAACAGTGCAAACAAACGATGTCTACATGAAAAAGCCAAGTGGTAATGCAGGATACTCCTAGACTTGGAATGTCAGACGGAATGATAATTACTTGAAGGACCCACAGTAAAGGGGTTATTCAGAAAGCAGTGAAATTTTGGTGCTTTCTCATTTGGCGCACTTCGGCGATTCCAGTTTGTCAAACCTGTGATGAATTCACTATTCACAGCAGGGTCCCCGAAGTGAACCGAATTTAGAGCCGTCGAGGACCGCACCGAACTGATCACCAAACTGCAGAAGAAGGGAAAAGAACAGAACTCTGCTACTCTTTAAAGGTGTTTAAACCAATGGGAAATGAGTGTAAATAACAAAAAAAGGTCCTATCAAAAAATTAATTTGTCTGTTGTTACAGAATAAAAACAAAATGCCTTTTAAAAAAATAAGTTGGGAGTCAAATATTTCGTCAAAAAAATACATCAAAATGTTCCACAAAATAGACGGCTTGCTGAAAATGAAAAGAATAAACGGTTGAATAAAAAAAAAAAAAACCACGATAATATTTTTTTTTTACATCGAATCCTATGGGATTTGCCTGTTTAAACCTGTCGAACTGAATCACTGAAAATCAGGGCATTTCACGGACATGTCGGTGCAGTTCGACGTTCTCTGAATAAATTAACCATTACTTATTAACCATTACTTTTGCTGCCGCCTAATTGCAACGAAACACATCCCCATTTTGTGTAAGCCTTTGTGCAAGGAAGTATTCAGTTGTACAAATACTTTCATATTAAGTCTATTGCAATGATCTCCAGTTAACTGCACCGCATTTCACTGTCAATTTGCCAGCATTTGGCGAACAGACAGCTCTCTGAATAGCCGAACTGGCACGAAATGCAACGTGCGTTGTAATTCACCATTCAATGCAATTCGATGGCAAGTCCGTCGCTTATTGAATAAACCTTCATGTCTACATCATATGAATAAATACACGAGTTGCCACGCCATAGTGGATTTTGGTACCTACGGTAGTCATTGACTGGGGAGGGTGCAGAGACAGCAGAGCATAAAGCATTATTCTGCCACTTTGCTCCATCAATTACTTATAAGGACACGTCAACAGAAGAATTTGTACCGATATTCTGTCAATCATATCTTGCGTATATTGTCCCAGTCTTATTTAACATAGCTCTCTGTTTATAAATGGAAAATTGGGAACATTTTATATTATGCCCACATTGCTAGTTTAGTCTGATAGAATAATAAAGATTGCAGACTGTAGACTGTCTCATAGGGTTTTGCAGCTGCTGCACACAACAGGGGTGTTGGTGTACCTTTAGGTACTCATGGGGGCCGATTTTAATAAGTGGATCATGAAAAGTTAAAACTTTGCCAAGCAGAAAGCAAGCAACCGAACATTAATCCTACGAGAGGATCTCAAGCTCCTGGCTCAGGAAATTGTTACTTATCAAAGCAGCAGGTTCAATATTCTCTACAGCCATTGTTTAATGATCTGAAATGTGCCAAAGTGAGTCAGCTGCTTTGACAATCTCAGGAAACAGCGTCCTCTTGTTCATTAATTTCCACAGCTCCCGGGCTCCACGTTGCCTTGTGTACAATAGCGATTGACCTTAATATTCGGCGTTTCCCTTCTAATAGCACCAGAGAGCATTGCTGTGACCGCATTGATTGTGAAATGGCGTTGGCGAGCCGCGTGACACATTCTATCTCCTTAATCTGGCACACGCCTGGTGCGGGCAAAGCGTCGCTCCACAAACAGCAATCCAGTCTGAATGGCTTCAATTATCCCCTTGTTTTGTCACAGGCAGCAATCCAGACACATCTGGAATACTAACAATGTGCTTTTGACTGATGGAAGTGCATCAAGCCCAATTAGGTATACAACGTACACCAGAGGCTGCAAACTACTTATAGAAGAAATTCATGAAACAACGTTAAGATATAAGTGTAATTCCAGGAAGAACGTGTGATAGCTGCAGGTCTTAAAGGAACACACTACCCATCCAGACCACTTTGGCTTTTTAAAGTGGTCAGGATCTGTAGAGTCCGCCCCCCCCCCCCGCTGCCCCAGTTCTGGCAGAAGCAGAGGAGTTACCCCTAACCACCCAGCCTCACCAGCGGCCAGGATTTGGAATTTTCCAGCTGCTGGTCACCAGATCAGTTATTAGTGATGTCAGCATGCAAAGTGTGTGCATATGTTACCTTCTCTGAGACTGCCCGTGACAGCGAGCGTTCTCAGACAGGCAGCCAATGGATCAGACTGCTCATGCTCACGCACCTCCGATTTATTGCTCTTCACAGGCACTATAGACCTTGCATACGTAAAGTGTAAAACTCCATAGCAGTACACGATTGCGGTTCCTACACTACACCAGTTGCATAGGAGCACAAAACACATGGTAATGCTTCGGGAATTCCTTGTTCAGGAGTCCCTGAGCTGAAGAGGAAGATCTACGTGCGCTGAGGGACAGAAAGTAAGTAAAATCTAAAACAAAGAAAAATAAATAAATAATTGGGCAGAAGCTCTCAGCTTCCTCTGCTCAATTACTTAATGGCAAAAAAGGGATCTTTATTCTTCATAAAATATCCCTTTAACCTCCCTGGCAGTCTAATTTTTTGGAAGAACCACGTCTAAAAGCGGTCTATTTTTTATTTTTTTGCCCCCCTAGCGGCATCCCGAGTGTGGCTCTGGGTTAAATTCCTATGTTGGAAGCGGTAACCCTGAGCAACACTCGGGATGCCGCTGGATACATCACCTCTCCCTGCGCTCCCTTGATGTCCCCAGCTGCGTCCTCCGGCGACTGCCACCTTATACTTCCTGGTTTCCTCCTCGCGAGAAGGAATCCAGGAAGTAAAATGCTGCAATTGCCAGAGGAGACTGCAGAGATCAACGAAGGAGCACACGGAAAGGTAATGTATACAGCCAGAGTGTGTCTCGGGGTTACCGCTCTCAGCGGTGAAATTTAACCCCGAGACACACTCGGGAACACCGCCAGGGAGGTTAAGGGTGTGTTTTGAGTTTTCCAACTTAAAGTATAATAATACCCTTTTCTTATACAGCGCCAGTATATTCTGCAGCGATATACAAGATATGAGAACAAAGAAAATAATACGTTACAAGAGCAGACATCGCTTAACAAGGATGAAATGGTATGACTGGGGCACCCTGTCCACAAAGAATTCTGGGGATTATAGGTCATAAACATCGGGTGGGGGGGGGGTCGAGTTTTGAGGTTCCGGCTATGGAGACTGTCACACGGGAACAACAACACAATCCAAAATATCAGAAGTGCCTTAGATGCTCAAACCCAGCATTCATTCATTTCTGTTCTTTTCTACGGTCTGATTTGACCAAGACCCTACATTCTTGACCATGTCTGCAATGCTTTTATTCATTGAGCTGCCACCACGCAGCTGACATTAAAACGTGTACCTCCCCCCTCTGCCGGTCCCTCCATTAGCTTCCTTTACGTTTCAGGATACAGTTTAAAATACTGACGCTCACGTTCAAATCGCTCAATAACTCAACCACCCCTACATGTCTTTGTTACTCCGCAAGCACGTCCCATCTAGACAACTCCGGTAGGCGGGTGTTCTCCACCTGTCATCTGTTTACACTCCCTCAGCCAACTCTGGCCTCCAAGACTTCTCAAGGGCAGCTCCGGTCCTGTGGAGTGACCTGCCTCACCCTATCAAACTCTCCCCTGACCTTCAGGCCTTCAAGAAATCCCTCAAAACCCATCTCTTCAGATTAGCGTACCACATCCCTGATGCAACTCATCCCTTTGCTCACCTACTCACACATGATTGAATCTGCTTCTATGGTCCCACCATTCCCAAACCACTGGCACTAATGATCCTGCCGTCCAGTAAAATTCCCCTCGTCTTCCTCAACCCCATTCCCTCTAGGACTGTAAGCTCCTATGAGCAGGGCCCTCTACATCTCTTGTTTCCATCTTATGTCCATTTATCTGTATCTTGTTCCCTTTGTTATTGTGAAGCGCTGCGGAAATAGTTGGCGCTATATAAATGATGATAATAATAATATGTGCATTTAAAATGAGCTGTACATAATTCAGTGGAATCCAATGAAAAACCACAGCATGAGTTTCAGTCCATAAAATTGGGATTGATTGAGCCTGCATAATTTAATTTTTCCACATTTTGTTTGCACCATACCAGCTGTAACTGTAAAAGTTTAATTCACAATTCTAAAAGGAAGAAGTGCAAATGTCTTTTTACATTGAGTTGGTTGCTTTCTTTGCCATTTATGGGCAGTAAATAGACCCGGGAGAAGATAAGTGCCTGTGACACACTGAGAAATGAGGTTAATAACCGCGCACAGTTTGGTTTGTTCCCAAGGTCCCCGTTTCACAGTATATATGTCTTGCTCGCAAGCAATACAGTTGTACAAGACACAATTGTCGTGTAGTGTTATTAAGACAGATGCGTATGATCAAAGCGAATTACAAGAGGTAAACATGGCATCAATATTTTTTGAGTGTGTGTTTCAACAGCGACTGTCGCCAGCCCCATATTAATTCCATTCATACAGCAGAGCAGAGAGAGGTTACAGGTCATTCGCACAAAATGCGGCAAAGTTACAGACAGCAGATCTGCAACAATTAGACACATTGATTTAGAAATGTTACCGGAATCCACTTGGTTCACTCGGGAGGAGGCCGGACCGGACACGAGCAAGGATTGTCTGGACACGAGTCTCTTCAGGAAAGGCAAACTTTATTGTAACGTCACAGAAGATGCTCAGACAGGATTGAATCGCAAAAACTGAGCCCCGAGTTCACCCCGACAAGGGGTCTTATATCCCGAATACATAATTAGGTACATCCCAATTAGCCCACCTCCCGGTGACACTATCCCACCCCACGTGGGTTAATACCTCCCTTAGTCTAATACAAAGACATTCCATTACATGGGCCGTAAATTGGCAAACTTCATGTTAGTTTCAACAGATCATGATTAGTTACTACATCCAGTCCGGGCTGTGCTCGCCTCCCTAGCGCCTGTGCTCATTTGTTGCGGGTAGCACCTGGTCTATCTTCTATGCTTCCCTTTGTCTTGCTGGGGCCTCCGTGACCTTGATGTATCCACTTCTCATTCTATCCCTTCGTGCCAGGAACAGCCTCGATCTTTCTCAGGTTTTAATTGCTTTTCTGCTAATCTAACACATTCCTAAATTTCTACGTATGCTTCATTCTAGTTTCAGCTAAAACCTACCTAGTTATTTTCAAGTGAACCAATATTCTGAACAAGATGGCCGCCTGGCTTATAATGGCGGCCAGCTTCCAGCCTGATTCCACTTCAGTACAGGTATGTGTCAAGCCTACAAAAATGTTATATTTATTTATTTATAAAGGATTTTACCAGGAAGGACACATTGAGATTTCTCTCGTTTTCAAGTATGTCCTGGGTTCAAGAACATTGAAATTTTACAGTCATTACAGAAACACAAAGTAATAAATGCAAGATATCCAGATGGAGTATCCTTTATCCAAAATGCTCGAGACTAGTGTTTTGGATTTCTGAACTTTGGAATATTTGCATATAATAAAGAGATGTTTTGGGGATAGGATCAGAGGCTACACAAGAAATTCATGTATATTTCATGTACACTTTATACACAGAGACTGAAGGTAATTTTATGCAATATTTTAATAATTTCACTCTGGTCACTTTAAGGTCAGGTGTGGAATTTTTAACTTTTACAGGTCTATTCACGAAAGGTGAAACTCAGGAGAATTGGCAGGAGAAGAGAACAATCTAGACCAAATAGCCGATCGGGAAAGTGAAATAAAGGGAAGAATTTTTCTGGTTTGGCTATTTTGACCTAAAATTTTCACTTCTCCTGAGTTTCACCTTTAGTGAATTGACCTGTTTGTGCCATAGAGAGTGGCATGAAAAAAAAAAAATCTGTATTTTGGATTATTTCAGAATTCGGATAAGAGATATTCTGCCTGTACATGAGTATATCTATATAATATAAGCAATAAGCTAAAATATTGCTAAAACATAGGAATCAGTAGTAAAATTCCAGGAGCCCATGATTACTTGGCCCTCCCGTAAATTCGAGATATTAAAACAGCAAAACAAGAATTCTTTATAGTAAAAAAAACCATTGGAGAAATCGACAACCGAGCATTTCTGGTATACGCTCAATTGGATTTGTACAGCTCTGGTTCTTCTACCTCACAAAAAACTTAGAAGAAACCATTCATATGTTATAGTACAGCTTGAGCACCCTGAATCCAGAATGCTCAGGACCCCAGAATTCCTACAGATTTTGGAATCCAGATGAATTCAACGTCAGAAGGGGAATACAACAGGTAAGCCACAATCCACTTCCTGCTGCAGCATCAGCGTGTACATACGCGAGCAGCCTTTTCTTAGGAATGTGCTGCTTACAGCCAACATGTCTCTGTGCAGCATATCCCACACTGGGGCTGTCCACAGTCCACCAGCCCAGCATGCACCACGCTGCAGTTGTCAGAGGAGGGTCCAGACTGCTGCATGACCCGTTCAAAGCATAGGGAGGGGAGGGGAGTAGTTATGAAATCCCTAAGCCCCTGAAATTGCCAGATTGTGGCATCTTCTGGATTTCAGAATACCAAATACGGTGTGCCCAACCTGTAAACCAACAATATGTATCCAGACAACAGGGCATAAGGGTAGAAATATTACTCCCACAAATCTGAGCCTTAGGATATTAGTCCCAGTAAAGTTTGTATGTAGTGGACCTTAAGTAATGTGTCACTATTGCCTCTCACCAAGGAATCTCCCAGCTGTGGATCCAGCAACTGCAAAATAGTTCCTGTGACGGATCGGCCGCCACAGGATTTATTTAGTTTAACTTCATTCTTATTTTGTTAGATTTCGTTTACCCTTTATTTATATGAACGAATTCCCCTGTTAGATTTACTGTAAAAATTTTCCTAGAATTCTATTTAATGGTGTTTTTTCCCTGCACCGATCCTGCCAGTAACCACGGAGTACATGCTTGCTACAATGTATCAGTCACTGAAACAGCCCGGCTGCTAGTTTGTATGATCCCTGTGTGTATTGTGTTTCCCCTCGCAATTCCCCGCACCAAACGTACCTGTAATCCCTCACAATTTAATACCACCTAAATTGCCCAGTTTTTGTTCACCCAAGTGTATAATTTGTTTGTACAGATTGTGCTTGTATGATCCTGATGTTTATTAAGTTCTCTGCCGCCCCTGTACATGCCACCAGAGTGCTTTTTGGTCAGAAGAGCCCGTGTTAAAAATACTAAAAGGGTTATGGCTGGTGGCAGTGGTAAAACTGGCGCCGGGATGTCTGGAGGGGCCGGGTAAAGAACAATGGCTAGCCGAGCTATTAAGATCTTGTAAATGTATATAAACACTGTATGTTCCCATTCTGAATACACTCTGATTTTCCTTCAACCTACACTTTTGTCTCGACTAAGTGATTGGGGAGGGATACAGGGCTATTCTCACAGAGCCTCAGTATTCTTGGATCCAGGCAGAAACAAGCAGCGGATTGATGCCCTCTTAATAGTGACATTACAGGCTCCATCCAGCAGATTGGCTTATTCTGAGCAGCCGCCTTCACTGCATGCCAAGGCAGACGCCTTGGCTGGAATGCTACCTCCCAGTGCTTCAAGGCAAGGATGGAGTTAACGGCGAATCTACTCGTGCCGAGTAGCGGATTTCGTCACAGTTCCCCCACGGAGATAACTTTAAAAGTTATATAGAAGAAAATAAAGTACACATAATGCAGCAGGCTGGCCACAATAGAGTATATGGGGGTGGGAGGGTTACGCCCACTAAGGCTAGAGTCAGACAAACGCAGTCTGAGCGCACTCTGCGTGCATGCCTAACGGACAAACGTACTGACGAAAGATACTGTAGACACCACACAATCAGTTTTTCTTGACGGACATAGGGAAAAAAAAGGGAACTATGGGAAATAAAAATATGAAAAATTATAAAAAGGATATTGAAAAGGATATGAAAAGCCATTGTGTGCGTCAAGGTGCTGGACATCGCAAATGCGCTGCGTCTGACATCTCATCACTCACACAGAACGCTACGTGAATGTGGCGCACTCTGCGCATCCGTGGTAGCGGTTTTACATTCTTGCCTAACTTGCGTCCGTTTTCCACGTGCGTTGTGCAGTTCGGTGCGCACGTACTTTGTGTGTGGGTCTCTATTGATCAGGATTCTATGCTACGACAGATGTTAAACTGTGCGCCGAAACGGACGTGATCACTGCGTTCGTCTGACACGGGCCTGATCTGAGTCTTGAAGGATGTGGCATTAAAAATCCCTACTATGGAAAAAGAAGCTCATAAAACAATCCGAACAATAACTCTCCCAATGGCGAATGAATGTACTAAATAGTAAGCACTTCCCTGAAAGGCATACAGGGTATAAATAAAAAAAATTGTCTGATCCAAATTTCCACTTAATTCATCCTTACGTTTTTATAGCCTGTCTACTCTTGTCTTCAATTGTTTCATCGTTCTATCTTTAGTCCTAGGTCTCTAGAGGGTGTATTGTGGTTTCTAGCTTCTGCATCAAAATGCTTCGGCAACCTTTCACATACAGATTGAGAACTCCAGAATGTCTGACGTGAGATTCTAAAACTCCGTGGCTAACAGACTCTGTCAAGCCGCAACATTAAAACCACAGGACTAATAGCGTGTATGTACTCCTAAACAGCTCTCATGCGTCTAGGCATGAGTGGTATCTGGCACCAAGACATTAGCAAAAGATTCTTTAAATCCTGTAGGTTGTGAGACGAGGCCTCCATGGATCAGATTTGTTGTTCAAACACATCCCAAAGATGCTCAGTTGGATTGAAATCTGTGAATTTGGAGGTCAAGGAAATACCTTGAAATCTTTCTCACGTTTCTGAAGAATTTTTGCACTGTGACCAGGTGCATTAACCTGAAAGAGACCACTGCCATCAACAAACACCATTGCTATGAAAGGGAGTACGTGGTCTGCAACAATCTCTAGGTACGTAGTAACTTCAAGTGTGGTCAGACACCTTTCTATCATGGCCAGCACTAAGTTTATCAGTTATTTTGACACGGCAGTTTGTCTGTTTGGGTATTGATCTAGTTAAGTCCAATTGGAGAGGGGGTGATTCACATAAGGATCTACTTAGGAGAGAGACAGAATGGATATTTAAAGTAGGCACCTGGAATGCAAAAGGGCTCAATGTAGATCTTGATATACATCAATGTTTGTGACTTTTTGCTATGAGTATTTCTGTCATGTGGTTTTTCCTGTAATGGTGATATTTTAGGAGTTTTTTGGGAGGTCTATTATATAAATTTTCCCTGTTACTAAGATCTTTTAAGATGGCGGCATCAGGAGGACGTACATTTGACCTCCACAAGATGGCGGATGCTAGAGATCATATTTCTATGATTTTCAACTATCGGAAATAAAGTGGAGAGGATATCTGACCTCCATAAGATGGCGGATGACCTTCACAAGATGGCGGATGCTGGAGGCTGGTTAATTTCCCACGATTCGTCACTTCCGGTCGCATCAGGAACAAAGGGAAGAGGATGAGGGAAAAAAAACTACAAATGGGAAAAAAACTACAAATATGGATGTGCGCTCCAGTATGGATGTGCGCCCCACCCCTCATTTCATTAAACCCCCACTCTTTTTGTTTCAACCCCCCCTGTCCGATTTATGGAGACTGGGGGATGGCTCAAGTAGAGCAAGCGGCTGGCTTGGGGCGGGGAGCACCCAGGGACTCCCAGCATACTCCTTCCGATGATGGGCAGAGAGGGACCAGGCCTGGTGGGTAACGAGGACAGGAGACCGGGAATGGTCGGGTGTATATGACATTCTCCACAGCTCCCGGGGGAAGGGGTGCTGCTGCTTACCATCTGGGAGGGTTGCTGCTCCACGGTCATAGCCCAGCTCCTCCTCCTGGAAGCTCAGCGTGGGAGACGCGGCTGTCAGGGTGGCGCAGAAGGATCAGCCACATCGCGCCACCTCTCTCAGCGGCATCTGCGTGGTGGAGGCGGAGTGCTGGGGGAAGTGACGTTATATCACTTCCTCCCAGCGCAGACAGTAGTAGCTGCGCGTGAACGCTCGGCTGCGTTTTTTTTCCGAAACATGCGGGTAGCGGGTCCCACTGAGCGGTGGGTTCCGCTGAGCAGCGGGGCCGCCGCCCCCAAGAAAATGCTGCCCTAGGCCTAAGCCTTGTCGGTCTAGGCCTAGATACCCCACTGCCAAGATGCTGGTACACAAGTTATCCTTCCTTGCGCCACTTCTGGTAGGTACTAACCACTACATACCAGGAACACACCACAAGACTTACAGTTTTGGTGATATTCTGGCCGAGTTATCTAGCCATCACCAGTTGGTTGTTGTCAAAGTCACTCAGATCTTTTCACTTGCACTTTTTGTGTTGGAAACATGAAAAATGGGCAAGAACTGACAGTTCACTTGCTGCCTTATATATATCCCACCCCTTGACAGGTGTCACTGTAACTATATAATGAATGTTATGCACTTCACCTGTCAGTGGTTTTAATATTGTGGTTGATCAGTGTATTGTTATGCCAAATAATAAAGCTCATAATTGAGGAAAGACAATTGTCAAAGGCATTAACAGACTTAAAAAATACTCATCGTCAGGTTAAATGATTATTTGTAAAAAAAAAAAAAAAAAAGGAAAAGGGCACATTTCTTTTGTGATTTTCTTCCCATATACAGCAATAAAGTTTTGTAATGTAATCAATAATTGGCAGTCAAAAGAGACGAATGTGGACCTTTCCATGCCCCATGCTAAAATAATACAGATATGAAAAATATTAATTGGTGCTGTAAGACAGAAAATAGACATTTTTGTTTTGGAAACAAAGAAACCAAGGCTGATACAGGCAATAAAATAAAATAAAAACCACTGTACTACATAACTTATCTGATCATTTCATCTATAGGTTTCTGCGGAATATATATCATCATGGTTTCCCCATTTTGTAACCAGATTTCCATGAATGTATAGCGTTTGCATCGAATAGCAGTAAATGTCTTGAGAGTATCCACCTTTCAGACCATCTTTAAATAATACTTTGAAATCTCTTACATCAGACAGATCAAATCATCGTGTAATCAGTGTAACAGCACGCTGTCCTTTAAAATGGTATTTTTATCTCCTCTGTGGTAATTTCTTGTAAAGTCGTTGACATTTCCCCAAACTATTTTTTAATTTAATGACACACTGGTTAATGTCGCAAAAGAGACCAATGACATCAGTGTTCAAATAGGCACAATGGAGATCTCTTTTTATTGGGGGCGAATAAAGACAAATCTGGAAGGACCAGATCCAGCAAATGCCAGTAAATGCTATTTAAAACAAGAGTAGACATGGGAAGAATTCACAAATTACACAAGAAAAAGACACAAAAGCAAGACAGAATGGCAGGACACATTCACTTTAGCAATCTACAAATGTATTCTCACGCTGATCTCCAGAAATTTCTTGGGGGGTGGGGGTTTACTTTGTGTTGATATTCTTAAGTTACAGCAAGAAAACACCTTAAAGAAATTTCAACTGTGCATCAGAATGGTTTACGTCAGCCCCTGCAGCCAGTGTTCATTTAGTCAACTTTTAATTTTAGTTTATGACTTCGTGTTTTCAGTGAGAAAAACTAGACAATAACTAAAAGGGTTATTCAATAAACTCTGAACTTGCCACCAAATTGCACCGAACGGTGAATTTCACTGTACAGTGCAATTTTGTGGCAGTTCATCTATTCAGAGAGCTGTCAATTCGCCAAATACTGGGGAATTGACAGGAAATAAGGTGCAGTTCGCAGCAATTCGGCGACCTCCAGCAGCAGTGAAATTGTCCCATAGAGAAGTAATGGTTAATCTATTCAGAGAACGCCGACCAAAGTGTCAGTGAAATGCCCAGATTTTCAGTGGTTCAGTTTGAAAGGTTTAAACTGGCGAATCCCACAGAATTTAATGTAAAAAAAAATATAACCATTTCGATTATTTTTTTATTCAACCGTTTATTCTGTTTTTTTTCTCATATTAAAAATTTTATATTGAAAAATTGTCAGCCTTAGAACACTGTAAAGTGCAATGGCCACGCAGGGCACGAGAGTCAAACAACAGGGACATGGCAGATAACAATCGCGAGAGCAGTAATCTGAGAGGGAACGGGGAGGGAGGGAATAATAATAATAAAAATAGATGGAGCCCATGTAAAAAAGTACAACCGCACCCAAAAATAAGAGAGAAAAGAGATGGGAATGGCAAAAGCCCGATACGTGACCTTCCTGGCTCACTCCCCGGAGTCCATAGGACAAAAGGAGGCAAAGGAAGAGTACAGGTCACTGGGCCAGGGCACGCGATGGCCAGGTATGGCGGCCGCCACAATGGCATGCCTCGAATTGTCCCTGAGATGCCAAAAAAAAGAGAGTGAGGAAAAAATGCAGCTCAAATACAGTCCAGAGAGGCTTTAGTGTAAGGGAGGGAGAAAAAAAAAGGGGCAAATCTCTGCAAACGGGGAGGGGGGCAGCAGCAGAGGGAGGGAGGGAAACACATCATCAGGGGTCTCATCGTAAGGTAGAAGGGGGACCACGACCGACAAACAAAAAAACAAAAAGCAGCATTCGGCAGATCATCGCCTGTCTTCGGCGGTGGCGTTCACCGGGCTGATCAGCGGTCTTTGGCTGATCCGGTTCGGTGTATTTCAAGGACCCTGCGGTGAATACTGAACTCACTGCAGGGTCGTGAACTTTAATTGCGCTGAAGTGCGCCGAACAAGAGAGCACCGAAATTTTCAGTGCTCTTTGAATAACCCCTTAAGTAATGATGACTAAAACTATTACGAAAATCTATTGACATTATCATCGACTAATAAAAACTAGATAAAAATTTTACAGAGGAAACAATTTCAATTCAGTTTTATTCATAGGCTTTTGACTATAAATCTATTTACCTTTAGACGTATTTTAGTCAAATACATTAAAAATACCTGAAGGAGGCCGAAACGTTGTGCATGTCCTGTTAAAGACTTCTTCTGATGTGGCTTCTTTTGGCGATTTTGGCTACCCGGGCCATCAGAACCTACTGAGGTGTCCCAAACTTATTCAGCATGTGCCCCTGTTTCATTATAGTCTACTGGATCACAATGGTTGTGACATGACCACTATACAATACCTTGATTTTCACATTCAGCAGAATGAAAGATACAAATATCATATTGGGGGCCTTGTGTACCTTAATTCATCTACCAATTCCATGATATGATAATACAAAACAGCCGATTACGAAGATCCCCAATTACTGGGCAATGGCACTGATGGTCTAGTCAACGAACCTTTGCTACATCATCCTGACATGATCCATGGTGAATGGTAACCTTCATATCTCCACTCACAGATATGCCTTCCTATCCTATCCTACTGCTGGTGGATTTTGACAAAGTTATATGACTTACAGGGCACAGGCTTACATGTTTGTAGACTATTCAAATTGTCTACTTTACTTTATTTTCATGAGTCCACCAGGCTGTACAGTCCATGACATAGAGCACAAGACAAACATAGATACACAGGCTGAAAAAAGACGTGTGCCCATTGAGTTCAGCCGATCACACATCACCTGCTGTGGTTGACCCCAAAAAAAGGTTAAAAAAAAAACAAAAAACAGTCAGAAGCATTACGGCTACCTCATTCCCATAAACCCTCAGCGCCTGTCCTCTTTCTCCTGCGCCCTTTGGAACGCTCGGTCTGTGTGCAACAAACTCACACCAATCCATGGCCTCTTCCTTTCAAACTCCTAGCTTTAACTGAAACCTGGCTAACCCCCTCTGACACGGCCTCCGTTGCTGCTCTCTCACATGGTGGTCTACACTTGAGCCATACCCCCAGACCGGGTGAGAGAAATGGTGGCGGGGTCGGAATCCTGCTCTCTCCCACCTGCACCTACCAGCATCTCCCTCCACCCCCATCCCTCTCCTTCTCCTTCTTCTCCTCCTTCGAGACACACTGCATCCGCCTGTTCTCTCCCCTGGCTCTCAGGGTGGCAGTCATTTACCGCCCACCGGGACCAACCTCCCAGTTCATTGATCACTTTGCTACCTGGCTTTCTCACTTCCTGTCTCAAAATCTTCCATGCCTAGTTCTCGGGGACTTCAACATTCCCATTGATGATCCTTCTGCTCCTGCTGCCTCCAAACTTCTTTCACTCACGTCCTCCCTTGGACTCACGCAATCCTCCCTACCCATTGCGATGGTCACTCTATTGATCTGGTCTTTTCCAACCTCTGCTCCATTTCTGAGTTCACCTGTCGCCCTTTCTGACCACCATCTCTGACCACCACCTTCTCTCTTTCAACCTATCTGGACTTCCTAAACACCCTGCTCCCCCACCCCGCACACACACTCGCAGAAATCTACATGCTGTGGATCCCCATCAATTCTCCTATCTACTTCACCACCTCCCTCACACCTCATCCTTCACCTGCCCTGATGCTGCCACTAAACACTACAACACCACACTTATCTCTGCTTTAGACACACTTGCTCCTCTTCAACTCTGTAAGGCCCCACGCCGCCAGCTTCAGCCCTGGCACACCCTCCAGACACGCTACCTGCAGAGATGCTCCTGCACTGCAGAGCGTGCCTGGAGGAAATCCCGCTTTGATGCGGATTTTGTTCACTTCAAGTTTATTCTCCGGTCATACACCTCTGTCCTTCACTTGGTCAAACAATCCTTCTTCTCATCTCTTATATCTACACTGTACTCCAACCCTAAATGACTCTGGTCCACCTTCAACACCCTCCTCTACCCACCCGCACCTCCCCCCTCATCTGCCTTTAGCGCTCAAGACCTGGCAGATTTCTTTCTCAATAAAACTCTAATTATCAGAAGCAACATCCCATCACAAGATGGTTATCTGCCACCTCCACTCCCAGAAGCCCCCTCTGCCACCCTCTGACGTTTCGTCCCAGCCACTGAGGAGGAAGTCAATTCCTTACTGTCCTCCTCACATCTCACCACGTGCCCGCTTGACCCCATTCCCTCACATCTAATTCCTCCCCTGCTCTCACACACATCTTCAACCTATCTCTCTCCACCGGCTCCTTCCCATCTGCCTTCAAACACGCGCTAGTTACCCCTTTACTAAACAAACCATCCCTCGATCCCAACTCTCCATCCAACTACCGTCCTGTATCCCTGCTTCCCTTGACATCTAAGCTCTTAGAAAAACTAGTCTTCAACCGCCTCTCACTCTTCCTGTCCTCCAATTCCCTACTCGACCCACTGCAATCGGGTTTCCGTCCTCTACACTCAACTGAAACTGCCTTCACCAAGGTCACCAACGACCTCCTAACTGCTAAACAACACGGACACTATTCTATCCTCATCCTGCTTGACCTCTCGGCTGCTTTTGACACTGTTGACCACCCCCTCCTTCTGCAGACCCTCATCTCTCTTGGTCTCTGTGACACTGCACTAGCTTGGGTTGACTCCTATTTATCCAACAGGTCCTTCTCTGTGTCCTTTGCTGGTAACTCCTCCTCTTCATTGCCTCTATCTGTTGGTGTACCTCAAGGCTCGGTACTTGGTCCTCTGCGCTTTTCCATCTACACCTTCTCCCTGGGCAAAATCATTAATAGCTTTGGCTTCAATTACCACCTCTATGCTGATGTCACTCAGATCTACATCTCTACCCCTGATCTCTCTCCCCCTGTCCTTTCCAAAGTCAGCGACTGTTTATCTGGCATCTCCTCCTGGATGGCCTCCCACCACCTAAAGATCAACATGTCCAAGACTGAGCTCCTACTAATTCCTCCTTCTAAAGGCTCTCCACCTCCTGACTTTTCAATCACGGTGGAGGGTATCACGCTCTCCCCATCGAACCAGGTTCGCTGTCTTGGAGTTACACTTGACTCTGCTCTTTCCTTCATCCCCCACATCCAGTCTCTTTCCTCCTCCTGCCGATACAAACTACGTAATATTTCCAGAATTCGGCCATTTCTTACCGCTGTCACCACAAAACAACTAATCCATGCCCTGGTAATCTCCCGACTTGACTATTGCAATAATCTCTTATCCGGCCTCTCTCTCCCGCCTCGCCCCCCTACAATCCAACCTGAACGCCTCCGCCAGGATAATCCACCTCACCCGCCGCTCTGTCTCTGCGAGTCCCTTCACTGGCTCCCCATCCTCTGCATAATTAAATTTAAAATCCTCACCCTGACCTACAAAACCCTCACTAACTCAGCTCCCCACTACCTGTCCTCACTAATCATCAAATACACCCCAGCCCACTCCCTAAGGTCAAACAGCGACCTGCGTCTAGCTTCTCCCTGCATCACCTCTTCCCATGATAGACTGCAGGACTTCTCAAGCGCAACCCCCATTCTCTGGAACGCTCTCCCTCGTACGGTCAGACTTTCCCCTAATTTCTCTTCCTTCAAACGCTCCCTTAAAACGTTCCTATTTAGAGAAGCCTACCACCCAACTCACTGATACAACCATCAATCACTCTCACCTTGCAGTCCTCTTCTCCTGTTTCCAACCCCAACCCCAACCCCTCTAGATTGTGAGTTCCTATGGGAATAGGGCCCTCATCTCCTCCTGTATGGTTTGTCAAATGTTGTTCAATGTATTGTAACTGTCAAGTCAAACTGCAGTGGTACAGAATAGTCAGCTAATGAACAAGCAAGTGGGATAATAAAAAGACTGTAATTCAGTTTAGGTAATTGTAATCTGCAAGAGTCTGTGAGAACTACTTGTCCCTGCATGCAATTCAGCTCCAGTTAGGGTCAGCCAGTCAGAGCAGAGGTCAGGCTTCCCAGCAGCCTCAGAGACAGAGCTGTAGAGGAAGGGAGGGGCCATCGGAGAGCTCCAGGCATCCCATGAGGCAGGCAACCTGGACATGATAACAAGCTGCACAGATTTACAAGCATCGTCAAATCCTGGAGTGGAGCCGGTTTTTCACCTTTAAGTCATCGCTTTAAATTCATCGCTTTAATTCATCGCTAATTCTAATCGCTAAGCTACTCATCACTTTAATTCAGCTATCTATTCATCACTATTCAACTACTCATCTACTCAACTATTCAACTACTCATCTACTCAACTATTCAATCTACGGCAACTTAATTTACCCCACAATTTATTGAAATTAAACTTAATTACAAGCGAATGAAGAGTGGAATCCAGTTATAATTTCCAGTGTCGATGTTTGAATTTCCTCTCAAGCGGGAAGATTGTGCAAAAAACCATAGAGTTTGACAGTGAAAAAACACTAATCCAGAGAAAAACTGGGAAAACCGGGAAACAGTGGAAAACTGATAACTCAGTAAAAAACAGGGAAAACTGCGAAAACCGGAACGCAGTGAAAAACCGGGAAACCAGTAAAAACTGGAAACTGTGATGCGAACAGACAAAGTGATACTGATCAAAAAGTTGCGCATTCATTCCCAACGTTAAAAAAAACCCAAAAAACATCAAGATGGCTGAGCAGGCGACCGGAAAGTCACTCGAACAGTTGAAGGCGGAAAGGACGGTGGAGAAAAAAAAGAGGATTCACTCGTCTAGTCAACACTATATCCAGAACCTATAATGATATGACGGCAGAGGATCTTCAAGACAGCTTGCATAAGCACACAAGACAAGCAGAGAGAGTTATGGAAATAAATGACGATTTTGAGGCAGGCATCATCGCTGAGTTAGAAGCAGAGCTGAATGAAGGCAAAATAGCTGCGCTAACAGAACAGCAAAAAGCCGACCTTGAAAGAGCTGCAAGTGAATGTGAAGCAAAACTAAAAGAAACCAAAAGCCTACTTCAGGATACTTTCTGGGCCAAATATGGAAGAACTGTCCACAGCATTGCAACTTGCAGAAGCTGAGAGTGAACGTGTCGCAGCAATAGTTCCAGATGGCAATCACGAAGCACACGACTTCATGCTCGAGCACCTTCAGACATTAGCAAAGACTGCAAAAGATCTCTATAGCCAGTGGCAACGGTGCATTCCGCCAAGTGATCAGAAAAGCTTTCGTCAAGGTCTGTCAAACCTCGATCTCAATATTATCAGATTGGTCTCAAGAAAGGCTGACTTCATTCGGGCGAGGAGAGAGGAGGACGCAGTGTGAACAGCACCCCCACCGATAACCTCCAGCAACCCCGTGGCAACCATTAGGTTAAAACCTACATCTCTTCCAAAGTTCACCGGCAATAAACGCGACTTCTACAGATGGAAGAGAGACTGGGGAGCGCTTCAAAAGCAAGGGGAGCAGACCGGTTCAAAAGAAGTAAAAAAGTTTCAATTATTAGACAGTCTCGAAGAAAGAATTATGAAAGATCTCCGCCTCACCACTTACAATGCTGCAGATGACATTTTCCGCGTTTTAGAGAACCGTTACGGAAACGTGCTAGCGATAGCGATTGAAATAGTGGAAGATCTGCAAGCAATTCCTGCTATCCGGAATCACCAGCCAAGAAGAATAGTTGATTTGATTCAAGCGGTGGAGAAAGCACTAGGAGATTTGAGTGATCTTGGAAACATTGGCGCTATCAAAAATCCCTTAGTAACGAAGTCCATAGAAGGAAAACTTCCTGAGTCACTCATGAAAGAATGGCTTGTCCACGTCTCTGACCAACAGAATGCTGTCACACCAGACAACCGGTTTGACAAACTTCTGGTATTCCTCAAAAAGCAAGCGAGCATTTACGAGCAGCTCGAGCAACTAACTGATGAAGAACCAAACAAAAGAGAATCAAAATCTGAACCAAGATGGGCAAGAATAAAGTCCACGAGGTCAAACAATGACCAAAATGGGTGTGTAGTCTGTGGTGATGTTAAGCACAAGAGAAAGCTCTTCTTCTGCAAACAGTTCCGGTCACAGAAAGTAACTGACAGGATGGCTGCAGTGAAGAAACTGGGAGCTTGTTAAAGGTGCCTCGAAGTCCACGATGACCGCGCGGTATGTAAAGAGAACTATCTATGCAAAAACAAAGACGGTTTTCCTGAACATCACTTCTATTTATGCACAAATGCTGAGAGAAGAGAAACCAACACTGTTCAGAAAGAGAACAAATTTTATTCCGAAAGAGACAGTAGCAAGAAAGATTACACAAAAATGCAAGAAGATTTCCTTAGCAAACTCTCGCCAGATCTAGCACAGCAATGCCGAAGTGTATTTTCGAACACTACAGCAAGAGTGTTCAATGCAACAAAAGAACAGTCAAGTTCACTAGCAGAATGTGGGTTACTAGAACTGCCCGTAATAATGATGCTCCTCAATGTAACTGCCAATGCTGGACAGACAATCGGGACATTAATAGATTTAGCATCTGACACAAATTACATAACCCACAGTGCTGCACATCGCCTGAACTTAAGATGTGAGAAAATCACTCTGGTCATCCATGGAGTTGGAGGAATGAATGTCCGCGTGAAGACAATGCGATATCTCCTAAAAATTAGAGTAAAGACCGATCAGGGCTCTCTCGGGCCACACCAATTGGCCTGCTATGGACTTGAAAGTATCGCAGACATTCACAAAGCAGTGCCACCTGAGCGACTGAAAAAATTATTTCCAGATGTTCCTCTCATCGAACGCACAAGGCCTAGAGTAGTTGAACTGCTTATAAGTCATCGAGAAGGTCAATCAGCGCCACAAAGAGTCCAAGTAGTCGGCGACCTTGTGCTGTGGGATGGACCACTAGGAAAGATGGTCGGCGGGGCTCACCCTGAGCTCTTTGAAGAAGTAGATATGTAAATTCACAAGTCCAAAACGCACTTTGCAAGGTCAATGAGAATGGCGGCTGTAAAATATGAAGAAGTGAAAGAGCACCTTCCAATAGAAGACCCTTTAGCCAAAGTTTACGAAGCAAGTACCTGTACTAGCAGCCAAGACTTTCTGGAATGGTGGAGGTGGGATTCCATCGGTGCTGCGTGTGAACCCAAGTGTGGTGGTTGCCGCTGCAGGAATTGCCAACCGGGTGGAAAAGAAATGACCCTGGGTGAAGAGAGAGAACTTGAACTAGTAAGAGAGGGCCTCATTTATGTCAAAGAAAACAGCCACAGTAAAGAACTGCATTGGCACGCTAAATATCCCTGGTTAGGAGACCCAGCAGCCTTACCGAACAACAAGAGTGCAGTTGAAGCTACGTTCCTGAGGATGGAAAAGCAGCTAGCTAAAGAGCCCGAATGGAAAACTGCCTACAGAGCTCAAGTTCAAGATATGCTTATCAGAGGAGCTGTAGTTAAGTTAACAGAAAGAATGATCGCCGAATGGAGTGAAGCTGTGTGGTACGTCAGTCATCTTAATGCTCCAAACCCGCACTCTGTCACAACCCCAGTGAGACTCGTTTGGAACAGCAGTCCAAGATTCAGAGGCGTTAGCATGAACGATTTGCTAGTTAAAGGCCCAGATTTCCTAAATGAGATACGTGCAGTTTTGCTAAGGTTCAGAAGCGGGGTGCACGCTGCAATAGGAGACATTAAGAAAATGTACAATTCGGTCTGGCTAGAGGACAAAGAGATACACCTGCACAGATTCCTTTGGAGAAATTCAGAAAATGAAGAACTGAGCGCATACGCAATCACAAGAGTAAGCATTGGAGACAAACCAGCAGGCTGCATTGCGCGGTTGGCAATGCGCGAAACTGCAAACTTGCCATCTTTTGCTCATCTTGAGGAAGAACGAAGAGTGCTACACCAAGACAGTTGTGAGATGTGAGAATGTCATCACCATAACGACTTTCACCAGCTAAGATCAATTGTGGAGGCAATCTTAAAAGGAGGAGGATTTCTTCTTAAACCTTGGGTCTTCTCAGGTCAAAGTGGGAGGAGTGAGTCAGAAGAAAAGCCTTCCGAAACCAAGGTAGGAAAAATGATTTTACCAAACCAAATGTGTGAAGATGAAAACGAAGCACTGGGTCTGGGCTATATTGTGGAAGAAGATATGCTTTATGTGATGACTTCAATCAATTTCTCAAAGAGAAAAAAGAAAATGAGACTTGGTCAGAATCTCTCTCAAGAGCAAGTTAGAGCTCAGACACCAAATCTGCTGACAAGAAGGAAGCTGTTAAGCCAGGTGTCACGAGTGTACGATCCAGGAGGCCTAGAGACTCCAGCCAAGCAGAGGGGAGCTAGCCCTCAAGATCTTGATGAACATTCAGATTGGCAAAGTGGACCAAAGCTCCTAATTCTGCCCGAGAATGAATGGCCAATCAAGTCCGCTAAGGATGTTGCAGCTAATACCAGAAAAAGCATCAGTAAACGTCAAAGGAAGGCATTTGCAGCTCTGCTCACGAGATCCAAAGCGAGGCTGCAGAATCCATCTGAGGAATTGGAGGAAGATGAAAATCACCTTCAAGCCCAAGCAGGATGCAGGAGACCTCCTGCAGGGTCAGCTGTTCAAAGCTTGTGTGACTTGAAGCGATTCAGTGATCTCACTAGACTAATCAAAACCATAACCTGGGTATGGAGAGCAGCAAAAAGGTTCCTCAGCCGCAACCGGACCCTAAACAACCCAAAGTGGGAGGCAGTATCTTTCAGCAGGAACCAATTCCGTCGGTGCAAGACCAGTTTGGCAAGAGCTGAGTAAATTTCTGGAGAACATCGACAAATCTACCCTAAAGGAAAAGGCTGCGCAGAATGGGACGGAGTGGACATAGACATTTCATCCCGCTTTTGACTTTTCCAGTTATCCGTTTAAGCGCCTCCAAGCAATGCAATCGGTAGTGAATGACTTTTGGAGACACTGAAGAATCTTAGTTAGTCTACAACCAGAAATCGAAACGTTTGCCTTCTAAACATTTGCAATTTCCCTTTGTATCCAAGAAAATTGAGTGGGAGGTGTCAAGTCAAACTGCAGTGGTACAGAATAGTCAGCTAATGAACAAGCAAGTGGGATAATAAAAAGACTGTAATTCAGTTTAGGTAATTGAAATCTGCAAGAGTCTGTGAGAACTACTTGTCCCTGCATGCAATTCAGCCAGTCAGAGCAGAGGTCAGGCTTCCCAGCAGCCTCAGAGACAGAGCTGTAGAGGAAGGGAGGGGCCATCGGAGAGCTCCAGGCATCCCATGAGGCAGGCAACCTGGACATGATAACAAGCTGCACAGATTTACAAGCATCGTCAAATCCTGGAGTGGAGCCGGTTTTTCACCTTTAAGTCATCACTTTAAATTCATCGCTTTAAACCATCGCTAATTCTAATCACTAAGCTACTCATCACTTTAATTCAGCTATCTATTCATCACTATTAAACTACTCAACTATTCAATCTACGGCAACTTAATTTACCCCACAATTTATTGAAATTAAACTTAATTACAAGCAAATGAAGAGTGGAATCCAGTTATTATTTCCAGTGTCGATGTTTGAATTTCCTCTCAAGCGGGAAGATTGTGCAAAAAACCATAGAGCTTGACAGTAACCCTGTCTATACTGTGCCTATTGTACAGCGCTGCGGAATATGCCGGCGCTTTATAAATAAAGAATAATAATAATAATTACATAAAATATTTCCACGCTTGCCCTGAGACTGAGCCCTGAAGTCCCAGTGGCCTGGGAAAAAACGTGTGTTTAAATACAGTTTATAATTCGGCAGCTGATCCCAATTAGATTTGATTTGTCTATGTTAGAAGTTGAAATCTAAGGACCAGAGAAATGCAACCTACGGCTAACAAATATGATCGACCAGAAAGGAACAGACCAGATTACATTTTAATACTTGCTTTTACTTAATTACTTTGTGCTTGTGAGTAAAATGATTTACCACTGTCATACTTACAGGATGATGATTTATATAACAGTATCTCTGCAAAGGTGACAGTGCTGATATCCTGCAATTGCATTCTTATAGTTGGAAGGATCCACAGGAAACACCTATGACTAGGTTAATTTCACGGTGATGTTTTTAAGGTTGCTTATGGGTCCTCATTTAGCCGGTTAAATGGTGTGAGCTCAGGATGTCCAAAATTACTGGTGTAAGAAGAGCGCACTTACGTGTACCAAAAACCCTTACAAGAGATAACAGGGAAATGTTCAGCCTCCAAAGCAACACAATGAAGGGCTGCTGATTGGCTGAAGCACTTCCTGATCTGTTCAGACCTCTCAAAGAGTAGTGATAGCTGGAAGTCACAGCAATTGAAAGGAGTTTAAAGAATGGTATGTTTTGGTGTGTTTTATTTTTTATTAAATCCTACTTTTTCAATATATTTATTTTTCCATGTTTGTAATATGATTTTACATAATCACAAAAAAAAAATAATCTTCAAGAGACCACGATGTGATATTAGCCACATGATACTGTTGCAGAGTGTGGGAAAAAATTCTCAGATATGGTCACACATGCTATCAATGAAGTCAGGACTATGCACTGCATATACTGTGCAAAGGTCATGTTACACACCCAGGTAGTACACACATCCAATACTCTCTAAAACACACACACGACAACTCCATGAAAAATGCTCCATTACTTTCACTCACAATGACCTTTAAAGATTTAAAAAAAAAAAAAAAACAAATACACCATTACCTTTATTTACAATGATCTATTCACCATTGTAACCCCTCATGGTAATCAATCAAGCCAGCTGTAAATCTACTTAAAGCAGATCCCTGTATATACTGTATACTCTCAAAACAAAACACACCATTTTTGGACCAAAGAAAAAAAAAATCACCTTAAAGACATCCATTGCGTCTACCAATAGAACAAGCGTTCGTACAACAAATATAATTTATAGACCAGACCCTCTCACTGAATCTGAGATTCGAAAGCAAATCATTCTTAATCTACACAACGCCAAATGAAAATGTATCCCCTCGAGCAGTTTATCTATGAGTCACAGTACGAGGATAGTAACTGGGCCATTGGTGATGATTCTATACTGGGCAGAGCTGCGTAATCAATCTAATACACAAGTAGCTCATATCATCATCGTCGTCGTCACCAGGGATTGATCAACATATGCCAATGTATGCTGAAGTGCATATTGCTTAAATCAAGGTTTTCCTAGTTACTGGCGAGTAGGGACAAGACGAGGACACAACGATTCCATAAAGCAGCAGGTTGTAACTTAAAAGGTTTAAAAAAAAAAAAATCAAGCTGAAAAGAATCCAATTGTGCTTACATCACCCTGTGACTCATTCTGCAGTAATAAAATTACCTATGCGTTTTATATTAATGAAATATACATTGAATTAAATTCCTGGAGGCAGTAGATGCACTTTGCTTTATACCCAGTGGGATCCAAAGTGCTGAGGGTACCCTGTGAGTTTAGCCTCGCCGAGGAATTATTTCATGGGTGTAAATAAATCTAGTAGTAAAACAGAGACTGAGCTCCTGTTGTGAAGCAACCATATGTGAACAGACTTTTATACACGTACATGACAAGACAATGGATGCATTTACTCGCCTTTTTGCCTTTTCATCTGCGGGAAGCTTCCTATTGTAGTGGCTTGAATTATTTCAACTACGATCTGGTACCTGGAAAGATAGCAAAGCCAAGATTTGGTTGTATAAAACAGAATGAAAATTCATATCGCATTCACAAAATAACAAGTCCCTAGTAGGTAACAGTAGGAGTCTGTGATGTAAAACCTAGATATAATGGCAGGCTGAATCATTAGGGGTCTCGAGAGCAGGATTTACCCACAGATAAATATATACACACATACAGTATATACAAACTTTATTTTTTATTTCCATTTCCAATTCTACTCAGGCCAGTAGCAGAATATTTAGCTACTGTGATCATAAAGTCTATATCGCAGAATTACAGACTCAATCTGGCTACAGAAGAGGACACCATGCCTCTTGTAATAAATAGGCACAATCGCAACCTTTGTGTGACGCGAGCAGGGGGCATGTCCTGGGTCCCTCACAACTGTCACCTTCTGTGTAAATGCACAGAGCCAAAGCCCAGCATGGAGGTCCACTTATCCGGGACTGCCTGATTTAGAAAGGTCCGTCCACCTTTAAGTAAGCAATGACATGGTAGTGTCTGTTTCGAGGGGGAAGTGGGTGTAGTGGTGTATGAGGACGAGAGGGGTCAGGGGTGTCTAACTAGGGGGAGAGGGTGTATCTGAAGGAGAAGAGGTGTCTAACTAAGGGGTGGAGGAGAGGGGTATCTATCTGGAGGTGACAGGGGTCAGGAGTGTCTTATCAGGATGAACTGACTGCACATAGGGTGCCTGTTCGAGGGCAGTGAAAGCCCCCATGGAGAAGCAATGGTTAATCTATTCCCAGAACCCTGAACAGCAGTGAAAAGTTGCCAAAGTGCCCTGCTGATTGGTGGTTTCATTCGGCAGGTTTATTTAATGGGAATCCCATAGGCTTCAATGTTAAAAATATTCAGTTTTTATACAATATCTAATAAACCGTTCATAAATGTAATCTGCAGTAAAAATACTCTTTTTTTATTAGAATATTTTAGGGATTTTTTCAGGAAATTTGTTAATTTCAAACATTGTCGTTTTGAGAACACTTTCAATTTTGACACTTTCAGTCGTATTGTTTTTTTTGTTTTTTTACCCATCCGGCGGCTTGGCGGCTTTTTCTGCAGCTGGTTGGTGCTGTGCTCGGTGGCTGCGTTTGGCGATGGCATTCGGTGGTTGTTTCCCTGCACTTTGGGGACCCTGTGGTTAATGCTGAATTATTTGATTCTTTGAAGAGCGGGGAACAGAAGAATAACCCCCTAAGAGTTTGGCACCTTATTATGCATTTATTCAAGAGGCAGTCTCTTTAGCATAGCACTTTTGTATTTTTAAACACATTTGTTTCACTATGAATTAATTTTCACTTCCAGATTTTCAGTGTGATTAGGTTAGCACTCAACTAGGAGATTTGGCTTGGCACTGGCTAGTGGGTTTACGCTACTAATGGCCATTATTAGTAACCGAAAATCTCCAAATTTCTTAGTAGGCTGTTTAAGAGGATTTTTAGCACATGTGACAATATGCTTTTTCTCTGTAAGAATTGGGGAGTGACTGCTGATGTGTAGCCCCTCCTGTGATTAATGGAAATTGAGCATACAACACCTTGCTTTTGTTGAATTCTTACAGGGTTATTCAGAGAGCGTGAAAAGCAGGAGAATGACTGGAGAATGAAAAATTCTAGGTCAAAATAGCCGATTTGGAAAGTGAGATGAAAGGGAGAATTTTTCTGGTTTGGCTATTTTGACCTAGAATTTTTCATTCTCCAGTCATTCTCCTGCTTTTCACCGCTCTCGGAATAACCCTGATAATAATATTGTGATATTTTAGCCATTTAGGTATCCAAGTTAATGGTATTCTAGATTGTGGCTATTGAAAGGAGAAACCTTTAAAATGTCAACAACTCATACTCTTCATGCTTTCTTGGTATTCAGTATATTGTACCAATTCAATAAAAGAAGGGGCAGAATCTTAAGTAACATCAGAAAAATAACTAAATAAAAATTTGTGTGAAGATCTTATTTTTGACAGAAATTCTCTCTAACCCACAGATTCTTCACAATTTTTGTACATGAGCATCACTACAATTCTTTAAAGTTGCTTCATTTTTGGGAATCAGATTCTGCTCCATCCTTTGATGTGAGTGAGCATCATCGAACTCAAACGATTCTCACATACAAAAATTGTGCTGATTCTTTGGGTTAGGTTGTGTTTATATTTAGTTTTTATTAACTCATGAACTTGTAAAGCGCTGCGGAATATGTGTGGCGCCATATAAATAAAGGATAATAATAATAATAATAATAAAATTAAAAATACTATTTAGCTAAAATTTCTTATTTCTCTAATTATTTTCCTCACACTACTTACGCTTACGCGCCTGAGTTAGCTTTACCTAGGCTGGGTTAACACCTAAGCGTTTTTTTGACGCGTGAAATACGCGCGTTTTTTGATCCGCGTTTCGCGCAAACGTGAAAAATGCGCGAACGCTGCTGTCTATGGCTGCGACAGCACGGCAATATGCCCCAAAAAAGCTCTTGTACTTCTTTGGGCGTAGGACGTTTTACAGCGCGTTCCTACGCGCTGTAAAACAGCCAGGTGTGAACGGGCCCCATAGGAAATGTCGGGTATATTACACAGAAAAGGCGAATTTAAAATGGATGCCTGTAGCCATTTTGTTTTAAAGACCGTTTTTCTTTCAAAATATTCTCTAGGTTTAGAAATGAACAAGATTTTTTTTACAAAGTTCATTCCTGGGTTAAGAAGCCCCAGACATGAAGGAACCTAGAATGAATGTGAGATAATGCTAAGACATGTCATAAGTAAATTTATTGGTCTGTTTTAAATTTTAAAACAAAAGAGATTTTGTCTTTTGGGTATAGGAATAAGAGTTAAATATTTTGTAATATAAAAGTATATTCACAAAATATATGTTTATAATCAAGGTATATTTTATTATAATTACAATAGTGAAATATATACTCCAATAAATATTGTAGAAAGTATAATTGATAAATAAAAAAAAAATCACTGAAGAAAATATTCTGTAACCAGAAAAGAATTTAGCTGATAAGGCTCTTAGCAACCAAAAGGGAGGAGAGCTATAAATCTCAAGAGACAGTCTAGAGTCTAGAGTCTAGTTAGAAGACAAGGTTCTTTGTTAAGTTAGTCTGACCTTTTGACCCTAAGATAGAATTAATGGAATTAATGGAATTAATATAAGAAGTGCAATACTGCCCTCTACAGGATAGTAAAAATAATGATTTATTTATCATTAATATTAACTGTGTGGCTATAATAAGCGGGAAAAAAGTTTTTGGTAAGTCAGCAGTCAGAGTCCAGAGAGTTCCAGCGGAAGTCAGCACATCACAATGCGCTCAGATATTCATTATACATGACACTCTGAGAAGTCGGAGATCAGACGGAGACTCACATCAGACTCACATCGCCATGCACTCAGATCCCAAGACATGAGGCAATCAATATTCTCACCAAATCTCTAACTCGCATGCATTGATTATCTAATATCGATAATTTTCACATATTCCAAAACAAAGCATCACATAGAAAATTCCAAGGCAGACTCATCAACATCCAAATTGGACAGGTAATGTATGAAATAAGGAATTAATGTAAAAATATATTTGTAGAGATTTTGCAACGCAGACTGAGACTTCTCGGATACGGTTAAAATCCAAATTCTAAGTAATTCTATTCTGCAGATAGAAATATGAAGAAGTGGATATAAGGATTTATTCCTAAAGACATGTTGCAAGATTGATACCAATATATATTGAATTTGGAAATTACTGTGATTAAAATTAATGAGCAAGGAATTATATAACTACAAAATAAAAAGCATAAGATTAGAAGTTTAATTCTCGAGATTAGGGGAGGATTCACTAAATAAGTTTTTATTACTTATTAAATTAACTCATCTTTTGTTGATCCATGTAGCAGAGATATATATATATATATCTATAAGAGCTGGCTGGTTAAACATTGTTTGCTGGGAAATGCATGTTGTATTAAGCAGAAATGTTTATTAACCATTTGTGTATTAGTTACTAACTGATAAGGTAAATGATATTAATCATATATGCAGTTACTAACCGGAGATACATATATTGTGAAGCTAGTTTTTATATGCTGATGGAGTGTGGTTTATAAATTGTTGTTATGATATGAGATTTGAAATTCTTTTGTATACGTAATAAATATATATATATATTTTTATCCGATCCGATTATTGATATTTTTTAAAGCAAAACACAGACAATTAAAAGAATTCAGGATAATTTCTAAGGGATATAAACGATTGATATTTGTGTCTCGTATAAGTTTCTTATGAAATAATAATCCCTGATATATTGGAGGCGACTGCCGAGGTAGGTCCAGTAAGTCCAATATAGACATATTGGAGGCTTGGCTGATAAATCCAATATATACAAACGTGTTGTATTCACGTGCAGAGATTATATCCGACAAATTGGAGGCACTGCTGAGATTGTAGTATTTGTTTGGAATATAATTGTCAGTAATTGTCTGATTAGACAGAGATAAAATATATATATATATTTTGATTCCTTGTTGTATTTTGACTTGTGGTTTTTACGGTTATCTACTAAACAGTGTAAAAATGTCAGAGTCAGAATCTGAGACTCAGGAAGATGTAGAGATACATACTAATCAAATAATATTGATAGATGTTATGTCTTATCTAAAGGACAAGTTACACGTCACAGACGATTTATTTGAATGGATAAAAGAATTGCAATCAAATATATCGAATTATATTGATTCAATCTGGTCAGATCAATCAAATTTTCTTGAGTGTTTGCGAAAGATAAGTGCAGCCACAAATAAAAAGGACAAAGAAATGTTTGCTTTAAAAATTGTGCCTGAATGCATATACTTGATCGCAGAAATGAACAAGAGATTGAATGATGATGACAAGGAAACCAGAGACAGATTAGAAAATAAAAATTGTGACTTGCATGAAACCGTAAATAAATTAAAAGATGAGTCAGAACGAATGATAATGGAGTTGAAGGTGTGTGCAAAAGAAAAAGATCAAATGCAAGATGAGATTGCTCAATTATCCAAATTAAATAAGGAGCTAAACAAACAATTGGCGAGAATGAAACGCGAACATGAGAAATTCGCTGATGAGTTACGTCAGGTTGAAACTGATGTTCGAAGGGTTAAAGATTCTTCGTTAGAGAAGTTCCCTTTGAAAGCTCTAAGCTATACATCACTGATAAGACCTGATGACAGCTCTGTTTATCTGAAAAGCCAAAGTGAGCAGAGCGAAAGCGAAAATGAAAGTAAATCTCATGATAACAAAAAAGCAAAGCTTTTTACAAAGGAGTATTTCAAATCACATCACTCTAGCCAGCCACAGCCTATTAAGAAATATCATAAAGTGAATGATTTAACGAAAATTATTAATTTCCTGAAAACCTCAGTAGGTATTTTTGATGTTAAGGCATCATCAAGAATAATAAATCATTTATCGATGTTTGAAGAAGCTGTGGAAATAATGGGAATAGATTCAGATGCTCAGAAAATTGAGTTGATTCCATGGGTCTTTGAAAGTAAACATAGGTATTTTTTTCAGTCTTTGAAAGAATCTGGTATAAGGAAATGGAGTAAAGTAGTTTCTGAGGTCAAATCTGAATTTGGGCCTCACCGTACCAATCTAGCTGCGAAAAGAGCAATTTTAACTCTAAAATGCAGACCTAATATCAAAGCCCCCGTGAATTTCTGTCAGTCCTTAAAAATGCGTACAGCTTGGCTGAAAGAAACCCAGATTTTGAAAACCCTGAATTTATCCAATTATTTTATGACGCATTGCCAAATAAAATAAAGGTTATTTTGGCAAGAGATTATGACCCGAGAAATGGTTTGGATTGGGTACTAAAAGAAAGTATGACCCTATTTACTGTATTTGAATATAGTGAAGAAGCTCAGGGGAAAAGAGTAAAAAACTCACCTGAGGAAATAGCGGAAATTCACGCTAAAAAAGGCGATATTAAATTTGAGTCCCACAAAAAGAGTTATGCGGAAATATTGCGTGACTCCATACCCCAAAGGGAAAAATCCAAGCCAGATCAGGAAAGAGGGTTTGCCAGAGAAAATTCAGGAAGTAAATTTCAATCTAGGAAGCAATGGGTACCTAGAAGTCAATGGGTTAAATCAAGGGAAAATGTACCTAGACAGGAAGCAACCAGAGGTAGAACTGAATCTGATGTGTCTGATAATGCGCAAGCTTCGTCCCCAAGGACGAATAGAAAGCGGAGATTTAATGTACGCCAGCGTATGGGTCAAATGCAGGAAGATTTCCGTGTGCTGACAGAAAAACTGGATCAGATCACTCAGTTAATGACTGGAAATAACACTGGTCAGGTTGTAAGCGATGCAATACCTGCAGCCCCACCCAACCAGTGACTAGATGATGTTTCTGATGAAGTAACCAGCATCCATGACAATTTACCAGAAAGTGATGATGAAATGATTAATACAAATGTTTGTATGGTTGACGATTTAAACCCTTCCCTGCAAAGAGAAGGAAAATGTATTTATATCTCCCCAGACTAAGTGCGAGCAAGCTGAGAAGACTGGATCCGAAATGGACAGCACAGCTGCCAAAAGCACGTTTGAGAGAGCAAAATCAGTTGGTAAAATCTATCCAAAACCTAATTTCATATCTCACTCTAAATTTCTCTGTAAATTGCATAGCATTGAAGACCGATATTATGTGAATGTAGAATTACAAGATAATTTACCACAGATTCCGTCCTTGCTAGACAGTGGAAGCCAGGTTACGTTAATATCAGCACATTATTTTGAAGAGGTCCAAGAACTGTCCTCCAGGAAGCCTAGATTAGATAAATCTAATGCTAATCTAGTGAGTGTTAGTGGCACATCTCTGAAAGTTCTGGGCACGGCTAAATTGGATTTTAAATTGGGGAATAAAGTAATTCGGCATCCAACACTTGTTGTGGATCTGCCCCAAAATCGCCTAATTATTGGAATGGACCTTCTCAAAAGTTAAATCCAATCATTGATTTTATCAATGAGGTTATTTGGTCCCAAGTAAATGTTCCAATCAGCTATGATAGATCCCAATCCCATCACACTCAGCGTAACTGCCACGTGATTGAGGAAAGGCCGGATTCTATTGAAGTCCACTTCAGAAATAGCCAGACACCTGATATCTCTTTCTTAAGGCCAAAAGCCCCTGACTACAGGAGAGCAGGAGGATAACACCATATGTGTTCCACCTGAGAGAATTCGAGATATATGTCTGGAAGACGACATGCTAATTATTCACCTCCACAAAAGGGAAACGAACCAAATGGACATAGTGACCCTGAAGTGATCAGATACCCAGATCCTCAAGATGAGTGGGTAACAGATCTAGATAATGATGGAGACAGTCATAATGTTATTGGTAAAAGTTATGTTATATATTTCTAGAAGAAATAAAACTGCCAAGCTCAATTGCATGATTGTCATTCTAGATTATCTCAGGATATGTGAAGATGGAACAACAGAAGACACTTAACTGGTATCATGTGAAGTGATGTTTTAATTAACATGTGATTCTTCTTCCCAGCATTCAGATGTTTAACTCAAGCTAGTAGATAGACTAGATCCATACGGTTAATTAAAATTAATCAGAGATCAGAGTATCTATAGGGAAATTGAGTGAAATCGCTAGTCTATGAATGGTTATTTATACTCTTTCTTTCAACAGAAATTGAGATAAATGGTTAATCCGAACTGCGACGCTAAATCCGCAAAGATGAATCGGACCACCAAAGACCGCGACTATCTGGAAATTCTACGGTTTTCCGCACAATTCCAAGGAGAATGCTAAAGTCCCATGCGCATCAAGCTCATGCAAGCCTGAAAGACATGCGGGATACAGCTAGGATACCGTTGATTGCTATGTACAAGAACCACCGAAAGAAAAGATTTGCTGCACATTTTATTGCAACCGCTGTTTGATACAGAAAGGGAAAGCAAATGTTTACCGGAAGAATCTGGTACAAAACAAGAGAGTGTTCATACCCACACCAGTGATTCTCGTGAAAGTTTCTAAAGAATCAAGAGTTGTTATCGAGAAATTATTTTTTTATAAATGAAGTCTGGTATGACGAGATACAAATCGTTGTCGTATTCCAAGGGCAAGAGATACCCATGAATCCAGATTTGAAATCTTGCTAAAGAACTAGCATGACCATACTATTGAACTTCTAATAAATAAAAAATTAATCTAACAATTTATGCTCCAATGTATTCACAGATTGATCATCAATTGCTATCTGCTTATAATGGGCCGAAGATTACAGAGATTGTGATTTGTATAGTAATTATGTTTCTAACTGTCTGGATGATTGTACTAACAAAGGAAGTACATACATTGAAGTTTAAAAACACTGTATTTTCAATTATTAAATGGATGAAAGAAGAAAAACGTGTTGCGAAAGGCGGAGACCTAGCCTAATTGGTAAAGGGGGGATATTGTATGTTTTCCTGAAATTTATTTAATTGGTCAATAAATAAATATCCAAGAAACCAAAGGGGGTTATGTCGGGTATATTACACAGAAAAGGCGAATTTAAAATGGATGCCTGTAGCCATTTTGTTTTAAAGACCGTTTTTCTTTCAAAATATTCTCTAGGTTTAGAAATGAACAAGATTTTTTTTACAAAGTTCATTCCTGGGTTAAGAAGCCCCAGACATGAAGGAACCTAGAATGAATGTGAGATAATGCTAAGACATGTCATAAGTAAATTTATTGGTCTGTTTTAAATTTTAAAACAAAAGAGATTTTGTCTTTTGGGTATAGGAATAAGAGTTAAATATTTTGTAATATAAAAGTATATTCACAAAATATATGTTTATAATCAAGGTATATTTTATTATAATTACAATAGTGAAATATATACTCCAATAAATATTGTAGAAAGTATAATTGATAAATAAAAGAAATCACTGAAGAATATTCTGTAACCAGAAAAGAATTTAGCTGATAAGGCTCTTAGCAACCAAAAGGGAGGAGAGCTATAAATCTCAAGAGACAGTCTAGAGTCTAGAGTCTAGTTAGAAGACAAGGTTCTTTGTTAAGTTAGTCTGACCTTTTGACCCTAAGATAAGAATTAATGGAATTAATGGAATTAATATAAGAAGTGCAATACTGCCCTCTACAGGATAGTAAAAATAATGATTTATATTATCATTAATATTAACTGTGTGGCTATAATAAGCGGGAAAAAGTTTTTGGTAAGTCAGTCAGAGATTCCAGCGGAGAGAGTCACATCCATGCGCTCAGATATTCATTATACATGACACTCTGAGAAGTCGGAGATCAGACGGAGACTCACATCAGACTCACATCGCCATGCACTCAGATCCCAAGACATGAGGCAATCAATATTCTCACCAAATCTCTAACTCGCATGCATTGATTATCTAATATCGATAATTTTCACATATTCCAAACAAAAGCATCACATAGAAAATTCCAAGGCAGACTCATCAACATCCAAATTGGACAGGTAATGTATGAAATAAGGAATTAATGTAAAAATATATTTGTAGAGATTTTGCAACGCAGACTGAGACTTCTCGGATACGGTTAAAATCCAAATTCTAAGTAATTCTATTCTGCAGATAGAAATATGAAGAAGTGGATATAAGGATTTATTCCTAAAGACATGTTGCAAGATTGATACCAA
This sequence comes from Leptobrachium leishanense, assembly GCA_009667805.1. Taxonomy (NCBI): domain Eukaryota; kingdom Metazoa; phylum Chordata; class Amphibia; order Anura; family Megophryidae; genus Leptobrachium; species Leptobrachium leishanense. Next base: position 456,074,277 of record CM019063.1, on the reverse strand, counting down.
TATATATATTGAATTTGGAAATTACTGTGATTAAAATTAATAAGCAAGGAATTATATAACTACAAAATAAAAAGCATAAGATTAGAAGTTTAATTCTCGAGATTAGGGGAGGATTCACTAAATAAGTTTTTATTACTTATTAAATTAACTCATCTCTTTGTTGATCCATGTAGCAGAGATATATATATATCTATAAGAGCTGGCTGGTTAAACATTGTTTGCTGGGAAATGCATGTTGTATTAAGCAGAAATGTTTATTAACCATTTGTGTATTAGTTACTAACTGATAAGGTAAATGATATTAATCATATATGCAGTTACTAACCGGAGATACATATATTGTGAAGCTAGTTTTTATATGCTGATGGAGTGTGGTTTATAAATTGTTGTTTATGATATGAGATTTGAAATTCTTTTGTATACGTAATAAATATATATATATATTTTTATCCGATTATTGATTATTGTATTTTTTAAAGCAAAACACAGACAATTAAAAGAATTCAGGATAATTTCTAAGGGATATAAACGATTGATATTTGTGTCTCGTATAAGTTTCTTATGAAATAATAATCCCTGATATATTGGAGGCGACTGCCGAGGTAGGTCCAGTAAGTCCAATATAGACATATTGGAGGCTTGGCTGATAAATCCAATATATACAAACGTGTTGTATTCACGTGCAGAGATTATATCCGACAGAAATCACGTGATTTCTGTGTTTAGGCGTTTTACAGCGCACAGGAACGCGCTGTAAAACGCCCAGGTGTGAACGGGGCCTTAGTATTAAGGTTAGGGGTTGAAGCTACTTAAAAATATTTTAAAAAGTGTTTATATTTATCTGGTCATTTCTCCTTTACTAGCGTCACGTCTGTCACATCCACCAATTCATTGATAATTGATACTGCGTAAGACCAACGGGTCTATTCAAAGAATGGTGAAACTCCGGTGAATGACTGGAGAAGTGAAAATTCTAGGTCAAAATAGCCAAACCAGAAAAATTCTCCAACTTATCTAACTTTCCAAATCGTCTATTTGGTCTAGATTGTGCTCTTCTCCTGCCAGTTCTCCGGATTTTCACCTTTCTTTGAACAGACCAGCTAGTCAATATTTGACTGCCAAAAATCCACTTCTTTTTTAACCAGCAGTTTCATTCAGGCGTCTTTATTAATGACACAACTTTTCATTTTTGGTTTTCATTTAATACTACAAAATCTTTGAAGACCAATTAGAAATGATTTGCTTTAATCTTAGAAATCCACCCAAAATCTATGTATGATGCACATATTAATTAACTCAGGTCACAGATAACATTGAAAAGCTTTCCTTCCGGCTAATTGCAGCCATTGCACACTGGCCTCCTGTTCGCCGCTTCAGTCCATTCCACATAGCATCGAGGCTAATTACTCAGGTAACAGCCAGTTACTGTTTATTAAAGGCCATTCGCATTATATAAGCCTATTTCCCTTCTAATACACTGACCTGATTTCTTCCTACCCACTTATTATCAGATTAGGCTCTTAACACGGAATGGATTCTGAACATCAAATACAATCTCAGCCATCAAACCTGTATCTTTACTAGGGTGGCAAAACCGATTTATCCTGGAAATTTATATTTGTGTCCAAGTATTAAAGCTAAAAAGCATCTGTTTTAAGCTCCAGCAGAGAGTGAGTGTGTGTGTGTGAGAGTGAGTGTGTGAGAGAGTGTGTGAGAGAGAGTGTGTGTGTGAGAGAGAGTGTGTGTGAGAGAGAACGAGTGAGAATGAGTGTGTGTGAGAGTGTGTGTGAGAGTGTGTGTGAGAGAGTGTGTGTGTGAGAGTGTGTGTGTGAGAGAGAGTGAGTGTGTGAGAGAGAGAGAGTGTGTGAGAGAGAGTGTGTGTGAGAGTGTGTGTGTGAGAGAGTGAGTGTGTGAGAGAGAGAGAGTGTGTGAGAGAGAGAGAGTGTGTGAGAGAGAGAGAGTGTGAGAGAGAGAGAGAGTGTGAGAGAGAGAGAGTGTGTGAGAGAGAGAGAGAGTGTGTGTGAGAGAGAGAGAGTGGGTGTGTGTGAGTGAGAGAGTGAGTGAGAGAGTGAGAGTATAGATACAGAAATCAAGCATGTGCTGAGCCCAGCATCACATCCACCAGTCAGCGTGGACACACTTCCAAATCCAGGATACTTCAGTATAAATAGTTACCGACTCCTTCATGTGGTAAAGCAAAAAGGATTTTATTCCACAGTGAGCAAAGGACAATGTTTCGTCGCAGTGGCTTTGTAAGTCACTCGTCGAAACGTGGTCCTTTGCTCACTGTGGAATAAAAACCTTTTTGCTTTACCACATGAAGGAGTCGGTAACTATTTGTGTATAGCTACAAACACACTGTACACACATATACGATTTATATATATATACGTATATATATATTCAACAAACCCTAAAAAGCACTGTCCTAGGAGTGGCTTTGACCAGTTGCATATTATCTCTGCTACAAAGCCATAGATCAGCATAGCATTGATTTTAGGGTTCTGTGTAATAACAGACCCAGGATGCATAAAAGTGAGACAGAGGTCATTTGCATATCCTACCCAGAGTTCCTTGCTGCATATGGGGAATGTATCACACCCTAACATTCCTATACTTATTACAGGTCACAAACCAGAGCCAGCATCATCACACCAGCCATTTTAAACAAGCAATTATTAATATTGAAAAAGAGCACAAACTGGAAAGAAAAACCAACGAGGTCTTCCTTACAATAGGTGTAATCTATGCTCCCCAGCCAGCCTCAACAACGGGCCTTACCCACGCATATACAGAAAAACACCTGGAGGTGACCAGGGAAACACCCTCCTCTACCCACACAAGGCAGGGAATATCAGAGCAATAATCAAAAACTAGTAGATGTAAATCCCAACCAAGTACAATCTTTATTAATAAAAAAGGCGAAGAAGGGTTACATTACAGACAAAGTTCACTTAGACACCCACATAAGACAAATACTCAGGAGCCGCATCAATCACTTTATCATGGGCTGCTAGCAGATACTAAAAGATATCATTACACAATTTTATTTTTTAAAGGGATACTCTAGGCAACATGACCACCTAAGCTTTTTTAGGTGGTCATGATGCCCTGAGTATGCCCTTGCCTGTCCCCCCTACCTCCACTCAGAAGATCAGCTGAAAAAGCTGAAAACAGCTGAGAGACGCGGAGGAGTTTACTCCGCCCTCCCAGCTGTCAGTCAGCAGAGCGGGATTCAGATTTCCCGCTTCTGCCGAGTAGGAGACGTCATCACGCTTTCAGCGCGATGACATCTCCAACTCGCCGCAGTAGCTGCCACTGCCAGCAGCCTGAGGATTAGTGTTGTGCGCATCCTCTAGCGCGCAACACTAATCCTCAGCAGATGGAGCCGGGAGGAAGCCTGCCGATTGGCTGGCTTACGTGAGAGGCGCGCATGCGCGCTTCTCACATAAACCATAAGCCAAGTGAAAGCAAGAAGGACAGGAGCGGAAGAGGAGGGAGGGGAGTATAAATTTTTTTTAAAAACGCAGATGGAAAGAAGTGGATTTTAGAGTAAGTATTACAGTTAAGAAAAGAAAAAAATCCCTACCTATTTATTAAGGGAATAGGGATAGTTTAATGTAAAAAACAGGGGGGGGATTTTTTATTAGACGTGTTCCTTTAAACTTAAGTTTACCTCGTATCTATCTGCGCATCAATCCTTCAGGAGGTAGTGATCAAAGAACCCCGAAACACATATAAACCACATAAATTTGAAAAATAATAAAGGGTAGGTAGCTCAATCCATACTATATCAGACTAAGCAAGCAGACAACAGCCTAATCTACCGGTTAGGACCGCCAAGCGGTATAATACAGACCACTGAGAATATCCCATATAGCTTTATCAGCTACAATAATCCATCAGAGTTATTCATGCTGGTATAATGTGAAGGAAAGAGAGGACAAGGTGCTCAAATTCTACAAATGGCCTTTTATTGGACCCCACAAAGGGACAATGTTTTGACTGTCAGCGCAGGCTTTTCTCAAGTGAAGCCCAACAACACCTATCAGATTTATTTGGAAGAATAGAAAGCAAGAGCAAAAGTTCTTCTTCCATGCAGCTGGCAATGTGGTGTGTGCTCAGGCATGTCTTGGATTGACTAGAGGCGCTGCAAGTGCTAAGTTAGCAACTTGGCACTGAACGCTGTGCTGCAGTTCAGCGTTCAGCACTGCTAACTGCAGAGTAGCTGAGTGTGACGTGGGAAAGATGGCCGCCTCCACGGAGCAAATAATCCAATAAGAAAATGTTCAGATTGAAGTTTTGGTGGAACGAAACACCAAATATGCATTGGAACATGGTAAACATTAACATTAAGTGGTAATAAAATAGACAACATTGGATATTGCAGAAAGAGTACCTTTAATTAACCACCATGGCGGTCTGATGATGACATATTTTTTTAAGTCAAATCATTAGATTCTTTTAAATAGGATTTCTTTTTTATTCTGCATCACCCGCCAGGTCCCGCCCCCCCCCCCCGCGCATGCAGGGAAGGGAACCTGGAAGCAGGACCCTGCGATCGGCAAGAGGACACATCAGGAGGACATTGAGGGAACACGCAGGGACAAGGTATGTACAATCTCCAGTGTGGCTCAGGGTTATCGCTTTTGGTACTGAAAATTAAGCCTGAGCCACACTTGGGATCACCAGCCACCAGGGAGGTTAAGCAATTGTCAGCAATTTTGCCTCAAGATTCTCAGCCAAAGCGTTCAGTGAGACTGCTGCAGCAAACTGACCCGCTGCAAGGGAGCAATTCAGCAGCTGCTGAGGAACTAAACAGGCATCAGGTTTAACTGGTGCATATATTACTATATCATTACACATACCGTATTCATTTTTTATGCAAATGAATAAATCAAGAATGGACACTTTGGTTTCTTCCCTGCAGCATATAACGAATATATGGTGCAGGGTTGCATTTTCCTCGCACGGTTCATTAGCACAATATGTGTCCATTGAGGATTTGACAGCCATTACTGCTGAAGATCCAAATTTACAACAGGTGTAAATAGGGAAACTAGTGACTGCCCAAGGATTGGCAGCCCTGTTTGCTTAATGACGGTGTGCCTCTTATGGCAATGCAGCAGTAATATGTGGGCATGGAAAACCAGGGATATAATTTGGCAGAACTATTCAGGTTTTGTGCTTTTTTGAAGATCAATTATTATTAAAAGCGAGTGTTCCAAACCTATGAAACCTAAGTGAATAATGTAATCCTGCAGAGCACGTGCCAGTATATGTTTTTGAATAATTGCACGGAAATGCATATGTATGATGTTAATGGCAAGTGTTGGGGAATATTTTATGTAGAGAGGCTTGCAGGGAGCAGTGAGGGCACAGGGAATCAAGAAAATGTTGCATATGAAATAAATTATATTGAAAATACTGTTTAATCATTTTTCCTAGCAACAGACAAGAATCAAACATCCCAAAGTTTGTGTATACCGCTATGGGCAGTAAAATGTCACCACAATACGCCAATCTTTTCACGACAAATCTAGAACAGAGGTTCCTGAACACTCATCCTCACAAACCACACAAATATCTACGATACATTGATGACATTTTCATCATATGGACGGAAGAAGAGGAACGCCTTCTAGACTTTCACAAGGCATTCAATACGTTCCACCCATCCATCAAACTAAAGATGGAGTTTTCCAAGCAGTGTGAGCTTCCTAGACTGTACCATATCAGCTGCCAATGGCACGCTGCACTCATCTGTGTACAGGAAACCCACAGACCGGCCCAGCTCCCTCCACAACGCCAGCTTTCATCCCAACCACACAAAACAAGGCATCATCTACAGCCAGGCCATCAGGTACCACCGAATCTGCTCGGACACTAAGAACAGGGATGAACACCTGAGCAAACTATCTGCATCATTCCAGCGGAAGGGCTATAAGGAAAGGACAATCTCTAAAAAAAAAAATCAAATCTGCCCTGAAAACACCGCGCGAACAGCTGTTGTGCTACAGAAAAGAAAAACGCCACACGGATACCTCTAGTTGTTTCCTACAACCCAACACTAGAGGGAATTCACTAAATCATCAAAGACCTGCAGCCACTGGTCACAGATGACCCTGCGCTCAAAGAAATATTCCCACAGCCCCCCATACTGCCATTCAAGCAACCCCCAAACCTGAGGCAAAAACTGGTCCGTAGCAAACTCACCCAGGAACAGGTTGACATACAGAATGGGACCAAACGCTACAACAAATCCCACTGCAAACTGTGCCAACATATATGTGACAGCAGCACTGCGCGGCACAACAACGCCACACACAACATCAATGGCTCGTACCTTTGCACGTCTGCCAATGTAGTGTACATGATCCAGTGCACGGCATGTGATAAGGGCTGCTAGATTGGTGAAACTAGCCTTAAACTAAATCTCAGGATGAACCAGCACAGACACTCTATCAAGAACCACCAGGAAAACACATATTGTACCCCGGTGGGACATCACTTCAATCTAACAGGCCACTCCATCCAAAACCTCAGAATTAAAATCCTCAAAGGACATTTTAAAGACCACCGGGAACGCAAAACATATGAAATGAATATGATCACATATTTCAACAGTATAAAACAAGGACTTAATGTAGATTCGGGTTTTTTAACCCATTATAATAACTTCACATAATATTCATAATTCTGGTTGGGGCTTGGTTTTCTTTCTCCTGTTTTTTTTTTGTTTTGTCCTTTCACTTTCCCTTTGAAGTAGTCATGATCATATCACCGTTGTCTTATGTGCCTGAGACACCTTAATGTTTTTTTTGCTGTACTTTTTTTTTTTTCCCACACTCTGACCGGCATTTGGCGATTCACAACATCTAACACCCCCAACCGTGTGCCCAATTAATGTCCCAATGTTTAATCATATGATTCTGATCAGTAAGCTTCCAGACCTGACGAAGAGAGGATCACTCTCGAAAGCTTGTATTTTAAATGTAACGTTAGTCCAATAAAAAAAGGTATCACTACAGACTGCTATACTCGTGATTTTGGCATCTGCGCTAACATGGCCTACCTAATTATATATATATATATGAAAAGATTCTTTGCATACTGAAGTGAATAATACAAAATAAATAAAGAGACACTCTTAAACCTTATCCCCCTTGTTTTCCCCCTTAACGTATTGTGCAGAACTAAAGGGATCGGAGATGCATACCCAGAAAATATATATATGTTATATATGGGAATATAAACTAGGGCTGGTACGTTTTAAAATTTTCATGTTCGATTAATCATCTTTTGTTAACGATTAATTATAACGCACATACAGATCCAACCACTTTTAGCAGAACTGCCTGGGTCTTGCATCTGGGCCCTGGGTCTTGCGTCTGGGCCCTGGCAGGGGCCTGGTGTGTGCCTGGGGTCTGGGCCCTGCTGGGTCCGAGGCTGGACTGAGAGAGGCAGCACCATACTCACCACTCCTCCGCTACCTTCTCGTCTGCCGTCTTCTTCCTGTGCCAGTCGCTGTGTGTGTGACGCGTGCGTCACACGCATCGCACACGTGACTTGAGGGCGGTGCCAAAGCAGCGTGCTTCGAAAGCAGCTGTAGGGGCGGCGCCAGGGCCCCAGGAAGCCAGTGCAGCTCCGGATTCGGACTCCTAGAGTCAGATACCGGAGCTGATGCCCCCCCCCCATCAAAATAAATTTAATCAATCAAAAATTTTAACGATTAATAGTTAATTTTCACAGCCCTACTTTACGCAATAATTACTAATGAGACGCTCCTTTTGTGGGAATTTTTCATGGATTTCAAATTAGTGCTTTTACGATGTTCTATTAAAGGTTACATTTTAATTTAAGGGAGAATCAATTCTTTATTGCTGGAGAATATTTTGTCATTTGATTTTTGGTGTTAAACCACTGGTCTTCCAATTGCTGGCACATCTATCACTGGTGGAAGGAACGTTTTTTTTGCCACACATGGTTTAAATACAGTCCCTTTAAATTGCTTGGTAGTAAAGGTAACATCTCAGTCATGCATGGTGAGAAACTGCAACAGTATCTCAAAACACAACAGCTATTGGAAGATACCAGTAGAGCAGGTTCATGAATTCTTTGAAATAAAACTAATAATAAAATCACAGGTTTGTAACCCCTTCCATGCAAATTTTTTTTCTCTCTTTGTACTCTGTCTTCTCCAAGCTCATATTAAACTGTCACGCTCTTCCTGAGCCCTGCGTTACCTATTTTAGTGCAAGAGTTGATGAGGTTTTTGTTGCCATAGCAGCATAAGAAACAATTTATCCATTACCCTGTAGTGGGCTTTCTCCTTCTGATCTGACCTTGTGCTCCACAGATTATTACATTGTTTACATAGACTGTATTGTATATGTTCTTATCTTGTCTCTCTTCTTGTATCGAAATAGACGTGCTCGTTCACCGCTAAGCACAATTGGGGAGAAAGAGCGTGTGTGGTACCTTAGCTGCTTCAGGAACTCAATGTCAGAACTGTTATTGATGAGCTTGATGAACTCTTCGTATGAAGGGGCATAAGTGTAGGCCTTCTTGTGATGCTCATTCACCTGTTCTCTGTATTCAAGCTGGCTGAGCAGCATCTGATTAATGTAATCCGGATCACTCAGCAGCTCCACCAACGGCTTCAGCACTGACGGAAAACAAAGACAATGTATGCTTCAATATTGGAAATATTCAAACACTTAATACACAAAGAACAAACCAATGGAACAACTATGTTTGCAGGATTATTATTTCTCTTCTACATGTGCTCTAAAAGAGAAAGTAAAGTGATCTAAACCCGTGGTTCCCAATCCTGGTGCCCAAGTACCCCTAACAGGCCAGGTTTGCAGATATCTGAAGCACAGCACAGGTGATAGGATTTGCTGCTCAGTGATTGCAGCATTCAGTCTGCATTTCCACAAGTTAATCTTTAAAACCTGACCTGTTAGGGGCACCTGAGGACCAGGTTTGGAAAATACTGCTCTTAACTATGGTACAGTAATATATATATATTTTATACATAGCCTGTGGAAATCTGTTCAACTATAATTGGATCCCTTTCCTGGATACCATTTTATTTTTCTTATATAAGAGCATAGAGGTCCTTTACTGCAAATGTATGGACGTTCACCAACAGGGTTATTCGGAGAAAGGTGAAAACCAGGAGAACTGGCAGGAGAAAAGAACAATCTGAACCAAATAGCCGATTTGGAAAGTGAGATAAATGGGAGAATTTTTCTGGTTTGGCTATTTTGACCTAGAATTTTCACTTCTCCAGTCATTCTGAGGTTCACCTTTCTTTGAATAGACTTGCAAGCCTTTGCACTTCAGCCAGTAAGAAGGAAGTCTACAGAAAGATGAATTTGAATGTTCTGCATCAGTCAGTGACACTTTGAGTGGCAGTAATTGATCTCTAAATGTTTAAAATTAAAAAAGGGAATACCTGGAACCAAGTGAAGAAAATTCCTTAAGTCACTGTGAAATAATATTTTATTATTACATTTTGTATAGAAGACATACTACAAGCAAAGCTCCATCAATGCCCCATTAATTAGGAATCTGATGGAAGTATTGGATGCAACACCATAAATGCCACTCCAATGCACCAAGTGATAGTCCCTTAAAATTATGATCTTCCCCCGACGAGATAGGATGCGGCGTTCCCTTCTTTTATCCTGATGAATATATTCCACGCTTTGTATGTGGAAACATGAATAGCCAAAAGGGCAGCAAATCGTGATAGAGCATAGAGAGAACAACCATCATGTATCCAACGGTTCATAAAAGACCTGAAAGGGATACATAAGAGATGTAAAATAAAGTGATCGAAAGGTCCGTATCAAGAGAAATCATTTTAGATGAAATAAAGGAGGTGAAAGGAGAAAAAGGAAAACTTATCAAGACAACGGTTACCTAAAGAGGTACAAATAGAGCAACAGATGTGTAATGAACATGAAAACAAGTTACAAAAAGAGGAGGAAAGGTTACATTTTTCTTTTCTAAAAGTCTAAACTGGGTAATTCTAGAACACGGTAAATAGTCGCGAACTCATGGGACATACTGGTTTTTAGTACATGGGGCACAGTTAACAACACTCTTGTAGATGAGCACTGGGACATTAAATCAAATTCAGGAAAACAGAGTAGCAGTGAAATGACTAATAGAGGGGAGATGTGTGAGAGGAGACAGGGACTGGAAAATAAGAGTATCCTCAACAAGAATCGCCACTATTTTGATGCAGATATAAAAACGTCACAGATTTAAAAAGGTTTCTTGCATTTAGACACTATCAGGGTTATTCAGAGAGCGGTGAAAAGCAGGAGAATGACTGGAGAATGGAAAATTCTAGGTCAAAATAGCCAAACCAGAAAAATTCTCCCTTTCATCTCACTTTCCAAATCGGCTATTTTGACCTAGAATTTTTCATTCTCCAGTCATTCTCCTGCTTTTCACGCTCTCTGAATAACCCTGACTATGTAAAAAATCTAATTTAACACAAAAACACTACACCCTTGCAATGTTTTTTTTAAGAGCAACTTAAACTATGGTACAAAAATATGTTTCTTTTAATTTTAGGGTTAGTATTTGTGCTTAATTCAGAGTTAAAGTATTCATATGCTTGTTTTAGGGCTAGGTTAATGGTTTCCTCAAACCAACAGAATCCACTCCATTTTCTCTTCATCTTTAGGCAACAGATTCTGCTCCTACTGTTAACGTGTGTAGGGAGTGTTTAAAAAAAGGAGCAGAATCTGTTATCTAAAAATTAGGCAAAATTGGAGAAGAATCTGTAATTTAGGGATATGCCTAAAACGAACACGAGCATAGTTTTTGCATCATACTCGCAATGTAAGTGTATTGTTTTTTCATGTCAAATTCAACTTTTCTCCTAACATTATTTATATGTAAGGAACAATTTTAGAGCATGACGTTTCTATCCACACCTATAAGGTGCTGACTTTGTGGTCATAAACCAAATATTAGACTTCAAGTTGCTATCACAAGAAAATGTAATTATAAGATCAGGGCATAAGCAAGATCAAAATGGGTATGTATTAGATACATTTTTTATTTACATAAGTACCACTGATGGTGAACATCAAGACTCTGAAACACAAGATGTAGGTTATAATAGAATACAATCTATACCAGTGGTCCCTAACCATGGTCCTCAGGACCCACTAACAGGCCAGATTTTAAGGATTTGGGGGAAAGCAGACTGAATCCCGCAATCACTGAGCAGCAAATCTTATCACCTGTGTTGTGCTTCACATATCTGGCAAACCTGGCCTGTTAGTGTGCCTTGAGGACCAGGGTTGGGGACCCCTGCTGTATAGCACATCACGGCTTCAGCCTCAGTAGCCCATAGTATAGTCACCTGGTGGCAATACATCGTGAACCAATACAGGAACTACAAAAGTAGGATATTATTTTTGATACAGGGTGCAACACTCTTGACTCCACCAAAACTGATGGACTCCAAGTGGCAAAGAAACATGAAGAGTTGCAGCTTATCTTTTTGATTTCTTGCTCTGTCTACACACAAGATATGTGTTAAATAAATTATTAGCAGTCACCTTTCCATCAATACTCTATATGTCTAAAGAAAATCATTTATAGGAGAGTTCCGGATGAATGTATTAAATGAAAATAGTCTTTTCCCTTTTCCAACTCAGATTTATGATTTTCTGATGGAGTTGTTCTGCAATGGCATTTATAAATACAAGCAACTTGCAACTGAAAACTAATGTCTAATAATCTTAAATCGTAATATTTATTCATTAAAAAGATTACACTATAATGTAGAATTCTATATGTATATAATGATGGGAGATTAAATTTGCCTTCATTGTTTAGGTACATAGATATTCTATGTAAGGCATATCCTCATTGGGCTTCAGTTAAGTGTACCATGTGGTTATTATAACCAGGGCCGGATTTGCATCTCAGGGGCCTGTAGGCACAGAAATGTGAAGTGCTCCTACACCCCCCCCCCCTCCTTTTTACATGGTCATTTTTGGTATCATTGTAAAGACCAGAATCTGACCTTTCCAATGACACCTCACTTAACCTTGTGCGGTGTACAATTCAGAAGCACAGGTTGCAAAGGCCCCAACTGCTCCTCACTGCAGCGCCACGGTCTCTAGGTTGATGAAACAATGCGTTGCATCTTCAGCTCCACACTTGCTGGCAGTGTGGGAAATGAGAAGGTGAGTTAGCGCAGCATCACTGCTGACTTTATAATTGTAAACATAATAATTGTGCTGCATTAGAAAAAGAAACAACCTGGTTATAATTGGTATCACTGTAAAGGACATAATCTGGCCTTTCAAAGGATACCTCATATGTCCCTCTAGCCCTTAGGGCTCCAGTGGCCTAATTGACAGTAAATTGTGTAAAGTAAAAAAAGTAAAAAAAAAAAAAAAAAAATTATTATTCTTTTTTTTTTTTTTTTTTTTTTTTTTTTTTTACACAGAGCAAGGCACCCCCTGGTGACAGGGGCCTGGACGCACATGCCTACTCTGCCTTGTTATAAATCTGGCCCCGATTATAACCATGCAATGCTGAGCTGCTTATGGATGGGAGTTTAGTGAACAGATTAGAATGCATGGCTACATATAACTCAAATAAGGGAACAAGTTCCTTCATTCTCTTTCTATTTTCACTTCGAGCAAGTAGAATACGTACCTTTAGTAGCGATTATATCAGTGAGAACTATTCGCAGGCTATGAGACTTGACGTCCTTTGTGGGGAGGAGGCAATGCACTAACACCTGAGCACAAGTCTGGAGGAATTGGATCTCATCCTCTGCGGATTTTAAGCAGGAGTGAAGGGCAAAGGGTCTTGGTTGTTCATCCTGTCTGAAAGAAAAAGAAACAAAGAAAAACCAACAAAAAACTGAAGTTAAACAGAAATTACACAAAGGAGTAAACCTTTTTGTGTAGCAAACAAACCATTCAGCAATTAAACGGTCTCCACACAATATTACTCTGGGCAACAGAATAAGTGCATTTCTGTAATGGGTGCACATACCAGCAAAATAAATGTAAAACCAAACAGAACTAGGTGGCCTGCTCATGTGAAAATCAGCACAGGAATTTGAGCAAAAAAGGTTTTCTGCTTATTCCTACCTACCCATCTCTGATATATTTATATATCTATTTATGCATCTGTCTATCCCGGATTTATCTATCTAGGCATAAAAGAGGCCAATAGCAATTCATTGTGGTAGTACAGATTAAAAGTAAATTCCTTCTTTTACATTCTAGAACAAAACTATTTTAGGAGAGCCATGAGAATGGGCCATAAGTGGCGTTTCCTTCGGTGGGTCCCTGCTCAGTTTTCATAACACGATATTAGTTCAAATGGCCATCACCAAAAATGGAGGCCGGAACTGAAATGCCAAGGTAGTCTCCTTTGCATGACAGATACACCCCCTATGATTGTTTAGGCCTACTAGGGCCTTGTCAATAGGGTATAGCTATATCTCTGCCGGCACCTAATACAAAGGGTCTATGTTTAGACTACCTTCTAGGCTCATGGAGAAAAAACCCCAGGTGCGATAGTAAAGTGAAAGGGCTAGCAACATTATAGAAATGACAATACCATATGTAGTTCAGACTACTTTTGTTCTCCATGAGCCAAAGGCGTAATCCAGAATTGGACCTCTTGCTCGAGGTGCCTAGATAGGCGTCAGCTACATCTTCCTGATGAAACCTGAGTAGGTCAAAACAATCAATCACCTGGGATTACTGTATGTCTCGTGTCAAGGAAACTTCCTTGGCATTGCGGTACTGGCCACCCCTTCTGGGTGATAGTCTGATTTACACATGGATCAGTCTTCTCTGTAATAGCATAATCGAGCTAAAACCTTAGGAGACCTAAGCGGGGACACACCATAGGGCAGGACACTAGTACTGCTGCCAGTTCTTTGAATGCGTATAACAAAATTTTTGAGAGAGAGGTTTGTGAGGGTCCTGAGAACGAGCAATGGCACTAGTGGCCTGCTCTACGGTGGGGTCCGTTCAGGTCTCACAGGGTTTAGCTCGATTGTGCCATTACAGGTAGAACCCCTCCATATGCAAATCAGACTGTTTCATATAGAAAGGATGGCCAGCACCGCATTGCCAAGGACATCATCCTTGCATGAGAGATACAGCAATCTCCGACGATCGTTTTTTACATTCTATACAGACTGTGGGTATTTTGGGGAAACCTATGATCTCCATCAACACCCATGAAAGCAGCACCCACGGACTCCAATAAGTAGAATAAGGCCAGGGTCAGACGAGCGTTATGCAGAGCAGAAGGAACGTCCGTGAGAGTGGACATTCCTTCCACTTTGATGTCCATCTGGCCACCTCGCTGAGTGCAGTTAGTGCGCTCAGCGCTGCAAGGCTTGATGCTCCTATGGAGGATAGCGCTTTGCAGCCCTGTCGAAGGTACGTTGTAGTGCTTCGACAGGGAGGCTTTCAGAACGTCCACAGCACGCCCGCTGTAGCGTGAGCAGTTCGTGTGCAGGTTACAGCGTGTGGCCTGCCCCGCCGAAGCGTCGCAACGGACGCCGGGAGGCACATCAGTACGGGCACACATAGTGCGCTCGTCTGACCCCGGCCTTAGGGAACGATTTAATCCAAACTAGTTACTGCCAATGAAGATACCGAAACAAATAACCAAAGCATGGATCTATCTATTCTAGAATGTGCTCTGCAGCAATTCCTTTGATGTGACTAAGTAAACGAAGGATATGCCAAAACTGCCCCCAGATTTCTGTGCCCGACACAGCAAATTCAACTTGCGGCTCTGCTAATAGATCTTTATAGTGATGAAGTATTTTCCTGCTTCACTCGTATGAAACAAGATGCAAAATCAAGCCCAGGGCAATCAAAACCTCATAAGGAGTAACTCTGGCTAACGAGGAACGTAGATCAATAGTGAAGTCAATGAGCAATTTCTCCAAGTCCAAGACAGATAGTGGGAAATAATAATAACGACCTTTACTACCATCCTCTAAAAATAGAAGAACGCATTTAAAGTCACTTAGTAAGAAGAACAGACATACACAGCTTACGACGCGTCTTTTAAAACGGACCAGAAAACATGTACCAAATGATAAATTGGTATTTATTAACATCTAGATTTAAGCATGTTAAGAAACAGCCTAAATACTTCCAATGCATCATGAATAAAAATCACAAAACAATATAAAGCATCCACAACATTAGTCTGCAAGATCTATGAATTAACAAAAGGAGCATTTGTAAATCGTTGGGAAAAAGAAGTTGATCTCACAAATAGCTAGCACGCACAGAGTTAAACAATAGTCTTGTTTTATTCGTGTTGACGCTTATCTTTGCTTTGAGAGTTTGGGTATGGAGGTCCGACATTCAATTCCCAAAGAGAAAGGATAGTTATATATTATAATATAGTCATAAATATATAATGAGAGAATGCAAAGAAGAAAGCATAAAGAAAACAGACAATGGAATAGAGAGCATGCAGTCATGAGAGTTTCTAAACCATTTCATGATGGAGAAACAAAGCAAGTCCTGCGTCTACTTGCCTGAATGAATTGTCTCCATAGCCGAGACCTTGATCGTAATTCACTTAAGTACTTCATTGCTGAGCCAATTTACACCCATAGGCTAAATCTGTATTTACTAGCTAATATCCAACTCTGAGGCTAATGTCAGACGAACGCAGTCTGAGCGCACTCTGCGTGCGTGCACAACGGACGGACCGGACGTACTGACGGAAGATACTGTAGACACCACACGGTCTGTGTTTTTTTGAAGGACGTAGAAAAAAAAAAGGGAACTATGGGAAACAAAATTAATATGAAAAATGATAATAATTTGAAAAGGATATGAAAAGCCATTTTGTGCGTCAAGGTGCTGGACATCGCAAATGCGCTGCATCTGACGTCTCCTCATCACTCACACAGAATGCTACGCGGACGTGGCGCACTCTGCTCGTCCGTCTATCGGTTTCACATTCTTGCCTAACTTGCGTCCGTTTGCCCCGTGCGTTGTGTGTGCGCAGTTCCGTGCGGACGCACTTAGTGTGTGGGTCTCTATTGCTCAGGATTCTATGCTACGACGGACGTTTACACTGTGCGCCGACACGGACGTGATCACTGCGTTCGTCTGACGCCGGCCTGAGATACCTACACAAATGATACCCTTTTTTTTTCTAGCAGACCCTCCTCTTCTAGAAAGTAACTTTTGATTGAATAATTACTCAAATTTGCATCCTGTTATAGGCAGAAAAATAAAAAGTGATTTTACTTCTAGGTCATGGTGTTGTTTTATATATACATTTTACGTTTCCACAATTAGCATAAGTTGATCTGCACTGCAGAACAAAATCTAGGATTCTACACAAAATTTTATTCAATTTTTTTTTTTATTTTGAAGCTAAAATTATATCATATTTCACCCATTTGCACCTTCTTACTATTTACACAGAAAAAGAGTTGGGACAAAATATCAAATGTAAAAACATTGTGTGTGTTTTGAAACTACAAATAAATAAAATTAAATCTTATTTGCCGGACGGAGGACATGTGCCATATTTATTGTATGAGCGCTCAAATGCTTGTCCAAACTAGCTCGGAAGAGTAAATATTACAAAAAACAAACACCAGTCACGAAACTGCATGCACTAGAATCATCCTAGACAGACATTAACATATTATCTCTTTTTACACTCACTCTGTTCTACCATTAATACCATAAAATGTTACATTTGAGCCCTGACACAAAATCACTATAGACTAACTAATAGGGATGCACCGATACCGATACTAGTATCGGTATCGGGGCCGATATTGCCGTTTGCACGAGTACTTGTTACTCGTGCAAACGGCCCGATACATCTCGCCGATACCGGAAGCCGGCGCTGGGCCGGCTTGCCGGTATCCGCTGGGCTGGGGAAACTGGCCGCGTGCATGAAAAGCACGTGGCCAGCATTCCCTTCCAACGCGCCACATACTCACCCATCCTGAAGGTCCGGTCACTTGGCAGTGATGCGTTCCCGCGGCCACTGGGCGCTCCTGTGACGCTGCCTCTCGGCTGGAGGCAGCGTCACAGATGCACCCGGCGGCCACGTGATCGCATCACTGCCAACAAGCGACCGACCTTCAGGATGTGTGAGTATCGCGGTGCGCCGGAGGGGAACGCTGGCCGTGTGCTTTTCATGCACGTGGCCAGCTTCCCCAGCGTTCGAGCTGCGGGCAAATCCATGAGACCTGGGGCAAAGCCATGAGACCTGGGGGCAAAGCCATGAGACCTTGAGGGCAAATCCATGAGACCTTGAGGGCAAATCCATGAGACCTGGGGGAAAATCCATGAGACCTGGGGCATATCCATGAGACCTGGGGCATATCCATGAGACCTGGGGCATATCCATGAGAGCTGGGTGCATATCCATCAGAGCTGGGTGCATATCCATCAGAGCTGGGGGCATATCCATCAGAGCTGGGGGCATATCCATCAGAGCTGGGGGCATATCCATCAGAGCTGGGGGCATAGCCATCAGAGCTGGGGGCATAGCCATCAGAGCTGGGGGCAAATCCATCAGAGCTGGGGGCAAATCCATGAGTGCTGGGGGCAAATCCATGAGTGCTGGGGCAAATCCATGTGAGCTGGGGGCAAATCCATGTGAGCTGGGGCAAATCCATGTGAGCTGGGGCAAATCCATGTGAGCTGGGGGCAAATCCATGTGAGCTGGGGGCAAATCTCATATAAATTTTTATATGAGGTCTGTTCTTATTGGAAAGCGTCACATGACATTGAATAAAAGTATCGGTACTCGCTATCGGTGAGTACTTTTAAAAAGTATCGGTACTTGTACTCGGCCTTAAAAAAGTGGTATCGGTGCATCCCTACTAACTAAACCATAATTTAAAAAAATTTTAAAAATGTATAAAAAAAATACACCTCAATGTTAATGGAAAATTGTGTTTAAGATTTGTGTGGACTCTAACCAAAATGTTCTGTTTTTAATTATTTATGCAGGATTAGAGTCAGTCCAATCCTAACCTTTAAAACCACATAATTTAGTCATATAGATTTATATTTCACATTTTCAAGTACAGCTTGAGTATCCCTTGTCTGCAATGCTTGGGATCAGCTGTGTTTTGAAATTTGGAATATTTGCATTCAATAAAGAGATCTTTTTTTAATATCTTTGTCCCCAGACACGAGCCAGCTGTGGCATTTTCCAGTTATGGTGTTATGCCAGCGCTCAAAAGGTTTTGGATTTTGTAAGAAACACCAGTCATGTAAGCTCCTATTGTTACCGGAATCCACTTGGTTCACTCGGGACGAGGCCGGACCGGACACGAGCAAGGATTGTCTGAACACGAGTCTCTTCAGGAAAGGCAAACTTTATTGTGACGTCACAGAATGCTCAGACAGGATTGAATCGCAAAGACTGAGCATCGATTACACAGTGTCATGAGGTTTTATACCCCAAATACATAATTAGGTACATCCCAATTAGCCCACCTCCCGGTGACACTATCCCACCCCACGTGGGTTAATACCTCCCTTTGGCTAATACAAAGACATTCCATTAATTGGCCGTAAATTGGCAAACTTTGTGTTAGTTTCAGTAAATCATGATTAGTTGCTCCTACTATTCCGGGCTGCGCCCCTTCCCTAGCGCCTTCAATCATTTGTTGCAGATAACACCTGGTCTGATCTCTATACTCCTTTGTCTTTCTGCGGGCCTCAACGACCTTGGTGTATCTACTTCTCTTTCTCTCCTCCGTGCCAGGAACAGCCTAGACCTTTCTCAGATTCTAATTATTTTCTGCTAATCTAACACATTCCTAAATTTCTACGTATCTTCATTCTAGTTTCAGCTAAAAACCTGCCTAGTTATTTTCAAGTGAACCAATATTCTGAACAAGATGGTCGCCTGGCTTATAATGACGGCCATCCTCCAGCCTATTTCCACTTCATTCCCCCCTTGGCTCAAGCCTCAGGCTCTTCTCCTGAGACTTGTAGCCATTACACCTCGCTATTTTTATTCTCGAGTTCCTCATACTTTGGGGGGCCTATTTTTGTCGGGAACATACCTTGTGGGATAATCAGTGGTATCTTTTGTGTCTGTGTGGGTGTCAGTGCCTTCTTGCATAGCGGCCAGAGACAAAGCCCTATACGATACAGTAGTGCTCCTACGATCAAGATCACCACCACCATCAGAATCATAGATCCAATCTGCGAAATAAATCTCAGAATGGATCCAAACCAATCTCCGATTGCTCCGAACCCACGGAGTGGATTCCAGCCTTCAGCAACGATCCTCCTTGCTGTGTTCTGCAACTGTGCTACCTTTTCTTGGTGATCTTGAATTACCTGGTAATAGTCAGGGACATCATGTGTAGCGTTCTTGATGAAAGTGCAACATTCATAATGCATCGTCATCTCACACAATCCATTCAGGGCTGCACTAATCTGTTCTAGTGCCATATTGTGTATCATTTGCACCTTTCGTATCTCTCGTACTTCCAGATTCAACAACTGAATATCCCAACTAGTCTTATTCAAAATCTCATCCATCAAACTGGCATAACTGTTCATTCTTGCCATCAACTCTCTTCCCCATCCAGTCCATGCTGGAAGCCATGCCCATATTCGATCCGCTTTCTTGAATAGCTCTCTCTTCTGTCTTTCAAACACCAGTGGATACCTAGGGTGAAGTATTGTGTCTGAATTAGTGTCTTCCCCCCTTACCCTCTGGATTGGGATCAATTTAGCCAAATAACACATTCCCGTTACTGTAGGTGGTACCCATGTGTAACACACTCCTTCACAGCACACCTGGTACCCTCCTTTCACTATAAATGGTGATGAGTACAGTGTTCCCTTTGTTATCGCTATTGCAAGCTGTCTCAGTCGTCTCATCATATCCACCACATCTTGTTTTCCATTGGTTGCATTCGCAATCTCCTCCTCTTGCTCTCTAGTGAATTGCCTGCATCGTATATATATATATATATGCGCCTTCAGTCCTGTTCTGAATATGTAAATGTATGATGTCCAATTGAACTGACTTGAGTTACATACCCACCCTCGTTATTTATCTCCTTATCTGGGCCTAATTGAAAACACCACTCTGGTTGGTACACTGGTCCTATTATGGGATGCCCGGGACTGAATGGTTCTGGTTTCTCCCTTGACATATCAACTGCCTGTACTGTAACATTTTCTGATGCAAACATACTCAAATTCATTGGGACAGATGCGAATGGTATATGAATTGTCTCTGGGTGCAGTCTACTACACACCCAACACGTGGTTTGCCCAGACTTTTTAGCATAGTCATATTTAAATTGCACAAGTAGGTGTCCTTTTAGCTGGGTTCCAGATAGCGCCTCTCGCTTTTGTCTCCACATGGTACGGTTCTCCATCACCGGGTGTGTACCATTCCGGTTTTGGTGGTGCTTGGGCACTTGGGGCATGTTTCACGTGACAGTCCATAAATCAGATGTGCAAGAAACAAAATCAGTACCAGAATTCCCAACTGTCAAAAACCCTTGGGCAATTCT
This sequence comes from Leptobrachium leishanense, assembly GCA_009667805.1. Classification (NCBI taxonomy): domain Eukaryota; kingdom Metazoa; phylum Chordata; class Amphibia; order Anura; family Megophryidae; genus Leptobrachium; species Leptobrachium leishanense. Next base: position 456,053,702 of record CM019063.1, on the reverse strand, counting down.
CTTCACAGTCACATAAACCCAATCCCTCCCCGCCGGAATTTCAAAAACAAAAGACATTTCCGGTTGATCACGGGTCGGGGCCGGGCCCCTAAAAATAACCCTCTCAGCATTCTCCATCAGTGGATAATTAGATCTCGTTGTATCCATCAGAACACCCATGGGTTGAGTATCTTGGATGCTTTCAGTCGAATCTCTCAAGGGCTCATGACTGTGGTCTTTGTTAGCTTTAGCCTCAGTGGATTGGTCTCGTTGGTGACGACCTTCCATACTGGTTCAGGATTGGCTGCAGCTACCTTCAGTCTGGAGTGATGTATCCACGGGACCACCTCGGCAACCTTTACTGCTGTAGGGGTTGATAACAGGACAAAGTAAGGACCTCTCCATTTTGGGCCTAGTGGATCATTTTTCCACTCCTTCACCCATACTGAATCACCTGGACAATATTTATGCAGTGGAGGGTACAAAAAGTGAGGTATATTATCTCCCACCCAAGTATTCAATTTCTGCATTGCTTTACCCAACAGTACAACCTGATCATTCAATTTAGTTTCCCCTAATGCCCGAAGGTCCCCCCTTAGTCCATTAATCAGAGGGGTAGGCCGTCCAAACATGAGTTCGTACGGACTTAGCTTCAATTGGGGGGTTGGCCTGCACCTAATGTGTAATAAGACTATCGGGAGCACATCCAACCAGCCTAGTGACGTCTCTTGGCACAGTTTGGACATCAAAGTCTTTAGGGTGCGGTTCATTCTCTCGACTTTTCCCGAACTTTGGGGCCTGTAGGCAGTATGTAACTTCCAGGTGATGCCCAACAGTCGGGCAAGTTGCTGTAAACAGTTCTGTATAAATGCAGGGCCATTGTCCGACCCTATTTCGAGAGGCAGTCCGTAGCGTGGTATTATTTCTTTCATCAGACTTTTCACCACTTCCACTGTCTTTTCTGTTCTCGTTGGGAAAGCTTCCACCCATCCTGTTAGGGTGCACACCATTACCAGTAGATATTTGTATCCTTTGCAGGGTGGCAACACTGTGAAATCTATCTGTAACGATGCCATTGGAGACAGCCCGATTGGCTGCTTCCCTGGAGGTTGAGACGGGCCTGTTCTTGGATTATTCTTGGCGCATGTCACGCACTGCTGGGCTATTGCTTTGCAGATTACTGACAGTCCTGGTACGTAGAAATGCGGCTCCAGTTGCTGTTCCATCATTTCTCTTCCTCCATGGGTACTTGCGTGGAGCGTCCTTACAATCTCAGGCGCCAGTGTTGCTGGTAGAACTATTTGTCCATTCTCTAACTGGAACCATCCGTCTTCTCCATATCCGCCTTGTTCTTCCGATAGCCATTTCTTCTCTTTTTCTGAATACACAGGTGTCCATTCACTCAGTGGTGCCGGTAGAAGTGCAGCCACCACTGGTTTTACTTTGTATTGTGCCAATTCTCCATGGTTTCCCCAGATGAATTCTTCTTTTGGGAAATAATGTCGCCAGGCAAAGAACAGCAGATCTTGTCTCTCCTTTGAATCTCTCACTGCTGGTATGAAGAAGTTCATCGCACTTTTCTTCATTCTTGGCAGTTTGTTTTTGATAAGGATCTCCTTGAGGAAGAACCTCACCAATGGGGCTTGGTATTCTTCTGCTCCCAACTCTCCCAAACTTAGCAGTATTCGTGTAATTCTCAGATTATTGTGAGGGTTGGTTGTTAGATTTTTTTGTGAGGCGAAATTTTATGCTCGTTCAACTTCTGTTACTGCTGTATCATTATCTTCTCCATACTCCCCCATTAATTTTACGCCAAACAATTTCAGCATCATTTTGTATGCTCGGCGGAGTCTGTGCTGAACTTCTGAGGTGTTAATCATAAGACGTGTCTCTTGAGGATTCAGAGGAGTGGAGTAAAAATTTCGGCCTTGAGACCGAGTCGGGAAAAGCCATTGGATATAATCATGATTAAGTTCCAATAGTTCGTAGTTATTGTGCCATTTGTGCAAAACAATTTCAATAAATTCGCCTCCAGGTTCAAATTTTCTCCAGTTCATATAGAATTTGTAGTTTGGCATAGCAGGTTGGTCCTCCTTGCTTGCAGAGCAGGACTTTGGCTTGATCAGATGTTAGCAATGGTTTTGCAGCCGCTTTTGCGGCCTGGTCAGCACGCCTGTTGCCTTTCGGGATTTCATCATGACCTTTTTGGTGGCCACGACAGTGCATGATGCTGACAGCACTTGGTTTCCATACGGCATCCAGAAGGGCTGTTATTTCAGCTGCATATTTGATTTGCTGTCCTGAGGAAGTTAGTAGACCTCTTTCTTTGTAGAGTGCACCATGTGCATGGACAGTCATGAAGGCATATTTGGAGTCTGTGTAGATATTTACTCTTTTGCCTTCTGAGGGTTGTAGGGCCCTGGTCAGGGCTATTATCTCAGCCAGTTGTGCAGATGTATGGCCTGGTAGAGGATTTGCTTCAATAATTTCTTCTGCTGAGACACTGCATAGCCGGAGACTTTCTTCCCATCATCCATGTAGCTGCTACCATCAGTGAATAGCTGTAGATCGTATTTGTCTAGGGGTACGTCTTTCAAATCTGGCCTGCTACTGAACACTTCTTCCATGACTTGGAGGCATTCATGATGTGGATCCTCTTCACAGTCTGGCAGTAAAGTAGCAGGGTTCAAGGTAGCGATGAGGTCCAAATGAACCCGTGGATTCTCACACATCATAGCTTGGTACTTCGTCATCCGGCTATTGCGGAACCAGTAGCTTCCTTTTACGTCCAGCAGGGCTTTGACAGCATGGGCACCTTGACATGAAGAACTTGTCCAAGTGTCAGCGTGTCCGCTTCTGCTATCAGCATTGCTGTGGCTGCCACAGCTTTCAGGCATGTGGGTAGGCCGCAGGCCACAGTATCAAGATGCTTGGAGAGATAGCCAAGAGCCAAAACTCTGAATCAGCACTCCTGTAGCTGTTTGATTGTGTTCATGCACGTACAGCTGGAAAGGTTTGCTGTGATCTGGCAGTCCCAGTGCTGGAGCTTCCATTAACAGAGTCTTCAACTTCAGAAAGGCTGCATTTTGTTCTTCTTCCCAGAGAAAGGGGTCATGCTCTCCTCCTCTCGTGGCTTGATGGAGGGGTTTAGCAATGTCTGCGAAGTTGGGGATCCACAGACGGCAGAAGCCTGCAGCTCCCAGGAATTCACGGACTTGTCTCCTTGTCTTTGGTTGGGGTATTCGGCACACTGCTTCTTTTCTCTCTGCCCCCAGTGCACGCTTGGTACCTGTTAATTGAAAACCTAGATATTTCACAGTCTGTTTACATATTTGTGCTTTCTTTTTGGACACTCTGTAACCTGCATGGCACAGCAGATGTAACAGGGCTTTTGTGGCAGAGAGACAGTCTTTTTCTGTGGGAGAAGCCAGTAATAAATCATCAACATACTGTAATAGAACAACTTTGTGTGGCTGAGCGTTGAAGGACAGGAGGTCCTGGCTGAGCGCGCACCCAAAAATCGTGGGCGAGTTCTTGAAACCTTGAGGGAGGCGTGTCCAGGTCATTTGATGACGCGCTCCCGTGGTTGAGTCCTCCCACTGAAACGCAAAAAGGGGCTGGCTTGCTGGAGCCAGGCGGATACAGAAAAAAGCGTCTTTTAAATCAAGCACCGTGTAATATTTTGTATCTCCAGGGATTAATGCCAACAGATTGTATGGATTGGGAACCACGGGGTGTAAAGTTACGGTGGCTTCGTTAACCGCTCGTAAATCTTGGACTGGGCGGTACTCTTGTGTGCCCTCTTTCAGTACTGGCAACAGAGGTGTGTTCCACGGTGACACGCAGAATTTCAATATGCCGTGATCTTTAAGTCTCTGCAAATGTGTCTGGATATTCTGCTTGGCTTTTTGTGGGATATGATATTGTCAGTGTAGTAGTGTAGTGTAGTGTGTACGGGTCCGGGTCGGCCGGCGGCGTTGGTGCTGTACGCCATTCTTCTTCTCTTGGCATAATTACTGCAATTTTTGCGGGTTGGATGCACTGGCTGGCTGGGCTGTGCTGCCGTGCAGAGCTGCCACTCTCAGGCAGGTCTAATCTAGCGTGACCCCCGGGGAGAAATGTAATTTGGGCTTGCGATTTGCAAAGGATATCCCACCCCAGGAGCTGGATGGGACAGTCGGGCATATACAAAAATTCATGTTCAACATTATGCCCACCCACACTACATTTCCGCGAAGCAAGAAAGGGGTATTTTGCGTACACCCCCATTGCTCCCACAAAAATCAACCTCAGTTCCCACCGGGGGAGCAATTTGCTGTGTTACAACAGAATATTCGGCACCGGTGTCAATCATAAAAATTTCATCTTTATTCCCACTCTCATAGTGACCGTGGGCTCGTGATTACCGAGCGGGATGGGCCCAGGTCCGTGTCAATATGTACCTTGCCCTTCAAATGACGTCCCGCCAACCCAACAAATCCTGCACCGGCACCATCATTTCTCTCATATCTGCATTTGTTACCTGACCATTTGAGCCTGACCTCCCGATTCCCCAGCTTCCCTTTGTGCCCCAAGTTTAGCCAAAAGTTCCGGACAATTATTTTTCCAGTGACCCTTCGCCCGGCACCAGGCGCACTGATTGGGTCCTGGGGGTACCCAGGGGGCTCCCCTACCTCTGCCTCCACGACCCCTCGCTCTCCCTCTGTCTGGGGCACCTCTTCCTCCATTTCCCATATATCCGACCACCCCTGTATGCCCTTTTTGTCTCTTTATTTCCTCCCGCTTTTCTTCCAAATCCCGTTATGATACACTTTATTAGCGATTTCTACCAACTCGCTAATACCTTTACCCAAAAACCCATCCTGTCTCTGTATTTTATTCCGTATATCTCTCTGTGACTGACCCACAAAAGAAGAATTAATCTCTGATTCTCCACCGCCTCCGGGTCAATAGGACTGTACATCCTATATGCATCTAGTAATCTTTCTAGAAATGCGCTTGGGGTTTCTTTAGAATCTTGCACAATATCCGCTATTTTCCCCATATTTGTGGGCTTCTTCCCTCCCGCTTTAACACCCATTATTACCGCTGTACGGTAGGTCTGCAGGTGGGCAATACCTGCAGCGGTGTTGTACGGCCACTTGGGATCTGTTTTGGGGTAGTGTTCCTCTGCCCACGCTTCTGGCTGGGCTCTGGCATCTTCTACGGCTTGGGCAAGTAGAATTTTTTGCGCGCTACTATTTATTCGGGCTCTTTCCTCAGTGGTGAACATTGTCAGCATTAGTTGTTGACAATCTGCCCATGTGGGGTTATGTGTGAGCATAACTGACTCTATCATACTGGCCACCGCTGCGGGATTAGTGGAATACAGTGGTGTGTGTGTTTTCCAATTGAACAGATCTGTCGTCGTAAATGGGACATATGTGTATTGCACTGGCCCAGGTGCTCCGTTTTCCAATAAGGGACCTGGCACCTCCCGTAGGGGCATCTGCATTTTACTTTTACCGGGGTTGTGCTGATATAGATCTCGGGGTTTATATATATTGTTCGCTGCGCGAGTGGTAGCACCTTGCTTTGCATCTTCACTCTCATCATCACTGTCCTCTTGGTCTACCAATTTATATATGCTCCCATCGGGCATTTCGATCTTTCCTGGTGGGACCTCTCTATCTCTTCCACCCACTGCCCCTCATCTTCTCCGCAATTCCGCTCGCCGGAGCGGAGGAAGCCGGCGGAGCAGTAGCAGCCGCCCGCCTCCCCCCTCCGCCTGCGCAACCGCGGCACGCAAAGCTTCTCTAGCTGCCCCATAATATGATGGATAGGGCGGGGGCAGGGAATCAACTCCTCCGGTTGTTCTACCAACACCGGTCTTTTCTTTTTATTATTTTCTCTATTGGGGGGTACCTGCTTCTTGTTACGTCCCGCCATCATTATAAAATGACTTTTATCTTTTACACAAATACTTCCTATATATCTATATCAGGATGTCCGCATTTCCCGGTTACTTGGGAATGCACTTTCTGTATTAGCACCGGGTCCATTGACCCCTGCTCTGGCCAGTCTGGAACTAGCAGTGGCCACACCATTGTACACATTCCTGTTAATTTCTCTCTAGTTAATTTTACACCATAATCATGTGTTGTATATAGTGCTTCAAAATTCGCACACATATACCCTAAGGGTGTCTCACCCTTCTTTACCTTTTTGGGCTTGGATGACCCGTTACCCATTGTTACTCTTAAAAACAGTAACCTTTTACAATACAGATATTACTTTTTAGCAAAAAACACTTGGAATTTACTGTCTGGTACTTCAGTCAACAATTCATATGTGTCTGACCCGCTTCCTCCGTCAGTAGCCGGACTGCAGTCGCCTGAGCCGGAAACGTACCTTGGGAGTCCACTCTCAAGTTTGCTTTCTCGCAAGGCGAGTAGGCGCTCGATCACTCACAGCAGTCTCAGCAATCATTCACAACCCATACTGTACCAGATACTTTCAGCACAAAACAATACATAAACAATTCTACTCTTTCTACTAGCCGAGGGCACACCGTCCCTCCTTTTGGCTCCTTATACCCAATTAGTTGAACTCTAACTCTTGACTGCTTGTGACTATGTGCACCCCGTTCTATAACTACACTTCCGTCTGCAATTCCAATTTGCCTATGAGTAATTCTACCCACCCGGCACCACTATCTCTTCTGCAGCTACCGCTGGCCCCAATGAGCCCTCTTCACTACACGACGTACACACTAGCACTGACTCAGGGCTCTAAGCCCGGTCACAGAAATCTCTCTCCTTTCCTTTGTCCACGTGGTGAAGCTCTATTTACAAACACTGACTACGACTATGCAACTCCACGAGGCTCCCCCTCCCTCAAATTCAGAACCCAAACATCAATCAAAACAATCAATAGTTAGCATCCGATCCCACGGGTCCAGACACGCGCTAGCCACTCTGGCCCCCGTGCTTTCGGCGGCGGTTCGGTATGCCAACGAGACAGTGGCCACGGGTCTCCTTATCCGACTATGGCCGGACGTTTCCCATTATACCGGTATTTCCATTAGACATACAAACATAGAAGACACTTTACCTATCGCCGCGCTGTTCACGTTTCCTCGGACTCAGGGGTGTCCCAGCTTCCCGGGCCAGGGGGTCCGTTTGGGACGAGACGAGGTCCACTGTACAGGAAATCCTGCTTGGCGCCTGCAGATGTCAGCTCACCTTCAACGGACGCCCAACCAGCGGGATCACTCGCACCTGCAGTCAACCGCTACAGTGTCCAGCAATCGTTGCTGTGCCGGCAAGGGCCCGAATCCCGGCTATCGAAAAGTTACCGGAATCCACTTGGTTCACTCGGGACGAGGCCGGACCGGACACGAGCAAGGATTGTCTGAACACGAGTCTCTTCAGGAAAGGCAAACTTTATTGTGACGTCACAGAATGCTCAGACAGGATTGAATCGCAAAGACTGAGCATCGATTACACAGTGTCATGAGGTTTTATACCCCAAATACATAATTAGGTACATCCCAATTAGCCCACCTCCCGGTGACACTATCCCACCCCACGTGGGTTAATACCTCCCTTTGGCTAATACAAAGACATTCCATTAATTGGCCGTAAATTGGCAAACTTTGTGTTAGTTTCAGTAAATCATGATTAGTTGCTCCTACTATTCCGGGCTGCGCCCGTCCCTAGCGCTTCAATCATTTGTTGCAGATAACACCTGGTCTGATCTCTATACTCCTTTGTCTTTCTGCGGGCCTCAACGACCTTGGTGTATCTACTTCTCTTTCTCTCCTCCGTGCCAAGCACAGCCCGGACCTTTCTCAGATTCTAATTATTTTTTCTGCTAATCTAACACATTCCTAAATTTCTACGTACTCTTCATTCTAGTTTCAGCTAAAAACCTGCCTAGTTATTTTCAAGTGAACCAATATTCTGAACAAGATGGTCGCCTGGCTTATAATGGCGGCCATCCTCCAGCCTATTTCCCCTTCACTATGAGCAGGGTATTTTACACCTCTTGTTTCCATCATACGTCCATTTATCTCGTTCCCTTTGGTTAGTGCAATGCGCTGCGGAAATTGTTGGCGCTATATAAATGATGACAATAATAATAATGAAACTGAATGCACTAGAGTCCTCATAGACCGACAATAACACGATATTATCTATTTTTATACTCACTGATCGACCATTGAGGCTGGCGTCAGACGAGCGCGCTACGTGCGCCCGTACTGACGTGCTTACTGGTGTCCGTCACAGCGTTGCGACGCTGCAACGGGGCGGTCGCACGTTTATGTGCGCACAACAAGCGTCCGCTATCCAAGCCTCTCCGTCAAAGTGCTAGGAAGCGCATTGACGGAGCTGGAAAGCGCGATTCTCCATAGGAGGATCGAACCTTGCAGCGCTGAGCGTACTGAGTGCGCTCAGCGAGGTGGCCAGAAGGCGTGGAGTGGAAGAAACGTCCACTTGCATGGACGTTCCTTCCGCTCTCCAAAGACGCTCGTCTGACACTAGCCTAATACCATACAAAGTTACATTTGAGCACCGACACAAAATCACTATAGACTAACTAAACTATAATAAAAAAAATGTACACCTCAATGTTAATGGTGAAACATGTTTAAGAATTGTGTGGACTCTAACCAAAATGTTCTGTTTTTAATTAGGGATAGACCGATATATCGGTTTAGCCGATTATCGGTGCCGATATTCAGAAAATTACTGATATCGGTATCGGCATTTTATTTGCCGATATTGCCGATATTTGGACAAGTTTCCTTACTGCAGCTGCGACACGCAAGATGCCACAGAACTGTACGAATCTGGGGCTTCTCCCACATCAGGCTGTAAGCCCTCCATGCAGAATGACCCCTGCTCACTGACCGTATTGTGCATGAGCGTGATGGCATCAGAAATGGGGCTTCCATCCCATCTGGCAGGGAATTCCCTATACAGGAGATGCAGGGTCTATTTCCTACAGCAGGGTCCAGCAACCTAGGACCTCCAGATGTTTTGGAACTGGATTTCCCATGAGGCTCCAAGAACCTAATGAGAAGATGAGCATCATAGCAGATGTAATTCCAAAACGTGGGGCAATATTACAAGTGACTGCTTAACCAGAGCTGTAATATAACTTTGTAATATAACCCTTGGAGGGCCAAGGTTGCTGAACCCCTTACATACAGGATCATATGAGGGATCTTTAAGAAAGCCAAAGACACGGTCTGATGGTTTGTAAAAAATAAAAGATTAAATAAAATAAAAATTCTTATTAAATTGAATAAATGGACGTGGTGCAATCTTTACATGTTAAACATATTGGGCTATATTACAATCTTTGCGCAAAGCGTGAAGTTTTGCGCCAAGCGTTAAACGTTTGTGTGCGCAAATCACCGCTGGAATTACAATCCTCACGCGTTCTTGACCCGATCAATAACCCGCGTAATAACCCGCGTAAACCGGATGCGCCCAAATGCTCACGCAGTACCGTTGGGCGCAGAAATCAGTGTGCTTACTGTCATTTTTTTCCCCGCAATTCAGCCAATCAGAATTAAGAACCACAAGTCAATCTGAGCATATATGCTGCAGCAATAATACATGCACACACAACTTCTCCATTTTATTGGTTTGGGTATGTGTAGACTGTGTAACTATACTTTTTTTTTTTTGGGCTGGTGTATTTGGTTTCGGCCAGGACGTTCAGATTTGCCGTTACCACCAGCTTTTAGGAGTTGCTAAAATTTATACGCGCAAATTGTGCGACTAAAAACTGCGCAAAAAAAAATAAATACCATCCGCAAACGGCGCCCAACAGCTGTTAAGGCGACGAGCGAGGAGACTGGGGGAAGAGTCCCTGTCTCCCATAGCGATCCTCCGCCGACCAGTAGGATCTCACAAGAGGCGAGATCCTGCCGGTACGCAACCCGGCAGCACGATCCTCCTTGGAGTCCTATGGACGCCATGGAGGGGATGCTGGGAATGGCACTGTAGCGCTGCCCCAAAATCTGATAGCTTAGTGATTGCCGGATTCGGCACCTGCCCCATGATCTACTTTGGAAACAGGGACGTAAAGGGGAAATTAGCGAACGCTAATTTTTCCACTTAGTGTTAGGTTTTTGCGAGGGCAACCCGATAGTGCCCAATACTATAAGAGAAATTGTAGGTGTAGCGCTCACTCCCGGAGGAGCCGCTGAATTTAAACCTCGGGTCAGTCTCCCCGCACTAGGGACTGTTGTGGATTTTCTAAGTTATATAGTTTACTGAATAAACTGGCATATAAAGAGCATCACGGTATACGTATATATATTACAGTAGTTCATAATGCGAGAAACGCGCAGCGGAAAAGAAAAAGGAATTTTAACCCCCCTGGTTGGAGTGTGGTTCCCGTACAGGTTGTGTCCCAGAAAGTGTGCGTGTATGCGTGTATTGGTACCCGGGTACAATATTCAACTGGCCAGTGAATGATTTCAATGTGTCTTCGACTAGTCACATTGGGGCCCTGTAGGTTTTGACAAAAACTGCAGCGTGCTTTATATTTTTTACTGTGGCCGGGAAGGCCTCTCACCCATCCGCCAGATACTCTGCGCTCTGCTCAACCCAGGACGTATCTCTGCTTGATCTGACTGGGACTCTGCTGTCTTGCTTGTCTGTTTCTGCACAAGATGCTCAGCTCACCGCCTGCACTCCCATTAGATCATCTGCGGTCTCCTAACTCGGGGTCCTTCAGCATACTCTGTATCTGTGTAAACTTCCCAGCGGTGGACCACTAGGGCTTTGGCAAGTAAAGTAAAATCGGTCTCCAGCTCCGCAAGGCCGCGCCTGCGCTCCGGCCTGGTCACAATCGTTGTCTCTCTCACGTGCGTCTTACTCTCTACACTCCTCTGCGCGCTCTGCCTGTTCTCTCCACGAGGCTGTGGATGTAATTCTCTCCTGCCCACCCACTTCCTGTTTCCGCCGCAAAACATGCTAGAAAATGTAGTCCCATTGTCCAGTGTCTTACATTGCGCTTGTCTCCCTCTGGTGGCCAAAAATAAGTACTACAGCAACAGTGTTTTAACCCAGCGCTACATAGGCAAACAACATTGGGGAAGCCAGAGTTTGAGCTCCCTATACCTAACATGGGGAGCACAAATGAAAGCACAGAGTAACTAGAGTTAGTTTGTTGCCAAATAAATCCTGAAAAATGCCTAAAAATCCTAAAAAAAAAAAAAATGAAAAGACTTTTTGCTTTAGATTAAAAGAATAAACAGTTTAATAGATATTGGATAAAAATGGGAATATTTTTAACATTGAAGCCTATGGGATTCGCCTGATTAAACCTGCTGAATGAAACCACCAAACATCAGGGCATTTCACTGACATTTCTCTGCTGTTCAGTGTTCTCTGAATAGATTAACCATTGCTTCTGGGGATGTTTACTGCCTCAGAACAGCACTGTATTTCGCTGGCAAATCGCCAAAACTTGGCAAACTGACTGCTTTTTGAATATCCGAATGGACATGAAAATGCACATCACAGGGAAATTCCCTATTTCGTGCAATTTCGGGGGCCAGTTCGGCTCTCTCTGAATAGTCCTGCAAATATTTATTAAGTGACTTCGGATTACTGAGATTTTGCACTATATATATTATCTTTCTTTTTGAGTCATAATGGAAAAAAACAGTATGTCAAAGATATTAAGAATAAAAGAATACTACATAAATGTACTATGTAGTGTAAAAAATGTGTGTGTTTCTATTTTATTGAACTGATCACATTACAACACCTTGTAAACACTTGAAAAAAGCTAGTTATTAGACAGATAATATTCTCGAGATGTAATAAATGACTGCTGATACATTTATCACCATTGGAGGTACAGTTATGAAGGTGTTAATAGATTAATCTTTATCTGCCAGATGGAAAAGAGGAAGCAAGGCAGGCGTTCGGATCATCATTGTCTGCACCGGCTAGGAAAACGTGCAATCTGTCACACCAGAGAAGTGATCATGGAAGGATCGGAAGCGGACGCTGTGTAAGCTCAACGTGTGTCCTGCAGCCTGGTCCAAGCAGAGCATGAGGGACACATGCCAGCCTTAAATAAACAGATGCTCCGAGCTGCATCAGCAGGCGGATAAATCTTTGGCCTTTTGTAAACATGGAAAGAATCCAGGTACATTCACAGTAATGGTCGCTGACTCATGCGTTCCATGGGCAGGTTGCACAGAAGGTGGAGGATATGACCACTTCTCGTGCGAAGGACATACGAAATACAGGTTCAATTTCAGTACGGTACCATTAACCAATGATGAGAGCTAAATGAACACAGCAACCAGAGCTCAGGTGGATAATTGTTGTTTACGATTTCATTTTCTAAAAAGAGATCTTTCGTGATTATATAATGTTGACTGGAGGTTTTTTTAATGAAATTTCTTTGTTTTACAACAGCTTGCTTGATTACACTTCTCTTCCTTTCTTATTTGGAAATACTTTTTCAATTTCTAAAATTTTGCACTACCATACAGAACTTTGTAAATACTGTACTACATGTGTATATATATATATATACCCCTGCAATTTCATAACAGACTGTTTAGATTTTAGAATCCATTGTAAAGAGAAGAAAACTATAAAGCAGACACATCATTCTGTGGTGCCCTATCCCAGCACTGGACGATGCTGTGTGACTCTCCATGGATCCCAAAACAACAAAAAATCAGGGCCAGTACATGCCTGACTGGGATCCATGGAGAGATCATCCACAAGTGCCGTGATCCTCCGGAGGTGGGAGCCCAGAGCACCTTTTTAGCAGCCTGAGTCCCGATTTTTTTGTTGTTGCTGGTTGTGGAGGGGGTTTCAGCACCCCCATCGACGGTGACTCAGCGCTAGGTGCAGTGGGCTCCCACCTCCGGAGGATCACGGCGCTTGTGGATGACCTCTCCATGGATCCCAGTCAGGCATGTACTGGCCATAGGGACTACAGGGAGATTCCTAATGGGCTGATGACTCAGTAGGCCGGTGTGAATGGGGGTTCACCATGTGGCTCGCTATGCCCTTAATGAGTGAGGTGAGATCTTCCTCACCATCTGTAAAACCGAACAGTCTGCCTCAGTCTCACATTGGGACCACTGTGCCAGTAAGAACCGCTGCGCCTCCATCTCACTTTAAGACATGGTGCGCGCTCAACCGCAGTACCACTGTATTTCTTTACCCAATCATTCTGCAGCAACTCCAGTATCTGAAGAGCGATGCAATTGGTTTATATATTATTTTTGTGCATAATTAAAGTGGGGCGGTCTTGATGAAGTACAGGGCTGATTTTTTGCCCAAGTCCAGCCATGATCCCAGGAGAGGATATCGGCAGTGGCTCCATAAAATTAAAAGTCGAGAGGCATTATGCCCACAGGGTTATAACTTTGGGTGCACCTTTCTGCAGCCCTAAAGCAAATGAAATTCGTTTGCAGCAAACAAATTTCATTTGCTTTTGTATGGCAGATCGAGATATCTCGATATTGGGCACCAGATGGTACCTTTTAAGCCTGAGATACAGTATCTCGCTCGTGGTAGTGAAGGGGTTACGTTTGGCCACTAAAGTGTAAAATGTGTTTGATCAGAGAATGACCCAAGAATACAGGTACAAATATACTTACATCAAGGTCCATCTCGACAAATACTGCTGTGAATCAGTCATTTTATTATTCGATACTCAAAAAAATATCCTGATATAGTATTTCTATATCAATTCCAAATAAATAGTTTTTACGATGCAAGATATAACTGAGCTGATCTCGAGGCAAGCAATAACAGCCACTGTTACTGATTCACTATCCTGTTCTTTGTCTACTGTACGCTATGTTCTATATTTACTTTACTATACACTCTTTTCTTCCACTATTCCTCACAATTGTTTGCTGGGCTCTTGTCCCTATCCACATTTACATCATATTTACTTTTCTAAAGCCCTCATTTACTCTTTTAATTTTCACCTTATGTTTGGCTTGTGGCAATAATGCGCACCCACACCTAGCTTAATACTCCGCATTGCACGTAGACACATGTCGGTAAATACAGCTTAATGCTTTTACCTGGCTACATTAATTACTTTATGCCCAATGTTACACAACGGTAACTGAGAAACGTCAGACGATTAACACATAATGAATCGGTTCTAACCAAAATATTCTTGCAGGTTTTTTCCATTCTTTCCCTTGGGTGTCAGGAACCCTCAGTAGATGTGGAGTCCAGTATGCATAAGGTATTGGGAAGATGCTACAATACAAAGCATGATCTTTTAGCTTATTCAAATCAAAACACAGGTCCAAAGGTCAGTCATAGCAGCAAAGAAGCAACATTAGATAGGAGGCTAAAGGTCAGGATACCAGTAGCAATCAGAAACGCAAACAGCAGAGTATAAGTGTATTAGGAGCACAAAACAACTTGAGCAGGTAGTACATGAGATTTGAATAGGGTGCCATGGGAGGCCATTTACCCTATAGGTAGTGAGCAATGAGAATGGGGGCCTGTTGATCTTGTTGGTTTGCTTACTGTGCAGCGTTGGCCAAACACCCCGATTCCAGCCAAGGGAATTACAAGAACATGTGGCCAGTTTTCTTGGAAGACCCCAGGACACCTGTGCTGTGACCTGACATTTGAGCAGCTATCCAATGATTGGATTGTGAGGGGAGGAAGTTGGGATTCACTGTCGTCAGGATCAGATCTGCAACTCCACATCATGCGATATTGCCATATCCACAAGCACTGATATTTTAACAGCAATTGCATATAGCTGAAGGGATACTGAAGAGTTACAGTAAGAGCAGAGGAAAAGTAGCAGGGTTAAACAATATCCCGTTCTGACCCCCTCTGAATCTCCTCACCTGTTTTAACCCTTTAGATTCCTTTTAAACTCATTTTAATTCTAGCCCTGGGATCCCTTGCACATGAAAAGCTGTCTTTCCGCAAGCCGCAGATGTCATGTGACTGTGGGGAGACTGGAAGTTCAAGTGGGTGTCCAGCCAATCCATTGGCTCGCAATGCAAGCGCATTGAAAGCCACTGGCTACCAGGAGCTCGTCGAGAAGGTTAGATCAGCACTTTCTGATCTTAGTTTATGCGCAGGACAAAACAAGTAGCCTTACAAAATACATAAATAAAATACAAAAAACAATTACAGGACAAAAATTACATTGAATGGCCACAGTGTCTACAGCACTTACTGTGAACCTTGGCACTCCAGATGCTACAAGTTTTATGACGCTCAACCAACTTTAGTTGTGACTAAGCATCACAGGACATGTAGTTCCAAAACAGGTGGGGTGCCAAGGTTCGCCATCACTGGTCTAGAGTAGATTGATCTACCTACACACTGTGCACACAAGCTATGCTCCCTGTGTGCACAGGGTGTAAGCAATTAAATTGTGTGCATCATCTATTTCATGAACACAATCTAGGCACATAGTGCGGCCACAGTCACGCTCTCTCTCTGTGCCTCCTCCTGCTCCTTCCTGGCCGCCCAAGTCCACACCTCCCTTCTTTCCTCATTTACTCCTCCTGTTCATCCCTGTCCACCTGCTTCATTGCCTGTGCTGTGGGCATAGACAGGGAGGAGCAGGATAAGGAAATAAACATTATATTTACATTAGTCTACATTCAGTAAAATGCCCTGCTAGATCTAACTTTGACATACCAAGTCTGAAGAGGACCTCAGCTCAAAATATTCGAACCGCGTTTCAACATATTGAATAAAAGGGCCATTAATTATTTTTTACATGGCAAGTGCGGAAATTCAGAGCTTATGATACTCATAGAAGAATATTAAACTCATACATTCAACAATGGAATGCAATCACAAAAAAATCTAAGACTAATGCTGTACTATAATAATCTCATACAACTGGCTTAACAACTGCATCTCATTATTATATTCATGGTACTCTAATACTGTGTGTCTCTTCCATGCATGACATTATTATAACCATTGTATTCTAACGCTGTGTGATTTTTCAGTGCATATTATTATATTCATTGTGTTCTAATGTGTGCTTTTTCTATGCATGTCATTATTATAATCATTGTATTCTAACGCTGTGTTTTTTTAGTGCATTACATTATTAAATTCATTGCATTCTAACATTGTGTGATTTTTCTATGCATCATTATTTTAGTCATTGTATATCAACACTGTTTGATTTTCAGTGCATTTCATTATTATATTCATTGCATTCCAACCTTGAGTTGTTTCATTATGTCAAAAAATGTCTGGTTCTGCTTCAAATTGCCTTTTTAACTTTCTCTTTTTAACCATGGATTCTGTTTAACCCCTTGCCACAGGTGGGGAAGAACACCATGGGATGGCATAATACACACTGTGGCTCTTCAGCAACTCCTCGGGGCTCCCTCCCTCCCTCCCCTGCGGCTGAATGCTGTCATTGGCTGCAGAGAGACTGCCTGAACTCAGGGAGCCCCCTTTTCACAGATTCCCCACGGATATAAGTATATGATCCCTGTACGCAGGGTTGCCCTAATATTCCGATCCTTATAGTGGACGTTTTATAGCGACTAAGTTAGAGAACAGACCGAGGCAAGAATAAAGCGTATGTATTGTTGCAATGAGATGTCAGATATATGTATATGTTACGGGTAAAGCCCGAAGTGCGGTTGATCCTAGGATCACCCGGTTAATTCTAGCATTACCCAGGCGTCATTAGCAAAAGTCCGAAGTGAAATGAAATTTCGGACTTTACCCGGGTAATCTGCAAAGTATCCAGAGGCCTCTGGATACCCCGGTTTTCTGCACTGTTTTAAACGGGTAATTCGCACATTACCCGAGTGCTGCTGGATAAAGTGTGATGTGCAACGAAATATCCGCACTTCATCCAGGTAATCTGCAAAGTATCCAAACGCCTCTGGGTATTCCGCTTTTCTTGGGTTTTCAGCAGGTTACAGGTGACTGAATCCCGAGGAAAACTCAATTTAACGGAATGTAAAGAGTAACCTGACGGTTGTTATGTTTTACAAACGATATATTAGCACACATGACACGTAATAAAGATCACGTGACTGTTTTCACATTCATGTAAGAAACACATCCCGTCGCTTTGTATATTCGTTCTATCCTCAATACGGTTTTATTGTTTGTCTTTTGCCATTTTCGTTGATAATATCCATAGATAATAGCAAAAAATTGACTGTTACTCAAGCAGGGTTGGATGCTCTGCAGATTACCCAGTCGAAGCTGCGGATAGTCCTCAGATTACCCGGGTGAAGCTTCAGACTTGCACATTATCCGGGTAAAGTGCGGATTTTTCAGCTCTTCCAGACTGTTACCCAAGGACAGTTGGTAAGATCACCCGGGTAAAGTCCGGAATTTTCACTTTTTTGCAGCTTTACCCAGCGGTTTTGGGTAATGTCAGGATTAACTGGGTAATCCTAGGATTGACCGCACTTCGGGCTTTACCCGTAACATATACACGATATTGCAGAGGCAGTGGACAAAACACTGGAGTAGTAGATCGCCAGAGCCAGAGGTCTAAACACACGAGTAATCATTTTCCAAAGCCAGAGGTCTATACACAAGAGTAATCGTTTTCAAAAGCTAGAGGTCTATACACAAGAGTAATCGTTTTCCAAAGCCAGAGGTCTATACACAAGAATAATCATTTTCCAAAGCCAGAGGTCAAAGCACAAATCAATAAATTCAATCAGAAACACTTGGGAGCACTGTGGGAGTGTGAGAACACAATTAGCGCGCTGGTCTGGGCTACCTGAAGGACTTATATACCAGATCGCACGCTTTCCTAATGTGTGCCTCCCCCCCATGTGTCCCTCCCGATCACGTGATCGGCGCCGGAGTGCATTTTACCCGGCGCTCGGCAAGCGAGCAGCTTGGAGGAGGCTGCTGGGCGCCAGATGTACGTGACAGCCCTGCAGCCAATGACATCAATTGGCCGCTGGGACGTGAGGCAAACTGTGCTGTGCCACCCCTCGACACTCAGGCCCACGTGACACCGGGAAGCCATAGCATGTCCAGCAGCATTAAGGGGTTATGCAAAAACTCTCACTTGTTCGTGAGCTTTAGCACTTATATTTATAATGAGAGCACATCAAGTTCAATGTCCTCATTCTCGATTTGAGGTTTTTGATCTGAGTTCCTCTTGAAATTTGGTATCGCAAAGCTAGATCTATCAGAGTTGAATGCATCTATAGCAGTGGTTCCCAACCGCGATCCTCAAGTACCCCCAACAGTCCAGGTTTTCCAGATATCTGAAGCACAGCACAGGTGATATGATTTGCTGCTCCGTGATTGCAGGATTCAGTCTGTATTTTCCCAAGGCAATCCTTAAAACCTGGCCTGTTAGGGGTACTTGAGGACCGCGGTTGGGAACCACTGATATAGACATATATAAATATAAGGGTTCACTCTTCTTTTTTAGTAATATTCACTTAAATAACATTATTCGAATGGTTATGTTACACAAATCAAATCAAATTAAGAAGAATTGAGAGACTTCCGGTGATCAGCTTTGGATAAGTATCCATAGCTTATGTAACTCACAGGAGACTGTCCAGCAGGAGCCTCGTTAACCCTTTGTACAAAATATAATTTACCAAACAACTCGCAAGTTCATACATCTTTATATGTCACTATTAAATTATTACCTTCCCTATCGTTTAAGCGATTGTCATAGGGGTCTGAGCTGCCTCTGCGCCAGCAAGCACTGAAAGGCGAAAACAGGAGAAATGATATATTGACACACTGAAGAAGGTGTAAGCATTTCCATTATCTTGCAGGATTATTCACAATATGTTCAGCTCTCAGGAATCAACCGAAGGGATTGGATCTTGTCAGGCCATATAGCCATGCTGAAAATTTGGATGAATTGGAGATTTTCTCCATTTTGGCTATTTTCCCTAA